>CM054058.1:437084970-438284970 GCA_028641055.1 Alopecurus myosuroides | reverse complement strand
GGCACTGTTAAATGACATGACTAGTGGCGCAATGAAAATTGTGACTCAAGATGGATTTCTTTATGATCTGGCCAAACAAGAGGAGAGAACACATATAACGGCCGGGTATGATCAGATAGTGGTGGATTTTTATGACGACCATGAATTTTTTAGGGCTACTATATTTGGCTGAAAAAATGAAGAGAATATAATGATCAATGAGACGGGTTGTATATCCTATCTGCGAAATGAATTATCTGTTGACATTTATAGGGTGATATATACTCCTCTTTGGATTGCAGGATTGTGAATCTGAAAAGCATAGGAATTTGACAGGTTTGTGTATGCAAAACAGAGGATTGTAAAACACAGGAAAATCACAGGAATAGTCATTTGGATGAAATGCAGGAAAACGGAAGAAAGCGGGTTAGAGTGTATTTTGACATTCCTTCGAATCCTACAAAATTCTTATGAAATTACTACAATCCAAAGATGCCAACATGTACGATGTAGAGGTGTCCATAATCTCACGGAGAAAAACACTGGTGTACTACTAGTAAGTACTCCCTCCGTATCAAAATATAAGATGTTTTAACATTTTCTAGTCAAAACATATCTAGACACGTTTTAGCGTATACATTAATATGCATCTTGCACTAAATCATGTCTAGGTACGTTTTGTCTAAGAAATTCTAAAACATCTTATATTTCAATACGGAGGGAGTAATAGACTAAACAAAATTCAACTGTCAATTCACATCAACCCTACACGAGGAACACATACAGATCGAATAGCTACTCGGACATAAGACACTTACGAACGCGGTGAGGGGGTGCATGGTGGACTTATTATATAACTACAATCTCATAAATATCCATACCTGCAGTAGTGGTTGATACGTCTCCAACGTATCTATAATTTCTGATGCTCCATGATCATATTATGTCAATTGCTATTTGTTTTCTCCCTTCTTTATAGCATTTTTATACGTTTTCTGGGACTAACCTATTAACAAGATGCCAAGTGCCAGTTCCCTGTTTTCTGATGTTTTTGGTTTCAGAAAGTTCTTCTGGAAACATTCTCGGAATTGGACCCCACAAAGCCCGAAGTGCCTATTTCCCCCGGAAGCATCCAGAACACCGAAGGGGAGTCAAAGATGGGCACCGGGGGGCCACACCATAGGAAGGCGCGGCCCCCTAGCCGCGCCACCTATGGGTGTGGGGCCCCTGGAGCTCTACCTCCTTTGCCCTTTCGCCTATTTAATCCCCCCGGATGGAAACCCCTAAACACCTGATCAAAAATCCCCGAAAAGTTCCACAGCCGACATCACCGTCAACCCTAGATCAGGGGGGTTCTAAAGCTGTTTCCGGCACCCTGCCGGAGAGGAGATCATCACCGGAGGCTTCTACATCACCATACCTGCCTCCGGAGTGATGCGTGAGTAGTTCATCCTTGGACTACGGGTTCGTAGCTGTAGCTAGATGGTTGTCTTCTCCTCATATGCCTCCATGTTTAGATCTCGTGAGCTGCCTATCATGATCGAGATTGATCTTATGTAATTCTATATGCTATGTTTGCTGAGATCCGATGAATATTGACCTTATGCCAAGTTGATTATAGTCTTTATTTGCATATGTTATTTGTGATCTTGCATGCTTTCCGTTGCTAGTGGTTACTCTGGCCAAGTAGTTGCTAGTGACTCTAAGAGGGAGTATTTATGCTCGATAGTGGGTTCATGCCTCACCACCTTGCTCGAGTGACAGAAACGTGAAGGGGGGATGTGTTGTTGCCATTAGGGAGAAAACATCGGTGAGAGTGCCCGCGTGCATAATCATTTCTTACATTACACACTTTGTTTAATGAAATTATTTGTTGCTTGCAACTTAATACCTAAAGGGGGTTTGGATGATAACCTGAGGGTGAATTATCAGTCATAGATGCAGATGGATTTCGGTCTATGTATAATGTTGTAATGCCCGCACTAAATATCATAGTAATCATCATGTTATATTGTGCACTACGGTGCAACCTCTATTTGTCAATTGCCCAGCTGTAATTTGTTCACCCAACATGCTATCTTTTATGGAGAGACACCACTAGTGAACCTATGAACCCCGGTCCATTTTTCCACACTGTTAAACAAACCACAACTATTTACTGCTTTCTTTACTTACTGCAAGCATACATCATTTTCCACACTATACGTCTAATATTTGTTTTTAGCAAGACCGGTGAGATTGAAAACCTCATTGTACTGTTGGGACAAAGTATTTTGGTTGTGGTGTGTGCAGGTTCCACGTTGTTGCTGACACCGGTGCAGCGCCAGCACCACCGTTAGTGGCATCAACCTTCCTGAGATCCTCTTCCTCCTACTGGATTGATAACCTTGGTTCTTAACTGAGGGAAATTCTTTTCGCTTACTCATCACACCCTCCTCTTGGGGTTTCCAACAGACAATTAACGTTTGCAATCAAGGATTTCTGGCGCCGTTGTAGGGGAGGAAGAAGTCTTCTGGCAAGGGGAGTCTCTCACTCTCAACCTCTTTATTTTGTTTATTGTCTTGTTTTTATTTTTGCTTTGTTTTTCTTCTCTTTATCAAAAACACAAAAAAAATAGTTTACTTCATAGCTGTTATTTATTTGCTTGATTTTATTCTGGTAAAATGAATTCCTCTAAGAATACTAAGTTTTGTGACTTCACTAGCACAAACAACAATGATTTTATTTGTACCCCTATTGCTCCACCTGCTCCTACTGTTGCTTTCTATAGATTAAACCTGCTTTATTAAATCTTGTGATGAAAGAGCAATTTTCTGGCATTAGTACTGATGATGTTGTTGCCCACCTTAATAATTTTGTTGAACTATGTGAGATGCAAAAATATAAGGATGTGGATGGAGATATTATTAAACTGAAATTATTTCCTTTCTCTTTGAGAGGAAGAGCTAAAGAATGGTTGTTATCTTTGCCTAGAAATAGTATTGATTTATGGACTAAGTGTAAAGATGCTTTCATTGGAAAATATTATCCTCCTGCTAAGATTATATCCCTGAGAAGTGACATAATGAATTTTAAACAATTTGATAATGAACATGTTGCTAAAGCTTTGGAAAGAATGAAAACTATGGTGAAGAATTGTCCCACTCATGGACTGACTACTTGGATGATTATACAAACTTTTTATGCAGGACTGAATTTCTCATCAAGGAACCTATTGGATTCAGCTGCTGGAGGTACCTTTATGTCCATTACTTTGGGCAATGCAACAAAGCTTCTTGATGATATGATGATAAATTATTCAGAGTGGCACACTGAGAGAGCTCCACAAGGTAAGAAGGTAAATTCTATTGAGGAAACCTCCTATTTGAGTGAAAGGCTTGATGCTATTATGTCTATGCTTGTTAATGGTAAAGCTCAAGTTGATCCTAATAATGTTACTTTAGCCTCTTTGGTTGCTCGAGAAGAGCATGTTGATGTAAACTTTATTAGAAATAATAATTTTAACAACAATGCTTATAGAAATAATTTTGGTGGAAACAATTATAAGCCTTATCCTCCTAATAATGGTTATGGTAATTCTTATGGAAACTCCTACAATAGCAATGAAAGCTCTACCTCTCATCTTGAAAACATTCTTAGAGAATTTATTAGCACACAAACTGCTTTTAATAAATCTGTTGAGGAAAAGCTTGGTAAATAGATGTTCTTGCCTCTAAAGTAGATAGCCTTGCTATTGATGTTGATTTTCTAAAACTAAAGGTTTTTCCACAAGATGTTAAACAAAGCAAATCTTTGAATTCCATTCAAGTTCAAATTGATGATAATGTTAGGTTGATGGCTGAATTACGTGCTAGGTGGGAAAGAGAAGATGAATTGGCTAGAAAGAATAATATTGCTAGAGTTTGCACTATCACAACCACTAGTAAAACTGAAGCTCCAAGTGCTAGTAAACATCCTACTATTAATTGTAAAGTAGTTGGTGTTAATAAAGTCCCTACTCCTTTGGTGAAACGTGCTAAATTGCCTCAAACTGCTAATCTTACTTCTAATAAATGTGCTGAAATTTTTAGAGATGTGGGAGGTAATGGTCCCATTACTTTTGTTGACAATAATATTGATTTTGATGATTGAAATATCTCTGATGTTATTATGTTTCTACAAAAGCTTGCTAGAAGTCCCAATGCTAGTGCCATGAATATGGCCTTTACTAAACATATTACCAATGCTCTCATGAAAGTTAGGGAAGAAAAGTTGAAACTTGAGACATCTATCCCTAGGAAATTAGATGCTGGTTGGGAGCCTATCATTAAGATAAAAGTAAATGATTTTGATTGCAATGCTTTGTGTGATCTTGGTGCTAGTACCTCTGTTATGCCTCAAAAGCTTTATGACATGCTTGATCTACCACCGTTGGAACACTGTTATTTAGATGTTCATCTTGCTGATAATGCTAAGAAGAAACCTCTTGGTAGAATTGATGATGTTCTTATTATGGTTAACAATAACCTTGTCCATGTTGATTTTGTTGTTATGAACATTAAATGCAATGCTTCTTGTCCTATTGTTTTGGGAAGACCTTTTCTTAGAACTATTGGTGCTGTTATTGATATGAAAGAGGAGAGTATTAAATATCAATTCCCCTTCAAGAACGGTTTGGAACAATTTCCTAGAAAAAAGATGAAGCTACCTTTTGAATCTATTATTAGAGAAACATATAATTTTGATGCTTATTCACTTGAAAATACTTGAGTTTCCCTTTTATGCCTAGCTAAAAGGCATTAAAGAAAGGCACTACCGGGAGACAACCCATTTTATTTCGCTGTTTTCAACCCGTTTTCTTTCGTTTTCTTTGGTGTGCTTTGCACCTGGGTGTTGTATATTTCCTTTGAAACCCCTATGTATCTTTTCTTTTGAGTTTTTTTTTATCCAAGTAAATCCTCTAGTGGAAAGTTGAGACTATATTTTGGATTTCTGCGCAGGAAACAGATTTCTGTTGTCCACTGTTAATTCCGTAAAAAATCACAGAAAATTCAAAATGACCTGAGTTTTTTGTGCTTAATCCTGAGTTATATACGCAACGTTTCTTAGTTGACCACTTTTTTATTTTAGCAACATAAGATTTTTGAAAAAATCGATCTTTACCTGCTGTTCTGTTTTGACATATTTCTGTCATTTCTCGCATTTGCATCTTAATCTCTTTCTTTTGGTGTTCTTTTGAGAAAAAGAGTTTTAAAAGAAGTTTTTACAGTAGCTAATGTGTTTTTGAGTATTATACTTGTGTAGAAACTGAACCATGTGAATTTATGTAGCATCCCAACTTTTAATAAAGATGGAATACCTGTGTTATTGTGCTAGTCCCTGGATCAATTGCTAGCACCACAGTACAAAATGAAATATCATGCAAATGCATCAAATTCTATTACATCGCATGATCCAGTCTTTACAAAATAGGATTACAACTTGCATAGTCTTAGAAGACTAGCAGAAAACAAAGAAATACAACGGAAAACATAGTACAACATTGAGCCCATCTTCTTCATGTGCCACAGGCAAAACATGTTGGCGATAGTCTCGAGATCCTAAATGAAATCATCACTCGTCTTCAGAAATATCTGCAATATGGAATATGCAGCCACAAGGGAGTCAATACAATTTAATGTATTGGCAAGTAACACTATGGTGGATATAAAATGGCAAGTCTAGTACTACATGCTTATTTGGCTGATTGGAGTTTTGGCTAAGTTTGCATAAAGCTAGTTTTCTCCTATCACTTTTGTAAAACAATCTTTTCTTTTCAAAGGATGGCAACATTGGATTAAGATCCAAGTACCACAACTACTGTTCACTTGGTCAATATTTTACTTATTGAAATTGATGATGAGATTCTTCCGTCAATCCTTGTCCAGCTGCTCATAGTTGTCCATAACCGGGGACATGGCTAAGATCTTAGTTTGTTGACTCTGCAGAGTTTGTGCACTTTCACCTTCAGACTCAAATCAGCCCAAACATCCTATACACCATGAGTGCATTAAGGAAAGGAGAAGATTGAGACGAGATCTTTCAGAAGAAATTCCACCACCGTTTGGCTTACCCGTGCCACCTATAATTATGCTACATCTGCTGGTAAGCCTAGTGAGTTCATTCAACTTAGTTGATCAAGACATAGCCCATATGACTAAAGGCTGCACGGGAAGCTACTAGATTTAGAGGGACATAGTAATCTCTTTGTTCCTGGGTGGCCATCCGCAAGTGACAACCTCAAATGGAATAACCCTTTGACAAGGGCCCTGAGGCAACACTCAACATAAACTAGTCTTACCACTTCCACCCAGGTGGTTCATTCATTAGTTATACTTAGGAATTTTCCTCAACATCTAGTAAAACAATTTGTAGCATGGCTAAGCATCTAAATAAGTACCAAGGCATCAAAATAACAAGGTATAAGGATGGCTACACACTACTAGGATATAGCATAGCATAATATAACTTATTAAAAATCCCTATCATGCATACTACTCAAAATCAACTAATGCATATAGAAAATAATGGGTAGTTGATGGTGTGTTACTTGCCTTGTTGAAGTTGGTGAAGATATCACACTCTCTTCACAAAGGATCGTTGCTCTCCGTACAATCTATTCATTGACAACACAAAACCTAATAAACAAGCATTCTAACAAACAAACATACAAGTGTAGAAAACATACATAGCAACTAACATATCAAAAGGGGCTTAACCAAGTTGGTTAGGACAAGGTCTAGGTTTGAGTTGAAAGATTCATTCTTCTAGTGGTCTCATTCTTGTTAAGGAAATTCCAATGGTTTACTTGGGAAGGACTAGGTTGAGTTTGATGTGATCTAACTTTATTATAACCATACTTGTCGAGGAAGTTCCAAGAGTTCACTAAGAATAAACATATTACTTCTTCAACTAAAGTAATACATGCAAACACTTGGTCATATTCACCTTCAAAAATATTTGAGTGACTATGTTAGTATTTTCCATTGTGGTTAGGGTAGGTCTACTAACTTCATCATCCAAGGGAAAATATTACTAAGTCTTGGGTTTTCCATTTGGTTCAATGGTTGGACAAAGATAACTTGTCATTCTTCAACTTGTATGGATTTCTTCTAGACTTCATGTGATTGCCTTCTTGAAGATCATCTTCATGCTTCTATTGTAGTCTTGTTCCTTGGATGGATTCTTCTCTTGGTCTTGATAAATTCTTCATGGCTTTGAATTCACTAATTGGTTTGGGTATGGGATGGACACAAATACCACTAAGTCAATTGGAAAGAATATAAGAAGAAGGACAGAAAGAAAGAGGGAGGTGTTTTCTTCTGAATTTCTTCACAATTCTACTTCTTGAGCTGCTTCTAGTTGCTGTGGAGTCTAAGTCTTATCTTCAAAACTTCTTCATTGATCTTCCTTGTAGCTCTTCATGTTGCCACCAAGTTTATATTGAAGTTTCATTCTTGTGCTTGAGTCTTGATCTCCATTTTGCTGACTTGGTGAATTCTTGAAGCAAGAATGGGGAACT
The DNA here is from genome assembly GCA_028641055.1 of Alopecurus myosuroides. NCBI lineage: Eukaryota > Viridiplantae > Streptophyta > Magnoliopsida > Poales > Poaceae > Alopecurus > Alopecurus myosuroides. The sequence continues at coordinate 438,277,451 of CM054058.1, read as the reverse complement.
GGAGAAGATAGAAAACTAAAGTTAACTACTTGGTACTATATGTGATTGACACATTCTAAGGACTTGGCTTGGCTCCAAATAGTCATAACATCAAGGAATAACAGATGAAAACAATTTCTAAGACATGGTGAAAATGGATGTATCTTTGTTGGGTTTTTGGGTCAAAGAACATTGGTCATGGTCCAAGGGTGTCAGAAATGGTTGGAGAAGGTTGTTTCTGGTCCAAGTTTATCAAATGGAGCAATTTTGCAAAAGGAACGATATTGAAAATATTTATATAAATTAATCTATGTCAAAAATACTCAAATAGACAACTAAATTCTAAATTCAATTTTAATTTGTTCAATTATTATTTTGGGACAGAGGTTATGAAAGTACACATCCTAAGGTTTCAAAATATATTTTATTTATAATTTTTGGATTTGTAGAATTTGAATTATGCCAAATTTCATCAAACAAGCATATTTGAATTTGAACAAATTTAAGTTTGTCAAATTTGAATTTGGCCAGTGCCAAAAGTTTCTAGATGTCAAGGGCTTTTCAAAAAGTCCAAGATTGCTAAATTTGGCTAAGTGGTTGAAAAGATATGGTAGATCTAAGATGTAGGGACTAATCTGTAAAACTGCCAATTAATTCTAGCAGGAGGAAATTTGAATAAAAGGCTGGGACACGTGGGAGCTCCTGATTGGTTGCTTGTGCTGACTGGATGCTGGCGTGGCGTGCTGACTGGGCGCTGGCGTGTTTAAGTGATTTGATCAGGGCCGTTGGATCCAGATTTGAGGGTGGCATACCCCTTCATTTAAGTGATCTATTTCGGACCGTTCGATCAAGATCTAACGGGCAGGGATGAAAGAGAAGCTCACCTCGCCGGAGTTGTCGCCGGAAATGGCCACGGGGCGGCCGGCGATGCAGTTTCCTCGACGGCGGCGAAGATCCAGTGGCTCCCAGGGCTCGGGAAGACGCAGAGCAACACCACGATGTCGATGGTGACCAGGGCGTGCTCGCACGCTTCCGGGATGGGCTGCGTCGAGTGGATGGTGGCAGAAGATCTCCGGTGAGCTTCGGTCGTCGTTGTCGTGGCCTCTTTGCTGCGGCAAAAATGGGCAAAAGGCATGAGGGAGGGGCGCGCGGACAAGGGAAACAAACGGAGGGGGTTCTCGGACTCGAGGAAGGTCTCACCGTGCCGGAGTAGAAGAAATACGGCGGCGGCCTGGGACTACTCCGGTGAGAAATCTAGATGGCCTCCGGGCTCGATCGTGGGGGAAGTTCAGAGGGGAAAGATGGAGGGGCTCGGGGGCTTTAAGGTGCTGGGCTCAGGGAATTAATCCACACACAGAAACGGCCGTAATCAATGGATTTATTCCGCATTTTCTCGGGTGGAAACGGTAGGGATGGGAGGTTGATGACAGTGACGTCATTATGACGTCATCAAATTTTTTCTTTTATTCCTATTTAAATGTTTTAATTATATCTTCTATTTTATAATTCCAATTAAAATGAAACAAATTTCTAAATTCTAAAATTTTCAAATGCTTTCCAACAATATCATTTTTGAGAACAATTCAACATATTTTATTTTTGAAATTTTGGAAATTTGAATAATTCATTAAAAGTGACTTAATAGCATTTTTAATAGAAAATCAAATTTAATTTTGAGAAAGGGTTTTATAAAAATAAAGAGACATTATATAAGTCAAATATTATTTTTGGAATTCATTTACACTTGTTTTGCTATTTTATATTTTGAAATAAAAATGATTTCACTAATAGCATATTAATGCCATTTTTAAAAATATCAATTATATAAATGAAAATTATTGGTTGAATAAAATATCAGAGACAACAATGTGATCAAATGAAATTTTCCAAAATCATTTTTAATGGTTTTCATATTTTATGATTTTAAAATATGAAGAAACAATGATAGTCACTTAATAGAAAACATTAATTTTTATATGATTAAAACAATTTTTAGAAATATTTTCTATGGTTCAACTATTGTTTTCCTAAGACCCTTTTAGGAACTTTCATATTGTATATATTCAACATATTAGTGAAACCACAATTAGTATCCTTTTGTTATATTTCAAACATAGAGAATTATTTAATAAATTTGGAAATGGGGTTTAGTAAAAGCAGAAAGGTTTTCCCAAATGAAAACATTGTTTTCTCAAATTATCTTACTTGTTTTCATAAACAATTTATTTCTATAGCACTATATTATTTTGTTGATTGACATAACACTTGGAAAACAAGGATCCAACTTATATCTATTTGGGGGTTATCAATAATAGTGAAACCCTTTTTAGAGATAAGAAGAAATTATTAGAGATAACAATTCTCTAGTTTTTATATATCAAAAATATTTTTAAGATCATAATTGGGTTGAAAACATGTTGGGTGTAAGGGTTTGCTTAAGAAGAAATATTTTCCTTATGTGGAAATATTTATTTTGAAATGACTTTAGGGTTTATGGAATAGAGGTATATTGGATTTTCATTTCCAAAACATTAGAACATGTATTGTTTTCTTTTGTTTCTTGCATCTCATTTGGTTTTTGGTGACTTGCATAACATGAAAACAAAAAGTTTCAAATTTTTGTGATTTTTGAGTTTTCCAAAAATCAGGGATGTTACAGACTACCACCCTTAAAAGAAATCTCGTCCCGAGATTTGGGAAGGTTAGAAAGAAAGATTTGGGTAACTGGATTCCAAAACAACTGGATGGGCTACCACCCTTAAAAGAAGCTTTGGTGGGTAGTCTATTTTCATTAGATTAGAGTGTAGATTGATTTGAGATAGGCTTGAGTAGAGCTTTCCTTTGAGGTAAAGGTGTAGACCAACATAGGTATGTTGAACTACCTTTGACACTGAGGGGTCACTCTTTGGGTAAATCAAAAGATCAAGTTGAGAGCATTTCACAACATCATCTCATTAAAATGGGAACACATTTCTCAGACATTCATTGTGGTTTATTACACTGGAAGAACTTCTAGGGAAAATAAATTTATTTTCAACATAAAACTTTGCCTAGGATTTCTTCTTGGTGATATACTTCTTCATGCCTTATCTTCCTTCCTTCAGAGAGTCATATTTCCTTCCTTCTCCTTTTGACGGCAATTATTTGCATAGTGTCCTTTATCTCTGCATTTGAAGCATGTCACTTGGCTAATGTAGTTGGGGTTTTGAAGTCCCTTTTTAGGGAAGTCATTGGCATAATGTCCTGTATCTCTGCACTGAAAACAAGTGACTTTTCTTAGGTCCTTCTTCCTTTTTATTGGTGTAATATTGGCCATCATGTCTTCATACTGCTGTCCAGTATACTCAACTATGTTGGTTGAAAGTCTGGGTTTCTTGTTGGGACAATTTCTAGATAAATGTCCATCTTCTTCACAAGAATAGCAATTCTTGGTGAAGTGTTTGGATGAATATGGATGTGGTTTAGTCTTGGTTCTAGTATTCATCCTGACATGGTCCATCTGAATAGTATCTAATTTGTGTTTTCCCTTCACTTCTGGTTTTCCTAAGTTCTCTTGGAGTGCACTAAGCATTCCTAATTTGGCTTGTTGTCCAACTTGTTGTACCAGGTGGTAAAGTGGACATTGTGTTGGAACATGTGTTGTTCCTTCCCACAGAAAACAAGTAACTTGAGTGAAGTATCCTTCTGTTGAGTTGTTTACATCACCATGGGGCCATTCATCTGGACAATCTTTGGAATAGTGTCCTATCTCTCCACAAGCTTTGCAGGCTTTGAGTGTTGACAACATTTCTTCTTCCATCTCCTGGTTATCTCTAGCTATGAGAGGCTGATTGTTTTTACTATTGGCCAAGTTTTGGGACATCATCTTCACTGTCTGTGATTGGGTATCCAACACTTGTTGCATTCCTGGGGTTAACTCCATATTGGGGTTGCTTGCTTGGTTCTGGGTCATCAGTTGTATCAGCTGAGTTTGAGCTTCTAGTAGCATCTGCATTGCTATTGAGTTCTCAGGGTTGTTGGCATTCTGGCTAGGCATCTGTTTTGAGGTTTAGGGAAGATGAGTAGAGGTTAGAAAGGATCTAAGAAGGTTCCTATCCAAACACAGCAGATCAAGGAAACTCATCTTACAAACAACACATAACAAACAATCTTCACACCAAACAAGGTTTTATAAAACAACTAATATTGTCATACCACACTCATTGGTATGATCAATACACTAACACGTTAACGTTGTTCTAACCAAGTAACTAGATTGGTGGTCTCATCTATATCTTCTTGAGTTTCTCTTCAATTTCTTCTCTCGATGCCTTGAGGTGTTCTTGATTGTTGGGAAGTATTGGTGTATCTCAAAGTTTTCTTCAATTGTATTGAGTGTAGGTCTTCATGTGGTGAAAATACTTCTTGCACTTCATGGTATGGTCATCAACAATCTTGCCTTGACGTTATTCAAGAAGTAGGTCATCTAGAAATTTTTTGAAGGTGAATAGTAGATGAGAGGATATGAGAAAGATTAAGATGATTGTTTTGTTTCTCGAAAGTTTGAACATAGAAAGTCTTCAATCCTAGGGTGATTAATGGGTTATGAACAACTTGTTGCAAATTGGATATTCACTATAGTGAGAGATACTGGCACCCGCTAGCCAATCAGGGAACGGTCTCGTGTCCGTGGACACGTAAAGTTGTCCGGGCCGCTTCATCTCACTATGCCGCTAGGATCCAAATACTCTAAGGAGATAATAACATGATCAAAAATGGCTTCCAAACCTAAGGGTCTCGAATCCTACAGGCAACACAATGCTCTGATACCATTTTGTAGCATCCCAACTTTTAATAAAGATGGAATACCTGTGTTATTGTGCTAGTCCCTGGATCAATTGCTAGCACCACAGTACAAAATGAAATATCATGCAAATGCATCAAATTCTATTACATCACATGATCCAGTCTTTACAAAATAGGATTACAACTTGCATAGTCTTAGAAGACTAGCAGAAAACAAAGAAATACAGCGGAAAACATAGTACAACATTGAGCCCATCTTCTTCATGTGCCACAGGCAAAACATGTTGGCGATAGTCTCGAGATCCTAAACGAAATCATCACTCGTCTTCAGAAATATCTGCAATATGGAATATGCAGCCACAAGGGAGTCAATACAATTTAATGTATTGGCAAGTAACACTATGGTGGATATAAAATGGCAAGTCTAGTACTACATGCTTATTTGGCTGATTGGAGTTTTGGCTAAGTTTGCATAAAGCTAGTTTTCTCCTATCACTTTTGTAAGACAATCTTTTCTTTTCAAAGGATGGCAACATTGGATTAAGATCCAAGCACCACAAATACTGTTCACTTGGTCAATATTTTACTTATTGAAATTGACGATGAGATTCTTCCGTCAATCCTTGTCCAGCTGCTCATAGTTGTGCATAACCGGGGACACGGCTAAGATCTTAGTTTGTTGACTCTGCAGAGTTTGTGCACTTTCACCTTCAGACTCAAATCAGCCCAAACATCCTATACACCCTGAGTGCATTAAGGAAAGGAGAAGATTGAGACGAGATCTTTCAGAAGAAATTACACCACCGTTTGGCTTACCCGTGCCACCTATAATTATGCTACATCTGCTGGTAAGCCTAGTGAGTTCATTCAACTTAGTTGATCAAGACAGAGCCCATATGACTAAAGGCTGCACGGGAAGCTACTAGATTTAGAGGGACATAGTAATCTCTTTGTTCCTGGGTGGCCATCCGCAAGTGACAACCTCAAGTGGAATAACCCTTTGACAAGGGACCTGAGGCAACACTCAACATAAACCAGTCTTACCACTTCCACCCAGGTGGTTCATTCATTAGTTATACTTAGTATTTTTCCTCAACATCTAGTAAAACAATTTGTAGCATGGCTAAGCATCTAAATAAGTACCAAGGCATCAAAATAACAAGGTATAAGGATGGCTACACACTACTAGGATATAGCATAGCATAATATAACTTATTAAAAATCCCTATCATGCATACTACTCAAAATCAACTAATGCATATAGAAAATAATGGGTAGTTGATGGTGTGTTACTTGCCTTGTTGAAGTTGGTGAAGATATCACACTCTCTTCACAAAGGATCGTTGCTCTCCGTACAATCTATTCATTAACAACACAAAACCAAATAAAGAAGCATTCTAACAAACAAACATACAAGTGTAGAAAACATACATAGCAACTAACATATCAAAAGGGGCTTAACCAAGTTGGTTAGGACAAGGTCTAGGTTTGAGTTGAAAGATTCATTCTTCTAGTGGTCTCATTCTTGTTAAGGAAATTCCAATGGTTTACTTGGGAAGGACTAGGTTGAGTTTGATGTGATCTAACTTTATTATAACCATACTTGTCGAGAAAGTTCCAAGAGTTCACTAAGAATAAACATATTACTTCTTCAACTAAAGTAATACATGCAAACACTTGGTCATATTCACCTTCAAAAATATTTGAGTGACTATGTTAGTATTTTCCATTGTGGTTAGGGTACGTCTACTAACTTCATCATCCAAGGGAAAATATTACTAAGTCTTGGGTTTTCCATTTGGGTCAATGGTTGGACAAAGATAACTTGTTATTCTTCAACTTGTATGGATTGCTTCTAGACTTCATGTGATTGCCTTCTTGAAGATCATCTTCATGCTTCTATTGTAGTCTTGTTCCTTGGATGGATTCTTCTCTTGGTCTTGATAAATTCTTCATGGCTTTGAATTCACTAATTGGTTTGGGTATGGGATGGACACAAATACCACTAAGTCAATTGGAAAGAATATAAGAAGAAGGACAGAAAGAAAGAGGGAGGTGTTTTCTTCTGAATTTTCTTCACACTTGTACTTCTTGAGCTGCTTCTAGTTTCTGTGGAGTCTAAGTCTTATCGTCAAAACTTCTTCATTGATCTTCCTTGTAGCTCTTCATGTTGCCACCAAGTTGATATTGAAGTTTCATTCTTGTGCTTGAGTCTTGATCTCCATTTTGCTGACTTGGTGAATTCTTGAAGCAAGAATGGGGAATTGGAGAAGATAGAAAACTAAAGTTAACTACTTGGTACTATATGTGATTGACACATTCTAAGGACTTGGCTTGGCTCCAAATAGTCATAACATCAAGGAATAACAGTTGAAAACAATTTCTAAGACATGGTGAAAATGGATGTATCTTTGTTGGGTTTTTGGGTCAAAACACATGGTCATGGTCCAAGGGTGTCCAAAATGGTTGGAAAAGGTTGTTTATGGTCCAAGGTTATCAAATGGAGCAATTTTGCAAAAGGAACTATATTGAAAATATTTATAGAAATTAATCTATGTCAAAAATACTCAAATAGAAAACTAAATTCTAAATTCAATTTTAATTTGTTCAATTATTATTTTGGGACAGAGGTTATGAAAGTACACATCCTAAGGTTTCCAAATATATTTTATTTACAATTTTTGGATTTGTAGAATTTGAATTATGCCAAATTTCATCAAACAAGCATATTTGAATTTGAACGAATTTAAGTTTGTCAAATTTGAATTTGGCCAGTGCCAAAAGTTTCTAGATGTCAAGGGCTTTTCAAAAACTCCAAGATTGCTAAATTTGGCTAAGTGGTTGAAAAGATATGATAGATCTAAGATGCAGGGACTAATCTATAAAACTGCCAATTAATTCTAGCGGGAGGAAATTTGAATAAAAGGCTGGGACACGTGGGAGCTCCTGATTGGTTGCTTGTGCTGACTAGATGCTGGCGTGGCGTGCTGACTGGGCGCTGACGTGTTTAAGTGATTTGATCAGGGTCGTTGGATCCAGATCTGAGGGTGGCATACCCCTTCGTTTAAGTGATCTATTTCGGACCGTTCGATCAAGATCTAACGGGCAGGGATGAAAGAGAAGCTCACCTCGCCGGAGTTGTCGCCGGAAATGGCCACGGGGCGGCCGGCGATGCAGTTTCCTCGACGGCGGCGAAGATCCAGTGGCTCCCGGGGCTCTGGAAGACGACGGGAAGACGCAGAGCAGCACCACGATGTCGATGGTGACCACGGCGTGCTCGCACGCTTCCGGGATGGGCTGCGTCGAGTGGATGGTGGCGGAAGATCTCCGGTGAGCTTCGGTCGTCGTTGTCGTGGCCTCTTTGCTGCGGCAAAAATGGGCAAAAGGCATGAGGGAGGGGCGCGCGGACAAGGGAAACAAACGGAGGGGGTTCTCGGACTCGAGGAAGGTCTCACCGTGCCGGAGTAGAAGAAATACGGCGGCGGCCTGGGACTACTCCGGTGAGAAATCTAGATGGCCTCCGGGCTCGATCGTGGGGGAAGTTCAGAGGGGAAAGATGGAGGGGCTTGGGGGCTTTAAGGTGCTGGGCTCAGGGAATTAATCCACACACAGAAACAGCCGTAATCAATGGATTTATTCCGCATTTTCTCGGGTGGAAACGGTAGGGATGGGAGGTTGATGACAGTGACGTCATCAAAAATTTTCTTTTATTCCTGTTTAAATGTTTTAATTATATCTTCTATTTTATAATTCCAATTAACATGAAACAAATTTCTAAATTCTTAAATTTTCAAATGCTTTCCAACAATATCATTTTTGAGAACAATTCAACATATTTTATTTTTGAAATTTTGGAAATTTGAATAATTCATTAAAAGTGACTTAATAGCATTTTTAATAGAAAATCAAATTTAATTTTGAGAAAGGGTTTTATAAAAATAAAGAGACATTATATAAGTCAAATATTGTTTTTGGAAGCCATTTACACTTGTTTTGCTATTTTATATTTTTAAATAAAAATGATTTCACTAATAGCATATTAATGCCATTTTAAAAAATATCAATTATATAAATGAAAATTATTGGTTGAATAAAATATCAGAGACAACAATGTGATCAAATGAAATTTTCCAAAATCATTTTTAATGGTTTTCATATTTTATGATTTTAAAATAAGAAGAAACAATGATAGTCACTTAATACAAAACATTAATTTTTCTATGATTAAAACAATTTTTAGAAATACTTTCTATGGTTCAACTATTGTTTTCCTAAGACCCTTTTAGGAACTTTCATATTGTATATATTCAACATATTAGTGAAACCACAATTAGTATCCTTTTGTTATATTTCAAACATAGAGAATTATTTAATAAATTTGGAAATGGGGTTTAGTAAAAGCAGAAAGGTTTTCCCAAATGAAAACATTGTTTTCTCAAAGTATCTTACTTGTTTTCATAAACAATTTATTTCTATAGCACTATATTATTTTGTTGATTGACATAACACTTGGAAAACAAGGATCCAACTTATATCTATTTGGGGGTTATCAATAATAGTGAAACCCTTTTTAGAGATAAGAAGAAAATATTAGAGATAACAATTCTCTAGTTTTTATATATCAAAAATATTTTCAAGATCATAATTGGGTTGAAAACATGTTGGGTGTAAGGGTTTGCTTAAGAAGAAATATTTTCCTTATGTGGAAATATTTATTTTGAAATGACTTTAGGGTTTATGGAATAGAGGTATATTGGATTTTCATTTCCAAAACATTAGAACATGTATTGTTTTCTTTTGTTTCTTGCATCTCATTTGGTTTTTGGTGACTTGCATAACATGAAAACAAAAAGTTTCAAATTTTTGTGATTTTTGAGTTTTCCAAAAATCAGGGATGTTACAATTTATTATTTCAATTGCACTAACGTTGCTAATGAACATTGTGAGAATTTTAATGTGAAGGAAGTTTTCAAGGGTCAAGAGAAGAGGATGATATGATGTGACCAAGAAGAGTGAAAAGCCCAAGATTGGGGATGCCCCGGTGGTACATCCCAGCAAATTCCAAGAAGACTCAAGTGTCTAAGCTTGGGGATGCCCAAGGCATCCGCTTCTTCATCAACAAATTATCAGGTCACTTCTAGTGAAACTATATTTTTATTCGGTCGCATCTTATGTGCTTTACTTGGAGCGCATTTTATTTTTTATTTCATTTTGCTTTTGTTTTTTGCTTTCAGTTTTTTTTTACGTTTTCAATAAGCTTGGTTGGACCCCAGAATTCTTTTATTGGAGAGTGACACGCTCCGCTTTTTCATGAGAATACTTTGTATTCTTAATCTCTGTCTAGCTGCTGCATTTATTTAGCTCCTGTTTTGCGTGCATCTCTTATTAGAGTTGTTAGTTTTAGTAGTTTTATGTGAGAACTCTCATGTTTGCTTTCTGTATCATAAAGATTATTTTTGTTAAAGCATGTTTTGTATGGTGCTTTTTGGGAGAAAGAAAACTGTTGTTTGAAGTAGAATTTTTAACAGTGCTAGTAGAAGCTTGTATAGACTGTGGCTAGAACTTTTTCATGCCATGCTAAATGTTATTTTAGTTTTAAAGCATTGAGGTTATTGATTAGCATGATTATCCTCAAATAGCTGAGAGTGTTTAATATGTCTTGAAAGATTCATGAGTTGTTCTTGTCATAGTAAAGCATCAATATATGGTATTCTCTTTCGAATTTTTTATTTGGTTGACTTGGCGCATGCTCACACCATGTTTATGACTACAAACCAGTCATGAATAGCCTCCATGACCACTTAGTTTTTGAACTTGTGATACTGCTTATGTTTTAATTAATGATGCTTATGTCGATATGCACGATTATGGCTCTTATGCTCTCTTGATTTGTCGCTCTCAGTCTTTTTCTAGCCTCCATCTGTACTAAGTATGAGCTCTACTCATGCATCAAAACTCCCACTGTGTCCACCATACCTACCTACATGTGGTATTTAACTGCCACTCCAAGTAAATTGCTCATGTGTTACCTTTAAAACCTACAAAATTACTCCTGCTTTATGTTCCTATTTTTGCTCATGAGGACATAAATAGAGAATCTTTATCTCACTTGTTGATTAGATTTCACACCCTGGACTAGTGGATTCATCCGCTTATCCAAATGATAGAAGAGCTGTCAGCGGGGTGCCCAACCCCAAATTAATACAAACAAATTCTCTTCACTATTTTTGTCCCTGATTTATCAGTCAAAGCATAATTGTGTAAACAAAAGAGAAAGAGGGATGAACTTCTACACCAGTTGCGTCCTTCACCATGGGAGCCGCTCTTGTGAATCCAGTTGACTTGTGACGTATTGTATTTTCTGTTTACCATTCGTTGACATTAGCATACATCTCCCAAAATATAGACACTCCTCCACGGTATGTGATTGCTGGCAGGCACCCGAGGATTCGGTTAGCCATGGTTTGTGAAAGATGGATGGGAGGAGTGTCAAACTTTTAAAACCTCTGTTTAATAAAATAAAAGCTCTAGCACATGAGTGATCTCTGCTTCCCTCCGCGAAGGGCCTTTCTTTTACTTTTATGTTGAGTCTCCATCTTCTAACTTTATGCACAGTTGAGAGAGCATTTTTCCATTCTGAGTTCTATGTGCATTTGTCCTATAAGCATCAATAATTACTTCATGATGTGATATTAAATTATTTGTTCTAGTCTTCCTCATGAACTTTGAAGGTGTCCTGGCATTTATGTTTTGCCCCGCTCTTAAGGACTAGCGAAATATCACTTTGCCATGCTTTCTCTATACCTGAAACAAACGTTTACCTTTCTTTGCATTATTATTCATGATCCTTTATTTGAGTTACACTTCGTGATGCAAACTAATTGCTATGCTTTATTATTAAAGTTTTATTTATCATGTTTTTGTTTGAAGTTTTATGATCTCAGCATGCATATGCTTTTACATTAGATTAATCAAGTTTATGTTAGTAGCATGTCACCTCAGAAATTATTGCTTTATCGTTTACCTACTCAAGGACGAGTAGGAACTAAGCTTGGGGGTGCTTGATACGTCTCCAACGTATCTATAATTTCTGATGCTCCATGATCATATTATGTCAATTGCTACTTGTCTTCTCCCTTATTTATAGCATTTTTATACGTTTTTTGGGACTAACCTATTAACATGATGTCAAGTGCCAGTTCTCTGTTTTCTGTTGTTTTTTGTTTCAGAAAAGTTGTTCTCGAAACATTCTCGAAATTGTACCCCACAAAGCCCGAAGTGGCTATTTTCCCCGGAAGCATCCAGAACACCGAAGAGGAGTCGAAGACGCGCACCAAGGGGGCACACCATAGGGTGGCACGCCCCCTGGCCGCGCCAGCTATGGGTGTGGGGCCCCTGGAGCTCCATCGCCTTTTCCCTTTCGCCTATTTAATCCCTCGGATGGAAAACCCTAAACACATGATCAAAAATCCCCAAAAAGTTCCGCAGCCGCCGTCACCGTCAACCCTAGATCATGGGGGTTCTGAAGCTGTTTCCGGCACCCTGACGGAGAGGAGATCATCACCGGAGCCTTCTACATCACCATGCCTGCCTCCGGAGTGATGTGTGAGTAGTTCATCCTTGGACTACGGGTCCGTAGTTGTAGCTAGATGGTTGTCTTCTCCTCATATGCCTCCATGTTTAGATTTCGTGAGCTGCCTATCATGATCGAGATTGATCTTATGTAATTCTATATGTTGTGTTTGCTGGCATCTCTTCACGCGTCATGACAACTGCACATGTTCCGTCCGCACGTCGCCGCAACTACAGGGACACAATTTCACGGTCAAACCCTCAAAATATAACAAGTAAATATTTGGACAGTGACCTATCATATTTAATTGAACTTTCATAAGCATCATGTACGTGGGTATATTCACGATAATTGTATTTGGTTGTACAATTGACTTCCAATTTATATACGGTAAAAATGATACCGTATGCGACAATGTGTTATTGATTTCTGGCAAGTATATGTCACATTTGGTTATTTTCCGTTATTACATAAAATATATAGGAAATATATGTATTGGCAATCTTATTCGTAAATAGGAGAAAAAAAAGTAGGCGCATTGTTCAATATAAATGATAGTACAATGCATGTCAACAAGATTCATTCGAGAATACGAAATTTCGTCACGAACATTGGCTTCGATCGTTACCCCGAGTGAGGTTTCCACTCTACATAGCCCCTTTTTTAAATGACCTTCCTTTTTGAACTTTAATTGGCCTGCACAATTTAACTTACGCTTATACACTAAAATTAGGATGTCATGCCAACGAAAATTGAGTTTTTGACAAGTTTTACATTTTTTTTCTATTTATCGGTAGTACTTACATATAATTCCGATTTTCCCAACAATTTCCGGATCTTCCGTCCGCGACTGATACAATCCTGGACTTGGCTCGGCCCTACCGCGTAGGTGACCAGTGGGGCAAGCGCACTACATACCCCACATGTCATCGTACATGTGTTGACCCAATTCGTGTATAAAAAAGATCAAAGTCATTTATTCTTCGTTAAGAAAGTGTAAAAATATTTTAAAGCACACTGTTTAGTCTTAACGATAATCCAACGCACCTGAACAAGATGAATTCAAAAATACGAACATTCGTCACGAAAATTCGTTTTGATCATTACGCCAGAGTGAGGTTTCACTCTAAGTCTGGAGACTTAATGTATAGAGAACTCCTATTATCGAATGACCTACCATTTTGAACTTTAATTGGCTTGTATAATTTATCTTACGTTATACACACAAATTAGGATCCAATGCCAATGAAAATTGAGTTTTCGACTAGTTTTTATATTATTTTTATTTACCGTTAATACTTACATATAGTTTGGACATTACCAACTATCTCCGGACCTTCCATGATGCCCGAAAGAAACAATCCTGGATTTGGCTGAGGCCGACCACGTAGGTGGGGAAAGCGCACTCCCGACCCCACGTGTCATCGGACATGTGTCGACATGATACTCTAAATCCTAGAAATTTTAGCACAAATTTGCATGCTCCACATTGAGCCGGAGCAATCCGTAATCTCAACCCACCGAAACTGGCCCGGTCACACACTACTTATTTATCCCCATCCCGGACCGAGCTGCCGCACCATCGCATCATACCCCTCTACGCACTCCCAACACCCATCGCCCCCGTTCACACCTAACCTCGCCTTACCTAGAAGACATCGGCACTGCCGCGAAGATGCGGAGACCAAGGCAGAATGCAGGGTCGTCAAACCGTTGCGCATCTTCCCGGACGCCCGTGAAGACGGCGAGGGCGTTCGAGTTGGCTATTTCTAGTCTCCCCATGCTACCGGACTGCCACCTGCTGGCAGGGTGGCACCTCGACCTGGACGGCGTCCCCGTGCCGCCGCCACCCACTCGTAGAGCTCGCGCAAACAATGTTGCCGAACACAGAGCGAGATTGTCGTCCGCAGTACGGGCTTTCCCCAAGTACGTCACGGATGTGCCGTACTGAGACCGGCTGTTCGAGCATGAACATGGAGCCAAAAGCCGCTCTTCCCGAAGTGGCAGAGTGTCGGGGAGGTGGAACACGTTGGTGTAACACCGCCTTTGGGCCGAAGCCACCTTAGACACGGTGAACGTAGAGGAACCCGCCTGTCAAGCAGGTCTGGAGCCCGAGCCCGAGGGCTCCGACACATCCAACTCCGTCGACTGGACGACTCTTGAAGCGGCAAAGTCCGCCGAGGAAGATGTCATCGTCCTCGATTAATCTTATTGGAATGTAAAACATGTGGACTATTAAAATTTGGTCTCCGTTAAAGTGTAGTAGTCATGTTTGTGCCCGCAAGGTCGTATAATTCCTACTCATACTCAAGTTTAATTTTTATATGATTGTTTCCAATTTCCTTTGGTCTCTTCTTACTTTCTTTTTGCCCGTTTCCAATTTGATTATTTGAATGAAACTGCATGCCTATGACTAGCTCGTACACACATGCTTGGAAGGTCCATAAAAATACCCGGACCGTCCAACAATTTTGGTTTGGCGAGGATATTTGGTTCCCGGGTATATGTTTCCCCCCACTCATTTGAATTTGAGAATCACTATGATTTGCCACTCAAACATTTCGAGTATTTGGTTCGCCCCCGGGCAACCACACACCAAATCGTACATCCTGCCGCGCATCATCCAAGTGTCATGAATTATGTTAACATGTATATGCTGATATATACTAACTTTAAATGTACGACGCAAAGGACCATGAATTCTTCAGGCTGGGCTACTGCATTTGGCTCCAATAATGAAAAGAAGATGATGATCAATAAGCCTTGTTATATAGCCTATCATGTGAAGTTAATTATCCGTTGATATGTATATCCTGATAAATACTAACTTTAAATGTACGACACAGAGGACCATTAATTTTTTAGGCCGGGCTACTACATTTGGCTCCAATAATGAAGAGAAGATGATGATCAATGAGTCGGGTTATATATATACCATATCTGCAAAGTTAATTATCTGTTGACATGTATATGTTGATATATATTAACTTTAATTGTGCGATGCAGAGGACCATAAATTCTTTAGGTCAAGCTACTACATTTGGCTCCAATAATGGAGAGAAAATGATGATCAATGAGCCATCTTATATATAGCCTATCTATGAAGTTAATTATCTGTTGACATTTATATTCTCATATATACTAACTTTAAATGTACGATGCATAAAACCAAGTTAGTTGATCTTAATTAACACTATGAACGAATCGGCTCTCTTGTTGTCCATAAACTCACGGATAAAAACATTGGGCGTAGTATACTTGTAAGTAATAAACCTACAACCATTTCAACTGATATCACGTATTAGAATCCTATGTGCAATAAACGTAAGTACTAATTCTCTTGCCTTATTTTGTAGAAAATTAGAAGTGATTTTCACCAACACTACAACATTCCATCATCAAGTCGATCGACGCTTTTTATTGATGGGGTCTGTCTTTGGAAAATGGTATTAAGATGCAAGAGGCAGATTTTCTGTGGAAAAGGAAATATGGAATAGATTTGTTAGCGAAGCTGGAATTCAGATCAGATCAATCATCCTTCTCTGTGTCACAAGGTTCAATGGTGACATACATATGTATTTTTTACGACTCTGAAGAAGTGATCATATCAGTCCTCCGAGATATCTCGACTGGTGGTATATATTAGGTTAGGTATCATGTTAACAAGTCCTTTTTTTAATGTAGTCATGATATATACAAATTTGCCATTTATTTGCCCCACCCGAAGCATCATAGGAATTTCCGAACATATCTGGCCATGCCGAATAAAAGTAGAGACGGCTAAAAAACCCGACTCATGGATAACCATAATATTAAAATGTATCCCCTCCAAGGTTTTTCGGAGGCTCCAAGCTTTGCCCAGCCGGCTAGAAATAAAAACCACTTTTGCTCATGTTGAGTCGGTTTTTTATTCAAACCGGCTCTCTGTTTCTTAGCCTGGAGCATCTGAAATAAACCGAACCTGCATCTCTTACAATCGTTCGTTGAAATAACCCGCCTCTAAACTAAGTGACGGGTTTTTTTTGGCCACTTCCGAAGAACAACCCATTAAAGGCGGGTGTTTTCGAAGACCGTGAGATGAATAGTGCATCCCTGACGTCCTGCGGAACCGGCTCCAATGGGTCTGCTTATTAGCACCTTATGCAGCGAACCAATCGGGGGAACCGCCTCGGGCCTATGTATGAGAACCGTCTCAGATTGTGGGTATCATAGTAGTGAATCCGTGTGGAGGGTAACATATTGACCGTCCAGGAGGATCCTGAACGCATTGCGCTCGAATTCTTCGAAGACCGCTTGGGTGTTGCTTTGGATAGGTCGAGGTTTATTGACCTCGAGAGTCTTGGGATATCCCGACTCGATCTTTTTGAGCTTGCGGCCCCTTGTACGGGGACGAGATCTGGCAAGTCATCAAAGGGATGCCGCTGGATAAGGCTCCGGGCCCCGATCGCTTTTCCATGAAATGCTATCACAAGTGATGGTCCATCGTCAAGCACGAGGTAGTGGAGGCGATCAACAGTCTTGATCACATGAACAACCATGGGTTTAAGGGCCTCGTCCCTGAGAACGAGGATGCAGTGGAGATGGGGATTTCCATCCCATTAGTCTCGTCCACAATTTTGGGAAAATCTTCTCCAAACTGTTGGCGGTCTGGTTGGGGGCTAGGATATTGGAGCTAGTGTCTGTGGACCAGAGTGCATTCATCTGTGGGCGATCCATCTTGGACAACTTCATGCTCGTTCAGGGTGCGATTCGGACGATTCACAATAGGAGGGTGTCGGCCATTTTCCTCAAGCTCGACCTCGCTAGAGCCTTCGACTCGGTTTCCTGGCCTTTCATCTTCGAAGTTCTTATGGTGCATGGGTTTCGCGCGAGGTGGTGCGCGTGGATCTTCTCGATTCTTTTTTCCACCAGTTCCAAGATTTTGGTGAATGGGCATGCTACAGGTAGGATTTGGCACAAGTGTGGGTTGCGGCAGGGGGATCCGCTTTCCCCTTTGCTCTTCGTTCTTGCTATGGATTTGTTGGCTGCTCTCTTTGTGTGAGCGGAACACACGGGTCTTTTACGCTCTCTACGGCCGACATGTGTTAAGCACCGTCTGTCCTTGTTTGCAGACGACGTGGCGCACCTGCGGATGGCGAGATTCTTCTTGCCCTAGGACTTTTTGACCTCTTTGGGTATGCTTTGGGGATGCGCGTAAACTTTGCTAAGAGCTCGGCCATGTTGATCCGTTCTGTGGAGCCGTCTGTGGATGTGATTCATCCATTGCTTCCCTGTGGTCTGGTGGAGTTCCCTTGCATCTATTTGGGTCTCCCGCTTGCTCCCACGCGCATTCTCAAGCATGACCTACAACCTTATGTGGATAAGCTGGTCAAGTGGCTTCCCTCGTGGATGGGCTCCCTCCTGGCTGCCCTAGGGAGATTGGTCCTTATGAAGGCGGTGCTTACCACCATGTCCATCTACCTGCTTTTGGCGCTTGAGCTCCCGGTTGGGGTAATTGAGGCTTTCGAGTAAGTGAGTAGGGGGTTCTTGTGGTGTGTTAAGGACTTGGACAAAGAAGGATCATGCCCAATTGCGTGGAAGGATGTGTGCCTTCCACCTCGGCTCGGGGGCCTCGGCATTCGGAATCTTCACATCCTTAATGATGCATTGTGTATGCGTTGGATTTGGTTGTGGAGAATGGACCAGGGTAAGCCTTGGGATAGGATCTCCATCTCGGGCTCGGACAACCGTAGGGCCATGTTCGATGCATCGTTCAAGATTATGCTTGGCGATGGCACAAGTTGCTCCTTTTTGGGAGACAAGCGGATTGATAACAGGTCCATGGGTGTGGTGGCACCAGATCTTCTAAACTTCATGGATGCGAAGACTCATAAATCATGGACCATTTCCCAGGGCCTTGTGGGCAATGCCTGGGTCCGAGACATTGTCGGGGGTCTCTCGGGGCGTGCTATTGGGCAATTTCGCATCGTTTGGAATATGATCCAGGATGTTAACTTGCTTGACACGGTGGACCGTTTCGAGTGGATCTAGACCGTCGACAAGACCTTCTCAGTGCGCTCGACCTATGTGGCTTTCTTTGTTGGTCGGTCTTTCTGGCCTCTTTATGCTCTAATTTGGAAGTGTAAAGCCATGTTGAAATTCAAATTCTTTGTGTGTAAGGCTTCATGGGATAGATGTTGGACGCGGGAGCGGCGTCTGCGGCATGGTCTTGCGGACACAGACACCTGCCCCATGTGTCTGCAAGAGTCCGAGGCCATTCAACACCTCCTCCTTAACTGCCCTTTTGCTCGAGTGGTTTGGTTCGAAGCCTTCTCGGGTCTCGGGGGGTCTGACCTGGCTTTCTCTCCTACGGACGTCCTGCAAGATTGCTGGACGTCAGTTGCTTCGCACTGGCCGGTGAAGGGGGTCCCAAAGATCAGATCCTTGGTGCTCCTTGTCTTGCGCTTCATTTCGGTCGAGAGAAAAAACCGTGTCTTCAACATGTCGTCCAGATCAGTGGTGACCCTTTTGGCTGCAATTATGGTCGAAGCCATTAGGTGGAGTTCTGTAGGTTTTTTGTGAGATTTTTTACTTTTAGTTCTATGGCTCGTGTTGTGGGTTCTTTGTTGTGGAGGCTTGTAACACTTTGTGTGTTCTCTCCTTTTTTTCGAATTTTTGTGTGTTCTCTCCTTATTTATATAAAAAGGCGTGCACTCTCACGCGTTCCTGAAAAAGAATTCCCCCGTGCAAGGCTACGACATGTCACTGATTTCCAAGAAAATTGAAGACCCAACGAGGTAGCATAGTTGTTAGAACTATTTATCATTTGTTGAGTGTTGACCCGTTGAAACCGAATCTTTAATTTAAGTTATTTTTAGTTGTTAGAACTATTTATCATTTGTTGAGTGTTGACCCGTTGTAACTGAATCTTTTATGTAAGTTATTTTTATGAGAGGCATCCTGATGTAGTTAAGGGCGCAGAACTTCTGTGCGGGTACAACTGGCACTTAAAAGACCTTCTGTGTAGATGAGTTCTCAGCAAGACTAAGGCTAGTCACAATAGGGAGTAACATGTACTAGTAACATACACACTTTTCTAGACTATGTGGGTAGTAACAAAAATATGGTGTCATACACACCTCCATAGTGGGTAGTAACAAAAATGTGGTGTCATACAAATGTTTATTTATGAGGTTGTAGACTCATATTATCTTTGCGAAATGTGATGTTACGGTAACTAGCTATGTTACCACAACCTCCTCTCTCCTTATTAAATACTTGTTACATCAGATTTTTTGCCTACGTGGCATTGATGTTACTACTCTCTCCGTTTATTTTTACTCCGCGTATTAGAATTGTCTCAAGTCAAATGTTGCAAAGTTTGACCAAATTTTTAGAATAAAATATCAATATTTATAATACCAAATTGATATAATATGAAAGTATATTACATAGTGAATCCAATGATATTAATTTGGTAGTACGAATGTTGAAATTTTTTGCTATAAAATTGGCCAAACTTTAGCAATTTTAACTTTGGACAAACCTAATACGCGGAGTGAAAAAACGGAGAGAGTATTTAGTTACTACCCATTGTGACCAGCCTAAGAGCAAGTATAGTAAAGACTAGTCAACATGCTATGGCAATTGCCATGTCACTAAAATCCTACGTGGAAGAGAGAGAAACATGGAGAGAAGGAAGCCAGCGCTTGCTATGTCGCCGGGCTGCAGCTCATGCAACAAGGCCTAAGAGCATCCCCAGCCGTTGAAGCCCCCCAGCCCCCGAAACTTGGCAAAAAGTTGGTGCAAATCGTGTTGGCCGGCGCTATTTGGTGTCTCGACGAGTACAACTTCCCAGCCGCTGGTCACCCCAAGCAAAAAGCCATCTCACAAACATTTGGTGTGGGCCAGAAAAAAGAGCACATAGAGGGACGTGATTGACCGTTTCTCCCCTAGCCCCCCGAGAGCCCACCAGTGCCCCGGGTTTGGCTTGGGTTTGCCGGCGCAAAAAAGTGATCCTAGGGCTCTGGGAGCGTGGCTGGGCGAAATTTGGCCAATCCGGCGCTAAAAAGAGGCGAAAAATCATCTGGACCCAAACGCGCTGGGGGCGGCTGAAGATGCCCTAACAGCTTGCAGCCGGTACAGCTAGCTATAAGCCGATGCATGCTTTTCTCTTCCAATCATGTGTGTCTCCCAACATGCAAAACAGATATTTAAATTGTTAATTAAACCAACTAATAGCTGTCTTATAGCTTGCCTATTATATCACAACCGACTATAAGAAGACTTTAGACTTTAGTTTATGTGGCGTGAGTATATAGCTGGCTGCCGGCTCTTCTATTATCCTTGAGCATCTCCACTCGATGCCCCCAATTGGTGTCCGGAACATGGATCGTCCGGACGATTTGGTGGCGTGTCCAGACCGGAAGCACATTTGGGGACGTGCCTTTCCCACTCGCAGCCCCACTCCTAGCCCCCATTTCAGCCTCAGCATTTTCACGAACACTCTACAGGCGTCGAGGAGAAGGTGGCCGAGAGCAAGCACTGGGCACCGCACTGGCCGAGGAGGAGGTGGCCGAGAGAAGCAGCCGCCCGCCGTCACCGCAGCTGCTCCCGGCACGCGCTTCGCGGCCGTGGCATCCGGGGAGGAGCGCGAACTCCCGGACGTCGTCCATGGCCATGGCGTGGTTCCCGTCGACGCGGATGTCCCCCACCGCCGCGCACCGCTCCGACCGCTTGTTGGTGTTGTAGCCCCCATGGAGATGCTCCAGTGCCCCCATGGAGAGCACCATGCCGCGCGGCGAAAGAGCACCATGTCGGAGTCGACGCCGCACGCGGGCAGATCTCGGAGTCGACGCCGCACGCGCTCACCTCAAGCCTCCCCTGCTCAGGCCGGCCGGCCCAGGTTAAGGCCGAGGCTCAGGGACGGTGCTCGGCCTCAACCTCGTCCTTGCTGGGCGCGACACACGGGAGCTCAAGGACGTCTCCGACACCGTCTCCGCTGCCCACGACGTGCAGACCAAGACCGTCAACGGCCGCGGCCATGTCCGCCTGTAGGCTCGCCATGTCCTGGACCAGGGCGGGTCGGAGCTGCTGCTCGAGCCTGAGCCCGACGAGCAGGTGGACGCCGCCGCCGCTGCCTTCTCTGCCTGGGCTGCCGAATCTGGCTGCTCAGCGGACACCTTCGCCCCTAGAAACATGGCTGCGACCTCGAGGCTGCTGCTCAGTACCTCGTCCACACCGGCATAAAGGTCCCACGGCTCGTCCCTTCGGCGGTGGTAGCCGGCGGTGCCATCGACTTGTGCACTGCGCGCGGTAGGTGGGGAGAGAGAGGGGGTAGTCGGTAGGGAAGAGAGAGAATGGGACACGTGGAGACACAGGGTTGGTGCGGGCGACCAAACTTCTCGTCCGGCAGCCCCAAGGAAACCCCTAGGTGACGGATTTGGTGTGGCTTTGCCGGATGGGAAGTTTGGTGAGTCTCCTTAAAAAGCTTTGATGAAAAGAGTGCAGACATGATGACAGTCAAGGTGGGGCCCTGTGAAGGCAAGGCTTGTGTACGAGTACGTTGGCGTGATGACCTTGGAGTATAAAAATCGACATTCTACATGTTCTTTCCAAATTTACGTCTCCCTCTTTGTTTCACCGGGTTGATTTACATGTCAGTATCAGCCGTTAAAAAAAATCAAAAAAGAAATCCCATCCGATGAGGTAACCGGCAAGAGCCATACCAGACTGACAGAGATTCATCTGCGGCCTTCTTCATGGCAGATCCCTCTTTTCCCTTGTACCCGGTGCTATGGCCTATGGACATGATACATCAATATGAATCGACTGGGTACCTAAAATTTATCCCAGGCTACATCAACACTACTTTTCAGGCACATTATGTGAAACAAGAACATGTCAAAACTGAATCAATCTACAGAACACTCATGTTTCTTGAGAGCAAGCAGTCGACCGAAGAATGGCTGGTTTTGGAGCGAATCTGGGGCAATGGGTAATCGATCTTGCCTGCATATCATCCTTCTCCATAGTTAAATCTCTTTCTATACATCCCAAGTCAGGACCAAGGTGGATGGTCCTCTCCCCTATTTAATGGCGGGTGCGGTTTCCAGCCTGGTTTCTCATCCCAGTACATGTCATAGTATATGTGGCCTATTTCAAGGAGCTCCACACAGCACCATATGCCCGTATACCTCTTCACACGATTCCGAAACCGCGTCTCCGCAGCCTGGTTTTTTGGTAATTAGAATTAAGACAGGAAGCTTTTATTCAGAAATTAGTCAAAATTTTGATAAATGATCAGCAACTTACAGCATCAGCAAAACCTCTGAAGGCATCAACCATAGACGAGAAATGTATGACTTTGATATCACTATACGAAGAAAATACATTCAAAAGCTGCACACAGAAAAGCATCCCTTTCAGCATAAAGCTGCAAAAAAAGACATTCACATGTATGACTTTGATATTCTTAAGCAAACCATGCAATAGCTTTTGTCACTTGTATATACTGGCACACCTTCAAATTATAGATGTAGTTCAACTTTTTGTTACTTTGACTTTGTTTTTGTTAATCCTTTCAGATAGCTTAAAGTAAATTATATGCATAAGCATAAAAAACCGTACAACTCTCCTAGAAAGGCACATAACATGGTTATCTGCCATTAAACGTTGACCAGCGTGGGAAGGATCCCTCCCCTTTTTGTTAGGTAGTACTAGATGAGACCTCTCCAGCGATATTTCACATGGATAGCGCCCCGTTTAGTCCGAACGCTTCACCTGCAATTCGAACCTGGGTGGGAAGGCTCACCACCATGAGCTCTAGCCACTAAGCCAGCTTGGTTCTCTTGCTACCAAATATCAACTACCTTGCTACCAGATGTCAACTCCTTTATTCACTAAATAAAGGAGCTGAAATCTGGGAGCAAGATAATTATTGTGAACTAAATAAAACGAGATTACAGAAAACAAAAGGTACATTAATAACAGGAGAAGCATGACCATGTGAATGATGTGTTGCATTAAACTGAAACTATACACTACAGGGGGCTCCTCACAGTTACCGTTTGTTCAGTGCTATTCCTTGGAAATAGAAGGGGTGTGTGTTTATTGGTTCCATTAGCTATGGAGCATCTGGTGCTATGCTCATCGCAGAGCTGCACCTCAAGAAATGACTCTTTCACCTAAATCAATACTCCAAACAGAAACCAATTAGGAGACAAAGCCATCTTATTTCCACATAAAGGCAAAATGCCTGCAAGCAGCATATTTTACCTGTTTAGGCAATGACGGATTCTCAAGAAAGGAGTATTCTCTGAAATCAATATGTGCACCAAATTCTTCCTCAGGCAAGTCCTTCAGCATAACATTTACCTGTATGATGAAATCAATGGGCTGAAATAGGAAAGTTTTTTTTTCATGGTTGACATACAATAGAATTGAACTCATGAGAACCGAGCAGTGCTCAGTTGGCTAGCAGCACATGTAGCGTGCTCACCCCACCCACGTTTGAGGCCGAGCCACCGCAGGTGCTCGCTTCTAAATAAAAAAGCCCTCTGGTGCTAGTGCCCATGGGTCAAGTATTTTTAATATACAATTCAACTCACAAGAAAGACCAGTGTATAGGTATATTGCTTCTCTACAGTTTGAATTGAACAGACATGTGTCCAGATATATCAACTGTTTCCACTTTAGACATCCATAACTGCTCAATGAACTCGTCTGCCCAATCCATCATATACGGTATGGTCAACTTTATTTCAAATCTACTGCCTACCAGTTGGTGGAAGCACTATGTTCTATCCACATCTCTGATCAAGAAATTTAGCATGGCACCAAGGAGTGTGTCGCACTTTCACATTTGTAGACATATTTTCCCCCACAACACCAAAGGTAACTATACCAAAGAAATCCTTAATTTCACTTATGTATTTGTTGGTCCTGATTTCACTTATGTATTGTTGGTCCTGAGTAATACTCTTGCCATATTTATCGAAAACATGATTACCTCGATGTGTCTATTTGCTCAAGACTGTCGAGTATTTTGGAATATTGGTTAGCTGAAAATGTAAGTTACTGCAACTTCTGTATATAATTGCAAGACAACTTCGAAAGGTCCTCAAAAATGTCATAGACCATCAATAATTGATGTTGAAAAAGGTTCTTGGTAAATAATGTGGTCTGGATTATAAAGTAAGGTCGAAGCCACCGAATTTTGGACCAGAAACACAGCATGGCAGACTTTATACAATGAAAGACCTTGGATGATGACTGATTGAGGAACTTCAATAGTATCATCTAATTGGGTTCAACAAAAAAGGGTGTCCAAAATTCCTAGGTGTGGGCAATTTCACGAAGCCTACCCCAACTTGTTTGGGACTGAAAGGCTTGGTTGTTGTTGTTGTGGGCAATTTCACGAACCCAATTTATTTGAAATGTGTAGAATGAAAACCTAGAAATGTATTGAGCAACTATTGTGAAAGCTGTTGTTTCCTTGCTTGATATTTGTACAATTTTACTCAGGGCAAAGTGTGAAAGATATATCCAAGCGACCGCCAAACATACCCACATGAGTGGTTCACAACATTATGGAAGGATGTGTTCATAAATCAGAACTTCTCCAATACAGAAGATCAAATTCAGGAATTGTAATTTGGGCCAATACTTCTCCACCATCTATACTATTGTATTCTCATAAGAAAACACACTTCCATTTAAAACTAGACAAAGCATACTGTTTCCAAAACTCCAATTCCACTGACCCGAGGAAGACCTATTTGTCAAAAGTTTCCTGGAAAATGTAACTTGTAGGACAAGTGGACAACCAATTACATAAAGATGGTTTTACTACCTTTGATTCAACTCAACATATCTTTACTATCCAGTCTGCTGTTGTGAATGCCTGGTGTCACACTTCCTCTTATTTACGTAGCAAATGCGCAACCACCATGCCACCTTTTCATTTGCGCTCTCATCTTTTATCTTAGCAATAATTATCCCTAAACTATCTCACCTGACGTTTTCTCCCACTCAGATTAGTTGGAGATTTCCTCATTTGTTAGCACAATTTTCACATGCATGCCTCCACGACCTGCACGTGGGCGTTTCCAAGCCAAAAGATGGTTCCCATGCCCACGCTCGCCGCATCCTTTCTTGCCTTCCTGACCGCGGTCTGCCTAAGCGTCACAGTGACCAACGACGACGCCCTGCTGCTGCACGCCAAGCAACGCGGCATCCTGGCCATGTTCGTGTTCGGCGACTCCACGCTGGACACATGCAACAACATGCTTCCAACGGCGGTGTGCGCTGACCATGCCCCTTACGGCCGCGAGTTCCGGGCGATGAACCCGTGGGCCACTTCTCCGACCAGAAGCTCCTCGGGCGACTACATCGTGGAGGTGCTAGGCATCAAGGACCTCCTCCCACCGTACCGCTCTAGCGAGCTAACGGACACGGCTGAAGCTGTCACGGGCGTCTACTTCGCATCCAGCGGCTCCAGCCTCGACAACACCATGGCTACCAAAGCCCGCGTTGCAGCTCAGACGATTTGCGCAAGCTTCTTGGGAGGATGGACGCCCAGAAGGCCAGCAAGGCGGTGAAAAATTCGGGGTTCCTCGTGTCCGTGGGGACCAACGATAAGATGACGAACTACTACATGCTGCTGTCCAGGAGGAGCAAGTACGCCATCGATCAGTGCCATGAACTCCTCATCGTCATCGACAAGCTTTGTTCTTACATACAGGTAATTATTTTCTAAGCGATCGGCAAGAATGATAGAGCCAGAGAGCACCATCAAAGACCTTTCAGGTTTAATTAGTTCAGCACTTCTATTAAGTACAGTAGGCGTTGGCAGATGTATGATTGATTGATTGATTGTCATGTGAGCAGGATATAAAAACATGTATAGTTGTTTTATTCTGGGACATAAAATCCACACTCTCTTTTGGTGAAAGAGAACAGGCGCAATCTTCTCTCTCCATTGAACTAACAGATCGATTTCAATGCTAACTAACATGTATTATTCAGAAGAAGAAAAATACAGCTCGATGCCTCCACAGGGAAAGAGGAACAACATGGTCCACATTTATCCTTTCCCCCATATAGAATTCTACAATTGTATTTATTGTAAATCATGGCGGAAATTGACCTCCACCAGGCAATTAGATGTGACAAATCTGAAGATTAATCTATGTCGATTGATGTGTCAGTCATCGAACTTAACTACGGCCTGGAGTGGGATCACAAAGAGGAAGGTTAATCTATGTCGATTGATGTGTTATGATATTTTCCTATCTCTGTAATCTATAATTACTCTGCATTATGCCTCTGTAAAACAAAGAAGATTTTGGGGATGAAAAAGGTTTTTCCGAGGGAGGCGACAACAATGGCGGCCCTGAGGGTTGAGGAGAAGATAATGGTCACCCTCACGCCGCCACGCTAATAAGAAGCTGTCGAAGGCATGCCCGGAAAAGGATATGGTCCCATGGCTTGTGGGCACGGCTAGATCGGTGCCACGAGCGCAGGCTTGGCCTCACAGGTCGAGGACATGCTGGGTGTGGCCTCGCCGGACGTTGTGCCCTTGGCCATGGCCACGGTACGATCGTGTTTCCAGCCATGGTGTTTCTGGACGTTGTTGCTGATGGTGAGGTCTGAGTAGTTGGATCATAGGATAGCTGACAAACGCCATTCATAGTCACCCAACGGCAAGCAAGCCAATGTGGAGCATGGCCACAACAATGGCGCTAAAGGTGATCACGTGAGCTGGAAAATCATGGAAATGGAGAGCACTGCCACGACGATCATGCTGATGATGAAAGCGAAGAAGGTGGTGCGGATCCCAGTAAGTCGATTCAATCCACTAAAGTTTTAGTTTCTTTGCTCTGTTGTAGGAATAAACTTGTTGATTCACTTAGATTCTGACCAATTAGTATATGAGTTTGAATTTGTGAAGATTTTCATTTTTAATTATTTTCCTACAGCTACAGTTGACAAGCATATAATTTTTTTGTTATCGCTGAGATGAGTAATTTATATATTGGCGTTCATTCATAGCTACTCATTGTATATAGTATCACAAGTGTATGCAAACCTTTGATAGTCATGTTGAAGTATAGCCACTCAACATATCACAGTCACAAATAATGTGTGTTATTGTAGCCACGACATAGTAGCATGATTTTCTACCGTAGTTAAATTGCTATGTATTTGATTTGAATTTAATTAGCAGAGTTATGTCATGCTTTTGGCTAGGGGTAGCCCACACATTTGAAACAAGGTATGTCATCGTGGGCATCAAAGATAGGTGTATCTCAGATATGTGCACAACGAGCGAGGTAACTAGACCCCAAAGGTTGTAGGCAGAATGCCATAGTTAGCAATAGGTCAAAGCACCATGGCCGGAGGAGAGTTGAAGTCAACCCCAATGATATCAGTGATATTACTCTGAAGAAAAGAACCACTCTCCATGACTTAGCTACAGAATTGTGTCATTCGCTATGGAGATGAGATTTTTCATTGGGAAGCCTTAGACTTTGGGAAAATCAGAAAGACGCCTTATTTAATCGAGATAATATGTAGATATGTTTTCTATAAGTGTGAATTTTCAGTTTTTCACACGCAAATACAGCTAGAAAATAAACTAGAAGAGCTGTGGCAAGCACGGACATTCAACTACCAGTAGTAGCACGTGATGTCGTGATGAATGGTTTATTTCCTCTTTTCTTAGCCCCATCGCATTTTTTTTTCTCAAAATCTCACTACCGAGAGGTGCTGCGTCGCCTCGTTTCTTTCTAAAAATATGAATTCAGAATTTTCACCCCTGTCAAAAATTGTTCAGGATTCGAGTTGTACATATCCGGTGCATGTGCAAAGGCGTAAGCAATAGACATTTTTTCTTCTATCTTTGTCGCCCTTCTTCTTAATATAGGATGTTTATTCATCCAGTAATACCCATCAGGCAGGCGACACTACCAACTATTTTTGAAATGGGTCGACTCGTGGTCTCGCAAATTGGCCTTGAGACCATAGGGACCGTGTCCAAGGTCAGGTCCGGGTCGGCCCATTCCCATCGCGACTGAAATTCTAAGGAAATTAGAATATTATTGTTTCGGGTTACTATGTGGCTATCTTTCTCTTTTCTCTCTACGTGTGAATTTTCATGGGTAGTACGTTTACATGTACAGCAAAAAAATCTTATAAGGTCGTGGCAACACACATGCATTCACCTAGGTACTTTGTAATTCTGAAATTACATGTTTGACATGATTAGTGTGGAGCATTAAAATATTTATACACCGTTGCAACGCACGGGCATTCAACTAGTAGCATCCAAATGAAGAAAGAGCAGCTAATGCCTCCTGATAAGAATATATACGAGTATGAGTAAAATTATGATAGAAAATTTTCGTTCCTTGACTAATTACCTCAAATACATGATCCATTGGACAGAGAAAAGGTTGCCTTGTCAGTGTGCCTTCCATAACTCCGGGATGTCCAAACCACATCCTATCAAGCCTGCACCATAATGGAGGCATTACCTAAAAGTACCAACAGTAGTCAGAAATGATCATTGACATGCTTGCACAGTTGCACACAGCTCCATAAACAAGGTAATGCTACAAAAATTGACACTATAAGCCCCCACCCTATTCCATTTTGTTCATTCGAACCTCTGGGGTATCAAAAGAAAATTTCACTGACCAGGGTCCGTTTTAACAAGGAAGCCATGGCCAGCGCTGTTCTTATTTGCTTCATCTGGAAAGTTTGAAGAAGGTGACTGATTAGCTAATAGACATAAAACTTAAAATTGCTGAAATACAGATATGGCAGAAGATACCTGGTAGTTAACCAATTGAAAATGTGATTCAACGGTATGGGCACCATCTAACAGCAATAGCTTGGGAATATTAGGTTTAAATGACAGGAAACCTCCTGCAATGTGACACCACATATTTTAGGTACATGATGAAATAGGAATTAGTAAAACTGTATTTTTATCCACGCAGGGAAATGCACCAACCAATGAAGCTTTATAAGAACAATGCTAATAAACTATAAAAGCGTAGGAAATGCACCAACTAATGAAGATCTATAAGAACAACAATGCTAATAAAAGCGGAACGAATCTTTGAGGACTGAGTCGTGACGTAAGAATGATAGTAACTTCATGAACCGGTATTTTTTTCCATTTGCACTAACCAAATGTGGTTACATGGTTATTCTAATAGGGTTTCAACATGCATGGTGCAACTATGATGATGGCCCGTAGCTTGAGATAACATATACAGAAGAAGCACATGAGTTGTAAGCATGGACCTCTATTCCCCAAGATCGACTACGGTAATATTTTCAGTTAGGATAGACATTGAACAGACCTGGTGAATCATAATACGGTGGTTGATCAAAGAAAAGCATTGCCTCACGTAATCTATGGCGCTTTCCTTCAGTACCTGCATACTGGAAAGTAGTGTGCACAGCATACGGTTCTAGCCGAAGCTGCTGATGCATGCCCTGACAGATCAAGGAACGTGTACATATCAGTTAGTTACATGAATTGTTAGCACAAAACTGTAAAGCAGAACGAGCCAACTAAAAAGGTGAAGAACAAAACAGAACATAATATAACTGTAAGCTAACCAAAAAAAATTGGCTTTCAAGATAATTACCAACCTCAAATAAGAAATGCTCCTACCTGCACAAAGTAGGTATGGCCGCTGCAAAATATACTTGCTGGTAGAACTCCAAGCTTCAGGTTTCCATCATATGAATACACGAGTTCATCTTCTCCCTGACAGGTCGTCCAAATACTTTGTGTACAAGATCATTAAAAGCATTCTGGTCCCATATCTTATCGTCAGATAATACTAGGTCTTTCCAATCTTTTGCCAGCCTTTTAGCAGATTTCGTGGGTCGCCAATGAAAAATACCAATATTGTATGCCCCAGTCACTGCAGATAAGGAAATAGAGAAATAGCAACGTATTACATTCTTAAGTTGCAAATGGCAACTTTTAGAACTCACAAGTATCAAGATACTGCATGTCAAACTGTCACAAATTTCAGGTGATTGATGCTAAAAAAATGTAATATTATTATGGTGAATTAAGAAGTTGTAGCCAGAACCCAGAAGTCACAGCCGATTTCCATAAATATTGGAGAAACTCTGTAACAAGAGTACTATTCACTCTGTGTCCTAGTTCTCTAAAGAGTTTCCGATATATGCCATCAAGCACGACTGCACGACCATACTCTTAAGCGATGGTGTTGCGTGACTTCTGCCTTTCTTTCACCAAAAAAAACATGTTCCATCAACTGTTTGGATTGTAAACACTGAAAAAATATTTTTGTAGTTCAACTAGATTTCATTTGAAATTTTAAAGACCGGGAAGTAACGAGAGAGAAGATATACCAGATAACTGGCAAAGAGCTCAAATTGGATTAAGGTGTTATAATATTTAACAGTCTGAAGACGGCAAGAATGCTCTCCTGAGTAATGCTCAGTTTAGGTAGTGAACAATGGTGAGGTGGATAGAACCTCTTTGGCAGATTGTTATCATCTATTAAATATAAAATTCAATAGATAATTCATCACAATGCCTCTTTGTGGACACTGTCTCTTTTCAATACTCGACGGTGAATGCAGTTCAACATGTCAATGTGTTGGCAAATTACCTTGCCTCCAGTTCTCCAGGCTGTCGTCGGTGACCGTGGGTATGACTTGGTCGCTGGAAGTGAGGAGATCCGCGTCAGGGTAGCGGGCTAGGTAGGGCAACGGATTCTTGAGCCACACCATGTCCGTATCGCACATGAGCAGTTCGTACCCGAAGGGCAGGAGCTCGTTGATGAGCAGCACCTTCTCCCTGCCCATCTTGTGGAAGGTGGGGGATCCCCATCCGGCGTCATCCGTGGCCATCCTACTGCCCATGTCGAAGACGGGCACGCCCCTGAGGTAGAGTTCCCGGAGCAGCTTGGTGTCCATGGCGCCGACGAGGAGATTGTCGAGCCCGAGGCCGGTAAGGTGGTGCACCCAGGTGAGGATGAAGTCCATGAAGGCGTAATTGCCAAAGGTGACGACGATGACCCCGTCGCGGGCGCGGGCGCGCACCATGTCGCGGGTGAGGCGGAACGCACGCGGCGAAGGCATCCGGGACCCCTGCGGCGGGGGCTTCCAGATGGGGCGGTTGTACATGGTCTCTGGATGTGCGGGATTGGAGAGAGGGGAGAGGTTGGTGGTGGCGACGGCCGGAAAGGGGAGCGCGGGGCCGGCGAGGGAAGAGAAAGAGAGGAGGAAGAAGAGGGCGGAGACGGCGAAGCCGCCGAGGATGGCCCCGAAGATCCCTACGAACACCGGCTTCGAGGATTCGGCGGGGCCACACGGCGCCATTTCGCCGGCCGTGGGGATCGGGGTCGCCGGAGGCGAAGTGGGTAACTGGCGGTGGGGAGTGGGGACGGGTACTCCAGTTATCTCTGTCACGTGGGGCAGCTGTGGAGGGGAAGTGGC
This sequence comes from Alopecurus myosuroides, assembly GCA_028641055.1. Taxonomy (NCBI): domain Eukaryota; kingdom Viridiplantae; phylum Streptophyta; class Magnoliopsida; order Poales; family Poaceae; genus Alopecurus; species Alopecurus myosuroides. The sequence goes on along the minus strand of CM054058.1, from coordinate 438,245,635 downwards.
TGGGCCCGCTGGACGATGGGTGCTAGAGCACACCGGAAGAAAATCCTATTGAGACCGGGTCTATCACCTGAGCACGATAGACCCTCCTGATATCCTCGATCCTTGACACCTGTCCGGCAGAATCTCAAAGGACGCACGCCCCACTTACGTCTTCGCTCCTGTTCCAGCGAGGCTATTCCAGATTCGCAACTTTTTTTTTTTTTTTTTTTTTTGCGATAAAACTTCCAATCTATTCATCATCTGTCATGGCAGTACAAAGAACACCAGAAATAATATAAATTACATCCAGATCCGTAGACCACCTAGCGACGACTACAATCACTGGAGCGAGCCGAAGGCGCGCCGCTGTCATCGCCGCTCCATTGCCGGAGACGGGCAAACCTTGTTGAAGTAGACAGTCGGGAAGTCGTCGTGCTACGGCCACATAGGACCAGCGCACCAGACCAGCAACCGTCGCTCCACACGCCTTCTCGCTATGTCCCAAAATAGGATGCCCTATAGTTTTTACTGAAAGTAAACTTTTCATAGTTTGACTAACTATATAGAAAAATTAAAAGTTCTTTATCACATAAAAATTATATAGAAAAAATGGTCAACATTTAGAATCTCAAATCAATATAGTTAGAACCGCCATGAAATATATTTTCATATCACGTGGATTTGATATTGTACAAATTGATTTTTTTATATAGTTGGTCAAATTTTAATAAGTTTGACTTTAACCAAAAACTATAGGCATCTTATTTTGGGACGAATGGAGTATTAACTACCCACTTGGGTTTCTCTCGCTAATCTTGTGCATGGAGTCCTCACGCCAAGACCTCGTCGGCAGCGGCTATGGGACAAGGGAGCACGAGGCATTGTCGTCGATGGTGGCGACACGACAAGACAAGATGCTTCGAGCTGCTCCTTCAGGCATTGTCGTCGACGGCGGCGACTCGACAAGACGCATCGAGCTGCTCCTTCAGTCCATTGTCGGACCTCGGCAGCGGCGTCGACGCGACAAGACAGTACAAGGAGTTCTCGTCGACGGCGGCGACGTGGCAAGACGACTCGAGAGCTTCTCCTTCGGGCCGCTGCCGCTCATCGCTACAAGCACTAGGACGGACGCGTAAATGCCGATCTCAGTGCCATGTCCGCCAAGGAGTACTTCACTTATGGTCAGTGTGAAACGAATACACAACATACTCATTCATCATCTGTTGTTGCTACGTTGCTTATTGAGAAGAACATAGCTCGTACCAAGGCGTACGTAGCATGGCCGCGGCCGCACCGCTGCTCCGCTGTCACGAGGAAAGTACGGTGTTGTGTTGTCATTTGTCAAGCTGATCCTGCGCACTCGCATGGCCGCCGGCAAGCCGTGCCCAGCTATACGTTATCTGATCAGGATGGTAAGATGACTAAAATCTACAAAGGAATGGAGCAGGCGCGTACGGAAAAATGTATGGGAATCGGGAATAGCCTCGCTGGAATTGGAACGAAGAGGTAAGTGGGGGCGTGCGTGCTTTGAGATTCTGCGAGATTAGTGTCAAGGATCGAGAAGGGTCTATCGTGATGAGTGGTAGACCCGGTCTCATAGGATTTTCACGTTTATCGGATGGACAGTGTTAGGGGTGGGCTTTAGGTTTTTCGGTTTGGTTTTCTCAGTTTTTAATGATTCGGGTTTTAGCCTATCATTTTTCAGGAACCGATAATTTGGTTCTTGTCGGGGGTTACCCCCGAGTAGGGTAAAGGCAAGTGCTAAAGGCAAGATCAGAAGGGATGTTTGGCCGAGTAGCTGGCTATCCGGTACTTGCTACCCGGTCGACTGCTATTCGGTCGTACACATTGATGGCCAGAAGGAAGAATCATGGAAGTTATTATCATCCGAATAGAAGAAGTGGTCCGAGTAGAAATAGCGGTTTCCTACTCGGGCTAGAAGTCAAAGGAGCCGTTCTAACACAGAATCCCGCGTATCCTGGGTCCGTACTGCGGCACTGTTCATCTGCAGAGAGCGTGCCTAACCGCGCCAGGGTGTCAGCAGGGCGTTGCAGGTTAGGGGGGCCTACTCTGTGTTCGTGACAGTGATAACAGATCAGCTTCTTGGTTTTGCACAACGACTTTCCACACAAGACAAATTAGGAAGCCAGAGCTGTCAGCGGGAAGCCGGAAGTACGCAGTGTGCACACTATGTCGACATCTGTTTGTATTTTTCCCTGTTGGCTGTATCCGGCTGGGCACCAGTATATAAGGTGCCCTGCCCCCTCCTGCGCGAGGGACGGTTGGACTCACGATAGGAAACCCTAGATCTTCACATAGAGAGGAGAGTGGCTACCCGGCTGTAGGCCAAACTTGTACTGTGGCTACTCGGTGAGACACCAATATACAGAGAGAAAGCCAGGAGTAGGGGTTTTACCTCCACACGAGGGCCCTAAACCTGGGTAGATCTTGTTGTTTGCAGTGACCGATTCATACCACACGCGGCTATTCGCAGCGTTATCTCTCCCCGAACGCCTCCAGCGTCCTTCGTCCCCACATCTTTAGCCATCCTATGGCATCTGCCGTGACACCACCACGACAGTTGGCGCCCACCGTGGGGCAACCAGCGGCGCTGGCTGGAGTTCACGTTCGGACGGGATCTACTTCTGGGGAGCGCGTGGTCTGTGGGCTTGTCCACAGATTCGGCTCTTTCGACTTCGTCATCGACAACGCCGGCGATTTCGGCGGCAGGGCCATGCCGGAAGGCGGCACGGTGTTCTCCTTCGGCTCGCATCTTGTCTACGTCGCCACCGCCGTCGTCCGCGAGTTCCCGGAGGAGGTGTTGGTCGCGGAGGATCCTCCTGCTGTGATTGCTGCCCGCGGAAGGCCTATGGGTCGTTCTGCGGACAACGCGGAGGTGATGGTGGCCGGCCTGGCTGTGGATGCCGGAAAGGGCGCGGCTGTCGCCGCGGGCGTCATCGAGGATCTCGCTGGCTCGAGTGCTGGCGGGAAGACCCACAAGCCCTACGAGAAGGACTGCAACCTCCCCCTCTCCACTACTCCGACAATACCTGCGTCCGCTGCGCGGACAGGCATGCCGCCTCCCACCGATCTTGAGCTCTTGACCATGAAGGCGCAGCTCGACCGGCAGCGCCAGGAGTTGCTCGCCGAGCAAGCGGAGTTGGAGAAGGTTAGGCTTGAGCTTAGTCTAGATCAGAACGAGTACAACAAGGCTCACGGTTTTACCCCAGTTGCTAGGAAGGCTAGCAAAGTAGGTGCTACGCGTCGCAACTTAGGCGCCGAGATGGAAACAGTTGTAGAGGCTCCTAGCCAATCTGCCACCACGAACACCTCCACCAGGCCTAGGTACAGCACCCCCGCCAAAACACTTAGAGCCGCTGAGGCTGTAGCTGCTGAGTTGCCGCATCTCGCGACGCGCGCGCTAGGCAACAGGAGAGGCTCAATGAGCTAGTTCTAGAGGCTGCTAGGCAGAACGAGGAGTTCCAGAAAGCCAATCCGGGTGCTGGAGCTTCTCAGGTGGTGCACTCGCATGCGGTCAGATCTAACGATCAGGCCTCATCACCGCACCCCAGTCGTGAAAGGGAGCGTAGTGGCTATTCTGGTAGAAACAGACAAATGCAGGTGTACGACCCGACTGCCGCCACGAAACAGCTCGCTGTGCCGCGACAGTCCGGGCAGAAATACAACTCTGCAGGAGCAGGCTTGCAAGCCCATAAAGCTCATAGCCAGACGCGAGGTGGAGATCGTCCGTGCCCTTCTCGGCAACGGGCTGCTCAGCCTACTCGGCGGAGGCCTCAGCAGGCAGCTGCTGCTCAGCCGTGTGCGGCTGCCCGAGTAGCCAACCTGGTGGAGCAGCCTGTGGCCATGGAGGTGGACAGATATGATGATGGTTACTCGGCTATGGGGCTAGCTGGTTATGATATCATGGATCGTGTGGGTGAGCGTGTGCTGGAGCCCAATGATGTCCGGTACAAGCTGGACCGGATCAACCTATCTGCACGGCTCGAGAACACGGGGCCTCCTGGCCCTAAGTGCTTTGTCCCACGCATCATGAACGAGCCGTCCGTGAAGAACTTCCAGCTTGCTAGAGGTACCAAGAGTTACAATGGCAGCACCAAACCGAAAGATTGGCTCAATGACTATGTCACCGCGGTTCATATCGTGAACGGCAACCGGAGATGGGCTGTGCGGTACGTTCCGCAGATGCTTGAGGGCCCAGCTCGCACTTGGCTCAACAACTTGCCCAAGAACAGCATCAATTGCTGGCTGGACTTCTCGGATGCCTTCATCAGCAACTTCACCAGCACCTACAAGAGACCGAATAGGCCGCAGCAGCTGTCCGCTTGCAAGCAGCGGGAAGACGAGACGGACCGCGAGTATCTTACTCGGTGGAGTACATTGAGGAACACCTGTGAAGGTGTGAATGAGGCCCAGGCCATCACTTGGTTTGCGCAGGGTTGCAGACATGGCAGCATGTTGTGGCAAAGTTTGCAGAGGGAGATGCCAAACACTCTCGCGGAGACCATCAAGATTGCGGATCAGTACGCACTGGGTGATCCTACTCAGCCCCTGATGGACTCCGCGGAGCCGAGAAGAAACTTCAACAGCAACAAGCGCAACGAGTTTCGCAACAAGCGCAGAGGTGACCGGATTGATACTCGGTACGATCCTGAGGAGGTGAATGCTGTGGTTACCGGAGCTGGGAGTAGCCAAAGGCAGAAACCTGCTGGAGCCCAGTACGGGCAGAACCAGAATCAGGGCCAAGGCAACAAGAAGCCATACCGTGCCCCTCAGCCGGGTAGCGGCAACCCGGATCCGGCTAAGAAGTTTGTCTTCGACGACATGAGGGATGGCCCATGCAGCTTCCACACTCAGCATCCTTCGAGGCCTGCCAACCACACTACTCGGCAATGCGACTGGTGGGATTTGATCAGGAATGAAGGCTTGCCTCCTCCTCCTCCTCTGCCAGCTGCGAATGCCAATGTGCAGCTTGCTCGCGCACCCGCAGTTAGGCCTCCAGCATTCCCGAGAAGAGAAAACGTGAACCAGTTGGCTTTAGGAGCCAACCGCCACTTCAACAATGATGGCTACCGCAACAACAACAACAACCGCAACCACAACAACAACTGATGGAGGGATGATAACCCGGTAGGCCAACGCCAAGGAGTAACTCGGCCCAAAGGACGCTGCGCAAGACCCGGCTAAGGATAAAGGAGCTTCTAGAAGGCCCAAGATCGTAGGCCTGGTAACCCGGATTATGGGTTCCGATAAGGAAGTTTAGGGTTTTGTAAGCAGTGTCCGGGTAGGATTCAGAGTACACCTTGGAGCGCAGGCCAGGGGGTCCGGGTGCTTTATAAACCGGCCCCTAGGTTAGGTTTAGGGGGATCCAAGAGTTTGAGCAATATCGCTAGATATCGAGCATCCAGTGTAACACGAGTTGAGATTAATATATTGGGATCGGAGACTCGGCGACTTGATTGCCGGCTACCAGATCGCATATCACCATGTTTTCCCTCGAGCTAAACCCTCTCCCAAACACCAGTGTCGTCTTGCCCCAAGATAAGTTACCCCCGGTAACGTCTGCCGTGATTATCCCACGACAGTTGGCGCCCACCGTGGGGCCTGCGTCCAAAGGTGTTTACATCACGGGAGATGCTCGGAAGAACATGGAGAATCTTGTCATCGGCGAGATCTACATCGACCGCGAAGGAGAGAAGATGGTGGACGATTCAGGCTGGGGATCGGAATCGGATCTGCTTGAATCCGGATCTGTCGTGACAATCGGCCAAATCAGCGTCTTCATCGGCATGGTACGTACGTCCGGTTCAAGGGGACAATATCATCTGCATACTACAGGAACTTCTAGTAGGGATAAAAAGGTACTGAAACAAGCGGTAAACTCGGTTTCCTCGGCTGTTCCGGGATACCTGAGATGGTCGGAGCAGGATGTAACATGGAGCAGAAGAGATCACCCGGAAAGAATAGAACACCCGGGAGTCTTAGCATTGGTAGTCGCACCACAAGTTAATGGCTATGAGCTGAAAAAGGTCCTGATGGATGGGGGAAGTAGCATCAATATCATGTATTGGGAAACTTTCCTACGCATGGGACTCAAGGAGTCTCAGCTGCAGAAAAGTTCAACAATTTTTCATGGGATAGTGTCGGGTCACTCAGCGTGCCCCGAGGGAAAAATTGCATTGGAGGTAGCTTTTGGAGAATCGAGGGACAATTATCGAGTTGAGTGGCTCACTTTCGAGGTGGTCAAGTTGCGCAGTCCTTATCACGCGCTATTCGGAAGGCCGGCTTATGCTAAATTCATGGCTAGGCCGTGTTATGTTTATCTACAGCTAAAAATCCCGGGCCCTAAGCAGACCATCACCATACATGGAAGCCGGGATATAGCGGCTGAGTGCGATGAAGGAGATGCAGTAATGGCTGAGCAAGCTTGCAGAAAAGAGGAACTCAAGTATTACCGGTCTCAAGTAGACCCGGATGACAGAACGGCATTGAAAAGGCCAAATACTGAAGATGAGAGAGCAAAGTTCAAGGAAGCACATGACACCAAGATGATAGCTTTTGTTGAAGGTGATCCCTCTAAGCAGTTCGCTATAGGGTCCAACTTGGACAGCGAGCAGGAGAAGGCACTTGTGGAGTTTATTCGTTCAAATGCGGATGTGTTCGCCTGGACACCTAGCGACATGCCGGGTATCCCTACAGAATTGGCAGAGCACAGTTTGCACGTAGACCCCAAGTCCAGGCCTATGAAGCAGGGCTTGAGGAAGATGAATGAGGAAAGAAGGAAGGCAATAGGAGAAGAAATTGCTCGGCTGCTAACAACCGGCTTTATCATGGAAGTGTTTCACCCGGACTGGTTAGCAAATCCGGTTCTCGTAATGAAAAAGACCAATGAGTAGAGGATGTGCATTGATTGCACGAGTCTCAACAAGCATTGCCCAAAGGATCCGTTCGCGCTACCAAGGATAGATCAGATCATAGACGCAGTGGCTGGAAGTGACCTATTATGCTTTCTGGATGCATATTCCGGGTATCATCAGATCAAGCTCAATAAGGAGGATTGGGAGAAAACATCATTCATAACCCCTTTTGGGGCCTTTTGTTACAAGACCATGACATTTGGATTGCGCTGGCGCAACTTATCAACGGTGTATTCAGAAGTGCTTCGAGGACCAAATCGGACGCAACGTCCATGCTTATGTGGATGATGTGGTTATCAAAACCAGAAAGGCGGAGACATTCATTGATGATCTAAGGGAGACATTCAAGAACCTGAGAAGGTATTAGATGAAACTAAACCCGACAAAGTGTGTATTCGGAGTCCCAGCTGGGAAATTACTCGGCTTCATCGTTTCAGAGAGAGGAATTGAGGCAAACCCGGATAAAATCAAAGCTATCCAGAATCTGAAAAAGCCGGAAATTTTGAAGCATGTTCAGAAGCTCACAGGCTGCGTAGCAGCCTTGAGCCGGTTTATATCCAGACTCGGAGAAAAAGCAATACCCTTGTACCGGCTCTTGAAGAAATCCGATAAATTCGTGTGGGATCAAGAGGCGGATGAGGCGTTCGAGGCACTAAAGAAGCAGTTATCTGAAGCACCAGTCCTAGCGGCCCCGGGTCCTAAAGAGCCTATGTTGCTATACATAGCAGCCAGCCCCCGAGCCGTTAGTGCAGTAGTTGTTGTGGAACGTAAAGAGGATGGGAAAGGTTACCCGGTCCAGAGACCGGTTTACTACGTCAGCGAGGTATTATCAGAGGCAAAGCAGCGCTACCCGCATTGGCAAAAGTTGGTTTTCGGGGTCTTTATGGCCAGCCGGAAACTGAAGCCGTATTTCCAGGAACACCCCATAACAGTGGTTAGTTCGATACCAATGGCGGATACCATCCGAAACTCGGATGCAACAGGAAGAATAGCCAAATGGGCAATAGAGATGGGGGATTATCACATCAACTACGAGCCCAGGTCAGCAATTAAATCACAGGCCCTGGTCGATTTCGTTAACGATTGGACACACACAGGCATGCCCACCATGGCTCCAGACTCCGAGTCTTGGATCATGCACTTTGATGGATCCAAGCAATACGAGGGATCAGGAGCTGGAGTAGTGCTAACATCACCCAAAGGAGACAAGTTGAGTTACGTGCTACAGATTCACTTTGATTGTTCTAACAACGTGGCCGAGTATGAGGCCCTATTGCATGGATTAAAGGTAGCCAAGGAGATGAACATTAAGAGGATACGATGCTTTGGAGATTCGGACCTTGTGGTACAGCAAGTATCAGGAACTTGGGATAGAAAGGACGCAACTATGGCAGCATACCACAGAGAGGTTGATAGGGTTGCCGGATGTTTCTCCGGGTATGAGGTGGAGCACATAGACAGAAGAAAGAACGAGGCAGCAGACGCACTCGCCAGACTCGGCTCGTGCAGAGAGCCGGTTCCACCTAACGTGTTCCTGGATGAATTATGGCGACCATCAGTTAAAACCGAGTCTGAGGAAGAACTGGCAAATCAAGACCCGGATTTGGAGCTCGTGGTTGCTGTGCGCACTGTTCCCGAGTGGACAGAACCGTTCTTGGCCTACCTATCACGGGGCGAGTTACCACAGCAGGAGGTGTTAGCAAGGCAATTTTTGAGGCGAGCAAAGGGATATTCTATCATCAATGGGGAGTTATACAAGAGAAGTGCAGCAGGAGTCTTTTTGCGCTGTTTAGCACCAGAAGAAGGCCGACAGATTCTCAAGGAAATCCATGAAGGTGATTGTGGGCATCATGCATCCACAAGATCCCTTGTGGCCAAAACCTATCGGCATGGATTCTTCTGGCTCACGGCTTTAGCAGATGCGGAGCGCTTGGTGGCAAGGTGTGACGGATGTCAAAGATACGCCCGCCAAACCCACGTGCCGGCTATGTAATTACGGACTATTCCATTGACTTGGCCGTTTGCTGTTTGGGGTATGGACATGGTCGGTCCATTTCACATGTCACCTTGCAAAAAGACACACCTCTTGGTGGCTATCGATAAGTTTACCAAGTGGGTTGAGGTTATGCCAGTTACCAATTGTGAAGCAATTACAGCAGTCAAGTTCCTGAAAAGAATCATCTATCGGTTCGGGTATCCCCACAGCATAATCACCCACAATGGAACCAACATGTCCCTTGGCGAGATGGAGAAGTTTTGTGGTAACAATGGAATCCGGCTTGACATAGCATCAGTGGCCCATCCACAGGCCAATGGGCCGGTGGAGAGGGCAAACCAAGAGTTACTTCGTGGGTTAAAGCCATGATTGCGAGTACCATGTATCAGAGCTGCTGGTGCATGGGTTGAAGAATTACCTTCAGTGGTTTGGGGTATCAACACTACACCAAACAGATCTACTCAGATGACACCGTTCTTCATGGTTTACAGTGCGGAAGCGGTGTTGCCGAGTGATATTATTCATGATTCGCCTCGAGTATCAGCTTACGTCGAGGTGGAGAACGAGAAGACGCGGCAGGATGCCGTGGATATGTTAGAAGAACACAGGGAACAAGCCCTGGAGAGATCAGCCATATATCAGCAGGATTTGTGGAGATATCATAGCCGGCGCGTGAAAACCCGGGTCTTCCAGGAAGGAGACCTGGTTCTGCGTCTGGTACAGTCAAACGAAGGAAAACACAAGTTATCACCTCCATGGGAAGGACCGTTTATCATAAGCCGGAATCTCCACAATGGATCATATTACTTGATAGATGCAAGGGAAGAGTCGGCTACGGTTAACAACACCGCTCATACCACCTCATCTATGCAAGAAAGAGACAGACCATGGAACGTGGCTCAGCTACGTCCCTACTATACCTAGTATAGACTATATTGGCAAGTGGAATTGCACGATGTAACAGGTAGCAGGTTTCAGACGCACTCTTTTCCTATCCAGGGTACCCAAGGGAACTGGAGGGTTTTTAATGAGGCGGCTTGCTGACCTAACTTTCTCATATCAAATAAAGAGGTGATTAAGCAATATATCTCCGTCGCGTATCCTATCAAGTTTTATTCTTTTTACTCTCAGTATGTTACATATATCTAGGTCTTGGGGGCTGATTGCTTGAATAGCACAGTTACAAACTCAAAGACCCGGCCTTGATGCCTATGAGTTATAAGGGCCGATTACTCGCAAACGAGTACGGCTGCAATCTTATAACCGGACAAAGGAGCCAAATTTTCTTGACTTTTCTTACTTAAGCTCGATGTGACTCGCACTGAAGTGGCATGATTTGCTCGCTTACGATTACAATCAGCCATGAAGCCCAATGGGACTTGCCTGACCCTGTTTTCGTATAGATGTAACAACATGATATCCACGCGAAAGTCGGCTTATAGTACAAGATAGTCAAAAGGGTCATCTAAACCACAAGTTATGCAGAGTATAGGGCTAATAGCCGGAAACTCAACGTTTATTAAGCATAACTTCAATACCTATGTGAAATGGCTCTAGGTTTTGGGCTTAGTAGAAAACAATTTGTTCTCTTGGAAAGGCCACACATCCCAGACTCGGATTTCGGGCCTTGGGGACTGGGGATTTCAAAACAGAAACAAGTTGCTTAGTTACTAAGCTCAAAAAACCCAAACATCCGAGTCTTGGGGACTTGGGGGCTTAGAGAAAAGTCCACTCGCCAAAACCCACGATACTCGGAAACCGAGTCTCACAAAAGGAACCATAAAGAAAGTCGGATATCAAGAATGAGCTTAAAAACAGACAAGTATCAAATTCATTCAAAGGCCAGAAGAGGCACGAGATATATCAAGGAAATAAAGTGCATTACACATCTCGACACTGGTATCAAAGGTGCACAGGCGCACCATCAGCAAATAAGTGTTCAAAAGGCCTGTTGGCCGACTAACTCATATGAAACGACATCAAATAGCAAGTGTCACTCGGCACCATGGGTTGAGGCATCCATCTTCTCCTTGCCCTTGCCATCACTTTTGGTAGCAGCAACATCCGGATCAGCAGCAGCACCGGCCCGTGCAGGGGGAGGGACGATTGGTGTGGAGGTAGCAGGCGCAGAATCGGCCTCAGCCTTCTTCTTCTCGGCCTCCTCCCTAAACTGGACAACCTCCTCTTTCCATCGGGCCAACATATCGTACGGTTTGGGACGATCTGACTTAATCACCTTGTCATTAGCACCATATGCAGGGAGAATAGAGTGGATATCCAAACCATCAGCAATCACACTAGCCGGGTGGCGAATTTCCTTCTGGATGGCTTTGAAATTCTTCGTTGAGAACTTGGACCCGTCGTGGTTGAATTCTGGAAACCCGCCCATAAGCTTGGCCGGCTCGAGCTTAGGAAAATAAGCCTTAGCTAGCGCAAGCCCCCGGGTTACTCCAACCCGGCAGGACGAGCGTTTCCAATGCCAAATCCACTCGGGGATAGTGGAGCAGGCATCCAGAAGCTTCTTCATGTCACCTGGTCCAACACCCGGCAACCGCAATTCGTCAAGGATCCATTTGGTTCCGGCACAGAGCTGCCGGATAATATTCTTGATGGTCTTCAACTTGGCAATATCATCTTCATCTGGGATCACCTCATCCGGACCTGCAGAAAGCAAGAAAAGCAATGATTAAGGAAATCCGACTATCTATCAACACGAGAATCCGGATTATAAGTATCAAAGTTATGAATCGTACCAGTCATTGCACGATATGTGTCGGCAATTTGAACGGAAACGTTCGTCAGCTTATCTTCTGCTGCATGAGCCCTCTTCCTATATTTCCTTGTGATCTTCCCGCTCCTCCTAGCTTCAGCTTCAGCTGCCTCACGCAGAGCTTTCTCCTTCTCAACAAGCTTGGTGGCCTTCGCCAATTTCTTCTCAGATTGGGCCACGAAAGCCTGAGTGGGGATACAAGGAAAGATTAGTCGGATGCACTATGAAGTTCCAAGCAAATTATCAAGAAATTCACTCGGAACTTGGGGACTAGATAAGGATATAAGCAACATTACTCGGATTTACCTCATGTTTTGCTATCAAAGCTTCCAAGATATTTTCCTCATCGACCCTCAAGGTATGAAGGGCACTAAGCATCTGGGAGAACGTCATGTCTTCGGGCCTGACGCCAGAAGAGCCGGCAGCTTGGTCACTTGGTGGGTGAACTCTTCCCGACTTGGGAGTTGAGACCCGGACTGTCTGGGTACCCGGGTTCAGGGAACCCATCCTTGTCTCCAGGATCTCAATCTCCTCGTCCACGTCTTCGGACGATTCCGGAGATCCGGGTTCCTGGTGAGCCGGGTCATCCAAGGGGCCTTCTCCCTGGACGTCTTCAGCATCACCGCCAGTCGGAGCATCTACATTGTCAGTCGGCCCCTCTGTCTCCCGGTTATCTGTTTCCATGTTCTCCGGCTCACTAATTGTGACTTGGGCGCTAAGGAAAAAAGAGAGAAATAGTTAGCAACAGTGGATGAAAACTATCAAGTATATAAGGATATCGCGTAGCGAAGACTTACCCGACGTTTACAGCGTAATCCGGTGGGAGCTCACTGCTGGAAGCGGATGAAGCCGTTAAAGGAACCGATAGCGGAACCCTGAACTGCCCTGCTCGTGGATGGTTGGGAGAGGGGTGACGTTGAGGGGAGGTTGAGGAATGAGGTGGAGGAGTACCGACACGGTGGACTGGGGAGGTGGAGATGCCCGGGTTAAGGGGATCGTCACCCGGAGAACTCCGGGTCACCCTACGCTTGGCCGAAAGAGGGTCCTTCAAGTGTGATGAGTGTGACAACTGTTGGTTAAGGTTACGCATGCTATCAAAGGCGTAAGGTTCAGAGGACATAGAAGAGAAGGGAACCTTGGATACCACCCCTCTGGCCTTCCTCTTGGCCCCGACTGTCACTTCTTGTTCAGATTCGGTGGCCTCCGGGTCATCCTCGCCCTTCTCATCTTCGTCCTCCAGCCCTGTAAGTCGAGCATGTATCGATGGAAAAGATTAGATGAGTGAGGAAAATTATGCAAGTGAAGATGACGCAAGATCCGGATAAATACCGTCATCATTGTCAGCCGGCTCGTCTTCTTCTTCCGGGTCTCCGGAAGAAGGAGAGGTCTCGACGCTCCAGAAAGGGTCATCAGCCTGAGGCGAAAGCATGGAAGTAAGAGTTAGTGGCTGAACCAAGTTAAAATTTGAGAATAAGCTTACAAGTATTGGGTCTTACCGCTGGAGCCGGATTCTCCCGGGTGAACGGTGGTAACCCGGCGATGTTCTTGATCACCTCCAACTTCTCCGTCAGAAATCCCTTAATGGTCTTGTTGGTGTCGCCGGCTGCGTAGTTCTTGGTGGAGTATCGGAGCGCATCCGTGATGTGCCCCGAGTAATCGCACATCAGTTTAGTGCGAATAGAGTTGGGATGGATCCGGAAGTCCACCCATGTCTTAACCAGATTGAGCCCAAGGAGACCCTGGGCGGATAAGACGGATATTTTCGAGAGGAGGGGCTGGATTGCCTCCCTGTCCAAGTCAGGGGCGAAAGCATTGAATTTCTCGGAAACCTCGAGGAGGCCCTCCGAGTAACCCCGCAGCTTCTTCTCGCCGGGTGGAGAGGTGTCGTGGCAGTAAAAGAAGGATAATTGCCAGTGTTTAACGTGGGAATTCAGATTAAGTGTTGGCATTGGAGAATTCTTGCGGCGCTGGATGGATACCCCGCCACAAGTGAGAAGTGCTCCGTCACCGCTTTCGCGGCACGGTTTGCACTGGAAGAGTTCAATGAAGAGAGCCAAACTTGGCGGAGTGCACAAGTATGACTCGGAAAGAACAATGAAATGGGTTATATTCAACATAGAGTTAGGCCCTATGTCGAATACCCGGAGGCCGTAGTGGCTCAGAACATCACGAAAGAAAGGGTGACCCGATGGACGGAACCCCCGGGTCACGTGTTCGACGAAGCATATTACCTCGTCATCAGCAGGCATGGGCCGGGTCTCATCACCCGGCACCCTCCAATAGATGTCCTTCTGAGGGGGGAGAACCCCCAACTCGGCCAGCTCTTCTAGCTTGGCCTTTGTCACCGTGGATCGCGCCCAGTTGGCGGATATGGACTGGGTGGTCTTGGCCTTGGTTGGCTGCTTCCCTTGTTTCTTGGGAGCCATGGGATCAACCTGCGAAGCACAAGACAAAGAGGTACAGGAAATGAGATTCGGAAATCATGAATTATCCGAGTATGTGCAAGCAGTATCGATGACATGAAAAATAAGAAGTATCCGGGTATTGCTGAACGGAGCAAAAGATTACAAGTTATCCGGGTATCAAGTATCAGCATGGAAACTATTGGGTACTTACGTATTGAGAGCATGCCCACCCATTTCTGCCAGCAGGTTGAACGCCTGATTCCACCCCTCACGATGGAGATCTACGCGCCCCTGGCAGACACTCATAGACCCCAGAGCCCGTGGGACGTAAGGGCTCCCACCCATGTGCATGTAGTCTCGCAAGACCTACAGCGTACGTCTCTGGCCAGTCCGTTGACATGCGAACGAGAAAAGTATCACGGCTGACTTACTCCCCCCACAAAAGATCCATGGTCAACGCGAATTTACGACACAAGAATCCTGACGGCAGTTGTTGTTAATTCCTAGGTAATACGTTCCCATGCAGATGGAACCTTCCTTTGACCTATTCATCTTACCATGGTTCCATCCGCCCACCAAACAGAACACTACCACTCGGGTAGTCATTCAATTAGTCATATTATTATAAAAATAGGATCATGCATTCTTTTGAGAGTAGGTGATAATACGATAGGTTTTTTTTTTTGCAAATAGTTTGTTATGAGATACTGCAAAGGATATGAGCAAGTGATGAACTTGCCTGATGTTGAAATAACAATAATAATCCTGGTCTTCGGGTTCGAGGGTCGCGTAGAGAAATCCAAATATCTGAAAGATAGCAAAGTAGTCCCGGTAAGGACTACAGAAAAACACTGGCAAGATGATACAGGCATAGTAATGAGATGCATCGTGAAATCCCCTGGAAAATACCCCAGCTTACAAGTGTAAGCCACGTTTGAAACGATAACGTATTCACACAATTGCTAGGTGACTTAGAGTTGTTTCATTACTTGTGGTGATGTTGTTATTTCTTTTAGGTTTAAGTGTGTTTCACTTTTATTGAACAAACACTTGTTATCATGTTTAAGTAGAAGTGTTATAACATGGTTAGGCAACAAGACAATAGCACATGGTAAACAATTATTGAAAAGGTCATAAACATGTTTGATTTTATATTCCAAAAGTGTAGAGCTAATGACAATGAGTTTAGTTGAAAATGATGAACTAGTACAGCTAACTCTATCATCACAGTACTTTCTAATGACTTGTGATTATAGATTTTAGTAGGTGTGGAAACCTAAGAGTTTTATTAGTAAAGAAAATAATAGTGTGGCAGTTATTTCTGTTATAATAGGATATTATAGAATTCCATTATTCCAACAGAAACAAGTTTATAATTTAACCAAAATGTTTTATGTTTGACATATTTGAATTGGTAATGCTCTTCTCTTTCATTTGATATATCATTCAATGCTTTCTGAGAATATTTGAATAAATTATTAATTTGTTCAATTTACATGAATTAAATGACTAGGCAAATATTGCACACATGAAAACTTGGTCAAATGACCATGAAAACATCATAGATGGATTGCATTTGTCATTTGGAGCATTTTGGTATATAACTTGTATTTTTTCTGATTTTATGAATTGTTTATTATTTTTCTTTATTTTAAATGATTTAATTAATTAAGGAAAATGTGGAATTTCAAACTTTATCAAATTCATTTGAAAATTTCATAATCAAATAGATTTTATTTTTCTGATTAATATGATATATTATTTATATTTTTCTGATTTATGAAATTAAAGTTATTGAATTATCAATTTTAATTATATTTCTGTTTTTATTTGAATTGACAAATGGGGTCCATCTGTCAGTTTACATTTCTTATACGAAAATAAATAGAAACAGGAGGAAATGGGCTCATGACGTCATGATGACATCATGCCCGTGTCATCAGAGGAGAGGATCTCCTCTGTTGTGCTCGAATCCGTCGATCCGCTACGAATTGGTTCGAATCAATGCTTCCAATAGCTAGAGGAGGACTCAACGAACACAAGGGTAGCGGCGCCGTTGGTTGCCGTTCACCGGAACATCGCCGGCGGCGAGGTTCCGCGGCGGCGGTGTCGGGTATCGATGGCAACCCCGAAATTGAAGGCAATTCAACGCATAAAATGCACCGAGAGGTGCGTGGGCTCACCTAGAACATGAAGGTACCGTCGGGGACGCAAGGGAATGACAGACGGCGGTGAATCATCGACGGATATCTCCATCGGCCGCGAAGAAGACGACGATGGCCCGGCCGATTTAAGCCACTCCGGCAAACGAGGTTCACTGAGGAGGGAGAGGACGTCGAGACGAAGCTAAGGGTGGTCTTGATTTCTCTCGGGACGACCGGAATCAGCGAGGGTGACCGGCGGCCATGGAAGCTAGGGTTTCAGGTTCTGAGCAGAGGAATACAGAGAGAGAGTGAGCGAGAGGGAGAGGAGAGGAAGAGGGCGAGTTGGAGGGCTCCCCCTCCTTCTTATCCGCACGGAAGGCCGGCCACGGGGAGGTGGCAACGCGGTGTCGGAGGCGATGACACGCCTCTGGCCTTCTGGCCAGAGGTTGAAGAAGAATGATTTTAATCATTTTTAAGAAAACCCCCTAGAACTAATTAATTTATTTCAAAGAGGTCCTTTTGGCTTTAAAACTGAGAATAAAACCTTGTTTTCAGGGTCTTCTTGTAAACAGAAAATTTAATAAAAAATATATTTGAATTCCTCATCAAATTTTACATCCCACCATGCTTTATTTTGGTGAATTTGAAGAATGTTTGTATTTTTTATTTAGGGTGCTAGATTAAGTGATTTTATTGTTTTCACTCAATTTAATGTATTAAATGACTTTAAAATTTATTTTAGGCATGAGAAATTATATTCACACAAAACACATGGGGTTCACCAAGTGGTGTGTTCCCATTGGAACATTTATATACAAATTCCTTATAGAAAGTAATTAAGTAAAACTACTTAATACTGGTTCTATGCACTGTTATGAAAACCATTTAATATGGATTTTTATTCCATGACAAACAAAAGGGTGTTAGGTAATGAATAGATTCATTTTCCTTTGTGTGGCTTTGTTATTTTCATCTTTAGGTTTCTTATCAAGCCTGGTGGACAGTTCCTTATATCATCTGTAAGTTATGTTGCTGCTTTTAGTATTGGCTTAAATGGAAACATGTGTGGCTTTGGAATCTCATTAGTCTGTTTTCCACATAGGTTCCACTATGGATATTATCCTTTATTGATTTTATAACATGTAATAAATTGTATGATTATGTATGGATGGATTTTTGTTATTATACATTGGTCTTATGGATGAGGTTGATCTGGAAAACCAGGTGTTAAACTTGTTTCCATTAACCCCACATATCATAAGACATGTGGATGCAATGGTTGGTTATCATTTTATACTTGATAATTATTTCCATTAAAGATATCATTATGAGTTCCTCATCTAAGATGAGCTTGTCAAGGAATAGAAATTATAGGTTCTCTAATAATACCTAATCATTCACTGGATAATTTCTTATGCTTCCTTACTGAGGCAGTGTTGCTTCTTGTAGTCTTCTGTTGCTTGATGTTCTTGTCTCTAGTTGTCCCTAGTCTTCAGACATTGCCTTGGTCCTTTGCAAGTAATATCATCCCTTGATGGTCTCTTTGCTTAGGAAATTCACCACTAGAGCTGATAGGATATATGGAGTAGTTCTCAAATTCTAACTTCAGTAGTAAATTATAGCTCCTGATGAGATGTGTTCATTTGAATCCATAACCATTTCATTCTTGTGGTATATTCAATTATGATGAAAAAATAGATTATTGAAACTCAGTTGTTTTAATGCTTACATGAATATTCTGTCCACAAGGTTGAAATCTTGTAATCAAATTATTCTTATATAAATTCAAACACTTGGATTTCAACATGTTGCTTGTTTTGTTCCTTATCTTGGTTTCTTCTTTACTTATAACTTGTAGGTGTTGTTCAAGTTATAATGTGGTATATTATTTTCTCCTGGTTATACTTCTCCTTCTATGGATCATGGTTTTGTATATAACAGAATGTAGGTGTATTTTATAACATCAGGTTACCATATGCATATAAGAAGAATTTGTTAACAAGTGGGCCAGACTTGCCTCCAAATTACTACTCATATACAATAGGCTGAGATGTACCAGGTTATATGATCTTATGTTTATTTGTGTAAGATACTCAAGTGTTTAAGTATACAAAAGTGATCTGTTAACAAGGTAATTAGTCTTGTTACCAAACTACTTCTATATAACACTAACATTGGAATATCATACTATTTCAAGAGGTTAATAAGATCAGATCAATATATAAGAGTTTCCAAGTATTCTTATAGAAGATTAGAGTAGCACTTCAAGCACACTCTAATTAATCTTCTTGGACATCTTCATGTGGTAGTCCTCCTTCCTTGTGGTTGCTTATCTTGCAGAATGATTTAGAGAAGATTGGAAAACAAGATAGAATGGTCTTGACAACACAACAAGATCTAGATTAAGATATAGTTCATGCTTTTATTATCCTTCTATAAACTTCTTATTTTATTTCCTATAAGATATGTTCTTATATCATACATGATTGGTTTACTTACTTATCATTTCAATTCCTCTAATAGAGGTTATATCTTGTTATTCCTTAGTTGTATGCAAAGATACTTTAGTGGTTCAGTGATGGTTTGAATTTGAGTAGAGGTGTGAAATGCTTATGGACTGATGGATTAATAGGAAGTGGATCCAATGGTTCATTGAGGTATTGAGATTTCATATGTTCAGTTGTATAAGATGAATGAGACAATGAACATATAAAGGTTATTGAGCTTAATTACTTTGATCATGGTTATTAACTGGTTACTCAGGTTGTCATGTTGTTATTTTATGTTCTTCATTTGTATTCATGATGAAGACATAGTTTTGGAAAGATCATAGGTAATGATCAAGGTTTAACAGTAGTTTAAGAAGATTTATTTCTTCTTTAAGGTACTTCTTTTATGGTTGAGGAGATATGTACATATTTGATAAATACGTTAATACAATTATTGTGTCATTTCCCACTTGTGGGTTTTGAGTTAACACTTGTTTATATCACTTGTGTTCTGTTGAACCTTTGTTATTTACTTGTGAAGGTTCACTTAGTAGTTACTTAATAATTTAGACAGATGTGGTGTGAATGGTTGATAACTTAAAAGTTGTTGTTTTATAAAAGATAACATCTCTGTTAATGAGATGGTTCAATTAGGTATTACTTAATTGTGGAAGTATGATCCTCAGATATGGGATTTGGATACTCACCCCTCTTTAAGTTCTAGATACACCATGATTTATCCCAAGTCACTTATGGACTTGAGGTTGGACTTGTTGAGAGTTAGTGTTGGTCAAAACCAACTTATGGTTTGTATAACCAAATGATTTGGTTTCTTAAGACACTTGATATAAAGATCATTCCAAATGTACTCTTGACTAGATGAACTAGACTTATTTCATCATGTCAAGTGAAACATTGGTCACTTTGGTTTGTTTAAACTTTCGCGCCAAAATTTCCCGTACTTTTAGATGCATGCTTTGCAAATGCACATATCAAATTTAGATCCTTATAACTTCCCAAACACTGGGATGTTACAAGAGGGTTACTCGGGGGGAGTCATGCTCTAGGTCTATTGGCAACACGGCCTCAGCCCCATATACCAAGAAGAATGGCGTGTAGCCGGTTGACCGGTTAGGGGTAGTCCTTAGACTCCACAACACCGCTGGCAACTCGTTTAGCCAACACCCAGGTGTTTTCAGCAGTGGCTCAATCAGCCTTGGCTTTATGCCTGCCAGTACCATGCCATTTGCTCTTTCAACTTGCCCATTGGAGGCGGGATGCGCGACAGACGCAACATCTAACCGGATATGCTTATCTCTGCAGAATCGCACCATTGCACCCTCAGCAAAATTTGTGTCGTTATCCGTGATGATGCTATGCGGATAGCCGTATCTCAGGATCACATCCTTCAGGAAACTCACAGCTGTGGCTCCATCACACTTACGAATAGGCTTCACTTCTATCCACTTGGTGAATTTGTCAACCATGACCAAGATATGAGTCATGTTGCCTCTAGCCGGCTTGAAGGGGCCAACCATATCCAAGCACCAAACAGCAAATGGCCAAGTAATGGGAATGGTTTTCAACTCGGAAGCAGGCAAGTGGATCTTACTTGCGATCTCTGGCAGCCATTGCACTTCCTCACAATATCTTCAGCTTGCTTCAAGGCAGTGAGCCAAAAGAAACCATGCCGAAAAGCCTTCTTGACCAAAGCCCGAGAAGAGGTGTGGTGCCCGCATTCTCCTTGGTGTATTTCCGCCAGAATATCTTCTCCTTCTTCCGGCTCCACACAGCGTTGCAGCACGCCAGTGGCACTTCTCTTGTGCAGCACTTCTCTGAATATGATGTAGCCCTTGGATCTTCTCTGAATTTGCCTCGCAGTAACTTCATCTTCTGGCAGGGTGCCGTCCTTTAGAAAGGATAATATGGGCATAGCCCAACTCGGTGTCTCCCGCGTGGGAAACACTGGTTCGTCCACTTCCATTGGAACAGGCACCACTGTCTGCTCTTTAGAGTTGGGAGCACTTCTTTGAAGCCCTGAGCGATTGGCAAGAACCTCCTCAATGAATGCGACAGTCCCCGGGTTGAGAGGGGCAGTCCCCGAGTAAGGAAGGACAGTCCCCGAGTAGGGAGGGGCAATCCCCGGGTTGCAGGCGCCAGTCCCCGGGTTCTCTGTTGCATTCTCCCAGTCAATCTCCATGGGAACAGCTTCTTCATTTGGCAGAGAAGGAACGAATATGGATTCCGAGTTGGGGGGTGGCTTGATGGATGGCTTTCTCAAATGCTCCAAGGCAATTCCCGCCGGGATGGATTGCCGAGAAGACCCCAACTTGGATAGCTCGTCTGCTGCTTCATTCTCTGCTCGGTGGATGTGTTGGAACTCGCAGCCTTCAAAAAATCAAGTCATAGACTGCACCAGGAAGTGATATGATGCCATGTTGGCATCCAGAGCATCCCAAGTGCCAGAAACTTGTTGTACCACAAGATCTGAATCACCGTAGCATATAATGCGCTGCACACCAACCTCCTTGGCTACTCGCAAGCCGTGTACCACGGCCTCGTACTCTGCAACATTGTTGGATGCCTTGAAATGGATCTGCAGCACGTACTTGAGTTGATCTCGCTTGGGTGACGTAAGCACTACGCCAGCACCAAGGCCTTCTTTCACTTTTGAGCCATCAAAGTGCATCTTCCAGTAATTGGTTGCGGGAGAAGGAGGCTCGTACTGCACCTCAGCCCAATCCACCAGAAACTCCGCCAGAATTTGTGACTTGATGGCTTCTCTTCTCGCATACACAGGAGTGTACGCGGCTAGCTCGATTGCCCATTTGGCTACTCTGCCACTTGCTTCCTTGTTGCCCATTATATCCGAGATGGGAGCAGAGCTCACAACAGTGATGGGATGCTCTTGGAAATAATGCTTCAGCTTGTTGGCGCCCAGGTACACGCCGTAAGTCATCTTCTGGTAATGCGGGTAGTTCTGCTTGGAGCTGGATAGCACCTCACTGAGATAATATACTGGCCGCTGCACACTTTTGCCTTCCTCTTCTCGCTCCACCACAATTACCACGCTGACTACCAGGTTGGTAGCAGCAATGTACAACAGCATTGGCTCTTTGGGTAGCGGACTAGCCAAGATGGGAGCGCTACCCAGCATTGCCTTCAGCTCATTGAAAGCCACATCCTCTTGCGGTGTCCAGACGAACTTGTCGCTTTTCTTCATCAACTGGTACAAAGGCAGGGCCTTCTCGCCCATTCTGCCCATGAAACGACTCAGAGATGCCAAGCAACCAGTGAATTTTTGCACATCCTTCAGGGATCTCGGCAAAGACATGCTCTCAATAGCTTTTATCTTTGAAGGATTGGCTTCAATGCCCCGACTGGATACCAAAAAGCCGAGTAGCTTGCCAGCCAGGACGCAAAAGGTGCATTTACTCGGGTTTAGCTTCATCTTGTATTTGCGCAAATTGGCAAATGTTTCCTCAAGATCGGCAAGCAGAGTTTGTGTTTTATTCGTTTTGATGACAATGTCATCTACGTACACCTGCACATTTTTGACGAGTTGATCGTGCAAGCATTTCTGCATGCATCTCTGATAAGTAGCACCCGCATTCCGCAACCCGAAACACATGACACGATAGCAATATGCCCCGTACGGGGTAATGAAAGCAGTCTTTATTTGATCAGCAGGGTTGAGAGCTATCTGATGAAAACCAGAGTAGGCATCTATGAAAGACAAAAGCTCACAACCAGCAGTGGAATCGATAACCTGATCGATGCGAGGTAGCGAAATAGGATCCTTGGGGCATGCCTTGTTCAAGTCGGTGTAGTCGACGCACATGCGCCACGCGGTAGCGGCCTTGGGATCCTCCTTCTTCTTCTCGACCATGACCGGGTTGGCTAGCCAATCCGGATGCAGCACCTCCATGATGAAATTGCTTATCAACAGCTTGGTGATCTGATCACCGATAGCCTTCCTTCTCTCATCTCCGAAGCGGCGCATAGCCTGCTTCACGGGTTTGGCGTCAGGACGCACATATAGCGAGTGCTCAACCAACTCCCTCGGGACACCCGGCAGATCTTCATTGGACCAGGCGAACACGTCCCGATTCTCACGGAGGAAGTGGATGAGCTCGCTTTCCTATTTCTCCGCCAACCCAGAGCCAATGATGGCAACACGGTCGCGGAACTCAGGGTCAACCTGGATCTTCTTTGTTTCCTGTGATGCCTGGAACGCGGTCCCGTATTGGGATCTCGGCATCCCGGGCGTAACACCTTGTGCTGCCTGCGCCATAGCCACCACTTCATGTATCTTCTTCTTCTCGGCAGCAATCACCATTGACTCCGCCAACTGAGAGCCAGCACAGGCACACTCCATAGACTTCTTGTAATCACCAGAGATGGTAATAACGCCATTGGGACCAGGGACCTTCATCTTCAGATATGCAGTGTGAGTATAGGCCATGAACTTGCTCAGAGCAGGCCTGCCGAGTAGGGCGTGGTAGGGGCTTTGATGATCAACCACCTCGAACTGCAGCCTCTCCGTGCGGCAGTTCTCCCTGGTACCGAATAGAACGTATATCCACACTCGGCCCATTGGGGAACAAGAAATTCCCGGCACAATGCCGTGGAAGGTGGTCTTGCTGGGTAGCAGCATGTTCTCGGCAATACCGAGCTTCTCAAGCGTGTCCTTGTACACAATGTTGATGCTGCTGCCGTTGTCGATCAGTACCTTGCTAAACCTCACGTTCTTCTCAGGACCCAAGAAGGTAGGGTCCAGCACCAAGGCGTAGCTACCCGGGTTGGGCATCACCTTAGGATGATCCGCTCTGGACCATGTGATCTCTTGGTTGCACCAGTGCATGTAGTGAGGGACAGCAGGGATCACAGCATTGACCTCCATGGCACGCCTGTGCTGAGATTGCTTGTCGACAGGCTCAGAAGTGAAGATCATATAGCTCTCGTGGTGCTCCTGGTACTGGTTGCGGCCTCCATCATCATTGTTACCATTGTTGTTGCCCTGGTAGTTGTTGTTGCCTCTGTTGTTGTCGTGGGATAATCACGGCCGACGTTACCGGGGGTAACTTATCTTGGGGCAAGACGACACTGGTGTTTGGGAGAGGGTTTAGCTCGAGGGAAAACATGGTGATATGCGATCTGGTAGCCGGCAATCAAGTCGCCGAGTCTCCGATCCCAATATATTAATCTCAACTCGTGTTACACTGGATGCTCGATATCTAGCGATATTGCTCAAACTCTTGGATCCCCCTAAACCTAACCTAGGGGCCGGTTTATAAAGCACCCGGACCCCCTGGCCTACGCTCCAAGGTGTACTCTGAATCCTACCCGGACACTGCTTACAAAACCCTAAACTTCCTTATCGGAACCCATAATCCGGGTTACCAGGCCTATGATCTTGGGCCTTCTAGAAGCTCCTTTATCCTTAGCCGGGTCTTGCGCAGTGTCCTTTGGGCCGAGTTACTCCTTGGCGTTGGCCTACCGGGTTATCATCCCTCCATCAGTAGTCCCCAGAATAGCTTGGGCTTCACGGGATCCTCCTTGAAGCGCTCGCTATTCCCTGCAAAAATATCAACGTACAAGTCCATAGAGGCCGGGTTAAGGTGCTTTGATAAACAGCTAGGCCTAACTCCAAGGTGGCCATATAGTAATCCGGCTTTCTCTAGGTCCTTCTTTACTTTTTCCGGGTCAACGCCCTGATAAGAACGTCAAAGATCCGGCTTACTTTACTCGATAATTGATCCTGATATCGCGAAGAGGATCTCCTTCTTATCTCTGTCTAGATATCCTGTCCAACACTTAAAGCATATCTCAAAAAATCCGGGCAGGTATCCGTTACCCCGAAATTTCCGGCTCCCGCCCATTGGACTAGGTTTATCCGCCCGCACCTTATAAATAAGTACTCAGGGGATAACCTATCCCCCAACGGTTCATTTCCCCTTCTTCCTCCTTCTCTTCACTTCCGCGCTCAAGCTCGCAGAGCACCGTCACGGAGACCTCGCGCGCGTCACCGGAGCCAATCCGCCGCCGGCTACGTTCCGCCACGGTTTGTCTCGCGCCGTCGCCAAGATCCGCCGCCGCGCCCTCGACCTGCCCGCCGGGAATCGCGAAGGGGCACCAACACTGCGCTATTTGCCGCCGGCGGGCTTTACTTCAATCTGCTCCAGTAAGCCTTCTATTCCCGTTGATCTATCTCTGCAATTTCTCGATTTACTCCCGATTGGATCTAGGTCAATCCGCGGGTCGTTTTTTCTTGCCGCGCTGGATTAGGCCACTTAAATGCTTGCTAGCTCCTCCAATAGCTCAACAGATGATCACACACCACTCCCCTATCATCGTTAATCATTAATTTCTCCGTAGAATCGCCCGCAAACTTTTCGATCTAGATCCATTTCGCCCAAATTTTCCGCACTCCTCATTGACACCCGGAAAATCCTCTTCTTTCGGTTCTTTTGCCTGCAGTAGATACATGGGAAATCATCCGTCTTCCTCAAACACTTTTGTTGTGCGGAGAAGCACGGTTTGGCTTGGACCAACTACCGGGCCCCACACCTAAGTGGGAGTGGACAGGATCTCGAGCCTGGTTGTGCAACATGGTCTTGGTCGTCCATGGGTAAAGTAACGCACCTCTGCAGAGTTCGAGGGTTACCCCTTGTTCCGGGAAGGAGCTGCGAACGCCGCAGGAAAGGCAACTCCATGAAAGTTCTAATCCTGTGAAGAATGGCGGGCATAGTTTTCAGAATTAAAAGCAACCTCTTGAAGAAAGTTTTACAAAACCTTGCATTAGCTTATGACTCTTTCGAGGCTAAAGCTGTAGTTAGTGCATCAACCACCCACTGTATATCATGAACTTGCTGAGTAACGCTCGTTACTCATTCTATCCCGTTTGACCCCCTGCTTAGAGTTGAAGCCCTATTGAAGTCGTCATCGAGAAGCCATCGCTGTCTAAGGGAGCTAGGTGGAGTGATCTGCTACTTAGTCGGTAAAGCATCATCATCCAACAACACTGGTGGAGGAGAAGCTATCAAGATGTAGGTGGAGACCATTCTTGAACTTAGTAGTTGCAAGCCATAGATTAGGGCTGACATCAGCCGTAGTAGATTAGTTCTGAGCTAGAGTTCTTCTCCGGCTCGGAGCTTCGAATTGCTTCTTCTGATGTTTCTTTTGCAGGAGATCTTCTTGATTCATTTAGAAGATTCTCAAGATTTTGTAATGAGGTTTGTATCCTATAGTTTTGCTTGGACCCGCTGTGTTTCTGTTGTACCACTCTGAGAGATGTAATATTCACGGATAAGTCCTTCTGTGAGTATTATGTCACTGACTTGCGCACTACACATGCAGTGGTGTGCTGGGTCATCACAGGTGGTATCAGAGCGAAGCGACCTTAGGTTTAAAACCTTTTAGGAGATCTGTAGGTTGGTAAAGTCTATAGGAAGCCATCTTATCTAAACCATATTTCTTACAACTATGATGATTATTCACTTGAGAATGATATAATCATACTTGTATAGAATTAATCTTACTCAACCTGAGTAAATCTACGTATCTATTTTCTTTATACCTAGGTATGTATAGTTAGAAGTTTAGTGAGTATTAGTGTTGTTGAGAACTAGAGTAATCTGACATAGTCAGAGATGATTAAGTTAAAGTGATGATTACCCCATTCTATGAATAAATAGGATGGAGTACAATATGGTATAGAGTACATATAAGACTCGTCAAGAAGGGATGTTTGAGAATCATTAAGAGTCATTAGACCATGGTAACTATGGGGTATACACCATATCCTTAGTTATCAAGTACATAGGTGAATCACTATAGTATAGAATAGAATTAGGAGAAGGCATAAGCATTGATGGAAGCTACAGTACTACTCCTACGATGTGATCAACCCCATGAAGGATCAACAGATGCGATTAGAAGCTTATCATAATCAAGATGAAGTAATTCAATTACATAATACTTAGTCCTAAATGGAACCAAGTTAGACAACAACTACCATAGGATCATTTTGTCTTGGTTTATTCCATTGCAGTAAGGCATGCAATTGGAGTAATTACCTGGACAAAGAGTGGTTGTGTAGAATAGGATTATAGGGTACTATATACCTATTTGTAGTGTATAGCATTTGAGAGCCTTGGTACTTGAGATGTTTTGCTCAAAGTACTGTATTTCACAGGCTTTTGATGCATGAGTGATAATTGCATTTGGGATTTATTGGATCTTATTTGGATCTTTGATTGACTAGATCTGTCCATGAAGTTGGAACTTTATGTGCATATGCATGTGCAAACATTGAGTTCTATCTTGATGTTATCGGTCTAGAGGGTAAAGGATTAGAATGAGAGCGATCTGAGTAATTAGCAGATGGAAACAATCACAACAGCTCTGGAAGACTAGGAAGGCAAGAAGGCAGAAGACAATAAAGCCACTGATGGGAATGGACCACATTCACATCTTGTTTGGAGTTGGTGAGCTACTACATCAACACATGGTGAGCTACCACAAATCATGCCAGGAAAATAACATGGGTAGTTATATCTTAGAAGGAAACATGTAGAAGTTGATAAATAAACTTATAGAATTGTCCCATAGAAGTCAAAATCCAAAGATATAGTAACTAGTGGAATAGGTTATAATCACCTATGGGAAAGAGTCAAAACTCGAGGAAACTCGGAGATATTTTCACTAATAATTGAGTTTAAGTCAATGCACACTACATCGTACAAGTTTCTTTGAGCAGTATTCCTCTTGAGACTATTAGATTGAACCAAATGGAGTCCTAAACATAGACAATACCATTGCACCGGAAGAATCTTATTGGTTATTCATCACCTGGTGAATGTACCAAATGTTCTTCAGAAAGTTGTGAGGGATAGGAAACCATACCTATTCATCGGAGAACGAAATTTGGTATCCACTATATGGTGGAAATACCACGTGTTCTTCGTTAGACCATCAGGAAGGCCTAGTAACAAAACAGAGTTATAATAGAAACATGCTTAGTATTAGATTATTATGCAAGACAGTAGAAGGTGAACAATCAAGACAAGAGGATACATATGCCAAGGTCAACACATGAAACATATGTGAAGATTCAACGGTCTACAGAAGTTCTCTCTACCTATCTTTACGTGAGAGAGGTTGAACTTCGGGACGAAGTTCTTGTTAAGGGGGAGATACTGTAACATCCCAGTGTTTGGGAAGTTATAAGGATCTAAATTTGATATGTGCATTTGCAAAGCATGCATCTAAAAGTACGGGAAATTTTGGCGCGAAAGTTTAAACAAACCAAAGTGACCAATGTTTCACTTGACATGATGAAATAAGTCTAGTTCATCTAGTCAAGAGTACATTTGGAATGATCTTTATATCAAGTGTCTTAAGAAACCAAATCATTTGGTTATACAAACCATAAGTTGGTTTTGACCAACACTAACTCTCAACAAGTCCAACCTCAAGTCCATAAGTGACTTGGGATAAATCATGGTGTATCTAGAACTTAAAGAGGGGTGAGTATCCAAATCCCATATCTGAGGATCATACTTCCACAATTAAGTAATACCTAATTGAACCATCTCATTAACAGAGATGTTATCTTTTATAAAACAACAACTCTTAAGTTATCAACCATTCACACCAAATCTGTCTAAATTATTAAGTAACTACTAAGTGAACCTTCACAAGTAAATAACAAAGGTTCAACAGAACACAAGTGATATAAACAAGTGTTAACTCAAAACCCACAAGTGGGAAATGACACAATAATTGTATTAACGTATTTATCAAATATGTACATATCTCCTCAACCATAAAAGAAGTACCTTAAAGAAGAAATAAATCTTCTTAAACTACTGTTAAACCTTGATCATTACCTATGATCTTTCCAAAACTATGTCTTCATCATGAATACAAATGAAGAACATAAAATAACAACATGACAACCTGAGTAACCAGTTAATAACCATGATCAAAGTAATTAAGCTCAATAACCTTTATATGTTCATTGTCTCATTCATCTTATACAACTGAACATATGAAATCTCAATACCTCAATGAACCATTGGATCCACTTCCTATTAATCCATCAGTCCATAAGCATTTCACACCTCTACTCAAATTCAAACCATCACTGAACCACTAAAGTATCTTTGCATACAACTAAGGAATAACAAGATATAACCTCTATTAGAGGAATTGAAATGATAAGTAAGTAAACCAATCATGTATGATATAAGAACATATCTTATAGGAAATAAAATAAGAAGTTTATAGAAGGATAATAAAAGCATGAACTATATCTTAATCTAGATCTTGTTGTGTTGTCAAGACCATTCTATCTTGTTTTCCAATCTTCTCTAAATCATTCTGCAAGATAAGCAACCACAAGGAAGGAGGACTACCACATGAAGATGTCCAAGAAGATTAATTAGAGTGTGCTTGAAGTGCTACTCTAATCTTCTATAAGAATACTTGGAAACTCTTATATATTGATCTGATCTTATTAACCTCTTGAAATAGTATGATATTCCAATGTTAGTGTTATATAGAAGTAGTTTGGTAACAAGACTAATTACCTTGTTAACAGATCACTTTTGTATACTCAAACACTTGAGTATCTTACACAAATAAACATAAGATCATATAACCTGGTACATCTCAGCCTATTGTATATGAGTAGTAATTTGGAGGCAAGTCTGGCCCACTTGTTAACAAATTCTTCTTATATGCATATGGTAACCTGATGTTATAAAATACACCTACATTCTGTTATATACAAAACCATGATCCATAGAAGGAGAAGTATAACCAGGAGAAAATAATATACCACATTATAACTTGAACAACACCTACAAGTTATAAGTAAAGAAGAAACCAAGATAAGGAACAAAACAAGCAACATGTTGAAATCCAAGTGTTTGAATTTATATAAGAATAATTTGATTACAAGATTTCAACCTTGTGGACAGAATATTCATGTAAGCATTAAAACAACTGAGTTTCAATAATCTATTTTTTCATCATAATTGAATATACCACAAGAATGAAATGGTTATGGATTCAAATGAACACATCTCATCAGGAGCTATAATTTACTACTGAAGTTAGAATTTGAGAACTACTCCATATATCCTATCAGCTCTAGTGGTGAATTTCCTAAGCAAAGAGACCATCAAGGGATGATATTACTTGCAAAGGACCAAGGCAATGTCTGAAGACTAGGGACAACTAGAGACAAGAACATCAAGCAACAGAAGACTACAAGAAGCAACACTGCCTCAGTAAGAAGCATAAGAAATTATCCAGTGAATGATTAGGTATTATTAGAGAACCTATAATTTCTATTCCTTGACAAGCTCATCTGAGATGAGGAACTCATAATGATATCTTTAATGGAAATAATTATCAAGTATAAAATGATAACCAACCATTGCATCCACATGTCTTATGATATGTGGGGTTAATGGAAACAAGTTTAACACCTGGTTTTCCAGATCAACCTCATCCATAAGACCAATGTATAATAACAAAAATCCATCCATACATAATCATACAATTTATTACATGTTATAAAATCAACAAAGGATAATATCCATAGTGGAACCTATGTGGAAAACAGACTAATGAGATTCCAAAGCCACACATGTTTCCATTTAAGCCAGTACTAAAAGCAGCAACATAACTTACAGATGATATAAGGAACTGTCCACCAGACTTGATAAGAAACCTAAAGATGAAAATAACAAAGCCACACAAAGGAAAATGAATCTATTCATTACCTAACACCCTTTTGTTTGTCATGGAATAAAAATCCATATTAAATGGTTTTCATAACAGTGCATAGAACCAGTATTAAGTAGTTTTACTTAATTACTTTCTATAAGGAATTTGTATATAAATGTTCCAATGGGAACACACCACTTGGTGAACCCCATGTGTTTTGTGTGAATATAATTTCTCATGCCTAAAATAAATTTTAAAGTCATTTAATACATTAAATTGAGTGAAAACAATAAAATCACTTAATCTAGCACCCTAAATAAAAAATACAAACATTCTTCAAATTCACCAAAATAAAGCATGGTGGGATGTAAAATTTGATGAGGAATTCAAATATATTTTTTATTAAATTTTCTGTTTACAAGAAGACCCTGAAAACAAGGTTTTATTCTCAGTTTTAAAGCCAAAAGGACCTCTTTGAAATAAATTAATTAGTTCTAGGGGGTTTTCTTAAAAATGATTAAAATCATTCTTCTTCAACCTCTGGCCAGAAGGCCAGAGGCGTGTCATCGCCTCCGACACCGCGTTGCCACCTCCCCGTGGCCGGCCTTCCGTGCGGATAAGAAGGAGGGAGAGCCCTCCAACTCGCCCTCTTCCTCTCCTCTCCCTCTCGCTCACTCTCTCTCTGTATTCCTCTGCTCAGAACCTGAAACCCTAGCTTCCATGGCCGCCGGTCACCCTCGCTGATTCCGGTCGTCCCAAGAGAAATCAAGACCACCCTTAGCTTCGTCTCGACGTCCTCTCCCTCCTCAGTGAACCTCGTTTGCCGGAGTGGCTTAAATCGGCCGGGCCATCGTCGTCTTCTTCGCGGCCGATGGAGATATCCGTCGATGATTCACCGCCGTCTGTCATTCCCTTGCGTCCCCGACGGTACCTTCATGTTCTAGGTGAGCCCACGCACCTCTCGGTGCATTTTATGCGTTGAATTGCCTTCAATTTCGGGGTTGCCATCGATACCCGACACCGCCGCCGCGGAACCTCGCCGCCGGCGATGTTCCGGTGAACGGCAACCAACGGCGCCGCTACCCTTGTGTTCGTTGAGTCCTCCTCTAGCTATTGGAAGCATTGATTCGAACCAATTCGTAGCGGATCGACGGATTCGAGCACAACAGAGGAGATCCTCTCCTCTGATGACACGGGCATGATGTCATCATGACGTCATGAGCCCATTTCCTCCTGTTTCTATTTATTTTCGTATAAGAAATGTAAACTGACAGATGGACCCCATTTGTCAATTCAAATAAAAAACAGAAATATAATTAAAAATTGATAATTCAATAACTTTAATTTCATAAATCAGAAAAATATAAATAATATATCATATTAATCAGAAAAATAAAATCTATTTGATTATGACATTTTCAAATGAATTTGATAAAGTTTGAAATTCCACATTTTCCTTAATTAATTAAATCATTTAAAATAAAGAAAAATAATAAACAATTCATAAAATCAGAAAAAATACAAGTTATATACCAAAATGCTCCAAATGACAAATGCAATCCATCTATGATGTTTTCATGGTCATTTGACCAAGTTTTCATGTGTGCAATATTTGCCTAGTCATTTAATTCATGTAAATTGAACAAATTAATAATTTATTCAAATATTCTCAGAAAGCATTGAATGATATATCAAATGAAAGAGAAGAGCATTACCAATTCAAATATGTCAAACATAAAACATTTTGGTTAAATTATAAACTTGTTTCTGTTGGAATAATGGAATTCTATAATATCCTATTATAACAGAAATAACTGCCACACTATTATTTTCTTTACTAATAAAACTCTTAGGTTTCCACACCTACTAAAATCTATAATCACAAGTCATTAGCAAGTACTGTGATGATAGAGTTAGCTGTACTAGTTCATCATTTTCATCTAAACTCATTGTCATTAGCTCTACACTTTTGGAATATAAAATCAAACATGTTTATTACCTTTTCAATAATTGTTTACCATGTGCTATTGTCTTGTTGCCTAACCATGTTATAACACTTCTACTTAAACATGATAACAAGTGTTTGTTCAATAAAAGTGAAACACACTTAAACCTAAAAGAAATAACAACATCACCACAAGTAATGAAACAACTCTAAGTCACCTAGCAATTGTGTGAATACGTTATTGTTTCAAACGTGGCTTACACTTGTAAGCTGGGGTATTTTCCAGGGGATTTCACGATGCATCTCATTACTATGCCTGTATCATCTTGCCAGTGTTTTTCTGTAGTCCTTACCGGGACTACTTTGCTATCTTTCAGATATTTGGATTTCTCTACGCGACCCTCGAACCCGAAGACCAGGATTATTATTGTTATTTCAACATCAGGCAAGTTCATCACTTGCTCATATCCTTTGCAGTATCTCATAACAAACTATTTGCAAAAAAAAAAAACCTATCGTATTATCACCTACTCTCAAAAGAATGCATGATCCTATTTTTATAATAATATGACTAATTGAATGACTACCCGAGTGGTAGTGTTCTGTTTGGTGGGCGGATGGAACCATGGTAAGATGAATAGGTCAAAGGAAGGTTCCATCTGCATGGGAACGTATTACCTAGGAATTAACAACAACTGCCGTCAGGATTCTTGCGCCGTAAATTCGCGTTGACCATGGATCTTTTGTGGGGGGAGTAAGTCAGCCGTGATACTTTTCTCGTTCGCATGTCAACGGACTGGCCAGAGACGTACGCTGTAGGTCTTGCGAGACTACATGCACATGGGTGGGAGCCCTTACGTCCCACGGGCTCTGGGGTCTATGAGTGTCTGCCAGGGGCGCATAGATCTCCATCGTGAGGGGTGGAATCAGGCGTTCAACCTGCTGGCAGAAATGGGTGGGCATGCGTTGTGCGGAGAAGCACGGTTTGGCTTGGACCAACTACCGGGCCCCACACCTAAGTGGGAGCGGACAGGATCTCGAGCCTGGTTGTGCAACATGGTCTTGGTCGTCCATGGGTAAAGTAACGCACCTCTGCAGAGTGTAAAAGGATGTGACATGTTACCCCTTGTTCCGGGAAGGAGCTGCGAACGCCGCAGGAAAGGCAACTCCATGAAAGTTCTAATCCTGTGAAGAATGGCGGGCATAGTTTTCAGAATTAAAAGCAACCTCTTGAAGAAAGTTTTACAAAACCTTGCATTAGCTTATGACTCTTTCGAGGCTAAAGCTGTAGTTAGTGCATCAACCACCCACTGTATATCATGAACTTGCTGAGTAACGCTCGTTACTCATTCTATCCCGTTTGACCCCCTGCTTAGAGTTGAAGCCCTATTGAAGTCGTCATCGAGAAGCCATCGCTGTCTAAGGGAGCTAGGTGGAGTGATCTGCTACTTAGTCGGTAAAGCATCATCATCCAACAACACTGGTGGAGGAGAAGCTATCAAGATGTAGGTGGAGACCATTCTTGAACTTAGTAGTTGCAAGCCATAGATTAGGGCTGACATCAGCCGTAGTAGATTAGTTCTGAGCTAGAGTTCTTCTCCGGCTCGGAGCTTCGAATTGCTTCTTCTGATGTTTCTTTTGCAGGAGATCTTCTTGATTCATTTAGAAGATTCTCAAGATTTTGTAATGAGGTTTGTATCCTATAGTTTTGCTTGGACCCGCTGTGTTTCTGTTGTACCACTCTGAGAGATGTAATATTCACGGATAAGTCCTTCTGTGAGTATTATGTCACTGACTTGCGCACTACACATGCAGTGGTGTGCTGGGTCATCACACCTCTACACTGAGGTGGAGGCGAGAGAAGCTCGAGAAAATGACATTGACCTTCTAGAAGAAGCAAGAGAGATTACTCTGTCACGTTCAGCTATTTACCAGCAAAACTTGAGGCGTTATCATAGCCGAAAAGTGAGCCCAAGGGTTTTCCGAGAAGGAGACATGGTCCTTAGGCTTGTGCAACGCACAACAGGGATGCACAAACTATCCCCTCCGTGGGAAGGGCCTTTCATTGTGAGCAAGGCTCTGCACAATGATGCCTATTACCTGGTAGACGTGCAGCCATCACAGAAGAACAGGGCGGATAAAGATGGAGAGGAATCTAAGCGCCCCTGGAATGTAGCTCTACTCCGTCGCTTTCACTCATGAGCAAAAGTGTGTATGTACTCTCTTGTCTGAGTTAAACTTCTACTTTGCAATCTGAAATTGAACTCGGGGACTGCCCTCGTCCAAAATTGTTCTAAGTGTTTCTATTCTGCTGTACCTTTTCCTACGCGGTTGCTCTGCGTAGAATTTCAGAAGTATATTTAGTACTGTGTTTAAACCTAAATGTCAACTCTTCGACTCTGCTGTTGTCCGCAACCCGGCTTCATGGCAAGCAAGAGAACAAGCAAGTGGTCAATGAGCACAGGAAAAATGACTAAGGAAAAGAGAAGTGCAGGAACCGGGTAGAGCGTACTTTACTACTGTTTTTTGTTAACTTTTTTCGGCTAAGTGGTGGGTAGCGTTACTATGACTGTTTCTAAGTGGCTAAGTATTTGAAACTCCAACTTTGGACTCTTATGACTCGAATACCAAAAAAGCAACAAGTTGCAGGTAAGAGCTGAGATAAAAAGGAAGAGTGAATGGGAAATGCAACTCGGGGACTTGCATGATAACGCAACCCGGCATCGAGCCAAGGCTGCTCAAATTACTAAGTTTAAAACATCAAATAAGAATAAAAGCTGAGTAGCAACGGAAAGGATAATTGTTTCGATACATTAGCACCCGACATCTCGGGGATCTGATAAGAGTTTTCGAGCATAAGTGTTGCAGGAGATAATCAAGTGGAGGTAGCAGCATTTTCTGTGTTGGCCTTGGCAGCATCGACTTCAGTGTTGGCGGCATCAGCTTCGGTGTTGCCAGCATCCGCTTCAGTATGGGTAGCAGCTTGATCGGAAGTAGCGGTGGCCACCGAGATGGGGTCCGTAGCCAAAGTGGAGGCGGCAGATTGGGTGCGAAGTAGCGCTGCATCGTCGAGGGCCGCGCCGGATGAAGAGCCAAACTCGAGAGCCGCAGTGTCGATCACCATCTTCTGGCTTTCGGTCTCCTCATCGCTATCCGCGACGACCGCGCCCTTCCCCTTCCCGGACTTGTCATCGGCGCTAGGGCTATCGAAGAAACTCAAGTTTTCTGACTCGGTGGCCTCGTCCTCATCGTCATCCTCCTTTTCGCCTTCGCTTTCCGGCTCGGTGTCGGGCTCGGTGAGGCCGTCGATGAAGCGAGCGGTATCCGCGTAGGAGGCGACCTCGTACGCGACTAACTGACGGCGCGCCACGCAGTCGGGATCCTTCTCCCACTTAGAGTCCCGGTGCATCTCGAGGATGGTATTAAGATTCAAATTTTCATTCCAGCTGCAAATGAAGAGGAGCAGCATGTCAGCGCCTGCCCGAGCTCGGGATGCTCGCCACTTCTTCAACTCGGCTTTAACACCATTCAGCTTCTCGGAGAGCGCGCGTACAGTCTTGGGCACAGGGTTCTGGGGCCAGAACAAAGCATGAAGCTTGAAGGCAGTGGACACCAAGTCGGTGCCCAAGCCCCTAAGATGCTTGAGTTGGGTCTGCATGCTCGAGAGATTGTCTTCAATCGAAGACTTAGTGTCCGTGGGCAAACCCTTCTCAGCTCGGAGTTCTTGTGCCTTGGTGAGGCATGGCTTACAAGTCGAGCATAGATCGGGGAAAATTTCTGAAAATGCTATCAGAAAAGATTATAAACGAAGGCAAAGAAGAGGTGCAAACCGAGTAAACCAGAAGAAGAGGGAGATAAACAAGTGGAGCGATGCGAGAACTTACTGTTCAGCTCGCAGAGTAGCGATTCCAGCTTTCGCCTCCAAGACTCCTCGTCAGCAACGTGCTTCTCTTCAACCTTCCGGAATTGGGCCAGTTGGAGCATGAGATCTGAGTTGCTTTTCTTCAGCACATCGTTCTCCAACTCGAGGGCCCTTTGCTTAGCCTTGGCGGCTGCCTCCATCTTGTCCTTCTCGGCGGCTATATCTATGGCGTCCTGAAGGGCAGCCCTCAATTGGACCTGCAGTGGCTCCAGCTCGGTGACGTGTTTGTTCTTGAGCTCTACTGCTTGGCTTTCCAATTGCTGCTTCACCTCGGCGGGTTTCAGGCAGTCGAGGTGTTCTTCAACAAACTTCTTGTGATCTTCTGCGGAGAGAAGAGCAAGGTCAGCAGAATAGCGAAGAAAAAAGAAGGAAGACAAGCCGAAAAGACGGCAACTCACTTTCCATCTTCTTAATCGTGGTTTCAGCATTGGCAACAAAGACATGGCAGTGCTTGTGCTCCTCTGCCATTTCCTCAAACTTGCCTGCAGAGTAGAATCAGTTAGAGCAGAAAGCAAAAGCGGGCGTAAACACAAAACGCATGAACCGCGTAGCTAGAAGCTTACTCTCGAGCTCAGAAAGTTTAAGAGTGCGATCCAGGGCCTCCTTCTCCGTCACGGCATCACTTTTGCGTTCTGCTTCTAGGGCCTCAAGGCGCCTTTTTGCAACACTGTGATTCCAGAGCAGATACCGGTAAAGGATCGTTCTCTTCATGAGGCTATTCTGAGAAGGAGAAAGAAAAGGAGTTAGACAATATTTTGAAGATTTGACCCGAGAAGACGGCAACTCGGTTGAGTACCCGTCTACTCTGCCCGAATCTCGGGGACTGGATGATGGATAAGGAGAAGAATAGAAGAGAAGAAAAGCGCAACTCGGAACAGGCAAGCAAAACTTACAGCGTAGGTTTGTTCGAGGTCTTCTGCAGCTTTGCGGTGGACGAACAGCTTCGCGGCAAGCGTGCTAGTGGCGGACGAGATGGTCATGGGGTTGTATCCCATGTCCGCCTTATTCCAATCAATGCGCCAGTGGTCCAGCTTGCCCAAGGCCAGGCCATGCCAGGGCTCGTTGCCAAGGACCTCGCTATTCCACTCAGCTTCAATGAAGCCTACCCGGTCGATCATCTGCTCGAGCCCCTTGGACACCACCTCTGTCTCCTGGATCTCGCGCGAGAAGATCGAAAGGGCCTTGTCCTTGGCCGGCAGCTTGGAATCCACAGCCGTGGCCTGTTTGCCTTTCGTAAGAGCGAGCTGCTTCTCGGTCTTGTTCAGCTTGATGCCATACTGTTTGCCCATCTGCACCATGTAGGGCAGGTAGCCAGGCGGGTCTTGAGCGCTTGATCCCGCGGCTGCGCCAGCAGCGCTGCCGGAAGCGCTGATGGAGAGCTGCCCGGTCTTCGCGGCAGGCTTTGCAGTTAGTTTAGGCGGCGGCATCGTGGCAGAGTCTTGTGCAGCGCCACGCGAGGGATTCCTGCGGACGGTGGCATCAGGCTGGGCAGCTTGCTTCTCGGCAGTTTTCTTCTTGACAGCCTTCTTCTCGGCAGCATCCTTCTTGCCGGCAGCATCGGAAGCAGTTTTCTTGGTGTTCTGCTTGGCTGGAGGGCTTGCTGCGGTCTTGGTCTTCTTAGCGGGGGAGCTTGGTGCGGTAGGTGGAGCAGCCTGCTGGGTAGGCGACACCAAGGGCTGGCTACCCGGCGCAGCGTTCGGCTGCGCGTGGCTCTGCGGGTCCTGCTCCACCTCAGTTGTCTCAACCCGCTGCTCGGCAGCGGGATCTGGTCGTGCATCTTCTTGTTCATCTACCCGCGGCTGGGCCGCGGGGTCATCTTGGTCAGCAGCCTCAGTTTCCGGCTGCTCCTGGTTCTCTTCCTGCCGCTCAAGGGCGGCACGGTCTTGATGCTCGGTGTCTTGTTCTGTGTTCTCCCCAGCTGAGGCAGCAGGGGGAGAAGGGGGTCTCTCGTCGTGAGCAGCATCCTGCGCTTCTTGTTCCGCACGGGCCTGCTGCTCCTGGTCGGCGTCCTGGGCACCAGCATCCACGTCCTGGACGTTGGCACCGTCTTCTGTTTCCTCCTTCACGGGAGAGGGCGCACACACCCCATCCCGTGCTGTGGTCTCGTCCTCATCAGAGAGATCGATGAGCTCCTCGAGGTCGATGGCGGACTTCCAATTGGATTTGGTGGGAGCGGCAGCAGCATCAGCGTCCAAGGGAGCGCTAAAGAGAAGAGGAAGTTCAGAAAAAGAAGAGGAAGTTCATAAAGAGAAGAGGGAAAGAAAAAACCGAGAAGCAGCGGCAGGATATAACTTAGGAGAAAATCACTCACCCGCTGCGGGAAGGGGGTGGCCGTCTCCCGGAAACCCGCTTGGTCTTCTTCTCGCCCTTCTTGGCCTTCTTGGCGGGAGGCTCTTGAGCGCTGCTACCCGTCCTCTTCCGAGTGGTGGGAGCAGCCACACCGACTGGATCGACATCGAGGACGTCCTCATCCTCTTCGTCAACATCAGCATCATCTATAGAGTAGAGGAGAAGAAAAGGGTTGAGAAGCAGAAAGGAAAGTTAGGTTGCGCTACTCGCAACTAGAGAGGTGAACTCAGTCACCTTCTTCGTCGTCTTCGGACCAGTCCCGAATGGACGCGTCGACATGATGCTTACCATGCTGGTCGGCATGAGGGATACAGAGGGTATCCTGAGTATCGTAGGAGACCTCATCGTCCTCCTTTCGATCTTTGCTCCAGTTGGCCTCGAAGCGCTCCTCGCTCTCAGTGTGCTGGCGAGCAATGTGCTGGAAATATAAGCAAGCAACACAAATCAGTTGAGCAGTATAAGGAATTCTACCCGGCACGGGATGCAAGCACAAAGCATAATTGAGTAAGTGCCCTGCTCGACATGGCGTGCAAACACAAAGCACATGAAGCCTAACAGATATTTGACTAAGTGTTCTACTCAACATGGCGTGCAAACACAAAGCACATGAAGCCTAACATATATTTGACTAAGTGTTCTGCTCGACATGGCGTGCAAACACAAAACACATGAAGCCTAGCAGATATTTGACTAAGTGTTATACTCAACATGGCGTGCAAACACAAAGCACATGAAGCCTAACAGATATTTGACTAAGTGTTCTACTCGGCATGGCGCGCAAACACAAAGCACATGAAGCCTAAGAGATACTACTAAGTGTTCTACTCGGTACAGAGTGCGGATACTAAGCATTCCAAGCTAGAAGGCTATCTACTCGGTATCACTATGCAGAAAACGAGATGTGAAGCACTAACCTTCTCAATTGGCTTCGTGCGGCTATACGGCACGAAGCCGTACTGCCAGTTGTCGTTGAGGCCGGTGCTCATGATGGAGCGAGCCCAGGCGGCCACATCCGCGTTGCTGAGCTCGAACGTGGTCGTCCTGGTGCAATCTCTATTGCCGCCCATGTAGCACATGAGGTGCGCACGGCGCTGCAGCGGGAGTACTCGCCTGGAAATCCAGCAGGCGATGGGGTCGTCGTTCTTGAGCCCCAATTCCTTCAGCTGGGCGAGGCGTTTGTTGACCTGCTTGATGTCACCTTCTAGCGGAGGCTTGTACCCCCAATTCTGCCCAGTAGGAGCCGTGTTGGTCCACTTGGGGAGATTGATCTGATCCACGGGGGGCACTCCTTCCTTGACAGAGATGTTCTTCACGTAGAAGAAGGACCTCTGCCACTTTCGCACGGAGTCGAGGCCCTTGATGCGCGGATGGTTGGTCCCGCTGCGTTGCACCATCATAGCGCTGCCGGTCTCGGTCATGCCACGGCCGCTCTCCGTGCTACCCGGCTTGGGCACGCTCTGCTTCCTGAAGAAGAAGTAGCGCGCCCAGGTAAACACCGTGGGGCGCACACCCAAGAACGCCTCGCACACCACGGCGTGGTATGCGAGCATCACCATGGCGTTCGGCGGCAGGTGGTGCGGCTGGATCCCAAAGTGGTTGAGGAAGGAGCGGAAGAAATCCGAGACAGACAGCCCGAATCCTCGCTTGAAGTGAGCGAGGAACACGACGAACTCGCCCGCCTCCGGGGTGGGGACGAGCTCGCCGTCGGGGTGCCGGCAGCGGACGCCGGGAGGAACTCGCCGGGTGCGCACCAGCCACTGGCAATTGTCTGCCGTGACCTCGGATCCAGCCCATCTGGCGCGGGCATCATCATCGCGGGCCATCGAGAAGGAGAGGAAATTTTATGGAAATTTGGTGGAGATTGGTGGAAAAAGCTAGCCTTTCGGCGTCGCGGGAGCTCGGCGGCGCAGTGAGATGCACGACGGCGGAGAGCTCGGTGGCGGCGGAGATGCGAAGAGACAGGGAGAGAATGAAGGCAGGAAGGGGAAAATGGAGTTATCGAGGGGGTATTTATACCTCCCCTCGGGTTGCCGTTACAGTCGAAGTTAGTGGGATCAGTCGTGGCAAAAATCGTGCGACGTGGGGTGTGTGGGCCGGTTAGAAACGCACACAGCACAGGATGCGCGCGTAACGGCCGCAATTGATCCCACGACGCGATCGTGGGTAATTACTGCACTTGATGGGACCTAACGGGCCAGTGGGCCCAGGCCACGGAAAATGGGCGCGTGGCCTGTCAGATCCCGGGCACCGAGGCGTCGGGGGTGTGATAGCGTGACACGTGCCCAGTTGCAGTGCGGAAATCCGGATTTTGCTCTGCCATGCAGAGATTCTGATTCGAAATTTCGCTAAGTCTTTTTACTCGGCGACAGAGAAGAAAGGTGGTTCTATTCGGAAGAGAAGAAGCTCAAAACAAGATTGAGGGCTACTCGGAGGTTTTACTCGGCATCCTAAGGTTCAAAGGCAAGATTGGTTTTTAAGCTGGCAGAGCCCAGTGAACAAGTTCGCAGGACTCTACCAGCTTCAGGGACTAATGTCGGGGGGTTACCCCCGAGTAGGATAAAGGCAAGTGCTAAAGGCAAGATCAGAAGGGATGTTTGGCCGAGTAGCTGGCTATCCGGTACTTGCTACCCGGTCGAATGCTATTCGGTCGTACACATTGATGGCCAGAAGGAAGAATCATGGAAGTTATTATCATCCGAATAGAAGAAGTGGTCCGAGTAGAAATGGCGGTTTACTACTCGGGCCAGAAGTCAAATGAGCCGTTCTGACACAGGATCCCGCGTATCCTGGGTCCGTACTGCGGCACTGTTCATCTGGAGAGAGCGTGCCTGACCGCGCAAGGGTGTCAGCAGGGCGTCGCAGGTTAGGGGGGCCTACTCTGTGTTCGTGGCAGTGATAACAGATCAGCTTCTTGGTTTTGCACAACGACTTTCCACACAAGACAAATTAGGAAGCCAAAGCTGTCAACGGGAAGCCGGAAGTACGCAGTGTGCACACTATGTCGACATCTGTTTGTACTTTTCCCTGTTGGCTGTATCCGGCTGGGCACCAGTATATAAGGTGCCCTGCCCCCTCCTGCGCGAGGGACGGTTGGACTCACGATAGGAAACCCTAGATCTTCACATAGAGAGGAGAGTGGCTACCCGGCTGTAGGCCAAACTTGTACTGTGCCTACTCGGTGAGACACCAATATACAGAGAGAAAGACAGGAGTAGGGGTTTTACCTCCACACGAGGGCCCTGAACCTGGGTAGATCTTGTTGTTTGCAGTGACCGATTCATACCACACGCGGCTATTCGCAGCGTGATCCCTCCCCGAACGCCTCCAGCGTCCTTCGTCCCCATATCTTTAGCCATCATATGGCATCTGCCGTGACACCACCACGACAGTTCTTCAAAAGTCCTAATCTGTTTTCGGTTTAAACCGAATTGAACGAGATCGTAACACGCAGAAAATTCAATTCAACAATTAGATATGGTGTGGTTGCATGAGGCTATTGAGAAAATACTTGGCATGGGCGTTGCGCTAGCCCACCCAAGATGGCCTCACGTTCATAACTAACCCGCTTGGATTTAGCAGACAAACCTTAGCCCGCGAGAATGGAGTCGCAGAGCGTCGTGAGGACTACATGCATGTGTTAACCTAGTGTCGTGGCGGCTAGTGTTACGTGACATGTGGATGGGTACGTATTTGTTTTGAACTTTACCTGGAGTT
The DNA here is from genome assembly GCA_028641055.1 of Alopecurus myosuroides. Classification (NCBI taxonomy): domain Eukaryota; kingdom Viridiplantae; phylum Streptophyta; class Magnoliopsida; order Poales; family Poaceae; genus Alopecurus; species Alopecurus myosuroides. The sequence goes on along the minus strand of CM054058.1, from coordinate 438,203,245 downwards.
TCATATATATAAGAGAAAGCAATAAATATGATTTGGATGGAGATCGTGTTGGCAATGATAGGTATTTTTAATGGGATAATTGATTTATTACATTATATATAGTTTGTCACATGGTTTTAAAATATATGATTGCATGATGAATCGGTTCTTTCGGCCAGTTCGGTTAACATGGACTACAAACCGAACTAACCGATATAATTCCGGTTTTCTAAAGTTGAGAATTTATGGACAAAAACCAAATTAACCTTATGTTTCGTTTTCTTCGGTTCGAGTTTTGTTTCTCTGTTTTTTGTGCCCACCCCTAGACAGTGCTAGGCGTCCCCCAAGATCAAAATTTTCCATCCCGGGTCCCCGTGCTAGAGATGTCAATAAGAGAATGCATTATATAACTTATATCTTTTGACTTCTATAAATGAAGTGGATAGCTAAGAAAAGACGTGACTTCTCTACAATTGTATACTATTTTCTCCATTGTACTGACGTCTTCTCTTAGGATGTGCTTGGTTTCAGAACCAGGTAGAATGGAATGTTATGGTTCCACTCCTGAAAAATGGGTCAGTTCCGTTCACATATGTTTGGTTGGAGAATTAGATGGAATGGAACGGTTCCATCTTAGTGTTTGGTTTGAGAGAAGAATCGAAATCTTCTATATTTGCAATAGGAAACGCCCACTACACGATTTCTCTCAACATGCAAGCTATACAAATCAGCAAGTATCTCATTGGTCCACATCATCCAGCCCAAACAATTGTGCCACGTCGCACACACAAAACCTGCCCGCATGCAAGTTACAACCATTTTATGGCTATTTTCAAGTCTTCGTCTCAATTATGGTGTCCCTCCATTATCTCCATTAGCTCTTACCCCCCCCTAACTTTCCCACTACATGATTTCTCTCAACATGCAAGCTATACAAGTCAGCAAGTATCTCATTCGTCCACATCATCCAGCCTAAACAATTGTGCCACGTCGCACACACAAAAAACTGCCCGCATGCAAGTTGCAAGCATTTTGCAGCTATTTTCAAGTCTTCGTCTCAATTATGGTGTCCCTCCATTATCTCCACTAGCTCTTAATTTCCCCCCGCTAACTTTCCCATTCACAACTGAAGCTGCATCCATCTAATCTCCACGACCAATCTCTTCCTCTCCATTGTAATCTCTGCAAGGAACAATTGCACCAGAAACTATGGAGGCATACGTGACGTTCGAGCGCATATTAGAGCATCTACAGCGCCTAGACGCTTAAGCCGCCGCTTATTGAGTCGGTTATGCATGCAATAAGCGCCGGTAGCTTCCTAGCTCTATTTTGTAGTGTTATTTTAGGCGTCAGGCTCTTATTTATGCGCCGGGCTCTTATTTATCACCGGAAATTGGACAAAACGGCCGGGATTTAATCCCTAGCGCCTTCATATAAGCGCCCCACTGTGGATACTCTTATTTTCATGTTTAAACGCCTCACTCTCTTATAAATTTTCCTTCTAATTCATACTTCTTTCTCCAGTCCTACGGAGTCATGCATGTAAACAACAGGAAGTCGAGTAGACAGCATGATGACACCATCGTATTGTGCTTCAGTTTCTATTTTGTTGTTGTTCGTGTGTATTCTACCTCCTCCAACTTGCTTGTCTGATCTGTCTGCTTCTCTTTCCATTTCTGTTATTTTCCAGCATGTAGAGTTTTTTCATTCTTTATCTACAAATGCTATATAGAATTATCATGTGAGCGTAAGTGCACAGCTACTTGGTAAGGTGATCAGGAAGTTCCCGATGTGTATCTAATCAGACTCAGTAATATTATCGTGTCTGGTGTATATTCATGTTCTGCTCTTCAAATTGGTACCGATATTTATTTTGAAGCTTTGTGTTGCCAAGTGGTACAATAAGTATAGCCCGTGCTTTTAAAGTTCAGACGCCTCTCAAACATTATCATGTAGCCATGAATATTTACCTTCTGTTTGCAAATCTTTTTTATGTTTTACTACAAGGCATTCTTAGTTGTCACGGGTTCTCCCTTACCTGTTCTTTGTTCAAGAAATGAAAAACGCATGATACCTTTTATGTTTAAATGTTAATTCCCCATTAGTATTCATCATCTAATTTTCTCTTGCAACATTTGAGCTTTACAAATTTTCAATCCTAGATTACTGGCATCATGAAATATGTGTAATTTTCCATACTCTTCCTAAAAGTTTATTGATCAATAGTATTATCATAAACCAGCACATATTTCGTATTCATAAAGTTATAGCTACAAATTCTGCAGCAACGCGCGGGGTGTTATCTACTCCCTCCGTCCACTTTTATAAGGCTTACTACATACCATTTTAGTTTTGACCACATACATATTCAAATAAGTGAATCTATATACAAAATAAGTCTAGATTCACTCATTGTAGAATGTATGTGGACAAAATTGAAATGGCTTATAAAAGTGGACGGAGGGAGTAGTTAATTTAGCGCAGCTCACTTTTTACATAGAAATGTTGAGATTACCCTTACACGTATATAAACAACTATCACTATTGTATCTTTGTATTTGTAGCAAACAATAAAGTAGTGGAACATATTGTAAGAATATGTGAAAATTGAAAGGAAAAACTCTAGCAAAACTCCAAAGAAATTTATATCAAAGAACATTTGTTGTAAATCTCTCGGAACGTCCAGCTAATCTGCAGATCTTCGCCGGGCAAAACCTCGGTCTTTGTCGATGTTCATAACAGGCGGATCTTTGGGTGTGCCCCGATTGGAAAAGGAGTGACTCTTTTTTTGCGGGTAAAAGATGGTGTTTATTCAGCGGACAAAGAGTTACAGTCAGCCATTACAAGATCTCAAATAAAATTCGGCTCTTGATGCAACCAACACATAGTGCTTTGCTCATAACGCCTGTAATTGGCCAGAACATGAGCAACTCTAATTTGATTCCTACTAGCCTTAACTGGAATAAACTCTCTACTCTCCATAAGGTATTTAGCTTCGGAGATAAAATGCCCATATGCAGTTCGAGCTAAGGAATTGTCCTTCAATGCCGATAATGCCTTTGTTGAGTCAGCCTGCACTAGAACCGGGAGGTCTGACCATTTTTTTTTGATAATGGGCTTTATTACTTTAGAAAAAGTATTACACCCGGCTTCTGCATAACATGATGCACACAGCCGACAAAGTCTAAAATAATAGTATATCGGAACGCAACAAGTCGATTACAATCAAGATGAAGAATCAACTGTCGCCTATTGAGCCGTAATCCGTAAATCAAGCGGCCATCCATGTGGGATAAAAATATCCCTCGCCACTCTTTCCAGCCATACACACGCCTCCGTAAAAAGGCCTCGAAACTCCGCTCGTTGTAATATGCACCACGAACGGAGAATACCTGTGCAACGGAATAGAACCTGCAAACGAGAGAAGTTTTTACCATTAAAAATCTTGTCATTTCTACACAGTCAGAGCGACCATATTACGGCTAACGCTTCTACCCTAAACACAGTTTTAAACCTATTATCAATTCCATTCAACCAGTTGCCAAAAATATTTGCAATGGATGTTGGAGGATATAAGTTCGAAGCCATTTGGATAGCTGACCATATAGTTCGCGCAAAGGTGCACTCGAAGAATAAGTGTTTTATCGTCTCATCCATAGGACAGGAGACACACTTTGTACTTCCATGCCAATTGCGCTTGACAAGATTATCTTTAGTTAATATGACTCCTTTACGAAGATACCATGCAAAGATTTTCATCTTCAGAGGTATCTTCATGCGCCATATTTTCTTATTATTATCGACCGGCACATCTGAATGTACCATCACCCTATACAAGGAGTCAACTGAGAACTTTCCATCCTTAGTTAAACGCCATCGAAATTCATCGGTGCCTTGTGATAGTTGGATCACAGCCAACCTATCAACTAGGGCATTCCAAGACTGAAGTCTTGGTCCGATAAGATCTCGCCTGAACGACACATTTGGTGGGAACGTTTGTATTACAGTAGCTAGCGTATCACCTTTGTGACGAACAATATTGTATAAGGCCGGATACTGTTCTCGGAGGGTGGCATTTCCTAACCATTGATCCTCCCAAAACCGTATCTGAGATCCATCCCTGATGTTAAATACCCCATAGCGAAAGAAATGCTTCTTTGTCGCCATTAGGCCGGCCCAAAAATGCGAGTCACCTGGTTTCCAAAATACTTGTGATAACGCTTTTGTGCCAATGTATTTTCTCTCTAGGAGAGTTTGCCAAACACCATTTTCTGTAAGCAGCTTAGATAGCCATTTACCTAGAAGTGCTGAGTTTTTGACCTTAAGGTCATGAATCCCCAGCCCTCCCTGATCTTTGGGTCTGCAAACCACGTCCCATCTTGCCAGTCGATATTTTTTCTTCTCATTATCCCCTTGCCAAAAAACCCTCGATCTGAAGTAATCTAACTTCTTCAAGACTCCTTTGGGTAATTGGAAGAATGATATCATATACAGTACCATATTAGTGAGGACTGAATTAATGAGTACCAATCTTCCACCTAGGGATAATAATTTTCCTTTCCAACTCGCTAGCCTTGTTTGCAAACGTTCTTCAACGTGTTTCCATTCGGCATTAGTCAGTCTCCTATAATGTATTGGGATACCCAAATACTGAATAGGAAACTGACCTTGCTCACATCCGAAAAGCTCGGAGTATTGAGCCATTGCCTCCTGGGCTTCGCCAAAGCAAAACAATTCACTCTTATGAAAATTGATCTTTAATCCAGACAATTGCTCGAATGCTGAAAGAATTAACTTTAGATTCGTTACTTTCTGGAGATCATGTTCCATAAAAAGAATTGTGTCGTCTGCATATTGAAGAATAGATAGTCCCCCATCCACAAGATGATTTACCACCCCTTCAATGAGGCCACTTTCTTTTGCTCGTTCAATCATGATCGCTAACATATCCGCCACAATATTAAAAAGTATGGGCGATAATGGATCACCTTGCCTCAATCCTTTTTTTGTCTGGAAGTATTTGCCTATCTCATCATTGATTTTAACAGCAACACTACCCCCAGACACAAAATTAAGAATCATGGCACACCACTCTTCCGAGAAACCTTTCATTCTCAGATTTTGATGTAGGAACGACCAATTAACTTTATCATATGCCTTTTCAAAGTCAATTTTGAAAATCACTCCATTTAACTTTTTGGTGTGCATCTCATGGATAGTCTCGTGTAAAACCACGACCCCATCAAGGATATTCCTACCCTGCATAAAGGCAGTTTGTGTAGGCTTCACCACATGATCAGCCACCGTATTTAAGCGCATGGTAGCAACTTTCGTAAAGATTTTGAAGCTAACATTAAGTAGGCAGATAGGTCGATATTGTTGAATCCTTTCTGCTTCCATAACCTTAGGCAACAAAATGATATCCCCAAAGTTAAGACGAAACAGATCCAATTGGCCCGCATGCAAGCAACCAAATAATTCCAGTAGATCATACTTGATGATATCCCAGAAATGCTGGTAAAACTCTGCTGGAAAGCCATCCGGTCCTGGCGCCTTATTGTGTTCCATCAAAAAAATAGCCTTCTTAATCTCCTCTTCCGTGAAGGGAGCAGTAAGGAAGGCATTCTCCTCGACAGATACTTGGGGGATATCATTTGTTCGCGACTCATCCATCGATACATTAGTATCCATCGGAGCCCCAAACAAATCTTTGTAGAACTTTGTAATATAGGCCTTGAGCTGTTCTTGTCCTTCGATCAAGCCTTCATCCTGTACCAGAGAATGAATCCGCTTCTTTCTATGTCGCCCATTGGCTACATTATGAAAATAGCGTGTATTCGAGTCTCCTTCTAAGATGAATTTAGCCTTTGATCTCTGGTACCATTTGATCTCTTCCTCACGCAACAAGTTGGCTACTTTCGCATTAGATTGGCTTTTTAGCTCAATTTCCTACTGATTTAGTAGCCTACTTTCTGCTATAAGGTCAAGTTCATTAATAATGGTGCACAAGCGCTCTCTTTCTTTTTTTAGATTACCAGCAGTATGTCTAGCCCAACCCCGAAGATATCTACGAACATTTTGTATCTTAATGTTCCATCTTCCGATCGGAGTATTCCCAACCACTGGTTTAGCCCATTCCTTTTTAACTAGTTCATCAAAACCATCACGCATCAACCATCCCAATTCAAATTTGAACTGTGGTTGCACCGTTGGTCTTAAAGTACCAGTAGACAATAGAATGGGTGCATGATCAGATAGAGATTCAATACGTTCTAGAGCTCGTACTGTGACCAATGGGTATTTATCTTCCCAATCAGTAGTCATAAGTACTCGATCCAGTTTTTCGTATGTTGGCTCCGGGAGACTATTAGCCCAAGTGAATTGTCTCCCGGACATGTGGACCTCTCTCAAATCCAAGCTGTCTATGACCGCATTGAATAAGAAAGGCCAATGTCTATCGAATCTTCCTTTGCTTTTTTCATGTTGGAATCTTAGCATATTGAAATCCCCACCTATAATCATAGGATACGGGTTATCATTTGCCAGATTCACCAACTCGCGAAGGAAAGCTGCTTTATGCTCTTCTTGGGCAGCACCATAGACGACAACCAAACTCCATATGAAATTATCGGCTCTGTTCCGGATATGTGCCTTAATATGAAAGTCACCATCCGAGAATGCCAACACATCCATAGAATCTGATTTAACACCTAATAGAATACCGCCAGATCTTCCACGACTGTGTGCAGCTCTGCTTCAAGTGCATCATTGCAGTGGTTAATAGCTCTGCACGCTGCCACGATGACGCCGCCCTCTCCATTCCTTAATATCATCCCAGCTAGCCCTGGCCGTGCCATCCGGTGCATAGGATCCGTCCGTGGAAAGGGCAACCCAATCTTTCGGTGGAGGAGACCACGGAGTGGCAGGTTGAGGTTCAGTCGTTTCCTTCAGTATCGTGGCTCCAACAGGCATTTTCCCTTTCAAAATTTCCCCGTGCTGAATTTTTTGGTATACTGTATGGACATAAGGTAGCTGGCCAAGAAGGTCTTGGAAATTTCAACCGGTGGGACTGCCTTGCCATGCATCATATCAGTCCTCAGACTCCAAATACGCCAGATCAACATGATGATCATATTTCTGACCTCTTTTGGGTGTCTCGCAAGCAGCGACAGTAGCCATTCGTCTCCAATAAAAGCGACTTCCTCCTTACACGGAATAGGCCACTCTTTGCACATACCATCCCAAAGCTCTGCTGACTCCTTCCATGTGACTAGAGCATGGTAGGTATCGTCTTCCTCTTTCCCACAGAGTGAGCAAGTCGTGTGCAATGAAAAATGTCTTCTCTTCTTACACTGGCCCATAGCTAGGGCACTTACCACTGCCTTCCAGGCGACAATCTTCATTTTATGCGGAACCAAGGACTTCAAAATTAGGTCTCAGGTCGGTCTCTCGCCATTAGGGCGTGAACTCGTAGCCCCTTCCACAAACACTTCCTCGTGTGAAGACATCGCCGGTCTGTATGCACTCCGCACCGTAAATATCCCTTTCGGCTCTGGTTCCCAAGCCGCAAAGTCCTATTGAAGTCTTGGGGACGTACGGATCTTCAAATCGCATTAACATCTGCAGGACAGAAATGCTCCCTCTGAACCTCTTCCTTCCAAGCATTGTGCATGTCAATGAAGGCCGACAATCTATTTAACCTGCACCGGCTTTTCGAAGTAATGGGACGGAAGGGTGATCCTCTCGGATCCATGGGTCATGCCAAGCACAAATCGACTCCCCATTCCCAACACGCCAAATTATTCCTTTTTTTCACCAACCCCAGGCCATGTTCTATACCTTTCCACACTGCCGAGGCATTCCCCGAAAAGACTGTATCTATCATGCTGTCGTTTGGAAGATACTTTGCCTTTAGCAAACGAGCACACAAATAATCCGGGTTCTCAATCATTCTCCATGCTTGTTTAGCAAGTAGGGCTTGGTTAAAAGCTTTCATGTCCCGGAAACCAATGCCTCCTTTAGACTTTGGTAAGATCAATTTATCCCACGCTAGCCATGCCATTTTCCTTTTCCCTTTTTCCACTCCACACTAATACCGTTTCGTCAACTTTGTCAAGTCATCACAAAGCCTAGCTGGAAGTTTGAAAACGCTCATCACATATGTAGGCATAGCTTGCGCCACAGACTTAATCAATATTTCCTTGCTCGCCGAGGACATATAGTTCTCACTCCAATCAATCATCTTCTTACTTAGTATCTCTTGCAACCCCCGGAATTTACTTTTTTCATTCGCCCCTCTAGAACCGGAAGCCCAAGATACTTGGGATCAAAACCTCCTGTGAGACCTCTTACACACTTTTTACCACCGATGAGACCGTTGATGAGCAACTGTCGGAGAAAAGGATGGAGCACTTCGCGGGATTAATAAGTTGGCCCCTTTCCTCTGCATAAGTATTCAAAACACCCTTGACAATTGTCGCTTGAGACTGGGGGATGGGTTGAACGACAGCGAGAGAGTAGAGGCTTCGAGACGCCATGATGGGCCCTCCTGCTTGGTGTCACCTTTGTGTATGCTCTCAGCCGCCACTGCCCCGACGGCCCTTGCCTCCCTGCTGCATACGCAGCCCTTGGAGTCATAGAATTGGCACAACCGCGGCCCCGTATTGCACGGCCTCGACGCCCCTGCTGTGTGGAATCTCCAGATGAAGCAACCGTCACCACTCGTGGAGATTCCTAGAGAGCTGCACTTGCACGAGAGCTTCCTAGGAGACATTGCAATCACATCGCATGGTGCATCTGGGGACCGTGGGGTTGACGTTCTGGGGACGTTTTGCTACGGATTTGGGCATGTGCCGAGGAGGAGGGAATGGTGCTATGGAAGATTGCTAACTGGGTATGTGTGGGCGTTGGCAGAGAGGGTGGCAGAAGGAAGGCCTGATGGAGGGGAGGGAGACGAAGATGTCACCGCGGCGTCTGACGAGAGGGAACATAGGTGAACATACCCTTAGAAATACAATTTCCTACCAAAATATAATTAATTCTCATTAATTCCTAGAGATGGCAATAAGATAATGCATTGTATAACTTATATCTTTTGCCTTCTCTAAATGAGATGAATAGTTAAGAGAATACCTGACTTATCTACCATTGTACATGGCCTAAAGAACAATCTTTCTATTTTATAGCGTCGCACCGTGGACCATAGACGAACGGCATGTCGAGTTTTTGTATTAGGATTCATGGCAGGGGTGTCATATCCCAGATGTAGATCGTATGTGCTAGGCGTAGGGAAGTTGTTGGTGGTGGGGACTCGAATTTACCCAGGTTCGGTGCGTCACCACAATGGCGGCACCCTACTCCTGCAATCTCACTATATCAGGTCTAAACTAAAGCCTGGAGTACAAAATACAATGCGTGAGTGTGCATTGTGTTTCCTCTAGGGTTGTTCCCGTCCGGCTTTATATAGAGAGCCAAAGTAGGCCTTACAGGAAGGAATCTATTCACGTTAGAAAGCATATATCTCAACCCCCCTCCCCGCGTGCAACCGCCCAAGGGCGGTGCCAGGAGGACTCAATCCCGGTGCCTCCACTTCCATCTCAGACGGTGAAGGCTGCCGCCGGCCTTGGACACGGTGGTGGCAGCGCCCAAAACCCTAGATCTAGGTCTCCCAGACGATGAGGACTCCTAGGGGCATCGTTTTGGAGCAGGTGTTGTTTGGGACGGGCAAGAAGAGGTGGCGTGACGAGGCATCTAAGACGTCAACGACGACGAGTCTCAGTGCTAGATGTGTGATGATGGTAGCGTGCAGATCGGATATGTTGTCTGGCGTTGTGGAAACATCGATGACATGCGTGACAAGATTAATAATTTGTTCCATGTCCTGAAGATGAATGGTTTTGAGGAAGACGGTGGCGGCACTTTTGTAGCCGGTGCATCGGTGCCGCGGAGGGTCTGCTGGATTGATCTTGCCCTTTGTTCGCTATCAGGCGACTTGGTGTGGCCTTCGTTTTTTATTATGTGCGTTGGTGTGTTGTCAGGGTATTCGGCCCTGTTCTTGGCCACCCCCTTCATCTCTGTTGTAGGTGTAGCGAGTTGTCGCTAGTTTGGTGGTTCACTTTTATGTCAACATTAAAATCTCCGGTTACTGTAGACGTTTGAATACATCCAAAGCATAAATGTAGATTATGCACTCACTAGATATTCTCATAATATAGGAATTTTAGTCAATGAAAACTCCATATTCACTTTGCTACATTCATTACAATTGTTAGTCTCTTAGCAAGATTATATACTTGGGTCGTTTCGGTACCATCGGTAGCCGAACAATAAACTCTTATGTTTGCTAGACTTATGAAAGTCCATGATTAGGAAAACATAATTATCTCACAACACATAAGATAATTTAGACACAAGATTAGGAACTCTTGTTTGTTTATGTCTTCACACCCGCACAAAGGTTTTCTTGTGAAAACTCAATTTTCAAGTACTACAGCGGTTATAGAATTATGTTATAAATGTAGTAAGGAATTTGGAGATAGATTAATAACTGAAAATTATTTTATTTAGGTAATATCTCCAACAACCACCTCCTCTCCCAGCTCAGGTGGTGGTTACTCCTATAGACAATGGCGTCTTGAAGCTTAGCGTCATGATAGTATGTGCTCCCTAGATTTGGCTCATCGATGTCTTTCGCGACGAGGTAGGATATAGGCTCGACATGGTGATGGTATAGCCCCGTATCGAGTGTGTGTAGTACAGTGGAATCACGGGCCAACTCATGCCGGTGGGATGGGGATGGTGGTACAAAAGCTTCGAGCGGAATCTTACCCTCTCTAATGGCTGCAGTGCTTATGGGTGTTGCTCTCCCCTTGGAGGTGTCTCCATGGAGTCATGTGCGACCTCCCTTGTCCGGAGAAAGTTATTTGACAGAAATCCTAGCCTCGTCTGGTCAGGCAATGGGCGTCATTCTCAGCCTTCCTCCTTTGGGGCGTCAAAGAACTTTCTCTCACCAACGTTTCTTGGTGGTATGGATGCACACAATGTCGTGGTTGGAAAGTGTCCAACTTGTGGCGAGGGTCCCATATGATGGCTTGCGTGGCAACGATGAAAGTGCATGGTCCCCCCGTGTATGGTTTTGGTTATTAGTGACAATCCTTATGGACTAATATTTGCACTGAGACATTCTTGTAGGTTTGTCCATTGGCACCACTTGAACTCCATGTGTTGGATTCAAGTTTGGATGCTATCAACATCATCACTTATATATAAAATCAAGAGAATAATTGTCATGCTATTATTGACCATATTACAAGCATGTCTTGAAGAAGGGATCGTGTGAACATTCATGTTTACCTTCAAGACATCATCATCATGAATAAAGAGAAGATACTTGGTTGATCAAATAGGTGTGCGGAGCTTTCCACCCATATGGAGATTATGGTCATGTGATAAGCTCTCTCATATTAGCTTATGGGATAGAAATTTACAAGTCTTCACAAAGCGAAGCGCAATCAAGAAAGGTGGTACAATTTGAGGTGATTACGATCGCCATCATCTAGCTCAATTGGATTACTCAAGGCAAAGATATGACTTAGATTGTGTTTCTATTTTACCGATCTCATTATTCTAGTTGGGAGACCGGATTATAGGATAGATAACCGTACTATCAAGAGGGACTCTTGAATGCATATCTTGATCGTATCTATCGTAGAGAGATCAAACCTTTGCATACTTGGTATCATCCTTATTGGTTCGTATTTTTGTTTTATCCATGTTAGGTTTTAGAGATTGTCATTTTCTTCATGTCAAGCTCAAGTTCATCAAAAATGGATTTCCTATGAAAAACTTATCGCATTTTTTATGTTGGAGGTTTCTACCGGTTGTCCTTTATAGATAGGTCAAACCTTTCATCATTTGGTTTTATAATACCATTTTTACTATATTTTTCCTCTGCATATTCTTGTAGTTCTCGTTGTTGCAATTTCAACGAGCCCTCGAAAACGGAGTCCGGATGCACAAGTTACGACCGTTTTCGTACCGGGTGTTCTGCAGTTTTTCCCAGCACCGGTAGTACCGGTGCTGGTACCGCCGGAAACCCCTTCGGGATGCCCGTGGCGGTACTACCGGTGAAACCACCGGTAGTACCTCTGCTTGGGGAAGTTTTTCAGCCCTTCGGTGCTCCTAACTTACCCAGGGGCGGTAGTACCGCTCCTACGCATTTTTGCTTCCAACGATTGGATATTTGGGTGACCTATTTAAGGGGCCTTATTCCCCAATGGTTTCCCAACTCTTTGGGAAAGTTTGACCCAATTGTTGACCTCCAAAATCTTGATATCTCTCAATCCCTCCAATTATTCTTGCTTCCACTTGAGGGAAAAGAGAGAGGAGATCTAGATCTACAGCTCCACCAATCAATTCCTCCTCTTTGTGAGGGGAACCTATTGGATCTAGATCTAGGGATTCATTTGTTGCGTTCCTTTTTGTTCCTCCTTTCTCCCTCCATAGCATTAGTTGCTTTGGTGGGATTTTAGAGAGAAGTTCTTGACCACTTTGTGTGTTCTTGCCATTGCAGTAGGTGCACTAGTCCGAGTTCCCCATGGGATTCGTGAAAGATAAGTTTCTGAGCTTGTTACTCTTGGGTGCTTGGTCACCGGAGAGATTGTTCCACTTGGGTGTATTGAGATCCCTAGACTATTAGTGCTTGGGGCTTCCACCTTGTTGCAAGAAGCTTCGTTGAGATCCTCCAATTGAGTTGTGGAAATATCATCAATCCCGTGTAAGGTTTGGTCAACGCCTTCAAGTCGACGTCATAGTGGAAACGAGCATCTCCCTCACCGGAGAAGTTTAAGGAGAATAAGGTGTGCACATCTGTGCTATTGAGGAGAGCCTAGGTGGCTCCCCACCTCTCTAACCAAGACGTACTTCCCTTGGGAAGGAAATTAGGTAATCATATCGGTGTCTCCCTGTGCTTCGGTTATTTCTATACTCTAGCTCGTTACTTATGCATTTACCTTTGTGATAGCCATCGTGCGTGAAGTCATCTATTTTGCTATCTCGTATTTGTATATCTTGCTTAGCATAAGTTGTTGGTGCACATAGGTAAACCTAGCTTGTATAGGTTTTGTGCTTGATAAATTAAACGCTAGTTTTATTCCGCATTTACTCGAGCCTAAACCGTAATTATTTTAAAACGCCTATTCACCTCCCCCCTCTAGGCAGCATCCTTGTACTTTCAATTGGTATCTCATTGTTAGGCTTCACCACCTTGAGAGTAATGATGTTGCTTAGTGAATTAGTGCACGATCCTACATTTCATTTCGATGGCACAAACTATGATATTTGGAAATTTTGCATGCTCATTTATTTCCGGGTCATGGACCCACATATGGAGAAAATTGTAGAGACGTGGTTTTCTCCTCCAAAGGATCCTCAAAATCCAACTTTAGAGGAAGAGAAAAACTTATCTCTCGATGTTGTTGCTATTAATGCGTTTTCCTTCTTGTGATCCTTGTAGTTATTAAGCCACTCTTTCCTCCCCGGAATGCTCATGAGGTATGGACAAAGCTTCATTATAAATATGGAGTGTCCAATATTGTTTAGGATGATTGCTCTCCCTCCATCTCCGGTTGTGATGAGTTCTGAACTTCCTCTACTTCACCAACATCCGGTAAGCCACAAACTAATGAGATGGTGAGTAGTGATAGGCTTTGCAATAATGATAGTGAGCTTATTATTTATGATCATTCATCTCTATATTATTGCAATGCTTCATTTGTGGTATAAACACAACTAGCACAAAAAACATTTTACATGCTTGTGTTGATAGTCTTTGCATATCATGTCGATATTTCTTGACTAAATCTCATGATGATATGCTTCCTTTATATTGTTCACATGATAAAAATGATTGTGTTTCCTCTAGTACTTGTATGGATAACAATGTAAAGGAAACCCAAGTATCTATGGAACAAGATGTCGACTTGAGTGGTGCCTCAAGTAATGATCTATCATCATCTACCACCTTTGGCCTCATGGAGAAGTATTCAAAGGTATCTTATACTTTGAACCCCAATATGTCCCATGATGATACAGATGAGTGGATAGCTTTGTGGTTAGCTAGCCTTGATGGTGATACCAAGAAAAATGTGAATGCTCTCCTAGAACAACTTGATGAAGCTAACTCTCTTATAGATGAAAAGGAGGATATCATCGTGACTTTGGAAAGTCATAGTGGTGGTCATCCGATCAAGTACAAAGAGATCTAAAAGGCTTTCGAGAAAGAGTGTTCCCTTAGATTTTCTCTTGAAGAGAAACTATATAGTCTAGAAGAAACCTATACTATTAGTGTTTCTAAGCTTATAAGGGACAATGAATTATCTCTTTCTCTTGCTAATGACCTCAAATCTAAAATTGATGATGCTTGTGCTACTGACTCTATTTCTTGTGAAGCATCCATATTAAAGGAGAATGTTGAGCTACAAGCTCAACTTGAGTTGCTAACTAGTAATTATGGAAATTGGAAGAAACTCATGGAAAGCTCTCAAGCTCTCATGAGGATCTTCTAGTCTCCCATGAGAGGCTAAAATTAGCTCATGAGGCTATTTTAACTAAGGTAACATCTTGTGAGCCTCATGTGGAGAAAAGAACAATCTCTACTCTAAGTGCTATATTGCCTTGTGCTAGTCCTAGTAATTCATCCTCTCATAATGTTTCCACATCTTGTGATGAATTGCTTTCCTTGCCTTGTTGCTCTAATAATGATGCATCTACTTCCTCTATCTCTTGTGTTGATACTAACCATGTAGAGGGAATTAAAGAGCTCAAGGCCCAAGTCACTTCATTGAAGAAAGACTTGGAGAAGTGTCATAAAGAGAAGTCCACACTTGACAATATTTTGAGTGTTCAAAAATCCCCCAATGACAAGAGAGGACTTGGATTCATTTCCAATCACAAGAACAAGTCCAAGGTCGACAAGAAGAAGGGCCATGGACAAGTCAATAATTTGACCAAGATTGTTTGCTTCAAGTGCAAGGTTGAAGGGCATCGTGTTAGATCATTTCCTTTGAAGAAGAAGCATCGTAGTGAGAAGCAACAAGGAAAGCGGTCACAAGTCCATCCTCAATCTCAACCTCAAGTTGAAGAAAGGCCTCTTCCCAAGAAGACTCAAGCTAATGCTCCTCAAGTTGAGAAATCAACCAAGAAAAGTGGAAGGAGTCGTTGTTACTATTTATGCCGGGAAAAGGGACATCTTGCTTCTTCATGCACTAATGGTACATTATCCAACCCTATCATAATTGATGATGTGTATTCCATTCGGAAGGATAATTTGGGCAATGTGTTTGCCAAATATGTTGGTACTCAAAGGGGTGTCAAGAAAAGAACCATTTGGGTTGCCAATCCTATTGTGACTAACCTCTTAGGACCCAACTTGGTTGGGGACCAACAAGCTCAAACTTGATCAATAGGTGTTATTGGAGGGCATTGGAGACTTGGCTATATCATGAAGAATTAAGGGATCTTTATCACGTATATTTTCCTTAAGCCAGGTCATTTGGATTATCATGTCTCTATCTCATATTCCATGCTCCTTCTTGCGGTAACTTGTATTTACATTATATTATACATTGAAAGTTGTTTTCCCATTTTCATGTATTGGTTTTGTACCTTGCTTGCATTTTGTATATGTTGTGCTTACTACTTACTTATCCTTGAGTAATCTAGTATGTGTTTGTCAGTTTGCACAACATGTATGTGTGAATTTTCTTTGATCCTTATTGCATATTGTTTTATCTTATTTGTCTCTTTTGAGTGATTAATGGACTATCCCATTTTGGGAGAGTAATATGCCTTTGGCACTTCACAATCCTAAAATGTTTATAGATGAGGAATACCACTTAGTGGTTATATTTCAATATTATCTAGTCTCTATGTGGTATGTCATACTCATGAGAAATTCAATTTGTAATGTCTATTAATTATCTCTAGTGGGTCTTTTTTTGCCTCTTGCTAAGAAGATAAGAATTATCACATTATGGGGGAGTAATATTCTTTGTCCATGTTACAAGCCTAAAGAATGTGAACATTTGAGTTTTTGCCACATAGAATTGATATTGTTATTTATCGTGTTCCTATGTGGCATGTGTGCTCAAACAAGTTCCAATTTTCTTAAATGATTTTACTTGCTCATCTTTTGGTATCTTGTTTGTGAGAGAGTTTGGTGCGGTTTTCCTCAAATATGCACTAGTATTTACCTTCTCGGAAACCTGTTGCTTCATGATATATTAATCATTGTTTTGCATGATCATTCTACTATTGAAGCCACCAAGAATCTCTATTTAAGCATGGCGTGTTCATTCCTATCCTTTTTGTAAGCTTTTGTTTTGTGAATATGATCATGAATATGTATCCAACATACCACCGAGTAATAACTCCTCTCCTTGTCTTTGACAAGTTATAATCTTATTCGTGGTATAATGTATTGATCATATTTACTTGGGCTATTTCTTCCTTTTTCCTATATTTATTGCCAAGTAATTTTTTTGTGCTCACTCCCATTATCTTCCTTGCCGTTTGAGAATCTCTTTGGTTTACTCGTATTTGGTTGGTGTTCTAATTGGTAAAGCTAAATCAAGGACCCCAGCTGATGGAGGGATGATAACCCGGTAGGCCAACGCCAAGGAGTAACTCGGTCCAAAGGACGCTGCGCAAGACCCGGCTTAGGATAAAGGAGTTTCTAGAAGGCCCAGGAACGTAGGCCTCGTAACCCGGATTGTGGGTTCCGATAAGGAAGTTTAGGGTTTGTAAGCAGTGTCCGGGTAGGATTCACAGTACGCCTTGGAGAATAGGCGAGGGGGTCCGGATACTATATAAGCCGGCCCCTAGGTTTAGTTTAGACGAGATCCAAGAGTTCGAGCAATATCGCTAGGTATCGAGTATCCAGTGTAATACGAGAGTTGAGTTAATATATCTAGATCGGAGACTCGGCGACTTGATTACCGGCTACCAGATCGTGTATCATCATGTTTTCCTCTGAGCTAAACCCTCTCCCAAACACCAGAGTCGATTTGCCCCAAGATAAGTTACCCCCGGTAACGTCTGCCGTGATTATCCCACGACAGTTGGCGCCCACCGTGGGGCCTACGTCCAAGGGTGTTTACATCACGGGAGAAGCTCGGAAGAACATGGAGAACCTTGTCATCGGCGAGATCTACACCGACCCCGAAGGAGAGAAGATGGTGGACGATTTTGGCTGGGGGCCAGAGTCGGATCTGCTTGAATCCGGGTCTGTCGTGACAATCGGCCAGATCAACGTCTTCATCGGCATGGTACGTACGTCCGGTTCAATCCCTGACGGTTTCGGATTTAATTCTGTGTCAGGGGAGGCCACCTACGTTCAGTCAGATGGAGAAGAATCGGTCGGGACGGTAGATCCGACAAAAGAGCCCACCACGAAGAGGGAACAGCCGGAGGAGCCGGCATGGACCCCGCGTGGCCGGGTCGTGAGAGAAGATGATACCGAGTCTATCTTGCATCTGCTGGAGGACCGGTACAAGGAAAATAGCAGCGAAGAGGAAGAGTACGAATCTGCGCCAAGCATTGTGCGCCAGGTTGCGGTTTACACGGCTCCTGCGACTAATCTTAATCAAGGAAACGTGACCGCGGCCGCAGTCGGAGCAGCACAAGCATTGGCCCAGCAGCAAGGTCCGGTTGACGGAAACCCGGTTTTGACCCGGGTTGATGGAGAATCGGCGTCAGTTACCAGTCACGCGGCGGACAATGAGTTGCACGCAAACATGTTCGGATATCTAGCGAACCGGCCGCCGAGGGCGGGTCCTTCGAATCCGCAACACCCGGCCCTGTTCAACAACAATATGATTCTAGATCCCACCGTTCTGGCCACGGTTATCACTCCGGAAAACGCGGCGGAACGTGTTAGGGATCTGGATGTAGCCCGTCGTGCATTGGAGCAACAGAGAAGGCAAGTAGAAGCAGAAAGGCAAGGGATGGACACGCGCCAACATGAGCTGGATGCGTTGGAAAACCGGCTCCGAGAAGAAACAACTAGGGTACGTCAAAGGCATCAGACCAGATTACTGGCAACGGGTGGAGTCATAAACCCGGCCACACTATTCATCACGCCCCAGGATCAGCCGATTCCAGCGGTGAACCAAGGAACTGTGCCTCAACCCGCAACTGGAGGAGCACAGCCGGTAAACGTGCAGGCCGGGTTACCCATACCGCAGACTGGAGTTACTACCGGCAATACGTTACCACCACCACCCTCACGATTTCGCACACCAGCAGGTCACTACAACAACCCCATGGATAATGTGTATGCAGCAACACTCGCATTGAATCAAATCCCCGTGAGAGAGTCACCCCACGCAGAGGAGACCCGGTGGGCGATAGATCTATTGCGCACTGCGGTAGCTCAACAAGTTAATTACCCGGATCACAGGAGTGGAATGCATGGGACACCATATATCAGCCAGCAGCGAGGCAATACCGGTAATATCCAGACAAGTTCAGCGCGGCGGAGGGAAGAGCGGCAGCAAATACCGCCTCCTCCCCGCGTTCAGGCAGTACCAACAGCATCAGCAGCGCAAGCTATCGTGGATAGTTCGAGAGCCAGGAGAGCCGCGGCCGGGTCTGCGGTGCACGGACCACCAGCAGTACCGCGTCCAGCCGCACCCCCCGCAGGATCGCATGTTTCCCGAGTGAGGCCAGTTCCGACTAATCTCACTGGGCCTAAGTGTCTGTCGGATAACATCAGGGCTGAGCCTTACCCGGATAAATTCAAGGAACCGGGTAAAGTAGTGAATTATGAGCCGACTATGGATCCAGAAACATGGTTGAGCAGTTATGAGATGGCTATGTCAATTCGCAATGCATCCGAGAATCTTCAAGCCAAATTCATGTACTTGATGATGTCAGAAGGAGCAGCAAAGTTGTGGTTCACTAATCTACCGGAAGGATCTATCAAGTCATGGGAGGAGTTGAAAACTGCGTTTATCAAGCATTTTCATGGGACGTGCAGAAAGCTATTCACTATTGATGACCTAGAACGATGTGTCCAGAAGAAGGGAGAATCGGCGCGCAGCTGGGTGCGTCGGGTTATGGAGATACTTCATTCATCTACAGATATTCAGCCCAAGGATGCGCTACAAGCTATGGCAAAGACGTGCAAGTACATACCTTTAGTGCAAAAGTTAACTCGCATGAAATCTAGTCGGAATGCTTCAGAGGTTACGATGGGAGAGCTAATGGATGCATGCAACAAACACGCTGCAATGGATACCACAGAAGAGGATGTCGATGATAAGAAAGCAAAAGCAAACACAAAATAATGGAAGAACCGGCAATGGATCAACACCGGGTAACAATGGAGGTAACAATGGGAACAACCATAACAAGCGCCCATTTGAGGGAAGCTCCGAGTTTGTCGCTAGCACAGAAGCCGGGTCTTCGAGACCTAGGGCAGAAGGAAATTTCAATGGAGGAAACCATAACGGAGGAAATTATCAAGGGCCACCTAGGCCGGGTAACAACTGGGATATCTTCAGAATGGCGTGCCCAAAGCACAGCAGGAACGGTAGGCCGGCTAACCACTCATTGGAGCAGTGCGCGGACCTACAGAGATGGAAGAACGAGGAAGTAAACAGAGCCATGCGAGGTGCAGGTCGGGGAGGAGGACCGGGTCCGGGTGGAAACCCGGGCAACGGCCCACCCCCAGCCGGTAACCCGGCAGGCGGAAATCCGGGTAACAACCAAGGGGGAGCTGGAGGTTTCCAAGCTAACCCCAAGCAGTTGGGACAATATCACGTGCATACTACAGGAACTTCTAACAAGGATAAAAAGATACTGAAACAAGCGGTAAACTCGGTTTCCTTGGCTGTTCCGAGATACCTGAGATGGTCGGAGCAAGACGTAACGTGGAGCAGAAGAGATCACCCGGAAAGGATAGAACACCCGGGAGTCTTAGCATTGGTGGTTGCACCACAAGTTAATGGTTATGAGTTGAAAAAGGTCCTGATGGACGGTGGAAGTAGCATCAATATCCTGTATTGGGAAACCTTCCTACGCATGGGTCTCAAGGAGTCTCAGCTGCAGAAAAGTTCAACAGTTTTTCATGGGATTGTGCCGGGTCACTCAGCGTGCCCCAAGGGAAAGATCACATTAGAGGTAGCTTTTAGAGAATCGAAGGATAATTTCCGAGTCGAGTGGCTCACTTTCGAGGTGGTTAAGTTGCGAAGTCCTTATCACGCGCTATTCGGAAGGCCGACTTATGCTAAGTTCATGGCCAGGCCGTGTTATGTGTACCTACAGCTAAAAATCCCGGGTCCCAAGCAGACCATCACCATACATGGGAGCCGGGATATAGCAGCTGAGTGTGACGAAGGAGATGCAGCCATGGCGGAGCAAGCTTGTAGAAAAGAGGAACTCAAGTATTACCGGTCTCAAGTAGACCCGGATGACAGAACAACGTTAAAAAGACCAAATACTGAAGATGAAAGAGCGAAGTTCAAGGCAGCACAGGACACCAAGATGGTAGCTTTTGTCGAGGGTGATCCCTCCAAGCAATTTGCTATAGGATCTAATTTGGACAGGGAGCAGGAGAAAGCACTTGTGGAGTTTATTCGTTCAAATCAGGATGTGTTCGCCTGGACGCCTAGCGATATGCCGGGTATCCCCACAGAGTTGGCAGAGCACAGTTTGCACGTCGATCCCAAGTCCAGGCATGTGAAGCAGGGCTTGAGAAAGATGAATGAGGAAAGAAGGAAAGCTATAGGAGAAGAAATTGCTCGGCTGCTGACAGCCGGCTTTATCATGGAAGTATTTCACCCGGACTGGTTAGCAAATCCGGTTCTCGTGATGAAAAAGACTAATGAGTGGAGAATGTGCATTGATTATACGAGTCTCAACAAGCATTGCCCAAAGGATCCTTCCGCACTACCAAGGATAGATCAGATCATAGACGCAGTGGCGGGAAGTGACCTATTATGTTTCCTGGATGCATATTCCGGGTATCATCAGATCAAGCTCAAGAAGGAAGATTGGGAGAAAACGTCGTTCATAACCCCTTTTGGGGCCTTTTGTTACAAGACCATGACATTTGGATTGAAGAATGCTGGCGCAACCTATCAACGGTGTATTCAGAAGTGCTTCGAGGACCAAATTGGACGCAACGTCCATGCTTATGTAGATGATGTGGTGATCAAGACCAGAAAGGCGGAGACATTCATTGATGATCTAAAGGAAACGTTCAAGAACCTTAGAAGGTATCAGATGAAACTTAACCCGACAAAGTGTGTGTTTGGAGTGCAGCTGGAAAGTTACTCGGCTTTATCGTTTCCGAGAGAGGAATTGAGGCAAATCCGGATAAAATCAAAGCTATCCAGAGTCTGAAAAAACCAGAAAATTTGAAGCATGTTCAGAAGCTCACAGGGTGCGTAGCAGCCCTGAGCCGGTTTATATCCAGACTCGGAGAAAAAGCAATACCCTTGTACCGTCTCTTGAAGAAATCCGATAAATTTGTTTGGGATCAAGAGGCGGATGAGGCATTCGAGGCACTAAAGAAGCAGCTATCTGAAGCACCAGTCCTAGCGGCCCCGGGTCCTAAAGAGCCTATGTTGCTATACGTAGCAGCTGGCCCCCGAGCCGTTAGTGCAGTAGTTGTTGTGGAGCGTAAAGAGGATGGAAAAGATCACCCGGTCCAGAGGCCGGTTTATTACGTCAGCGAGGTATTATCAGAGGCAAAACAACGCTATCCACATTGGCAAAAGTTGGTTTTCGGGGTCTTCATGGCCAGCCGGAAACTGAAGCCGTATTTCCAGGAACACCCCATAACAGTGGTAGTTCGATACCAATATCGGATATCATCAGAAACTCGGATGCAACAGGTAGAATAGCCAAGTGGGCGATAGAGATGGGGGATTATCACATCAATTACGAGCCCAGGTCAGCAATCAAATCTCAGGCTCTAGTTGATTTCATTAACGATTGGACGCACACAGGCATGCCCACCATGGCTCTAAACGTCGAGTCTTGGATCATGCACTTTGATGGTTCCAAGCAATACGAGGGGTCAGGAGCTGGAGTGGTGCTAACATCACCCAAAGGAGACAAGTTGAGTTACGTGCTGCAGATTCACTTTGATTGTTCCAACAATGTGGCCGAGTATGAGGCCCTATTGCATGGCCTAAAGGTAGCCAAGGAGATGAACATTAAGAGGATACGATGCTTTGGAGATTCGGACCTTGTGGTACAACAGGTCTTAGGAACTTGGGATAGAAAAGACGCAACTATGGCAGCATACCGCAGAGAGGTTGATAGGGTTGCCGGGTGTTTCTCCGGGTATGAGGTGGAGCACATAGACAGAAGAAAAAACGAGGCAGCAGACGCACTCGCCAGACTCGGCTCGCGCAGAGAGCCGGTTCCACCCAATGTTTTTTTGGACGAGCTATGGCAACCATCAGTTAAAACCGAGTCTGAAGGAGAACTGGCAAATCAAGACCCGGATTTGGAGCTCGTGGCCACAGTACGTGCTGTTCCCGAGTGGACAGAGCCATTCCTGGCCTACCTATCACGGGGTGAGTTACATAGCAGAAGGTATTAGCAAGACAAATTCTGAGGCGAGCAAAGGGATATTCTATCATCAATGGGGAGTTATACAAGAGAAGTGCAGCAGGAGTCTTTTTGCGCTGTGTAGCACCAGAAGAAGGCCGACAGATCCTCAAGGAAATCCATGAAGGTGATTGTGGGCATCATGCATCCACAAGATCCCTTGTGGCCAAAGCTTATCGACATGGTTTCTTCTGGCTCACGGCCCTAGCAGACGCGGAGCGCTTGGTGGCAAGGTGTGACGGATGTCAAAGGTACACTCGCCAAACCCATGTGCCGGCTATGGAATTACGGACTATCCCGTTAACGTGGTCGTTCGCTGTTTGGGGTATGGACATGGTTGGCCCCTTTCACATGTCACCTTGCAAAAAGACACATCTCTTGGTGGCTATTGATAAGTTTACCAAGTGGGTCGAGGTTATGCCAGTTACCAATTGTGAAGCAGTTACAGCAGTCAAGTTCCTGAAAAAGATTATCTATCGGTTCGGGTATCCCCACAGCATAATTACCTACAATGGAACCAACATGTCCCTTGGTGAGATGGAGAAATTTTGTGATAACAATGGAATCCGGCTTGACATAGCATCAGTGGCCCATCCACAGGCTAATGGACAAGTGGAGAGGGCAAATCAAGAGTTGCTTCGTGGATTAAAGCCACGATTGTGAGTTCCGTGTATCAGAGCTGCTGGTGCATGGGTTGAGGAGTTACCTTCAGTGGTTTGGGGTATCAACACCACACCTAACAGATCTACTCAGATGACACCGTTTTTCATGGTTTATGGTGCGGAGGCGGTGTTGCCGAGTGATATTATTCATGACTCGCCTCGATTATCGGCTTACGTCGAGGTGGAGAACGAGAAGACCCGGCAGGACGCCGTGGATATGTTAGAAGAACACAGGGAACAAGCTTTGGAGAGATCAGCCATATATCAGCAGGACCTGCGGAGATATCATAGCCGGCGCGTGAAAACCCGGGTCTTCCAGGAAGGAGACCTGGTTCTGCGCCTGGTACAGTCAAAGGAAGGAAAACACAAGTTATCACCGCCATGGGAAGGACCGTTTATCATAAGCCAGAATCTGCACAATGGATCATATTACTTGATAGATGCAAGGGAAGAGTCGGCTACGGTTAACGACACCGATCATACCACTTCATCTATGCAAGAGAGAGAAAGACCATGGAACGTGGCTCAGCTGCGTCCCTACTATACCTAGTATAGATTAGATTCACAAATGGAATTACACGATGTAACAGGCAACATGTTTCAGACGCACTCTTTTTCTATCCAGGGTACCTAAGGGGACTGGAGGGTTTTTAATGAGGCGGCCTGCTGACCTAACTTTCTCAATTCAATAAAGAGATGGTTAAGCAATATATCTTTTTCACATGTTTTATCAAGTTTTAATTTTATGTTGTGTTTTTTACTTTTCTTCCAGGTAAGTATTATTTATTGTTTTCTTAGTACATTAGTTTCTTCAGTATGTTGCATATATTTAGGTCTTGGGGGCTGATTGCTTGAATAGCACAGTTACAAACTCAAAGACCCGACCACGATGCCTATGAGTTATAAGGGCCGATTACTTGCAAACGAGTACGGCTACAATCTTATAACCGGACAAAGGAGCCAAACTTTCTTGATTTTTCTTACTTAAGCTTGATGTGACTCGCACTAAAGTGGCATGCTTTGCTCGCTTACGATTACAATCAGCCATGAAGCCCAATGGGACTTTCCTGACCCTGTTTTCGTATAGATGTAACAACATGATATCCACGTGAAAGCCGGCTTACAGTACAAGATAGTCAAAAGGGTCATCTAAACCACAAGTTATGCAGAGTACAGGGCTAATAGCCGGAAACTCAAAGTTTATTAAGCATAACTTCAACACCTATGTGAAGCGGCTCTAGGTTTTGGGTTTAGCAGAAAACCCCTTGTAGTGTTGAGGTGAAAAGGGAGTCCCGTCATGGTTGAACTCGGGAAACCCGCCAACAAGCTTCGCCGGGTCAAGCTTGGGAAAGTACGCTTTCGCCAAAGCAAGACCCCGAGTCACGCCAACCCGGAAGGACGAGCGCTTCCAGTGCTCGATCCACTCGGGGATGGTAGAACATGCGTCAAGCAGCATGTTCAAACCAACTTCCCCGAGGCTTTGCCATTTGACAGCTTTCAAGGCTAGCTTGGTCCCAGCACAGAATTGCCGAATGTTGTCCTTTATGTTCTTCAGCAAAATCACTTCATCCACATCCGGAACCTCTTCATCTGGCCCTGCAAGCAAGCAGAAAATGCCCAAAGTCAGGAACTCCGAGTGTCTATCAGAATATCAGAGCCAAGTGTAAAACCAATCAGTCGGGAATTTTTACCTATCATAGAACGATAAGTGTCGGGAATCCGGCCAGACAGCTCGTTCACTCTACCTACTGCAGCATTACACCGTTTCTTGTACTTTTTCGCCTGCTTCCCGGCTTTCTTCGCCTCAGCTTCAGCCGATTCACGCCGCTTCGTTTCCGCCTTGAGAAGTTTGTCGGCTTTAGCCAACGCTTTCTCAGAGTGCGTTACGTAAGCCTGCGCGAAGACACAAAGAAGTGTCAGTCGGACAAAACAAAATTATCAGTCGGCTATCTGTGAAAGTTCCAAGCAAATTATCAATAAGTTCACTCGGAACTTGGGGACTAGATAAGGATACAGGCAATATCATTCGGATTTACCTCATGTTTGGCTATCAAAGATTCTAGGATATTTTCTTCATCGGCCCTCAAGGTGTGCAGGGCACCAAGCATCTGGGACAAAGACATATCTTCGGGCCTGACACTGGAAGGACCGACAGCTTGATAACCCGGCGGGCGAACCTTCTCCGACTTTGGGGTCGAGACCCGGGCTGTCTGGATGTCCGGGTTGGGAGAGCCCGTCTTCGTGTCCAGGGTCTCGACCTCGTCGTCCTTAGCCTCTTCCGATGACTTGGGAGACCCGGCTTCCTGCCGATCCGGGTCCGCCAAAGGATCTCGCTCTTGGTTGTTTTCAAGGCCACCGCCTGTCGCGGCGTCCACATCGTCAGTCGGCCCCTCCGTCTCCCGGTTGTCCGTGTCCATGTTCTCCGGGTCACTAAGTGTGGCTTGGGCGCTAAGAAGAAAAAAGAGATAAATAGTTAGCGCCAGTGAATGAAAATTATCAAGTATACGAGAATATCATATAGCAAAGACTCACCCGGTGTTCACAGCATAATCCGGTGGGAGTTTGCTGCTGGAAGCGGACGAAGCTGTCACAGGAACTGATAGCGGGACCCGGAACTGCCCGTCCAGTGGATGGTTGGGGGAGGGGTGACGCTGAGGAGAGTTGGAAGGGTGAGGTGGAGGAGTACCGTCTTGGCGAGCTGGTGACGTGGAGATACCCGGGTTGAGGGGATCATCACCCGGGGAACTCTGGGTCACCCTACGCTTGGTCAGAGGAGGATCCTTCAAATGTGATGAGTTGGATAGTTGTTGGTTAAGTTTGCACATGTTAGCAAAAGAATAGGGTTCGGAGGACATGAAGGACTAGGGAACCTTGGATACCACCCCTCTGGTCTTCCTCTTGGCCCCGACTGTTACTTCTTGGTCAGGTTCGCTTTTATCTGACTCGATGGCCTCCGGGTCCTCCTCGCCCTTATCTTCTTTGTCCTCCAACCCTGGAAGCCAAGAGTGTACAGTCAGAAAAGGCGGTATACGTGGAATCAAAGTGATACAAGGCTGGTTAAAGACCCGGACAATACCTTCGTCGTTATCAGCCGGTTCCTCGTCTTCTTCCGGGTCTCCGGAGGAAGGGGAGGTCTCAACTTCCCAGAAATCGCTATCAGCCTGAAGCAAAGGTACAAAGGCGAGAGTTAGTAACCGTATCAAGTGAAAGCGTGAAAGGTGGGGACATAAGCGCTGGATCTTACCGCAGGAGCCGGATTTTCGCGAGTGAATGGCTCCAACCCGGCAATGTTCCGGACTACTTCCAGCTTTTCCGTCAAGAAGCCCTTGATGGTCTTGATGGAATCACCCGACGGGTAGTTTTTGGAGGAGTAACGGAGCGAGTCCATGGAATGCCCCGAGTACTCGCACATTAACTTAGTGCGGATGGAGTTGGGTTGGATCCGCAGATTGACCCATGTTTTAACTAGATTGAGCCCAAGGAGACCTTGGGCCGAGAGAACAGCTATCTTAGCTAAGAGGGGTTGAATGGTTTCCCTGTCCGACTCATGGGCGAAGGCGTTGAAATTTTCGGAGATATCAAGGAGACCCTCCGAGTAACCCGGCAGTTTCCTTTCGCCGGGTGGGGAGGTATCTCGGCAGTAGAAGAAGGAGAGTTGCCAATGCTTAACGTGAGAATTTAGGTTAAGAGTCGGCATTGGGGAATTCTTGCGGCGCTGGATGGAAACCCCGCCGCAAGCTAGAAGCGCCCCGTCACCGCTTTCGCGGCACGGTTTGCACTGGAAAAGTTCGATAAAAAGAGCCAAATTTGGCGGAATGCACAAATATGACTCGGAAAGGACGATGAATGGGTAATGTTCAACATAGAGTTAGGCCCTATGTCGAACACCCGGAGGCCGAAGTGGCTCAAGACTTCACGGAAAAAGGGTGACCCGGAGAACGAAACCCCCGGGTCACGTGCTCGACAAAGCAGATTACCTCGTCGGCAGCAGGCGTGGGCCAGGTCTCGTCACCCGACACCCTCCAGTGGATATCTTCCTGAGGGGGGAGGACCCCTAACTCGGCCAGCTCCTCCAGCTTGGCCTTGGTGACGGTGGATCGCGCCCAGTTGGCGGATATCGATTGGGTCATCCTAGCTTTAGCCGGCTACTTCCCCTGCTTCTTGGGAGCTATGGGTTTAGTCTGCAAAGCACAAGACAAAAAGGTACAAGGCATAAGACTCGGAAATCATGAATTATCCGAATATACGCAAGCAGTATCAGTAAGAGACATAGAAACTATGAATTATCCGGGTATCACTGGACGGAGCGAAAGTTACAGGTTATCCGGGTATCAAGTAGCAGTACAGAAAATATGGGATATTTACGTATTGGCAAGCATTCATGGAAAAAGGTTGATTGCTTATGTATCTAGTACAAGTAAAAGAACCGGAAGAAGTGTATTCTCCGGGTATCGGTGGCAGCCGCGGAAAATTTGGGCAGACTGGACCTAGATTGGGAATCTCACTATCGATTTCGCGGAGAAATTGATGATTACGAGCAATAGGAGAATGAAGTGGGATCAATACTTAAGCAATTGGACGAACTAGCGTGTGTCTATGTGACTTAATCCGGCGCGGGGCAAGAAATATCCCGCGGTTGACCTAGATCCAATCTAGGTCAAATCGACAAATTGCGAGGCTAAATCGATGGGAGCGAGAAACTCACCGGAGTAGATTGGAGCAGAGCGCGACGGCGGCAGATGGCGCAATCCAGATGCCCCTTTGCGATTGCCGGCGAGCTGGTCGAGGGCGCGGCGGCGGAGATTGGCGGCGACGCAGGACGAACCGTAGAGGAACGTAACCGGCGGCGGCTGTGTTCCGGCGGCGTGCGCGAGGTCTCCGTGGTGGCACTCCGCGAGCTCGGGTGTGAAAGTACCAAAGAGGAGGAAGAAGAAGAAGGAATGGACCGTTGGGGTGGGTTACCCCCTAGGTACCTATTTATAAGGTACGGGTGGGTAAACCTAGGCCAACGGGCGGGAATCGGAAATTTCGGGATAAGAGATACCCGCCCGGATTTTCTGAGATATGCGTTAAGTGCTAGGCGGGATATCCGGAATGGATAGGAAACAAATCTCCTCCGCGATACCTGGATCGATTAACAAGTGAAGTAAGCCAGATCTTTGTCATTTTTATCAGGGGATTGACCCGGAAAAGTAAACAATGGACTTAGAGAAAGCCGGGTTATTATATGGCCACCATGGAGTTAGGCCTAGCTGTTTATCGAAGCAATCTAACCCGGCCTCTACGAACTTGTATGTTTGTTATTCTTGCAGGGAATAGCATGCGCTTCAAGGAGGATCTCGTGAAGCCCAAGCTATTCTGGGGACTACTGATGGAGGGATGATAACCCGGTAGGCCAACGCCAAGGAGTAACTCGGTCCAAAGGACGCTGCGCAAGACCCGGCTTAGGATAAAGGATTTTCTAGAAGGCCCAAGAACGTAGGCCTCGTAACCCGGATTGTGGGTTCCGATAAGGAAGTTTAGGGTTTGTAAGCAGTGTCCGGGTAGGATTCAAAGTACGCCTTGGAGAATAGGCCAGGGGGTCCGGATACTATATAAGCCGGCCCCTAGGTTTAGTTTAGACGAGATCCAAGAGTTCGAGCAATATCGATAGGTATCGAGTATCCAGTGTAATACGAGAGTTGAGTTAATATATCTAGATCGGAGACTCGGCGACTTGATTGCCGGCTACCAGATTGCGTATCATCATGTTTTCCTCTGAGCTAAACCCTCTCCCAAACACCAGAGTCGATTTGCCCAAAGATAAGTTACCCCCGGTAACGTCTGCCGTGATTATCCCACGACACCAGCTGTGTGCATATTGTATTCAAATACAAAATTATAATTAATACAAAAATCATGGGGGAGCTTTCCTATATTACTTAGAACACTATTTTTCTTCATTTGTCTTTAGCTCTTTCTTTATTGGTATTTAATCCCGATGACGTGTCTATTTGGAAGACAAACGTTTTTCGTCTTGGTACTTTGTGCCATAATGAAAAGTGTTGAGGGTTTGGTTTATTTGTTGGAACCTTACTCTTTTGGGGAATTGGTTATCTTCTCATTGATTTATTTCAAATTGATCTATTTTGGATGTTGGACTTCTTTTCATTAATGAATCTTTCTTTTGGTATCTCTTTTGGGAGTTCAGTATCTCATTTCTTGATCTAAATATTATTTGGTTTCTTTCAAGTGTTAAATGGTTCTTTGTGTATCTCATTTTCATTTGATTTTTTTTCAAATTGGTTTCTTATCAACCATGTGTTGATTTGGATCTTTGGTACGATTTAGAAAACCTTTTGTCGTGTCACAATCTTGTGCACCCTCTTTGGTTTTCTTGGTGTTTTTGTCCACATCATATTCCTTTTGGTTCTTGAAATTATTTGCATGCATATTTACTAATGCATTTTCTATGGCATACTATACTTTATTTGATCCTATATGTAGGGTAAACTCCACCAAATCCAAAATCAGAGAAAATCTCAAAAGCAGGAAGCTGCCCAGTCTTTTTCCAGGTGGCGGTAGTACCGGTGAGACCACCGGTAGTACCGCCCCATGGTATTCTCCAGCACATCTCCAGGAAGGCAACCTCCGGTGCTTGTACCGGTGTTGGTACCGCCAATTCGATGCTCTGTTGGTACATAGCGGAGGCCACCGGTAGCACCGGTGGGTGGTAGTACCGCTGGTGCCACAGGTACCTCCGGCGTTTCTTCAGGATTCCATGGGCTGTCCACCACCGGTGCTGGTACCACCAAACCAATGCTCTGTTGGTACATTGTGGAGGCAACGACATAGGACACCGGTAGTACCGCTGATTCCACCGGCACCTCGGGTGTTGCGGATTCTGGTGAGCAGGGAGAGACCCTTTGGGCTCTGGTACATTGACCGCACCGGTAGTACCGGTGGTAACGCCGGTACTACCGCTAGTGCGGGAAAGTTGGCAACGGTTAGTTTGGGGAGGAGTATCTATTGCACATATTTATGTGGATCTTATCCTATGTATTGTAGTTTGTCTAACTACTTTGGACCCAATAAGTTTGGGGAACATTTTGTACTTAAATATGTTTTAGGTACATTTGAGATGCATTGGATGCTTGTCTCATTCTCAAGGAAGGTGTCGTCACCATGTGCTTATCGGAGTCATGCCAGGATGATGAATTAAATATTATCTACTACAATATCACCATTGCCATCTCGGTAAGAAGTATCTACCTCATGCATACCTTATCTTGTTTTCAACCTTGTGTAGGTTGCATCTTGGCATTAAAATATTTTATTTGCACTTGTTTCCCGTTGTGATACTTGTGGCCTCCATCAAAACATTGCAACTATCTCTTTTACCCTTATTTATATTTGTGATGTTTTTATTTGTTTTTGTTGAATTTTCATTTATATCCCTCTAAGTATAAAATTGAGCTTTGTGATATGCTTTCATTTTTTTTATCTTATTGGTGTAATTATGACTTTCTCTTTGATATCATGTTCTCTTCTTTAGTAACTATTTTGTGTGTACATGTTTCTTTGTGGATGTATATCATCATGATTGTTGTCTACTTAGAAACTTATACACATAAGAGGAGTTACATTTTTATTTGGTATCCTCTCTTGGTGGTCAACATTTTTTTTTAAGTGCCTTGGTTTTGTTCTTATCTATGATCTATTGCACTTGTTTTGTGTTTCAAAGGATATTGGGGGAGTGATGATTCCATATTTGCGCACTTTGTATTTAAATGCAAGAATTCTAAATAGTGCATGAACATTGGGGAGCTTCTCCTTAAAACACTCTTTTGCTAAAAGCATACAATCTTGTGTTCAATCAGTTTTTTTGGATCGTGTTGATTGCTTGCCTTTATTTGGAAGAATTAGAGAAATATAAATTTATTTGCAATCTTTTTGGTCCTAAATATAGCTTTATCTCCCCCATCTATTATTCATTGAATATGAATTCCATTTCTCTCATCTTATGAGTAATGCCTAAATTATGGGGGCGCTCTTAGTATATTGGCCGTCTAAGATTTTCCGCCCATTTCGGCAATGAATGGCAATGGGGGAGAGATTTAGAGGGTTTAAGGGAATTTAGTTTTATGCTCCGGTTTCGTTCTTAAGCGTGCTCTGGTATCCATGCTTGTTTTCTTAATTCATTATATAAACACTCGTAAAAGGGATTGTCATCAATTACCAAAATAGGGGAGATTGAAAGTGCATGGTTCCCCCATGTATGGTTTTGATAATTAATGACAATCCTTATGGACTAATGTATACATTGAGACATTCTTGTAGGTTTGTCCATTTGCACCACTTGAACTCCATGTGTTGATTCAATTTTGGATGCTATCAAGATCATCACGAATAATGAATATATCTATATGATCAAGAGAAGAATTGTCATGTTATTATTGACCATATTACAAGC
Source organism: Alopecurus myosuroides (assembly GCA_028641055.1). NCBI lineage: Eukaryota > Viridiplantae > Streptophyta > Magnoliopsida > Poales > Poaceae > Alopecurus > Alopecurus myosuroides. The sequence goes on along the minus strand of CM054058.1, from coordinate 438,171,529 downwards.
ATGTCTTGAAGAACGGGATTATGTGAACATTCATGTTTACCTTCAAGACATCATCACCATGAATAAAGAGAAGATACTAGGTTGATAAAGTAGGTGTGCAAAGATTTCCACCCATATGGATATTATGGTCAAGTTAAAATGGTCATGTGATAAGCTCTCTCATATTAGCTTATGGGGGAGCAATTTACAAGTCAAAGCGCAATCAAGGAAGGTGGTCCAATTTGAGGTGATTAAGATCGTCATCATCTAGCTCAATTGGATTGCTCAAGGCAAAGGTATGACTTAGATAGGGTTTCTATTTTACCGGTCTCATTATGCTAGTTGGGAGACCGAACTATAGGATAGATAACTGTACTATCAAGAGAGGCTCTTGAATGCGTATCTTGATCGTATGTATCGTAGAGAGCTCAAACCTTTGCATACCATGCATCATCCTTCTTGGTTATTATTTGGATTTTCTCCATGTGAGGATTTAGAGCTTGTCATTTTCTTCATGTCAAGCTCAAGTTCATAAAAAAAATGGATTTCGTATGAAAAACTTATCGCATTTTTTATTTTGGAGGTTTCTACCGGTTGTCCTTTATAGATAGGTCAAACCTTTCATAATTTGGTTTTATATTCCCATTTTTTATTATAATGTTTTCTACATATTCTTTTATTGCTTGTTGTTGCGATTTCAACGAGCCCAAGAACACCGAAAACGGAGTCTGGATGTAAAGTTACGACCATTTTTGTACCGGGTGTTCTGCAGTTTTCCCAGTACCGGTGCTCGTACCGCCGGAAACCCCTTTGGGATGCCCGTGACAGTACTACTGGTGAAACAACCGGTAGTACCGCTGCCTGGAGCAGTTTTTCATCTCGTTGGTGGTCCTAACTCACCTAGGGGTAGGTAGTACCGGTGGTTTCACCGGTAGTACCGCCCTGCGCGTTTTTGCCTCCAACGGTTGGATATTTGAGTGAGCTATTTAAGGGGCCTTCTTCCCCAATGGTTCCCCAACTCTTTGGGCAAGTTTTACCTCCATTGTTGACCTCCAAAATATTGCTATCTCTCAATCCCTCCAATGATTCTTTCTTTCACTTGATGGAAAAGAGAGAGGAGATCTAGATCTACAACTCCACCAATCAATCCCTCCTCTTTGTGGAGGGAACCTATTGGATCTAGATCTAGGGACTCATTTGTTGTTTTCCTTGTTCTTCCTCCTTCCTCCCTCCATAGCATTAGTTGCTTTGGTAGGATTTTAGAGAGAAGTTCTTGACCACTTTGTTTGTTCTTGCCATTAGGTGCACCGGTTTGAGTTCCCAACGAGATTCTTGGAAGAGTAGTTCTCGAGCTTGTTACTCTTGGGTGCTTGGTCACCAGAGAGATTGTTCCTCTTGTGTGTATTGAGCACCCTAGACGGTTAGTGATTAGGGCTTCCACCTTGTTGCAAGAAGTTTCGTTCAGAGCCTCCAATTGAGTTGTTGAGATAGCCTCAACCTCGTGTAAGGTTTGGTCAACACCTTGAAGTCGACCTGATAGTGGAAACGAGCATCTCTCTCACCGGAGAAGCTCAAGCAGAATAAGGTGTGCACATCCGTGCTATTGAGGAGCTCCTAGGTCGCTCCCCACTTCTCCAACAAAGACGTACTTCCCATGGGAAGAAACTTTGGTAATCACATCGGTGCTCCTTGTGCTTTGTTGATTTCTATACTCTAGCTTGTTACATATGCATTTACCTTTGTGATAGCCGTCGTGCTTGAAGTCATCTATCTTGCTATCACGTAGTTATATATCTTGTTGATTATAAGTTGTTGGTGCACATAGGTAAACCTAGCTTGTATAGGTTTTGTGCTTGATAAATTAAACGCTAGTTTTATTCCGCATTTACTCAAGCCTAAACCGTAATTATTTTAAATCGCCTATTCACCCCCTCTAGGAGGCATCCTTGTACTTTCAAACGACAACGATGAAGAGTGTTGGTTTCGTTGCGGCAATTCTTTGATAGTCAAAGCTTATCTCGGCGTGTCCGACGGGTCTTCGTGTTTGTCTTCCCTTTCTATGAAGTTGGAGATTCAAAGTATAGTGTGGAAATCTCTTTGTAAAACTTAGGACTGGGAATGAGTTGAGGGGAATAGCACGGCCTTCTTGCGGTGATTGGCTCTCAAGATGGCAGTTTTACCCGTGGGGTCGGGTACCCGCGGGTAATTACCCGCTAACAACCAGGGATGGGGGCAAATCCTCCCCATGGGGATGGCGGGGCGGGTACCCGATAAGCTGGTGGGGCGGGATGGGGACCAAAATCCCCCCATGGAGGCTCCACGGGTACCCGGTACCCCACATGTCAGTCAGATAGACAAATAAAAAACGTAGACATGTTGACTTGCTCCACCTATCTTCCCCTTATCTCTGAAATCCCAATCGCATCGCTCCCATATCTCTCCAGAATTTCAGATCGATCCCGTGAGACACAAGCCCACCGCCGGCGCACCTTGCCTCCTTCCCTCCGCTCTGTGCCCCCTCAACATCTTCTCCTCCACCTCCTCTGGCGGTCCGGCCTCCTCCTCCTCCCGTCCTCCGGCCTCCTCGCGAGTCGCGACCTGCCGTCCTCCTCCTTTCCTCCACTCCTCCGCTCTGGCAGGGCAAGGAATTGGCCACGGGCCACGGCGGTGATGGGCGACCCAGCTGCAACGGCGAACGGCGACTCGGGAGGTGCTTGTCTGTGTCAGAGAGAAGGAGATCCCATGGAGAGAAGCATCAGCGTCATGGCCCCATGGATACCCGGTGGGTATTGGGTACCCGCCGGTGACGGGGACGGGGGCCATTATCCCCCCGATAGCTATACGGGGACTGGCGGGGACGGGGAGTAGCGAGGATCGGGGCGGGGACGGTGGAGTCATACCCGGCCATCCCCGTCCCCATTGCCATTTTGAATATATTGGCTGAATTTACACATAAGTACAAGTCCTTAACCAACACAGTTAAGTATAAGAGAAGTCTAATCTAATTATAACACCCTCCCTCAATCCGGACCATGACTAGAATGTTGGTATTGTACCTACAAATCTTTGCATAGGGCTATAATAGATGCCAACAAGTTGATCCTCAGAGGATACAATCTTTCATTTATTTGAAGTGGCTACCGCATGGTGCTTTGTTCGTGTGAATCACACACTCATTGGAGAACCCTAAGAGGAAGGTATGATGTAGCATAGCAACAAGTTTCCATCAGTTTGAAATCAAGGTTATCAATCTAGCAGGACTTAAAAGACAACCAATGAGGCACCAGAAAACCACTTGCGTGATGATGAGCATGGACCTGCACACAAGATACATATTCCCTTCGCCCCCAAATTTTAGGAAGGTTGTCAAGCTTCTCGTCTTGTTGTTAAAGAGAATTAAACGTATGGTGTATTTGGAAGCAATAAAAATAGAACGGAACAACAAGAAAGTGATGATCAAAAGGAAGTAGACGAGGTTTTCATCAATGTAAAAGAATATACCGGGGGCCATAGTCTCCCTAATGGTGTCTCTTCATAGAACAATTAACATGTTGGGAGAAGGAATTATAGCTGGGCAATTTACAAATCATGAGGGCATAACAATGCTATTATGACAATAGATATTTCATTGTACTATTCATGTAGGCATTACGTCAAACATATATGGAACTCTATAAAGAATGCATATATAACTAATAATTGACCTTGAGACCGCTATCTACCATGCATCTCGCTGGTATTAAGTTGCATGAGAGACAAATAATTGCATTAAGCATCATACAAATGTAAGCAATATTTCTAATCAAAGTAGAAGTAAACACCGCAATTTTCCCCTTAGTGGAAACAACACATTGATGTCTACGCACACTTCTATTCTTGTAGACAGTGTTGAGCGTCCAAGTACAGAGGTTTGTAGAACATCAGCAAGTTTCCCTTAAGTGGATCACCCAAGGTTTATCGAACTCAGGGAGGAAGAGGTCAAAGGTATCCCTCTCAAGCAACCCTGCAATTACGATACAAGAAGTCTCATGTGTCCCCAATACACCTAATACAATTGTTAGTTGTCGAGACATCGTAGTAGAATTCATAGACGGGGGTGCCATGAGACTAATGATGGAGACGTGGGGGAAACGTGGTAGTATGACGATCAAGGACACCAAAGTTTACCCAGGTTTGGTACGTCGCAACTAGGCGACGTTCCTACTCCTGCAATCTCACTAAATCAGGGCTGAAGCCTGAAGTATACAAAGTACAATGTGAGTTGGCGTAGCTACTCGACGAGGATAAACTTCTCGGCGAGTTGGCTTCTAGCTTATTGTCTATCTTGTTCTTCTCTCCCGTCCGGCTTTATATAATAGCCGGCTTAGGGCTTACAGAAAAGGAAACCTAGAAGACTACATTAAGTTCTAACTTGGAAGGCAAGAATCCTCCTTATACTCCAAGCCGTACCACGTGGGCCGTGGTCCGGGTTCTTCTAGAATCCGACTTCCGCGTGTCAGCTTACTAGGCCGCCCAATGGACCGTAATCCATTACCATTCAGGCCACCCTGGTAATCCGGCACTTTAGGACACTATCTGATATACCCCTAATTGGTATATATCCGACATTAGCCCCCAAGAAGGATTGAGACCTCAAATAGCCGTCTTTCGTCAATCTAGATTATATCCGAGAAATGTCGGCTCTTCGTATCGATTCTTCTTTTCCTTCGAATCATGCTTTAACACGGAACTCGGATTTCGGGAAATCCGACTTTTTCTTCCACGAGCCTTCGTGGAGAAGGAACTTCCTACGTCAGCGATGAAATCATGCTGACGTCAGGGACGTTTGGGTTTCGATTGTGAAACCCTGAAACGTATCTCTGACAGATTCTCGCGGGAAACGAGGAGATAGCAATAATCACTCACCGCCTCGTTTCCCGGATTTTCCGGCGAGTGAAACGTGTTGAAAATCCAACGGTCTAAAGAGCCGTTAGCGCGCATAGTAAAGGTTTTCCGGCTATAAATAGCCTCCTTTGTGCCCTCCGGCGATCCTTCCGCTCTCCCCTCACCTTCTAGCTTCCAAGCGCCATAGCCCCCGAGCCACAGTTCCAACGAGAGCAAAGCCCATGCTTATCTTAGCACCATTCCCAGTACTTCTCATCGGGAGCTCGAAGTCCTCACCGCGCCGCCAGATCATGGACTCACCGCGCGCCTCCGAGGAGCACTCCATCGCCGCCGATATTGACGAAATAATCAACACGATGGACCGGCAGCTCAATTCGCCGAGCCACGCCACCGCCAACGCACCGGAGAACATTTCCGGCGGCCAGGCCCGCGAGGATCTACATCTCGCGGCCGAGAACCTGGCCGCTTCTTCCTCTGCGCCACCTCTGCCACTCGTCCCCGAAACGACGGAAGAGAAGATCCTCCTCGTCGGGGAGGAGCTCGCCGCCGCGGCTGCCACCGCCAGAGCCGAGGACGAGGGCGAGACTTCCGGCAATTGGAGCCGGTGCAACATCACCCCCTTCCTTCTTCCGACGATGGAGAAGGAGGGGTTGATTGTGAAGGGGAAATGGCGGTACGAGGAGGACGACTCCGAGCCCTCGCCCAGAGCCGGTGAGCGGGTTCTCCTATCCTCGCACATCTCACGAGGTATGGGATTTCCACCATCCGCCTTTTTCCTCCAGGTACTCAACCACTAAAACATCCAACCCCACAATCTGCCACCCAACTCTATTCTATACTTAGCCGGGTTCCAGGCCCTCTTCGAAGGGTATCTAGGTTTAGCCCCTAGGTTAGATTTCTGGCTATATTGTTTTGGGGTTAAGCGAAACCTCTCTGAGGGCGCACTCCCGACTTGCGGGACCATATCTTTTACCCTGCGTAGATTCAGGGAAGATTGGTTCCCCAAGATAAAAACTTCGGAATCCATCAAATTCTGGACGGGTTCCTTTTTCTATCACCAAGACGTCCCGTTTCCTGGAAAGGAAATGGGGATTCCACCTTTCGCCAACACTGCCGCCACTCCCCAGGAAAACTGGGCAACCGAAGCAGTGCAGACCCTTCCGCCGGATTTTCTTAGGATTAAGCGACGCATCGCTAAACTCATCACTTCCGATCCACCTCTGACCGGCATGGATACAGTTCTATGCTGGTTATAGGTATGCCATTTTAGAAAGCACAACAATGGAAATGGGTAGTCAGTATTGGTATAAGATCTATTCCCATGTTCCGATCTTTTCATTTTATGTACCCATTTCTCGGGTAAAATCTCCCAACTATATTGGAAAATGGATTGGTTATCCATAAATGTGATTCTCTACTCGTTCCTAGCCCTCTTGGTCTTAATTCACTTTAGGTGGTCGGTACCTTCGAACTCCCGTTTCTACCTAATTCAACCTTTGGCAGACCACGGTCCCCGGATCTTATGCAATTGCACGGGAACCGCGGACGCCGTGCGGAAGAGAACAAATCTTTGACGACAAAAGATTTGCGAAAGCGCGTGAATCAGTTGGTCGCAGCACACGACCAATATGAGGAAAGCCGGCCGATGTATACGGCGACCAACCCGACTCCAAAGGTACACCTTTTACATTTTGGGTTTTTGCGTTCTTTCTTTCTCGGATAATTGTCTTAACCCAGACTTTGTCTGTTTTGACAGATATTCGATCTTCCTGAGGCAGATCGTGCAACCAATGCCGAGTTGGATGCACTGCGTGCCAACTTTACAGGTGGGCGGAAACGCAAGAAACCTTCCACTACACAGGAGATAATTGATCTTGACGGGGTTCCCGTTGCTACCTCCAGGTTTGGCATCCGGTTTCATTCTTTTTTGTCGAAATTTCCTTCCTGTGTCTCAGAATTCTGATTTCCCGGTAATTTTCCTTTTAGCCTGGCTCCAACAACATTGAAGCCAAAAAAGTTAAAAAGGCTTAAGTCTGTGGCCAAAAGAGGGCCACATCCTTCTCGTGCAACTGCCCTAGATACTCCAGTTGCGGGCGCGGAAGAGCATACTGCTACCATGGACAAAGAAACCCACCAGACCAGCCATCCCATTGTGCCGGAAACGGACATGAGGGAAAGGGCGGCCCTGGAAACGGGTGGTCCTTCTCGAACAACTGAGGAGGATCCCATTCCGACTTTTGATAAGAATTTCAAGGTTATCCAGGAAGGCCTTAGTCATGCCGGGACTCCTTTTGCAGAGTATGCAAAAGAATTCAACGAAAACTTGTCGGGTTTGCAGCGGATGAGACAGGTAATATTTCTAGCCCCCAAGCAATAAGTCAAATGAATGCTTTTGCCTTAATGCTTTTTTTCACTTTTATGCTTGTTTTTTAACTTAAGCACTTTTTGTATCTTTTCTGTGTTTCAACAAACTGCTGAGAACATCAACTCGGAAGTTTTCAACAAACTTACTATCAAGAACAAGGAGGTGAAAAACCTTCTTTCCATTCTTGATGTTAAGGAGGCAGAACTGGCATCCACTCAGTAACAGCTGAAAAATTCAACAGGTAAAAATATTTCTCTGCTTTGAGTTGTGTATTTTCTAAGTAGTTTTCCGAGTTGTCTAACTCTTCTTTTTTACTTGCTTTTCAGCTTCTTTGGCGAAAGCCAAACAAATTGCTGAAGATGCCCGCAACACCAAAAACCTCTGCCGCGAGAACTTGGATCTTCACAAGCTTACTTTGAAGTTCAGCAGGACGTGGAGGCCAGCCAATTAGCTGTTGGCATCGCCGAGTCTAAGGCCTCGAACCAAGCTGCCAAGGACAAGGCCACCATCCTGGATCTGGAGAACGCCTTGAACCAGCGCCTGGAAGAAGGCACCGAGATGGACAAGATTCTCAGTTAGTACTTTGTCTTTTACTGGATTTTCCATGTTTGAATCTTTCTCTGTTTTCTCTAACACTTCTGTGTTTTACTGAAACAGGAGATAGCCCCCAGCTTACTCGGATTGAAAAAATCCGAGCTTTCGGGAAGGTATTTACCGCAATCAAGGCTGCGGGGAAGTTGCTGGTCAATAAATGCCTTCCTTCCAGAACTGGAGAATTCAGGAAGTTGAAAAACTTTCGGAAGCCATCGTGGAGGTGGCGGAGTCCAGGGAGTCTATCCTTCGCTCCGCGGCACGTGGTGGTGCGCGCATGGCCCTGGGGCTCATGCGCATGCACTACCCAACTGCCAAATCTTGGCGTGTGGCATCCGGCATCCCTCAAGGATACACAGAGGCACATCGGGCCAGCATCTTTGATGAAATCAAGGTCATGCCACCAAGATTTCCACCATGGTGAACGTCCCCACCTTCTACCCGAAGGAAGCTATTCCGGAAACTCCTGAGGAATCCAGCAGCGAAGAAGAGTTGGATGTCTGAAGGATGTTTCCTGGTCCTGGGTAGAAATAGGAAATAGAAGCATTACTGCTCTTACAATGTAAACTTATTGTAATGCTTTCTATTCTTTTGTATAAACAAGTACTCCGCCTTTGCAGTAATATTATTAAGTCTTTGCAAGTTTTTCGGGGTTTTATTCCTTTATCTTCTAAGTTCTCTGGTTTATATGTCTTAACTGTCCTTAGTGTTTGAAATGGATCGATAGTACTTTAATCTTCATGCCAAGTGACTGGATATAACCAATCAGTCGTAACTCGGAAACATGGATTATACTAAGGGCATTTTTACTTACTAGCTTCAGTGACCCAACATAAAAACAATCTGATAATACTTAGAGAACAGTAAGGAATTTTAAATGAACCTTAGGCACGCAGGCACAATCTTGGTTTCCTTAAGCCATTTTAGGCTGAAAATCATTCAGTTTTTTTAACACCGAGCACGCAGGCACAATTTGGGTTAACATTGAGTATTTTGAAAGATCATTGGGAAATAGATAAGAAGGATTTATGCTTTATACTATAATAAACATGTAAAAAACATAGATATATGAATTCCGACAACTATATTTCATGATCTCAAAGATGTTTACATATAAATTGAACTAAGTATAGAAGAGATGTAACTGGTGGATGCTCCAGAGACTTTTGGTCTCCCCTAGTTTGTCATATATCTTTCTCTTTCTTTTGCGATTCGGTCTTTCGGGATCATCTTCCGTTCTCGAATATCTACAAGATAGTATGACCCATTTTCCATAGCCTTGCTGATGAAGAATAGTCCTCCCGAAACTGGGGCTAATTTTTGCTTTCTTTGTTGCACCAATCTTAGCACTAAGTCACCTTCTTTGAAATAACGATGCCTGATTTTCCGACTATGGTAACACCGTAAACCTTGCTGATAAATGGCGGAACTTTGAAGCACAAGTTCTCGTTCTTCTTCTAGTATATCGACGACATCATGTCGTGCGCTTTCGGCATCCGATTCATCAACAACTTGCACTCTTGGGCTATCATGGATCATGTCCGTTGGAAGCACTGCTTCTGCGCCATAAACCAGGAAAAATGGGGTTTGGCATGTTGACCTGTTTGGCGTCGTTCGAATAATCCAAAGCACGGAAGGTAACTCTTCTACCCATTCTTCAGCTGCTCTATGAAGAGATATTCGAGTCTTGGGTGTATTCCCTGCAAGATTGAGTTGTTCATTCTTTCAACATGTCCGTTGGATTGCGGGTGTGCCACCGATGCAAGATCTAGGCGTATTCCCGTTTGTCGACAATATTTGCCAACTCTCCAATAGAGAATTTTTTTCCGTTGTCGGTGATTATGCTGTGTGGAACACCGTATCTCATGACTACGTCAATGATGAAATTTCGGGCAGTTACACTGTCAAGCTTTTTGATGGGTTTTGCCTCCACCCACTTGGTATACTTATCTACTTTACCGAGTAGATGTGTAAGTCCACCTCTTGCAGTTTTGAATGGTCCCATCATATCTAGCCCCCAGACCGCAAACGGCCATGTAATAGGGATATTTTTGAGTGCTTGGGCTAGCATATTTGTCTGCTTGGCGTAATACTGACATCCAGCACATGTATTGACTATGTGTTCAGCGTCTGTCTTGGCTGTTCACCAGAAAAACCCTGCACGGAATGCTTTCTTAACTATGCTTTTTGATTGAGCATGATGTCGACAATCTCCAGCATGGATTTCTTGCAGAATTTCTCGGCCTTCTTTTGGCGAAATACATCGCAGAAAAATTCCGGTAGTGCTACGTTTATACAACCATTGAATACCGTGTATCCTTTACATCGACATTTTATTTGTCTTTGCAAGACCTCGTCTGCTCCATCCGGGTACTTCTGATCTACTAAGAAGTTTAAATATGGAATTGTCCAATCTGGGTTAACGAACATGACTTCAATTGACTCGGAAACGAGAGGATAGTCGAGATCTCCACCTTTTATGGATGGTTAATGTAAATGCTGGACAAACACACCTCGTGGTAGGGTTTTCACTCTTGCCGATCCCATGCGGGCTAATGCATCCGCGTTCCAGTTTTCTTCCCTTTTGACGTGAAGTACTTCAAATCCCAGGAAGCAAATATCAAACTCGTCCACCGTTCTCTGATATTCAGCCATGATGGGGCTTTTGGCATCCCATGTTTGGTTGAGCTGATGTTGTACCAAATCTGAGTCACCATAGCATAGGATGCGCTTGACACCTATTTCTTTTGCAATATGCAAGCCTTGAAGCAAAGCTTCATATTCTGCCACATTGTTGCTGGCGTTGAAGTGTATTTGTAATACATACTCCATAGTGTATCCCTTTGGGGATTTTAGGACTACACCAGCTCCAGCGCCTTCCTTCATTTTGGATCCATCAAAGTGCATAACCCAGTATTCTGACTCCGGCATTGGTGTGTTTTCCATTGCTTCTGTCCAACCAACAACGAAATCTGCCAACACCTGGGATTTTATTTCCGTCCGGGGTTGGTACTGAATGTCGAACGCAGCCAACTCGATGCCCCATTTGGCTACTCGGCATGTTGCGTACCACTATTATGCCATGTCCTTGGAAATAATGACGGAGTTTTCGAGATGCGAAAAATACGCCATATGTCAGTTTTTGATAGTGTGGGTATCTTTGCTTGGACTCGGAAATAACTTCACTTACATAGTACACCGGATGTTGATCTGGTATGCTTTGCTCGTCTTTCCGCCTTTCCACAACTATCACTGCGCTGATAACCCTGTTTGTTGCTGTAAGATGCAGTAACATGGGTTGTTCATCTTTTGGTGATGCCAAAATCGGAACTTTCATCAAGGTTTCTTTTAACTGTGTTAATGTTGCATCTGCCTCTTCTGTCCACACAAATTTGTCGGATTTCTTCAACAATTTGTATAATGGCAGAGCTTTATCTCCTAGCCGGCTTATGAACCTGCTAACGGCAGCTGCAGAACCCGTCAATCTTTGTACATCTTTTAAGAACGTAGGCCTTGAGATGTTTATGATTGCCTTGATATTTTCCGGGTTTACTTCTATTCCTCTGTGAGAAACGATGAAACCCAAAAGTTTTCCCGAGAGAACCCCGAATACACACTTCAATGGATTCAACTTCATTTTGTAAGTGCGCAAATTTTCAAAGGTTTCTCGCAAATCTTCAAGTAGAGTGTCTTTTTCCTTGGAAACGACGGCAATGTCGTCCACGTAAACGTGAACATTTTTGCCAATCTGACTATGCAAACATCGTTGCATGCAACGCTGGTAGGTTGCACCTGCGTTCTTCAGGCTAGAAGGCATGGTTATGTAGTAGTATGTTCCATATGGGGTTATGAAGGAGGTTTTGATTTGGTCTTCTTCCTTCATATGTATTTGATGGTACCCGGAATAAGCGTCCAAAAAAGCATAAAAGCTCAGAGCCGACAATGGCATCTATTATTTGATTGATTCACGGTAACGCAAATCTATCTTTTAGACACAATTTGTTTAGGCCGGTGTAATCTATACATATCCTAAGAACAGTACTATCTTTCTTTGGGACTAATACTAGGTTTGCAGACCATTCAGTATGTATGATTTCCCGGATAAAATCAGCTGCTAATAGCGGGATAATATCCTTGCCAATAGCGTTCCGTCTTCTTCCGTCAAATCGACGGAGACCTTGTTTGACGGGTTTAGATCCTGGAATCGCCTTGAGTTTGTGCTCAGCAAGTTCCCTGGGTACTCCTGGCATGTCCGTAGGACACCATGCAAAAATATCCCAGTTCTCACGGGGGAACTTGATGAGATCGCTTTCCTATTTGTCGGTCATCCCAGTTCCTACTACGAAAATTTTTGTCGGATCTTTGGGATTTAGGATATCTTGTCTTGTATTCTCGGAAGCTTTGAAACTGTCTACCGGTTTCCGGATTTGTTTTCCTGCCGGCATTTCTGTCGGTGATACTTCTTTTGCCAGCTCTTTCAGTTCCTCCTTTGCTATGACTTTTTCTGCGCAAAGGGCGTTTTCTTTTTCCATCTCGTTTGCCAATTTCAAGTCTCCCTTTATGGTGATTACTCCTCCTTTTGGTCCTGGCATCTTCAGCTTGTTATAGATATAACATGACCTTGCCATGAATTTGGCAAAAGCTGGTCGTCCGAGTATTGCGTGATACACACTTTCGAACAACACAACCTCGAAGGAGGCTTTTTCCTGACGGAAATGTTCTTTCTCTCCAAAGGTTACATCTAGGGAAATTTCTCCTAGGGATCGTGCTTGCCTGCCTGGAACGATGCCGTGAAACCTTATGTTGCTATGATTGAGCTAGGTCTCGGAGATTCGCAGATGCTTTAGTGTATCCAGATACATTATGTTGATACTGGATCCTCCATCCATCACCACTCTTTTTAGCCTAGTGTTTTGAACAATAGGACTTACAACTAGAGCTTGTGTGACGGGTTCTAGGATATTTCCGGGATGATCAGACTGATCCCAGGTAATTGGTGTATTTGAGTACTTCAAGAATTTCTGGGTTGGTGGGACAGTCGCGTTTATTTCTCGAAGCGTCCTCTTTGCCACCTTTGCTGAGGAAGTTGCCAGGAAAGTTAGGTTGCATTCTCCGTCAACTCTCGGAAACTTAGGCTCGCCTTTTCGCTGTTGTTCCTGGATTTTTTCATCAGTGTCCTATTCACTGTCTTCTTTTTCAGCTTCTAGCTTTTGCTTAGAGAATTTCCTCTTGGAACTCTTCCCTTTGCTTCCGATCCTACACTGCCTTCCATATGCTTGTTGATCCGACATTGTGCGTTAGTATGGGTGGGTTTCCCAAATTGCGAATGGTGGACTCAGTTTTTTGACTTAATTTTTTCCCACTCTTCCTTTGTGTAGGCGATCGGTTCTATGCTTCGTCCTTTCCATTTGCTCCCATTTTCCCTTCCAAAGGCTATGTTAACTTCTTTAGGCTTTTGCTGTGGTTCTGGAGTTGCTTTTTTCTCAGGGCGAGGGGTCTTTTTGGCTTGAATCAAAGTGTCAATATTTCCACCTCTCGCTCTGATGTCATCTTCGGCCGTTGCATGCTCATTTGCGGTTGTAAGCATAGATCCGAGATCTTTGTACTTTTTTGAACCAATCAAGAACGGTACGAGTCCGGGTTTTAAGCCGTTGACGAAAGCATGCATTGGTTGTATGTCAGTTACTCCAGAGCAGCCGTTCTTCACTGCAGTCCATCTTGAGATAAAGTCCACGTATGGCTCATCTTCAAACTGGGTGCAGCGATTTAGCTGGTTGATGCTGTTGGGACGTTTGTAAGTTCCTCGAAAATGCTGAGTAAAAACTCTAGACATATCATCCCAGCTATCGACGGTTCTTGACGGAAGCCTGTTAATCCAATATCTGGCTCCATCTAGTAACAGAAGGGGGAGGAATTTTACTGCCTCTAGGTCTGTCCCATTGTTAATCTGGACGGTTGTGTAATAGTCTGAGAGCCAGGTATCCGGGTTTGTACTACCGGTATTTTTTTTGATATGTTGGACCAACTTTGGCGAAGACAGAATGTAGAGTTATTCTTCGGATCCTGTCAGTGAAACACTTAGGTCCGAAGTATAGATCATCTCTTTCCGCTCTATCGGCGTGTACGGAGTATCTACCTGCTGAATGGATAGAAGGGGATCTGCTCCTTTCTTTTCCATTCTTGCACGAACGCGCTTTTCCGGGATTGTCTCTATTTCCTCCGTTATCGTGCCCTTTGGAATAAGGTGGAGTTTTACTCCTGTGTCTTTCCTTATTCCTAGGAGGCGTACGGGATCTCTCACGCCTGTGAGGAATGTCATGTATTCCAGCTTTTTCAGCAGGGCATCTTGGAGGCAGCATTACTTTTCCGTCCTTCTGGTTTTGTTCTTCCCGATCTCGGGGATTAATTCCATCTTTCGGCAAATGGGATCTGGTTCTGGACGCTACATCCTTATTATCGGGATTTTTCTTGTCATTTCTCGGATCTACTTTCTTATCTTTTGAATTGCTTGAATCTCCAGGTTCTTCAGGTCCAGGTGCTCCAGCGGCGCATGTAGCTGTTTTGCATAGGGCCGAGCCGTCATGCAACTTCCCTGATCTTGCCTGCCCTCGCTGTTGCTGTTGCAATGCCTTTCCTAAGAAAGCATACACCCCTTGAAGTTTTTCTCCATTGGAGTACATATCATTATTGAGGATGGCGAACGCGGCTTCTGCGTTTTCTGTTGCGGTTTTGTATATAGGTTCACCCCTGGCGTCAGTGCCGTTTACTTGCTTTTGCCAGGCAGGGTTTTGGAACCGTTCCTTTGGCGGCAATACTTCTGGTCTTGTGATTCCGGGTAACCGTGTAGGTTTAATACAATATCTATTCCTTCTCTCGTACTCATCGACTTCTTCCTGCTGCAACTTAATGTCAGCCTGGATTTTTTGGAGATTTTCCTGAGTTCTGAATAGATGTTTCTGTTGCCTTTGGAGAGCTTGTCTCCTGGCTTCCAACACTTCAGGGGGTTCGTGAGGTCCCACTGGTGTTTGAAGTAGATCCCGTTCTTCTTTCTCTGACGTTGGCGGAAGAGAGATTTCCTTCGCTTTCTTCCCCGCAGGCTTAACTCCACTTCCTCCTCCTACTTCTAGGTTTTCGCTGGCTGGATCTGCCAGTTTTTTCTTCCGGAGCTTATACTGCAGTTTCTTGGAAGCTTTGTGTCTTTTCTTGGAAGAGGGAGGTTTTTTACCAAGTTCATCTTCTATCAATTCTTTGACATCCGGGTACGTTGGAGTAGTTTCGCCATCCTCTCTTTCCTCATCTGGCGGAGGTGTTTTAGGGCTTTCTTGACTTTCAGCATTCGTGTTTTCAGCAGGTTTTGCCATAAGTACTTC
Source organism: Alopecurus myosuroides (assembly GCA_028641055.1). Lineage (NCBI taxonomy): Eukaryota > Viridiplantae > Streptophyta > Magnoliopsida > Poales > Poaceae > Alopecurus > Alopecurus myosuroides. Next base: position 438,156,340 of record CM054058.1, on the reverse strand, counting down.
ATGGAATCCCTCTTGAAGAGATTTGACCTTTCTTTCGAAAGCATCTTCATCTTCATCTTCGGAATCGAGTTCGTCTGATCCTGGTTCTGATTCCAATCTCGCCTCAATGGCGGATAATACGGAATCAACTTCCGAGTTCGTCGTCATATTGACGGATGTCGGATCTTCCACCTCTATTGTGGGATTTTTTTTTCTTCTGACTCTTCCACGGGATTGCTCTCATCCGTGTTTTCGGCGATCTCGGATTGCACCATACCGATCTGAGCAAAATCCGTCGTCATAGTATTTTTCGACTGGGTATAGGGCGGGTGAGATAAATTTGCTTCCACCACAGAATCCCATTGCTTCTGCAGTAAATCCGATAGAGATGTTTGCAGATCCGATCAGTAAAACGCAGGCACTTACCAGATGATTCCGTGCTGGCATGTACGATCCGTTGTCGAGGAAGCGCCCGACGTCGTTGTCGAATTCAAGGCTTCCGATAGTTATGGTACTGCCAATTCCACCGAGTATCCCCAATCAGAACAAAACGCCTAACGTCGCTGGCCCCACGGTGGGGCCAACTGTCGAGACATCGTAGTAGAATTCATAGACGGAGGTGCCATGAGACTACTGATAGAGACATGGGGGGAACATGGTACTATGACAATCAAGGACACCAAAGTTTACCCAGGTTCGGAACGTCGCAACTAGGCGGCGTTCTTACTCCTGCAATCTCACTAAATCAGGGATGAAGCCTGAATTATACAAAGTACAATGTGAGTTGGTTTAGCTACTCGACGAGGATCAACTTCTCGGCGAGTTGGCTTCTAGCTTATTGTCTATCTTGTTCTTCTCTCCCGTCCGGTTTTATATAATAGCCGGGTTAGGGCTTACAGAAAAGGAAACCTAGAAGACTATGGTAAGTTCTAACTTGGAAGGAAAGAATCTGCCTTCTACTCCAAGCCGTACCACGTGGGCCGTGGTCCGTGTTCTTCTAGAATCCGGCTTCCGCGCGTCAGCTTATTGGGCCGCCCAATGGACCGTAATCCATTACCATTCAGGCCACCCTGGTAATCCGGAACTTTAGGACACTATCTGATATACCCCTAATTGGTATATATCCGACATTAGTTGTATAGGTGCACTAGTTCAGCGAAAAGAGAGTAAAATACAAGTAATATGTATGATTATAAGTGATAATAGAAATCTGAAATAAAAATGGCAGGAAGCAAACATGTAGCGGAACTGGTTGTAAACGGTGTTTCAATGCTTAGAAACAAGGCCTAGGGATCATACTTTCACTAGTGAACACTCTCAACAATAATAACACAATTGAATGCATAAATATCATCTCTTCACTATGCTACTTTTAAGCACTCTCCGGTCGAATAACAAACACCAATCATTGCGTAGGGGTATAATAGCACTCCTAGAGTTCGCATTTCCCCATCTAAGTAACCCCCACGCTATCACCATGAGACCTTGATGGTTCCAAACAAACACCACAATTTAATAGGGTCATCCAACACAAAATATAAATATCATGCTAAACCACACGGTGCACACACTGTTACCTTTACACCATGATCAAAGTGTCTACGGAGATCTCATAACAAAACCACTTGAGTAGCATATCAGATGAAGAGTAACATCTACTTATTCAACTAGATTACAAAGCTCATGATCACATAAAGATCACACCATGGGAGAGAGAGATGAAACACATAGATACCGGTAAAGCCCTCAGCCCCGGGGAAGAACTACTCCCTCCTCATGATAGGAGTTAGCAACGGCGATGGAGATGGTAGTGGAGTCAATGGAGATGGCTCCGGGGGGACTTCCCCGACCCTGCAGGGTGCCGGAACAGAGATTTCTGTCCGCCGAAACATGTCGGGCGGCGGAGCTACGGAACTTCTCGTGGAAAATGGCTGGATGTTTTAGGGTTTAGGCATCAGGGGGATTGTATAGGCGAAAGGGCGATGGCGGTGGGAACCCGAGGTGCCCACACCACCTTCAGGCGCGACCAGGGCGTATTGCGCCCACCCATGGTGTGGTAGCTCCAGGGCACTCCTCCGGGTCTTGTCTGGACTCCATGTACGTGACAGACTTCTAAGGTCTTTGGCCTTTGTTTTGTCCATTTCCGAGAATATTTCCAGAACAACTTTTCTGAAACAAAAAACAACAGAAAACATGAACTGGCTCCATGGCATCTTGTCAATAGGTTAGTCCATGAAAACGTCCAGAAAACAAAGGAAAACATGTGAAAACATAAAGGTATTGGATAGAAAACAAGCATGGAGCATTGAAAATTATAGGTTCATTTGATACGTATCAAGCATCCCCAAGCTCAACTCCTGCTCGTCCTCGAGTAGGTAAGTGATAACAAAATAATTTTTGAGGTGACATGCTACCAACATAATCTGTATTATAATAATTGTAAAAGAATATGTAAGCTGAGATCATAGTACTTTACACACAAGCATGATATATGTAATTCTAACAATGCAACTTAGCAATCACTTTGCATCATTAAAAGTAACACAAATAAAAGATCATGAATAATAATGCACTTGAAAGTTATAGGTTTGTTTCGAGCATAAAGAAAACACATCAAAGTGATTTTCGCTTGTCCTTAAGAGTGGGAAAAAACATAAATGCTAGGACACATTCAAAGTTCATGTTGTTGACTAGAGCAAATAATTTGAGAGCAAGTAATAACACATTAGGAATCAATCAATAATAATCTTTGGGACTGATGCACATCAAACTCAGAATGGCAAGTACGCTCTCTCAACTGCGCATAAAGTTAGAAGATAGAGACTCAACATAAAATTAAAAGAAAGACCCTTGGTAGAGAGAAGCATGGATTAACTCATGGGATAGAGATTTTTATTTTGTTAAATAGAGGTATTGAAAACAATTTTTTAGAGAGGTGTATGCTTATGTCAATGAATGGTAATAGAGTTCTTGTTATCTTCCATACTAAACAAGTTGAGAGCGGTTCCGAATTATTTATATTAAGCATTTATAGCATGCTCTTTATATAGTATGAGACTCCTCCCCACCTTTATTTCGCAAACCATGTCTAACCGAATCCTCGGGTGCCTGCCAACAATCTCATACCATGGAGGATTGCCTATTTATTTGTTTATATTTTATGTTATAATGGTCTAACCAGATCTTTGCAAAATTAATGACGAGCAGATGAAGCATGCAAGTCAGGGTACTTAATTAGTATGGAAGACAACAAACCCAACTACTACTTCCTCATGAGCTAAAACAGGGACACAAAACAGGAATAATTTTGAAAGTTTTAAAGGTAGCACATGAGAAATTTACTTGGAGTGGTGGTTAAATACCACATGTAGGTAGGTAATGTGGAAATTTTTGGTTTTTGGGAGTTAGATGCACGAGTAAAGCTCATACTTAGTACAGGTAGAGGCTAGCAAAAGACTGGGAGCGACAAATTAAGAGAGCAATAATGGCCATAATCATGCATAGCGACAAAAACATTATTAATCAAAGAATAAATGGTATTACAAGTAAAAAACTAAGCGACCATAGAGGCTATAAGTGACTGGTTTGTAGTCATAAACATGGTGTAAGCATGCACCAAGTCAACCAAATAAAGCATTCGAAGGTGAACTCCACAAATTTATGCTTCAATGTGATAAAAAAAACTCATGATACTTTCAGCGGAACATTAAGCACTCTCAGCTATTACAAGTCATGCTACAAAAACAACTACTAAGCATGGAGTTAAAATAACATCTAGCATGACATGAAAAAGTCTAGCCACGGTCTATACGAGCTTCCTTTTCACCATTATAAGCACGCAAATTGTACTAGTGCTTTCCAACACCAATCATTTTATACTAAGAAAAACTCTCCAAGAGATATAACAAGTTTCCCTCAGAACAAAACCAAGGTTGACTCGACCAGTAGGAGAAAGAAGCAACTTCTGAAGGTTGATGCAGATGAGGTGGCAAGGCGGACTACCGGTTCAGAAGCAACGTGGGACCTACACAACACAATCAAATCACTTTGCCCCAACGAAGCAGTGAGGTTATCAATCTCACCGGGTTTGCTGAAAACAAAGAGGCTAAAAGTATGGTGTGGAAAATAGTATGAAAACAGTTATTGAAGTGCTTGTATTATCAGTATGAGGAAAATGGGCCGGGGTCCACAGTTCACTAGTGGTGTCTCTCCAGAGAAGATAAATAACATGTGTGGTGAACAAATTACATCTGGGTGATGGTGCAGGTCTTGAACTCATCGGGAAACCCCAAGAGGAAGGTATGATGAGAACATCATCAATTTTGCCTTAGAAAGAACCCAAGGTTGAATCCACCAGTAGGAGAAAGAAGCAACTTCTGAAGGTTGATGCAGCTACTGTGGTAGGGCGCACTACCGATTTAGCAGCAACGTGGAACTTACACAACACAATCAATTCACTTTGCCCCAACAAAGCAGTGAGGTTGTCAATCTCACAGGTTTTGCTGATAACAAAGAGGTTAAATGTATGGTATGGAAAACACTAGGATAAAAATGTGAAAACAATAGTAGCATTGTGAAAACAGTGGAAATAGTGTGAAAACAGTAATTATAGTGGTTGTATTATCAGTATGATAAAATGGACCGGGGTCCATAGTTCACTAGTGGTGTCTCTCCATAAAAGATAGATAAGATGTGTAGTGAACAAATTACAGTTGAGCAATCGATAGATATTGAAACGTGCATGACACTATGATTACTATGTGATTAATGCGGGCATTACAACAAGACTCATGGACCGTTATCCAACTACATCTATGAGTAATAATCCACCCTCAGAATATCATCTGAACAAACCTTAGGTATTAAGTTGCAAGCAACGGATAATCGCATTAAGCAAAGTTTGTAATGTAAACAATGTAAACATCGTTGTGTTCTCCTTAATAGCAACAACACATCGTCCATCCGTCACGTTTCTGTCACTCGAGCAAAAACGCAAAGGAGGCATGAACCCACTATCGAGCATAAATACTCCCTCTTGGAGTCACTAGCATCTACTTGGCCAAAGCATCTACTAACAACAGAGAGAATGCAAGATCATAAATAACGTACACATGAAGATAATATGATAGATTCATAATCAAGAGACATAACATTCAACATTTATCCGATCCCAGCAAACACAACATGTAGAATTACAATAAGATAATCTCGATCATGTTGGGAAGCTCACGAGATCTAAACATGAGACATAAAGAGGAGAGAACAACCATCTAGCTACTGCTATGGACCTGTAGTCCAAGGATGAACTACTCACGCATCACTCCGGAGGCGGGCATCATAGTGTAGAGCCCTCCGGTGATGATTTCCCCTCCCGGCAGTGTGCCGGGGAGAACTCCAGAACCCTCCCGATCTTGGGTTGACGATGACGCGGTCTCGGGCGTTTTTCGTGGAAAATTGGTATATTTTTAGGGTTTATGCCTCGGGGGGGGGGGGGGGAATAAATAGGGGAAAGGGAGATGGCTGTGGGCGCTAGAGGGGCCCACAACACCCCATGGCACGGCCAGGGGCGCCACCCTATGGTGTGGCCCCCTCCGGGTCTCTTCAGGACTCCGTGGAACCTTAGGCAATTCTAAGACTTTTGGGCTTTTAATTTTCCAATTCCGAGAATATTTTCAGAACAACTTTTCTGAAACTAAGAACAACAGAAAACAAGAACTGGGCTCTGTGGCATCTTGTCAATAGGTTAGTCCCAGAAAATAGATAAAAATGACAAAAAGTGTAAAGCAAACATGTAGCAAATAACATCAAAACAACATGGAACATCAGAAATTATAGATATGTTTATGACGTATCACTGGGAAATTGATAGATATTGAAACATGCATGACATGATGATTACTATGTGATTCATGCGGACATTATAACAAGATACGTAGACCGTTATCCAACTGTATCTATGACTAATAATCCACCCTCAGAATGTAATCCGAGCAATCCTTGGGTATTAAGTTGCAAGCAATAGATAACTGCTTTCAGCAAAGTGTGTAATGTAAACAATGTAAATATCATTGTTTTCTTCCTAGTGGCAACAACACATCCCCCAGCCGTTATGTTTCTGTCACTCGAGCATGAGTAAAAGGGAGACATGAACCCACTATCGAGCATAAATACTTCCTCTTGGAGTCACTGGCATCTACTTGGCCAAAGCATCTACTAACAATGGAGAGCATGCAAGATCATAAATAGCATACACATGAAAAGGACATGATAGATTGAAATTCAAGAGACATAGCATTCAATATTCATTGGATCCCAGCAAACACATCATGTAGCATTACAATACATCATGTAGCATTACAATAAGATGATCTTGATCATGTAGGGAAGATCACAAGATCTAAACATGAGGCATAAAGATGAGAGGACAACCATCTAGCTACTGATATGGACCCTTAGTCCAAGGATGAACTACTAACGCATCATTCCGGAGGTGGGCATGATGGTGTAGAGCCCTCCGGTGATGATTCCCCCTCCGACAGGGTATCGGGGAGAGCTCCAGAACCCTCCTAAACTAGGCTTGACGATGACGGTGGCCTCAGGTGTTTTTCATGGAAAAAAGGCTCTGATTTTAGGGTTAACCTCCCGAGGGGTATAAATAGGCGAAAGGGCAACGTTGGTGGGCGGACAGGCGGAACTGGACCGAGTAATCTGCTTATGTGGGTCTGGAAGCATGAGGCTATCATCCGACGAAGATCCCAGCATCAACATCTGGAAATATGTTCATGAGACAGAAAAAAAAGCAATTACTTCTTTGCATACCTGATTTAATCAGCTCAAAAGAAGAGGAATCGACTCAAATGAGATCTTTGCATACCTGATTGCATAATTTAGTAGCTGTCTCAGCTACCTTACAAGCGGCACTTCTTATGTCGGGCACAGAATAATGCTGCAATTGCTCCATGGTTTTTGTAATGCCACTGATCTCAGAAGATATGATGGTCAGATACAAATTATTCATAATGGAGTGTATCATTTGAATGGATGATAGGATCATCTGAGAATTTCCTGCTTTAGAACTCTGGTCCAATATACTTAGGCCTGAGCTTATCAAAGACCGCCCATACGGCTCAAGTGTCAGCCGATTCTGTTTTAACAGAGCAACCGCCAAGCCTAAGTGTGAAATAGTCTGACAGTGCACATCCTCCAGGGCCCTTGAGACTTTTAAGCAGATATCATTAATCAACTCAGGCGATGCAACATGCCAATTGTTGGACTGGATAAGTGCAGTGATGCAGAGAGCAGAACCAGAAGAGACACTCTCAGTAGTGCTCATCAAGCAACCAGAAAGGGAACTGCAGAGAGAGCTAATTACCCCACTTTTCTCTTCTTCAGTTCCCAGGGGATCAATGGCATAGTGGGAAAGTTTGCGTATCACTTTGGAGCAACCAACACCATGCAAGGACTCTGTGCCTGAAGACATGATTCTGATGATGGTAGAAACGATCTGGCTCGTGTAAGGTACCATCTTACTACCGTTGGCTTCCGCAGCTGTCTGAAGAGCACTTAACATATGTTCCTCCGATAATGAGCACAAGCGGTTCGGATCACAGATTTGATCGAGGAAATTCTCCAAGGTTCTGTCATTGAGGTGTCTCACAAATGGCTTCAGAAATTTCAACTCATAAATTACATTGGCTGGATCTGGATTGTCATCTGCCGTCACACAAGTATCCATTGCAGATACTGCACATATTCAAGACATAAGATAGAACTCATGAGAAAAAGAAAAATCAGTAGCCTGTTTTGGAACTAGAGCAGATCCACATACAACTCATGAGTCTTCTAGCTCTGCATGGTTTCCCACTCTAAAACTCCTACCCATTGTATACACCGGATATATTCAGCGAAAGTCCATGGATAAATGTTTTCGAAGTAGGTCAATTTTAATGTGCCAAATATACTGGATATATTCTATCAAAAGAGTATGCAACATAAAAACAGAGCATGTTCCACATAGGGGGGTTTCTGCTATATACGCACAGTTTCGACAAGCATAACCCAATGGAATTTGTCAATATCTTCATTACACAGCCAACACCTTCACCCTAAATATACACTGGAACTAGAGCAGATCCACCTACAGTTATGGGTCTTGTAGTTCTGTGTGATTTCAGACTCTAAAACTCCTACCTATTGCATACACCGGATATATTCAAGACATAAACTGAAGGCCACGGGTAAAAGTCAAAACAGTAGCCAGTTTTGTAAGTAGGTAAATATCAATATCATTAGTGGATAAGCTTAAGAAGGACTATTCAATTTTAAAGTGCCAAATACAGCATAATTTATTGAATAGTGTTCAGATGATTTTTCACGAGTCACATTATTCTACCAAAAGAATATGCAACACAAAACAAAACAAAACAGAGCACAGGTTCTGCACCCCATTAATGGAACTGCACAACTAACTGAAAAACTCTAAGCTGAATACATGACCCATACATGCTTGTTTTAAGTTTTTCTGACATAGTGCGAAATTAAACTATCGTATTCTCTCTTTCACAGAGATCACGAGGAAAATTCTCCAACTCGTAACTAAAACTCCAATAATGCTACTGTAAGTTTATAGCAGAACACTCGTGATAGGGTGATAGCTCCAATAATGCTACTGTAAAATCTACTTCCAAAAAACCAAAACCCCCAGTTTTCCACATGAATATCAGCAAGCCAAATCGCCAATCCAGAAATCTCAGCAATCATTAATTCCAAATCAGCAGATATCCGTACCAGCAATCCAAGAATAGCGACAGACTATATGCACGAACTGATCGAATCTTCCCCCCAAGAATCCAAGTTCACTAGTTTGAGATTTCCAGTACAACTCGTAATACCATCTAACCCGGGATACATGGAGGGGGTGGGGTGGGGAGGAGGACGGACCTGTGTCCATGCTGCCGATGCGGGCGGAGCTAGCAGCGCCGGTGTTGGCGTAGAGCCTCCCGCTCCTACAGCCGGTGTCCAAAAAGCTTGCCCTCGTCTCTGTATCGTATATGGGGAAGGCGGAGGAGGGAGGCGGCGGAGGAGAAGGGGCGAGACGACGGACCGGTACCGACGACGCCGATGTGGGGGAGAGCTGGCCGCCGGCGTTGCCGTACAGCCTTCGGGTCCTGCAGCCGGTGTCCAAACAGGTGGAACCGACACAGTCGTAGCCTTCGTTCCCGATTACGCTGACGGCGACGGCGGAGAAGTTGTGCTTTCTTGGTTTCTTGTCTCGGCCAAGAGCAGAGCGGCGATATGGAGGCGGAGGGGATGAAGCGCGAACGAAAAGAGAAGCGGAGTGGGGGTTACGGACTTACGGCTAGTTTTTTCTTTGTCTGCTGCCTGGGCCCGCCCAAGTCGTCTATTCCGTTTTTTCTTCTTTTTCCCTTGTTTCTTTCAGTATTTTTCTTTTCTTTTATCGTCTATTTTTATCTGAACTCTTTTGTGGTATTTTTCAGTTTTCTTCTTTTTCTGATTTTCTTTATTCATTTTATATTTCAGCTATTTGTTAGAATATGCTTTCACTTTTGTTCATGTATATCGAGTAATAATGTTCATACTAATCACAAGGAGCAGTCAGTATAAGGATACAAATAACTTGATGAGGTTATCCGCCATAGCCTCGCCGTCTTCGCGTCAGTCTATCGGTCAAGACATATTTGTTGGCGATGGTGAGCATGGCGGCTTGTAGTTCAACAAAGAAAAAACGCCTCGTGGCCTTTCCCTCTCGCGACACGCCTCCCTCCCCCCAAGCGACCGGGGCGCCCCTTTCCTCTTGCCTTCGAGGCCCTCCCCCGCCGTCGTTGGGTACCGTGTCGGGCCCTTGGCCGGGCGGTCCTGGTGGTGGCGGACCTGCATACCTTACCCTCCTCTTGGGCCGCACGGGCAGCCATGGCCAGGAGGTGCAGCTCGGCGGCGCTGGTCCGACGTGGTGGCGGGTCCTGGTACAACGCGAGTGGCCGACGTAGTGGTGGCGCTGCCTTTGGTGGTGGGGATGACAGTGGAGGTGCTCTGGACCTGTAGGCCCAGATATGGGTTAGGGCGGGCTCTGTGCTTCGTGCCTCCGGCTGGCGCAGAGAATGGCTAGTCACGAGGAAGGCAGTGGCGACGTCGTGCTTGATGCAGCATGGTGGCGGGAGCTTTGCGGGGTTGTTTGGTTCCGACCAGGCCTGTGGGTCGATCACGAGGGTAGCGGCGGTGGCAGCCTACGTGCAGCAGCATGGCGGCGGGGACTTTACGAGCCCCACGGGGCTCGGTCGGGCCTGCCCGGCCTGGTGTGTCCCTGCTGTTGTGTCTGGTCGGCACCCTCAGGTGGCGCTGAAGGACGTCCTCTAGGTGATTGTGTTGTTGCCGCCCTCCGGCTACAATGGCCTCGTTTCTCTTGTCGTTGCGTCCAGTCGGCTACCGCCTATGGTGGTGGAGTATGTTCTCTCCCGCATGGTTGTCATACTGCTATACCTTGTCTACAGTTGATTCGCCTCAGGTTAGCCAGCCTTGCTACGTTTTCCATGGTGAGACGACGAAGGTGACTTCAAGATCGGGTGACATGCGTTGGTCGATGGCAAGATTGGTGGAGCGCTACAGATTGCCCGAAGATGTGATTTTTGGGGGGTCAGGAGAAATCTCGTTCATCTTGGCACCGACGCGGTGACACTTTGAGTGTCGACTTTCTTTCCTGAAGGGCGTCGGGTGTACCTCTTCCCCACTACCTCCAGCGCATCAGGGGAAACCCTAGGACCAGTCCATGCAACAGCATCGTCGTCGTCGCTTTTCTTATTGGAGGTGTTGCTTGATATGCGGCGATTCAGAGTGCTAGGATCGTGGTGGGTGGTTGCCCCGGAGGACGCAGCGATTGCGAGTCATTTTTGTTTTCGTTGATCCATCCGTGTCGGCTTTACTTTCTCTTCCTTTTCTTTTGGGCTTGACGGTGTTGTTTGCCCTAGTAGTGGTGTCAATCTTGTACCAGGTGGTTGCTATATTAATATAGAGGGGCGAAAGCCTGTTTCGAGAGATGCTGAGCATGACTCCAAGGTCTGCACATCGTGAGATGTGATCATGAATTGCAGCATCCCGTTCCTCAAATCTTGGACAAAAGCATGCACTGCATTGTAACATCCCAAGTATGAAAACAAGCCCTAGAATGTTTGTTTCTTGCTTTATTATTGTTTTGCATCATGGCATCTTAATCATTGCATTTGTTTGCATTTGTTTTGCATCTGTTTTCAATTGTTTTCTATTTCAAATACAAATCAAATTGGTCATACTTGTTATGTTACATTTTCCAAATAAAAAGTTCAATTGAAAACAGCTAATTGTTTCTATTAAGATATAAAGCTCAACTATTAACTTGTTATCTTATTTAATAACTCACTTAACTCAAATTACATTCAAAATTCAATTACATTTTCCAAACAACAACCATGTTGAAACTTATGTAAATTACAAAACAATTCTAATCCTTGTGTTTCAATTAAACTATAAGGTTCAAACTATTTAAATTTTGTTTTCAATATCTCACTTAATAATCAAAATTCATTCAAATTCCATCAAATTACAAACAACAATTATTTTGAACTTTTTGGAAAACTAAACTTGGCAAGTTGTTGCTGTTACAATAATTAAGCAATATAAAAATTATCCCTAAATTTTCTAACATCAAAACCCTAGCCTTTTCTTCCTATTTCTTTTCTGCAAAAAAAAATAAAGAAAGAAAATAATAAAAGAAAAAACGCCCAGCGAGGGGGGGGGGGCAGCAGGCCCAGCCCACCTTCACCTGGCCTGCTTACCTGTTCGCGTCATCTTCAACCTGTACGGCGGCCATCGATAGTGTCCACGTCGCAGCAGCGGAGCAGCAACGGCCACCGCGCGCCCCTCTCCCCCTATAAACCTACCCCTAGGCCCCGAGCTCTGCCCTAACCCTAGCCTCCACCTACCTCCCTCGACGCCGCCATTCTTCCTCTCTTTTTCCTCCATCTCTGCAACCACCTGCATCTCTGAACGTCACCCCGAGCTCCGTCCTCTGAATCCGCGATGATCGCCGCCGGTAGGGTGCGTCTCCCCTCGGGCTAGCCACGGGAACGGTTTCCCCGTAGCCCCCTCTACGTCCTCGACACCGCCACCGTGCCGGAGACCGTCTGCAACGCCGCCGCCGTCCGTGCTGTCGCCGCCGGCGCCCTCCACACCGAGCCTCTGCTTCCACTTCACGGCTGGTGAGCAACGCCACCTCTCGCCTTCCTCCTCTCTGCACCGTGGCACACCAGCACGCGCACGCACACGCCCTTGCACGCGCACGCACACAGCAGATCGCTAGTCGCCGCCGGCGATCTCCCCGTCGCGGCCAAAGGTTCAGAAAACGAACCTGTAAAAGTTCAGTTAAAACGCGCACGTTCTGAACCTTTTCCTCACTGCGCATCGCTACTGTCAACAAACCGATTCGCAGCGCAGTGGTAGCAGCCTGCGTGCGCGAGCCCGAGCCCAGGGTTCGAGTCCCCCCACCCGCAGGATAAAATCCACACTTTTTTCGCTAGGGCGATGACAGGCAGGGCCCCCTATCAGCGACCACTGCTGCCACGCTGGCCACAGTGGCCCCAGGGCCCCCTCTGTCAGTGGCTTGGGCTAGCCACTGCGAGGTAGAAAATTGTTTTCTGCCTTTTTCCTTTTTAATTTAAGTCCTTTTTATTTACAGTTTAATCCCTAAATTTCAAATCTTTATAAAAATTGCATAACACCTCCAAATAATATAAATAAAATATGTGTACTGAACCAAATTAAATTCTCTACATGTTTAAAACATTTGTATTCTGTTTTGAACATTCCAAATGCATTCAAATTTAAAATTCAAACAAATCATTTCCCATTTGGTTAATTTCATAACTAATTCAATATTAATTCAAATGCAACATATAAAATATGTTTTCAAACCTTAAAAACATAATATTTTCAAATATGAATCTTATTTAATGTTTTGAACAAATAAAATTCAATTAAAATTAATACTTGATTTAAATTCAATTAAATCTTGTTTAAACTTGTTTAATTCATAAATAATTCATTCTAATTCCTTTTTCAATAATTGAAACATGTAACCCACCTAAAATTTTGTGTTCTTTTCAAATATTAACTTTGTTATCTGTTTTGAACAAATAAACTTGATGAAAACAACAAATGCTGGTGTAACTCATTAAGAAGCCAAAATTCTTAACTTGTTAAATAAAATTCCAAACTTGGTAAACTTCATATCAAATTGAACCTATTATTGTTTCCTTCTTGTTAGCATTATCCATGCATCATTCTAATCAACTTTCACCTGGTAATTATTTGTAGATCATTTAATTCCATATTAATTCATGGGCCTTTTCCATATGCAATCTAAATTGCATATGAGCCCATTTAATTATGTTATCTTGTCAACTAGTTTATTTTGATGCATCAATTAATTTGCCATGCATCATCCCATGTTTGTGCACTATACCATGTTATTGATTGTTTGTCTCCCTACGTTGTTTGTTTTGCTTCTTCTCGAATAGACGACGACGTTGAGACAGACGAGGTTTACGACACTACTACTGAGGAGTTAGCTCAGTACCAGGCTACTGAGTTTGCAGGCAAGTATTCACTCACATGAACCATTGTGTTCCTTTCCACACTGGATACCGATAATTTCCGTTGTCTATTTCTGCTAGCCTTATGACTCGTTGCTTGTGTCCCGATCCTATCACATGTTATCCTATAACCCTGATATTGCCTCGCCTCCACACCTATAACCCCTTGCTTGTTGCCTTAGTCCTACTAGCATGCTTAGTGTTGTTTGTGCTCGAGTCTGCTGTCCGTTACTTCTTTTACCATATTTATTTATGTTCTATGGGGCTCGATGTTTAAGCAATAACCTGCTAATGTTATGGGTAATAATAATTTGATGATAAGGCACCGGCAGGAGGCCCGGCGTGGTTTTGAGGCCTGCTAGTGTCGACCCTAATTAGGAAAAGGGTCTTGTCTACTGATCCATGATGAGCGCACTAACCGCATGTGGGAAGCGTGTATGGGCGCCCCCCTCAATTTGATTCGATTCGCATCTCGTCCAAATCGCCTCATAGTTCGGGTTTTCCATTTGACGCATGCATATGCAGGTGCGAACCCGTGGCCAGGGTGGAACTTTTGTAGTCGGCATTTAGGGAGACACGTTCTTAGAGTGCTATTAGGGTCCCCTTTTCTTCGTGGGGCTCGATTAGTCGTGCGCTCAATTGCACGGGGTTCTTTGGGCTTGATGCGAAGAAGAGTTGGGTTGTGTTGAGTGCCTCGCTTGGTGGAAGGCATTCCATCTGGCGGGTTATTCTTACGTGTACGGCTACATTGGTGCATCCCTGCAGGGTTAAATCTTCTCGAGAAGCCGTGTTGTTCGCGGTTATGGATGACTTGGTGAAAGTGCTGGCTAACAAGTACTCAGAACAACTTACACCTAATGATTAACAATTTGACTAGTAATAGGCTTGTTGACACAATAACCTGAACCATCATTAATCCAACTGTGTGAGTTATCCTTGGGTTGCTTCCTTAGTAGGGGGTAACATTGGATGGGTTTGTTTGGTGGTTAACAATAGTTGGTTACGATACGCTATCTTATCTTCTTTCTGTTAGCCGGATGTTGTAGCGTGTCTCTGTAGTGGTTACTGCAGCCCGCTGCTATACCTTTGTATCACCTATTCTTCCGTTGAACCTAAAGCATTTGTACCTGGTGTTGCCGGGTACACATTGGTGAAGTGTGAGTCTTGCTTGCCAGTACTTGTCTGTACTGACCCCTATGGGGGTGCGTGTTCTGCAGACTACGGTTCCGAGGATCCCCATGGAGGCTACTACGTGGAGTACGACGAGGCTGTTGACGAGTAGATAGCGGACCTGGGCAGGATCCGAGCCTACGTGGATGGGCTCCGTTTTCCTTTCATTGCCGGCCTCTTAGGCCTATTTGGATTTTGTCTGTACTCAGACACCTTGTTTGCTTCCGCTGATATGTAATGATGATATGTTGGGACATGTGTCCTCTGGATGATTGTATTTTCTATTCTCTGCTCTAGTGAGAGCCATTTGCAACTTATTTCCATCTTTTGTGTCTTAGAGATCTGTTGTGCTATCATTTTGTTAAACGCCGTTGACGTACCATGTGTGTATGGTATGAAGTACGTCAATGGTAGTATCCTGATTTCTATGGGATGGTTTACGTAGACGATGAACAGATAGGGGTTGGTTGTCACACATACGTGTGTTGGCCTACTCGTAAGAGGACGCGGGTGCAGGTAAGCCCCGTAATCCAATCTACTACTGTTCAACGGAACTGCGAGTATCCTTTAGAAGTCCGGGTGCGACATGCATGTGCTTTCGCAACACCATCACAACCTTTGGGTAGAGAGACTGGGCCAGATCTAAGAGCATCTCCACTCGTCCGCAACCCCATGCAGTTTTACGGTCGCAAAAACCGCAGCTTGGGGGTGTGCGGCGCAATTTTCGACCTGGGGGCGATCGTTCCTAGTCGTTGGACAAAAACAATCTGGCGGAAAACAAAAAGTTTCGACGGAAATACGGCAAATTCAAAATTTAAACCTAAAATTACTTAAATTTATAGCAGTTGCCGAATATAGCCCAGTTCGATACATACTCGAATTTAAAAACAGAAAAATTTAAAAACATCCTAGTCCATGCCAAGGCCGCGATAGATCACCTCGTTATAGTCGCAGTCGCCGTCGTTGGGCATTTCGTCCTTCGGGACTGAGCTAGAGCCCTGGCCCGAGTCGCTGATGCGGAATGGCTTCTTCTCCGGTGGCGCATCGCCCTCGTCGTCGAGTATGATGATGTCGCCCACGTCATGGCCGCGGAGGCGAGCTTCGAACTCCTCCATGGCGGCCTTATGGCGCGCCATCTCGCTGGCCATAAGCTGAAATTAAAATTTTAAAATCAATAAGGTAATTTGAATTGGTTGGTCATTCACGAAGTAGGGTCATTTTGCGGTAAAGTATGCTCTACGGACATAGGGTCGTACGTACCATTATTCTTAAAATAACGTAAGACATATCAGAAATCAACTTCCTTTGGAATGGTGTCATAATAGGAGTATATCATCTGAAATTATATTGTACAATCCAATAAAATATTTCCAAATGGCAGTGCTCACAAGATGTTTTTTCTTAAAGTTCATCTGGACTGTCCGGATTATTGGGAGGGATCCGACCCAGAGTGTCGAAGTAAACTAAATCTGAATAAATTAAAATAAATTGATACAATGAATTTCACTATGGCGTACATACTGAAATTACATTTTCAGAGTTCAATCAAGTACTTTAGGTCAACATAAATTTCGGAACAATCCCCATCATGCCTTCTTTTGATTCTTTCCCATCTTCTTTTCTTCGCAGTCCATGTCTCAAACTCGTACTGCAGAACAAATATGTAAAATAGCAATTAGTGGAAAAGAAAGAGATTGCCAAAATAGCTCATACTTACACTTCATATGTTAATAAAGGTGAAATTGGCAGACATTTCTTTTTCTTCCATCACTCATTTGTATTCACTTTCTCCGACAAGGAGGGTTCAGGTGATGTCCGCAATTTTTGGATTTCGGAAAATCCTGAATTTCCTTCACTACATAACGGTGCGCTTGATCATCGTGGTACATATGTTGCATTTCATGCAGCCGATGATCATGGATGTCGGCATCGTGCATATGATGCATGTATTGCACTTCATGTACAACACGGTTCTCGCATAACCTCTTGACATGTCCAAATCCACCACATCGTTTGGATTTGTTGTTCCGTACTCCTAACCTAGAACCTTTATCATGGGAATGGGAGGCCTTAGTGTTAAGATTCCTAGGCCTTCCACGTGGTCTCCTCAAAATTGGTGGTTCAAGTTTGAACCCTGGACTTACTGTCATTGCTGGTATATTTTCCGCACATGTTGCAGAGAATTTGGCAATAGAAAAATAGTTGTCAACAAACTCTTTAATATATGCACCTTCACCCATGAGAGCTAAGATAAAGAAAAGAGCATGGTCACAAGGCAGACCAATTGGCTGCCACTTTATGCATGCACAACTCATGTTTGAAATGTCTACATGATACCTCCTTTCAATTCCATCCTTTTGAGTTGCATAAACCTCAGCAAGGGTATTAGAACTTCTAATTATCCTCATATGTATATCTCTCATTGCCCCGGTCCTTTGATTCAGTAAGAAAACCACCTTTGGCACTATTTTGTGCCATACAAACTTTCTTGCACGTATTCTATGCCTTAAATCAATCTACACCATTATGGCATGTCTTATTGCATCTAACGAAAGAACCAGTGTTAGTAATCCAATGTCACTAATATTTGAATTGAAACTATCTAACAAATTGTTACAGACATAATTGACCTTGCTTAACTCACCAGACTTGCTTCTAGACCATAGTTTTGTGTGATGTTTCTCAAGATAATCTTTAACCTTTGGTTGCGCATACAATTGATTCAACAACAAATCATGCCTGCCCTGGGTGTATGTGTTCGCAGCTCACCACAATTTATGTTCAAAGAATTTTTCTTTGAATTTCCGCATAAAATTATTGGAGAGGTTCCTCATGCATTATTTGTGCTCAACCTTAGGAAAGACCACATCAACAACATTTTCTATCCATTGCATGCATTAGTGTGTATCACTAAGCCTTGAGGGTGACCTATCACTCTACGAAGACTCTGCATGAACCCCTGATGACCCACAAGTATAGGGGATCGCAACAGTCTTCGAGGGAAGTAAAACCCAAATTTATTGATTAGACACAAGGGGAGCCAAAGAATATTTGTGAGCCTTAACAAGTGAGTTGTCAATTCACTTGCACCTGAAAGTTGACTAGTTCGCAGTGGTTTATCAGTAGTAACAGTTGTATACTAGCAGCAGTAGTGAAATAATAACAGCAGTAGTATGAAAACAGCAGCTGTAGTGATTGAAGTAAACAACGGGATTAATTACTGTAGGCGTAGGGATGGATGAACGGGCGTTGCATGGATAAGAAAGTTCAAATAATGATCATGTAATGAGCATTGCAAATAAATAAGATAAAGCATCCAAGCACCAAGTAACCATAGGCATGTGTTCTATAAATAGTCGTACGTGCTCGCAATGAGAACTTGCACAACATATTTTGTCCTACCAGCCCGTTTTCAGCGGGGCCTCAAGGGAACTACTGGTAATTAAGGTGATCCTTTTAATAAAGCACCGGAGCAAAGCATTAACACTCTGTGAACACATGTGATCCTCACATCGCAGCCATCCCCTCCGGTTGTCCCAATTTCTGTCACTTCGGGGCCTCGGGTTCCGGACAACGATATGTGTAAACAACTTGTAGGTATGATCAAGAAACAATAATTATCATCATCATTAAATAACATGTTCAGATCTGAGATCATGGCACTCGGGCGCAAAGTGCCAAGCATTAAGTGTAACAAGTTGCAACAATGTCAATAGCACTAATAAAGGATACTAGGCACTATGCCCTAACAATAACGATATTATTACATGAACGATCTCATCAAATCCCTACCATCCCATTCAGCCTACAGCGGGGAATTACTCACACATGGATGGGGGTAACATGGATGGTCGATGGAGATGTGACGCCCCGAGATCGGGCACTATGCAGATTTCAGCATTTCCGCCAAATCCGCATAATAACCGATTCCAGGTTGCCACTTATGATAACATTACAACAGTTCACGAATAATCCACAACGACAATAGAAAAGATATATACAAGATGACTCAAACGAGTCAGGATATAACTGATACAACATAAAGATCCAAATAACAGCGGAAGAAAACAACAAAGTGTCCGACTACGGACAAGATACAAATTGGACTAAGAGTCCTGAAGATAACCGATGGCGTCCAATCCCTGCCCAGGCCAAGCCGGAGGGATTCCCAAGCTAACGTCGTCAGACTTCAAACCTGTTGACTGCAATATTGAATATGCAGCCACGAAAATGCATTCGTGGGTCAGTACGGTTAAGTACTGGCAAGTTATACTCACAAGATACCAGCGTAACCAAACATCACAAGATACAAATAGTTTGGGTACAACGGAAAGGAAGGGATTATTGCAAAGAAGCGGCAGCTGCCTGCACTAACCAACTACAGAGACTCGCTACAACTTCCGGCTAACAGAAAGAAGATAAGATAGCGTATCGTAACCAACTAAAACTACTCACCAAACAATACCCATCCAATGTTACCCCCTACTAAGGAAGCAACCCAAGGATAACTCACACAGTTGGATTAGTGATGTTCAAATTGTTGTGTCAATAATCCTATTACTAGTCAAAATTAGCATTAGTTAGGTGTAAGTTGTTCTGAGTACTTGTTAGCCAGCACTTTCACCAAGTCGTCACATAACCGCGGACAACACGACTTCTTGAGAAGATTCATCCCTGCAGGGTGTGCTCCAGTACCCGTACACACTCGAGCCACCAACTAAAACTCAGGTTGGCTCGACACGACCCAAACCGTCTCTACAACCCATCCTAGGAGCCACGGAGCTATAAGGTCCCAGCCACGCAGCCGAATACTCAGCGCAGGTGTGCAAAACTCCCGCAGGACACAACACCCCGGCACTACAGGCCTCGCCCTATATGCATCATCATCATCATCATCATCAGTAACCAAGGGGGGCCAACCCATTATGCAAAGGAGCAAATGGAACACCCAAACTAAGTGTGGCTCTTCGGACAAGCTGCAGATCAGGTCTAAGTCGAGGGGGGTCCCATACTACCACCCGGATGCGGTGAGCACGCTCATCATGGATCAGTAGACAAGAATCTTTTCCTAATTAAGTTCGACACTAGCAGGCTTCAAAACCCTAACCCGGGCCTCCTGCCGGTGCCTTAACATCAATTTATTATTACCCAAAACATTAACATGTTGTTGATTAAATTGAAACCCAACTATCAACTAAACATGTGATAGAACAAAGGACAACAAGACTGGAGCGCAAACAACACTAAGCAGGCAACTACGACAAAGGGGGGGGGCAACAAGGTAAACAAGCAACAATTGATAGGAAGTGGAAGGAAAGGCTATATCAGGGCTGCAAGGTAAACATATAATAGGATCGAGACACAAGCATCGAATCAACATGCTAGAATAAGAACAACGGAAAGAATCGGTAACAAGTGAGGAAAGGCAACAAAGGTAGCAAGTGAGTATACTTGCCTGAGATCTAGCAAGTAGAGGTACATCCGAAGAACTTGTCGTTGGTCACATCATCTCAACGTCCTATCCGCGAAGAAGCAACGAACTAGACAAACACCGGATGCAACAATTACTACTACGGCAAAAGATCCAGCATGATCCTATTTTATATGCATGACATGGCAAGATGCAACAGGGGAAACAACTTAAGCAATTTAATCGGAACCGGAGTCCGGAAAAATAGGAATTGGTTCAAGTTGTTTATCTAACCATCAAGTTAAATGTTGTTTAGCATGGAAAACAATAAAGTAGACGACTTAGGCAATTTAAATGGAATGAGGCAACAGTTGGAATTAATTAGCCCACACATTCCATATGTTGTCACATAGATGAACAAGCATAACAAAACCTAAAATGCACAAGATAAGATGCAAACAGAGATATGGATGGCATGAACATGTTAAATACATGGATCTGATTGGAAAGCATATTTTATTGGTTGAGAAACATTTTTAAATGATTTAGTTAAGCATATTACCAATTTAAGATGCATTAAGTAAGAGGTGCAACAATTATTCAAATTAATTGTTGCAAACCAGAAAACAAAGTTGATATTCAAGTGTGGCATTTGATTTTGGATGGATTTCATGTTTTGAGTATTTAATTTGGAGCAACCATTTGAAAGTTATTAATTATGCCATTTAGTTTGTCATTTTTAAGAATTATTAAATAACATTAATTTTAATTGCCCAAAATGCAAAACCAAGTTGATAAACAGAAAGTACATTGAATTTGGACTGAAAAACATATTTTATTTGTGTTATTTGAATTAAGTATGAATTACTTATGGAATTAACCAAATTGGAAATGAATTGTTTGAATTTGAAATTTGAAACAATTTGAAATGTGCAAAACAGAAAACAATTGTTATATTTGGAAAGAGCATTTAATTTTGATTGGTGTACATATTTTATTTTTTGAATTTGGAGTTTAAATGGATTTATTAGATGCATTTGAATGACAGGGACCTGATTGTGATTGTTAGGGGCCTGGATGTGATGGAAAACAGAGGTTGTGAGGGCTTCGTTGCAAAAACGAAAAGGCCAGGGGCCCTTCTGCGAGTCTGCCACCAGATCTGGATCTGGCGCAGCTCCACAGCCGCCCCCAGTCGATGACAGGCGGGCCAGGGGGCCACGCAAGCGCCACCGGGCGCGGGTGGAAGGTGATGTGGCCTCGGGGTCACTGACCCGTGGGTCCTACCCCTGCGCGCGTGGCGGAAAAAAGGTGGGGTTAATTCCCCTTGGTGGGAATCGAACCCGCGGTCTGCTGCTCGCGCGCGTGCGTTCACTGCCGCTGCGCTGTGATTCAGTTGGTGATATAGGATGGAACTGACAGAAGAAAAGGTGACCACGGATGCGTTAACTGAATTTTTACGACAGCAAGCGCTGAACCTGACGGAACCTAGCAGCGATCGCCGACGGTCTCTGCAGCGGTGGCCGTGGCCGGCTGCTGCTGCGCGCTGGGCGTGCGTGTTCTTGCGGGTGCTCGCGTGTGGGGCGTGCATACGCCAGCAGGGAGAGAGGAGAGGAAGGGGGGTACACAGTGGCGCTCACCTTCGGTGTCGACGAAGCAGGGCTAGGGAGGCCGACGGCGAGCTCGATGGCGCGGCTTCCCTGGGTCTCCCGGTACCCAACGAGGATGCGAGGCAGTGGATGGAGCCACCACGGCTCCATTCCCGTGCTTGGCGCAGCTCGAGGAGGGCCGTGGTGGTTGGGGCGGCGGCGATTTTCTGACGGCAAACGGAGGTGCAGGTGTGGGGTTCAGAGACAGAAGAAAATCGGGGGGAAGAAAGGAGAGACGGCGGCGCTAGGGGCGAGAGGTTAGGGCCTAGGGTTAGGGGCGAGCAGACGGGGAAGGGGGATGTTTTATGGGGGAGAGGAGCTCGTACGGCAGCTCATCCGATGGAGGAGGGGGATCACACGGTGGGGAGGTGGTCGTACTGTCGATGATGAAAGCAGGAGGTAGGGGATGACCCTCTCGAAGGGGTAACGGTCCAAAGGAAGGGGGTGGGCTTAGGGAAGATGGGCTGGAGTAAAGGGCTGCCCCTCTCATTGCTGTTTTAATTTTTCTTTTTCTTTTTTGCAAGAAAGAAAAGGAGAGAGAAGAGAATAGGTTGGGGTTTGGGGGTTTTAATTTTATAATTAAATTTTATTAATTGCAAAACAGTGAGTAAAAGCAAGGTTAGTATTGATTTCAAAATTTGAAATATTAGTTTGATTTTAAATGGGTAGTTGGATTTCAAATATTAGTTTGATTTGGATTTTTTTTGGGAATAAACAAGTTTTATTTAATAAGCTCAAACAATTATGCAAACATTATGGAATTTAATTGTTTGCAAGAATTTAATTTTTAAACCCACAATTGGATCATGCCCATTATGCAAGGAATTGATTTGAAATTTAATTTTCCATTAGGATTTTAACAAACGGGAAATTTTTATTAACAAGCAATTTAAATAAATTTCAACTTCAAACTATCTGAAAACAAGTTGAGTGGTTTAGTTGGCAATTTTTAAATTGGAAATTTTGAGCAATGTTTGAAAGTTTAATTTGGTTTGGATTTTTGAGTTGTTTTGAAAACAGAGTGCAATGCTTATGAGGCATGTGATGCAAAAAAGAAAAGGAAAGCAGCCAACTTTCTAACTTAGGGTAACACCCCAGGTGTTACAGACGACACCACTAACAAGGGATTGCGCCCTCGCAATCCACCTGCTAACCCGGGAGGGGAAAGAAGTTCGACTATCGATTCTTCATGCTTCCAGTTGATCTCCTCGACACCACTAACAAGGGTTTCTCGACACCCCTAACAAGAGATTCCTGCTCGGGTTGATGACGATGTGCTTCCACCAGGAATCTTCCGATGATCGAACCTATTAGGTTAAAGGCTCAGAAAACGTCCACCCACGTAGGATCCTAACACTTTGAAAGATAGACAAGGGAGGAGACTCCAAAACAAATAAGATGGGAGGGGAAATAGAATAGGGATAAGGAGAAAATAAGAATCCTTTTGAGATGTTTTTTAAAATAGTTTAGCAGAAATAGTTTTCGACACTCTAGAAACAACGACCGTTAGCGAGGTTATCCTACAGGCTTTGCGGACCCGTTGCTTCGATAACCATTCGTATCAAAACAATATCGGGAATCGGAAACCATGCTCTGATACCATTTGTGACGCCCCGAGATCGGGCACTATGCAGATTTCAGCATTTCCGCCAAATCCGCATAATAACCGATTCCAGGTTGCCACTTATGGTAACATTACAACAGTTCACGAATAATCCACAACGACAACAGAAAAGATATATACAAGATGACTCAAACGAGTCAGGATACAACTGATACAACACAAAGATCCAAATAACAGCGGAAGAAAACAACAAAGTGTCCGACTACGGACAAGATACAAATTGGACTAAGAGTCCTGAAGATAACCGATGGCGTCCAATCCCTGCCTAGGCCAAGCCGGAGGGATTCCCAAGCTAACGTCGTGAGACTTCAAACCTGTTGACTGCAATGTTGAATATGCAGCCACGAAAATGAATTCGTGGGTCAGTACGGTTAAGTACTGGCAAGTTATACTCACAAGATACCAGCGTAACCAAACATCACAAGATACAAATACTTTGGGTACAACGTAAAGGAAGGGATTATTGCAAAGAAGCGGCAGCTGGCTGCACTAACCAACTACAGAGACTCGCTACAACTTCCAGCTAACAGAAAGAAGATAAGATAGCGTATCGTAACCAACTAAAACTACTCACCAAACAATACCCATCCAATGTTACCCCCTACTAAGGAAGCAACCAAAGGATAACTCACACAGTTGGATTAGTGATGCTCAAATTGTTGTGTCAATAATCCTATTACTAGTCAAAATTAGCATTAGTTAGGTGTAAGTTGTTCTGAGTACTTGTTAGCCAGCACTTTCACCAAGTCGTCACATAACCGCGGACAACACGGCTTCTCGAGAAGATTCATCCCTGCAGGGTGTGCTCCAGTACCCGTACACACTCGAGCCACCAACTAAAACTCAGGTTGGCTCGACAAGACCCAAACCGTCTCTACAACCCATCCTAGGAGCCACGGAGCTATAAGGTCCCAGCCACGCAGCCGAATACTCAGCGCAGGTGTGCAAAACTCCCGCAGGACACAACACCCCGGCACTACAGGCCTCGCCCTATATGCATCATCATCATCATCATCATCAGTAACCAAGGGGGGCCAACCCATTATGCAAAGGAGAAAATGGAACACCCGAACTAAGTGTGGCTCTTCGGACAAGCTGCAGATCAGGTCTAAGTCGAGGGGGGTCCCATACTACCACCCGGATGCGGTGAGCACGCTCATCATGGATCAGTAGACAAGACTCTTTTCCTAATTAAGTTCGACACTAGCAGGCTTCAAAACCCTAACCCGGGCCTCCTGCCGGTGCCTTAACGTCAATTTATTATTACCCAAAACATTAACATGTTGTTGATTAAATTGAAACCCAACTATCAATTAAACAGGTGATAGAACAAAGGACAACAAGACTGGAGCGCAAACAACACTAAGCAGGCAACTACGACAAAGGGAGGGGGGGCAACAAGGTAAACAAGCAACAATTGATAGGAAGTGGAAGGAAAGGCTATATCAGGGCTGGAAGGTAAACATATAGTAGGATCGAGACACAAGCATCGAATCAACAGGCTAGAATAAGAACAACGGAAAGAATCGGTAACAAGTGAGGAAAGGCAACAAAGGTAGCAAGTGAGTATACTTGCCTGAGATCCAGCAAGTAGAGGTACATCCGAAGAACTTGTCGTTGGTCACATCATCTCAACGTCCTATCCGCGAAGAAGCAACGAACTAGACAAACACCGGATGCAAAAATTACTACTACGGCAAAAGATCCAGCATGATCCTATTTTATATGCATGACATGGCAAGATGCAACAGGGGAAACAACTTAAGCAATTTAATCGGAACCGGAGTCCGGAGAAATAGGAATTGGTTCAAGTTGTTTATCTAACCATCAAGTTAAATGTTGTTTAGCATGGCAAACAATAAAGTAGATGAGTTAGGCAATTTAAATGGAATGGGGCAACATTTGGAATTAATTAGCCCACACATTCCATATGTTGTCACATAGATGAACAAGCATAACAAAACCTAAAATGCAAAAGATAAGATGCAAACAGAGATATGGATGGCATGAACATGTTAAAGACATGGATCTGATTGGAAAGCATATTTTATTGGTTGAGAAACATTTTTAAA
Source organism: Alopecurus myosuroides (assembly GCA_028641055.1). NCBI lineage: Eukaryota > Viridiplantae > Streptophyta > Magnoliopsida > Poales > Poaceae > Alopecurus > Alopecurus myosuroides. The sequence goes on along the minus strand of CM054058.1, from coordinate 438,130,799 downwards.
TGATTTAGTTAAGCATATTACCAATTTAAGATGCATTAAGTAAGAGGTGAAACAATTATTCAAATTAATTGTTGCAAACCAGAAAACAAAGTTGATATTCAAGTGTGGCATTTGATTTTGGATGGATTTCATGTTTTGAGTATTTAATTTGGAGCAACCATTTGAAAGTTATTAATTATGCCATTTAGTTTGTCATTTTTAAGAATTATTAAATAACATTAATTTTAATTGCCCAAAATGCAAAACCAAGTTGATAAACAGAAAGTACATTGAATTTGGACTGAAAAACATATTTTATTTGTGTTATTTGAATTAAGTATGAATTACTTATGGAATTAACCAAATTGGAAATGAATTGTTTGAATTTGAAATTCGAAACAATTTGAAATGTGCAAAACAGGAAACAATTGTTATATTTGGAAAGAGCATTTAATTTTGATTGGTGTACATATTTTATTTTTTGAATTTGGAGTTTAAATGGATTTATTAGATGCATTTGAATGACAGGGACCTGATTGTGATTGTTAGGGGCCTGGATGTTAAGGAAAACAGAGGTTGTGAGGGCTTCGTTGCAAAAACGGAAAGGCCAGGGGCCCTTCTGCGAGTCTGCCACCAGATCTAGATCTGGCGCAGCTCCACAGCCGCCCCCAGTCGATGACAGGCGGGCCAGGGGGCCACGCAGGCGCCACGGGGCGCGGGTGGAAGGTGATGTGGCCTCGGGGTCACTGACCCGTGGGTCCTACCCCTGCGCGCGTGGCGGAAAAAAAGGTGGGGTTAATTCCCCTTGGTGGGAATCGAACCCGCGGTCTACTGCTCGCGCGCGTGCGTTCACTGCCGCTGCGCTGTGATTCAGTTGGTGATATAGGATGGAACTGACAGAAGAAAAGGTGACCACGGATGGGTTAACTGAATTTTTACGACAGCAAGCGCTGAACCTGACGGAACCTAGCAGCGATCGCCGGCGGTCTCTGCAGCGGTGGCCGTGGCCGGCTGCTGCTGCGCGCTGGGCGTGCGTGTTCTTGCGGGTGCTCGCGTGTGGGGCGTGCAGACGCCAGCAGGGAGAGAGGAGAGGAAGGGGGGTACACAGTGGCGCTCACCTTCTGTGTCGACGAAGCAGGGCTAGGGAGGCCGACGGCGAGCTCGATGGCGCGGCTTCCCTGGGGTCTCCCGGTACCCAACGAGGATGCGAGGCAGTGGATGGAGCCACCACGGCTCCATTCCCGTGCTTGGCGCAGCTCGAGGAGGGCCGTGGTGGTTGGGGCGGCGGCGATTTTCTGACGGCAAACGGAGGTGCAGGTGTGGGGTTCAGAGATAGAAGAAAATCGGGGGGAAGAAAGGAGACACGGCAGCGCTAGGGCGAGAGGTTAGGGCCTAGGGTTAGGGGCGAGCAGACGGGGAAGGGGGATGTTTTATGGGGGAGAGGAGCTCGTACGGCAGCTCATCCGATGGAGGAGGGGGATCACACGGTGGGGAGGTGGTCGTACTGTCGATGACGACAGTAGGAGGTAGGGGATGACCCTCTCGAAGGGGTAACGGGCCAAAGGAAGGGGGGTGGGCTTAGGGAAGATGGGCTGGAGGAAAGGGCTGCCCCTCTCATTGCTGTTTTAATTTTTCTTTTCTTTTTTTGCAAGAAAGAAAAGGAGAGAGAAGAGAATATGTTGGGGTTTGGGGGTTTTAATTTTATAATTAAATTTTATTAATTGCAAAACAGTGAGTAAAAGCAAGGTTAGTATTGATTTCAAAATTTGAAATATTAGTTTGATTTTAAATGGGTAGTTGGATTTCAAATATTAGTTTGATTTGGAATTTTTTTGGGAATAAACAAGTTTTATTTAATAAGCTCAAACAATTACGCAAACATTATGGAATTTAATTGTTTGCAAGAATTTAATTTTTAAACCCACAATTGGATCATGCCCATTATGCAAGGAATTGATTTGAAATTTAATTTGCCATTAGGATTTTAACAAAAGGGAAATTTTTATTAACAAGCAATTTAAATAAATTTCAACTTCAAACTATCTGAAAACAAGTTGAGTGGTTTAGTTGGCAATTTTTAAATTGGAAATTTTGATCAATGTTTGAAAGTTTAATTTGGTTTGGATTTTTGAGTTGTTTTGAAAAACAGAGTGCAATGCTTATGAGGCATGTGATGCAAAAAAGAAAAGGAAAGCAGCCAATTTTCTAACTTAGGGTAACACCCCAGGTGTTACAGGAGAGGCGTTGGTGATGACGATGGCGATGATCTCATCCAATTCCCCGTCCCGTCAGGGTGCCAGAACAGGAAATTCTAATCCCCGAATCAGGGTTCGGGACGGCGGCGGCTCTTTGTTGTGTTTCTGTGGAATATGACGAACCCCGTCGCGTTTTAGGGTTGAAGGCTATTTGTAGTCGAAAGGGGACTCCGAGGGGGGATGTGGGTGGCCCACACCCTAGGCTCGCGTGGCCTAGGGGGGACCCGCGCCAGGGGGTGGTGTGGCCACCCTGTGGCTCTTCTCATGCTCCCCTTCTGGCTCTCGGGGTCTTCCAGGGTGAAAACATCAATGGGGTCTTTTATGGGAAATTTTCCCAAAGTTGATTTTTCTGCACCAAAACAAGACACCAAGGTAATCCTTCTGAAAACAACGTTAGTCCGTGTTAGTTGTATTCAAAACACACAAGTTTAGAGGAAAACAATAAGAAAAGTGTTCGGAAAAGGAGATACGTTTTCAACGTATCAACTCCCCCCCCCCAAGCTTAGCTTATTTCTTGTCCTAGCAATTCAGTGACAACTGAGTGTGATAAACGACTTTTACGAACACATTTTTTCATATGATGTAAATATACTCACTATATGATCAGATACTTAATTATTCTCATGATAAGATACATGCAAGATACTGTCACTTAATAGCTATGCAAACCATGGAGAGATAACAACATATTAATAATAAACAACATGAAGAATAACTAAATGCAAGATTGAAGTATTCATAATAGGATCTGATAAAGTGGTATCTCGCTTTCCCTTAAGTGTGGGCAAAACATAAATGCCAGGGCACCTCTGAAGTTCAAGGTAAGACTAGAAGTAAAGACATCAAATATGCAAGAATCAAGATTATATCACAATCAACCATGCTTTGGGACAAACACATCACACCAAGAATGATATCTCAACAAAGTGCTCAAATAATTTTGCGGAGACTCAACATAAAAGTAAAAGAAAGGCCCTTCGTAGAGGGAAGCATGGATCACTCATGTGCTAGAGCTTTTTATTTTGTTAAACATAGATATTGAAAACATTTTTAAGAGTGGTGTATGCTTATGTCAAAGAATGTGTCGGATATATACTGAATAGGGGTATATCAGATGGTGGTCATAAGTGGCGGATTACCAGGGTGGCCCAAGTGGTAGTGGGCTATGGTCCATTGGGCGGCCCAGTAAGCTGACACACAGAAGCTGGATTCTAGAAGGACCCGGATCATGGCCCACGTGATCTGGCTTGGAGGAGAAGACAGATTCCTTACTTTCCAAGTTAATAGCTACCGTAGTCTTCTAGGTTTCCTACTCTGTATGCCCTAACCCGGCTATTATATAAAGCCGGACGGGAGATAAGATAGATAGAGAAGAAGCTATAGGCTAACTCGTCGGGAAGTTGATCCTCACGAATAGCTAAACCGAACCTCACATTGTAATTTATACACAGGCTTTAGTCCTGATTAGTGAGATTGCAGGAGTAGGAATGCCGTATTATTACGACGTACTGAACCTGGGTAAATCATGTGTCTTTGTCTTCGACGCGATCCCGTTCCCCCATGTCTCTACCCGTAGTCTCATGGCACCCCCGTCTATGAAAACTACTACGATGTCTCGACAGTTGGCGCCCACCGTGGGGAAAACGACGTCAGGCGTTAAGTTCTGATCTGGGATACTCGGCGGAATCGGAAGTTCCATAACTGTCGGAAGCCTGGAGTTCGACGATGACGTCGGACGCTTCCTCGACAATGGATCCTACATACCAGCGCAAAATCATCTGGTAAGTGCCTGCGTGTTACCGATCGGATATGCTAACATCTTTATCGGACTAACTGCAGAGGCCATGGGGTTTTGCGGTGGAAGTAAATTTTTCCCACCCGCCCTGTACCCAGTCGAAGATGACTATGATACCGGATTTTGCTCAGATCGCCGACATAAAAGTGATACACACTTTATCGGTATGGTGCAATCCGAAGTCGCCGAAAACACGGATGGTGGAAATCCCGTGCAAGAGGCAGACACCAGCACACCCACCACAGAGGTGGAAGATCCGACATCCGTCAACATGGCGATGAACTCGGAAGCTGACTCTGTGCTAGCCGCCATTGAGGCGAGATTAGAGTCAGAAACCGGATCGGATGATTTCGATTCCGAAGATGAAGATGAGGACACCTTCGAGAAAAAAGTGAAATCTCTTCAAGAGGGATTCCATGAAGTACTAATGGCAAAACCGGCTGAAACCACGGATGCCAGCAGTCAGGAAAGCCCTAAAACTCCTCCGCCAGAGGAAGAGAGAGAAGATGGAGAAACCTCTCCGATATTTCCCAACGTCAAGGAATTGAGAGAGGATGAACCTGCTAAAAAGCCTCCCTCTTCCAAGAAAAGGCACAAGGCCGCTAAAAAACTCCAGTACAAACTCCGGAAGAAAAAATCGACTGATCCAGCTGATGAAAGCCCGGAAGTAGGAGATGCAAGCGGAATAAAGCCCGCGGAGAAGAAAACCAAGGAAATCCTTGTTCTTCCAATGACAGAACAAGAAGAACATGATCTGTTACAAACGCCAGTGGGACTAAACGACCCCCCTGAGATGCTGGAAGCCAGGAGATGAGTTTTCCAACGGCAACAGCAACATCTACTCAGATCTCAGGAACACCTCCAAAAACCCCATAATGACATCAAGCTCATGAAGGAAGAAATCGAGGAGTACGAGAGAAAGAATAGATCTGCCATAAAACCTACAAGGTTACCCGGAATAGTAATTCCGGAAGTACTGTCGCCAAAGGAAAGGTTTCATAACCCATCCTGGCAAAAGCAGGTAAACGGCAAGGACGCCAGAGGCGAACCAATATACAAAACCGCAGCAGAAAACGCGGAAGCAGCGTTCGCCATCCTCAACAATGACATGTACTCCAACGGCGAAAAACTCCAAGGGGTGTATGCTTTCCTAGGAAAATCATTGCGACAACAACAGCGGGGCCAAGAGCTATCAGGGAAGTTGCATGACGACTCCGCCCTATGCAAAACAGCTACTTGCACCGCTGGAGCACCTGGACCGGAAGAACCTGGAGATTCAGACAATTCAAAGGATAAAAAGAGGATCCGAGAAAAGACAAGAAAAATCCCGACAATAGGGATGAAGCGTCTAGAACCGGATCCCATCCCCCGAAAGGTGGACTCAAACCCCACGATCGGGAAGAAAATACCGGAATGATGGCAAAGCAATGCCACCTTCGATACGCCCATCTGAGAAAGCTGGAAGACATGATGTACCTCACAGGCATGAGAGATCTCGGACACCTCCTAAGGATAAAGAAAGGCACATGAGTAGAACTCCGCCTCATCCAAAGGGACGTGATCTCGGAAGAAATAGAAACGATCCCGGAAAAGCGCGTCCGCGTAACAATGGAAAATAAAGGAGTAGATCCCCTTCTGTCCATTCAGCCGGAAGGTATTCCGCACACATGGATAGGGCGGAAAAGGATGATCTATACTTTGGACCTAAGTGTTTCACTGATAGGATCCGAAGGATAACCCTGCATTCTGGCTTTGCCAAGGTCGGTCCAACGTACCAGAAATACACCGGCAGTACAAACCCGGATACCTAGCTCTCAGACTACTATACAGCCATCCAGATTAACAATGGGACAGACCTGGAAGCTGTAAAGTTTCTTCCCCTAATGTTACTGGATGGAGCCAGGGATTGGATCAATGGATTGCCATCAAGAACTGTCGACAGCTGGGATGATATGGCTCGAGTATTCAGTCAGCATTTCCGGGGAACTTGCAAACGCCCGAACAGCATCAACCAGCTGAACCGTTGCACCCAATTCGAGGATGAACCATACGTGAATTTCATCTCCAGATGGACTGCAATGAAGAATAGTTGCTCTGGAGTAACTGACGTACAAGCAATGCATGCTCTTGTCAATGGCCTAAAACCCGGACTTGTACCGTTCATGGTTGGTTCCAAACAGTACAAAGATCTCGGATCTATGCTTACAACCGCCAATGAACACGTTGCAGCCGAAGACGACATCAGGGCAAGAGGAGGCAAAATCGACACACTGATACTGGCCAAGAAAAATCCTCGCCCTGAGAAAAAAGGAACTTCAGATGCAACAAAAAAAACCCAAAGAAGTTAACATAGCCTTTGGAAGTGAAAAAGGGAATAGATGGAAAGGACGCAGTTCAGAACCAATCAACTACACTAAAGAAGAGTGGGAGAAGATTAAGTCCGAACCCTGCGTCCACCACTCGCAATTTGGGAAACCCACCCATACGAACGGGCAATGCCGGCTGAATAAGCACATGAGAGGCAGTGCAGGATCCGAAAATAAGGGGAGGAGTTCCAAAAGGAAATTCTCCAAACAAAAGCCAGAAGCTGAGAAAGAAGACAGTGAATCAGACACTGATGAAAAAATCCAGGAACAACAGCGAAAAGGTGAACCCAAATTTCCGAGAGTTGATGGAGAGGCACTGTTAACATTCTTAGCAACTCCGTCAGCAAAGGTGGCCAAAAGAACGCTTTGAGAAATAAACGCGGTTGTTCCGGCAACCCCGAAATTATTGAAGTATTCGAACACACCAATTACCTGGGATCAGTCTGATCATCCCGGGAACATCCCTGAACCCGGCACACAAGCTCTTGTTGTAAGCCCTATTATCCAGAACACTAGGCTAAAAAGAGTGCTGATGGATGGAGGATCCAGCATTAACATAATGTATCTGGATACGCTAAAGCATCTGAAAATCTCCGAGTCCCAGCTCAATTACATCAACATACGCTTCCACGGCATTGTTCCTGGCAGACAAGCACGATCCCTAGGAGAAATTTCCCTAGATGTCACTTTCGGAGAAAAAGATCACTTCCGTCAGGAAAAAGTATCCTTCGAGGTGGTGCCGTTCGAAAGCGTGTATCACGCAATACTCGGACGTCCAGCTTTCGCCAAATTTATGGCAAGATCATGTTATATCTATAACAAGCTGAAGATGCCAGGGCCCAAAGGAGGAGTAATCACCATAACCGGAGACTTTAAGCTGGCAAACGAGCTGGAAAAAGAAAATGCCCTTTGCGCTCAGAGAGTTATAGCAAAGGAAGAACTGAAGGAGCTGGCTAAGAAGGTATCACCGACAGAAATGCCGGCAGGAAAAGAAACCCGGAAGCCAGCAGATAGCTTCAAGGCGTCCGAGAATACAAGACGGGTAATCCTAGATCCCAAGGACCCGACAAAATTTGTCGTAGTAGGAACTGGGATGACCGACAAATAGGAAGGCGAGCTCATCAAGTTCCTCCGTGAGAACTGGGATATTTTCGCCTGGTGTCCAGCTGACATGCCAGGCGTACGCAGAGAACTTGCTGAGCGTCAACTCAAGGTGATTCCAGGCTCCAAACCCGTCAAAAAAGGTCTCCGTCGATTTGACGGAAGAAGACGGAAGGCTATTGGCAAGGAAATTATCCGGCTTTTAGCTGCAGATTTCATCCAGGAAGTAATCCACACTGAATGGTCTGCAAATCCGGTATTAGTACCGAAGAAAGACACTACTGCTCTTAGAAAGTGTATAGATTACACCGGCTTGAACAAACTGTTTCCGAAAGATAGGTTCGCGTTACCGCGAATCGATCAAATAATAGATGCCACTACAGGCTCTGAGCTTTTATGCTTTTTGGATGCATATTCCGGGTATCACCAACTACGCATGAAAAAGGAAGATCAAATTAAGACTTCTTTTATAACCCCGTACGGGACGTATTATTACGTAACCATGCCATTTGGCTTGAAGAACGCAGGTGCAACTTACCAGCGTTGCATGCAACGTTGTTTGCATAGTCAGATTGGCAAAAATGTCCACGTTTACGTGGACGATATTGCTGTCGTAACCAAGGAAAAAGATACGCTCCTTGAAGATTTGCGAGAAACCTTCGAGAACTTGCGCACTTACAAGATGAAGCTAAATCCGTCAAAGTGCGTATTCGGGGTTCCCTCAGGAAAACTTCTAGGTTTCATCGTTTCTCACAGAGGAATAGAAGTTAACCCGGAAAAGATCAAAGCCATCTTGAACATCTCCAAACCTACGTGTGTGAAAGATGTCCAAAGATTGACGGGTTCCGCCGCTGCCGTCAGCAGATTCATTAGTCGGCTAGGGGATAAAGCCTTACCACTCTACAAATTGCTGAAAAAATCCGACAAGTTCGAGTGGACAGAAGAGGCTGATGCAGCGTTAACCCAGCTGAAGGAAACTTTGATGAAAGCTCCGATTTTGGCATCCCCAAAAGACGAAGAACCTATGTTATTGTACCTCACGGCTACAAACATGGTTATTAGTGCGGTAATTGTTGTGGAACGGAAGAAAGACGAACAAAGCATACCAGACCAACGTCCGGTATATTACATAAGTGAAGTTTTCTCCGAGTCCAAGCAAAGGTACCCACACTATCAAAAACTGGCATATGGCGTATTTTTCGCATCTAGAAAACTGCGCCATTACTTCCAAGGACATTCCATAACAGTGGTATGTAAAGCACCACTAGGGGATATAATAAACAATGCGAAGGCAACTGGCCGGGTAGCCAAATGGGGTATCGAGCTAGCAGCCTTCGACATTAAGTATCAGCCAAGGACGGCAATAAAATCCCAGGTTTTGGCAGACTTTGTCGCCGACTGGACGGAAGCAATGGATAAAACACCAATGCCGGAGTCCGAGTACTGGATCATGCACTTTGATGGATCCAAGATGAAGGAGGGCGCTGGAGCTGGTGTAGTCTTAAAATCCCCTAAAGGAGATACAATGGAGTATGTATTACAAATACACTTCAACGCCAGCAATAACGTGGCAGAATACGAAGCTCTGTTTCATGGCTTGCACATTGCAAAAGAAATAGGGGTTAAACGCATTCTATGCTACGGCGACTCAGATTTGGTTCAGCATCAGCTTAATCAAACCTGGAACGCAAAAAGCCCTATAATGGCCGAATACCGGAGAACGGTGGACGAGTTCGCCATTTGTTTTTTCGGATTCGAAGTACTCCACGTTAAAAGGGAGGAAAATTGGAACGCGGATGCGTTAGCCCGCATGGGGTCAGAAAGGGTAAAAATCCTACCACCAGGTGTATTCGTCCAGCACTTGTATGAACCATCCATAAAAGGTGGAGATGTTGATTATCCTCTGGCTTCCGAGTCAATTGAAGTTATGCTCGTCAACCCGGACTGGACAATTCCATATTTAAACTTCTTAGTCGATCAGAAGTACCCGGAAGGAGCAGACGAAGTCTTGCAAAGACAAATCCAGCGTCGATGCAAAGGATATGTGGTAATTAACAATTGCCTGTACAAATGCAGTACTTCCGGAATTTTTCTGCGGTGTATTTCACTAGAAGAAGGACGAGAAATCCTGCAAGAAATCCATGATGGAGATTGCGGACATCATGCTCAATCAAAAAGCATAGTTAAAAAGCATTATGTGCTGGATTTTTCTGGCTAACAGCCAAGACAGATGCTGAGCACATAGTCAACACATGTGCAGGGTGTCAATATTACGCCAAGCAGACTAATATGCCGGCCCAAGCACTCAAAACTATCCCAATTACATGGCCATTTGCGGTCTGGGGGCTAGATATGATGGGACCGTTCAAAACTGCGCAAGGCGGACTTACACATCTACTTGTAGCTGTGGATAAGTATACCAAATGGGTGGAGGCCAAACCCATCAAAAAGCTGGACGGTGTAACTGCCAGAAATTTCATTATTGACATAGTCATGAGATATGGCGTTCCACACAGCATAATAACCGACAACGGGACAAATTTCTCCATTGGAGAGTTAGCAAAATATTGCCGACAAACGGGAATTCGCCTAGATCTCGCATCTGTGGCACACCCTCAATCCAATGGACAGGTTGAGAGAATGAATAGCTCAATCCTGCAAGGAATACGCCCAAGACTCGAATCTCCTCTTCACAGAGCAGCTGGAGCATGGGTAGAAGAGCTACCTTTCGTGCTTTGGAGTATTCGAATGACGCCAAATAGGTCAACTGGGCAAACCCCGTTTTTCCTAGTTTATGGTGCGGAAGCTATTCTTCCAACGGACATGATCCATGATAGCCCAAGAGTGCAGGATTTCGACGACTCGGATGCCGAAGAAGCACGACAGGATGCCGTCGATCTCTTAGAAGAAGAACGAGAGCTTGTGCTTCAAAGATCCGCCATCTACCAGCAAGGTTTACGACGCTATCATAGTCGGAAAATCAGGCATTGTTCTTTTAAAGAAGGTGACCTAGTGCTGAGATTGGTACAGCAAAGGAAGCACAAATTGGCCCCAGTATGGGAAGGACCATTTGTCATTAGTAAAGCCATGAAGAATGGATCATACTATCTTGTCGACATTCGAGATATAGAAGACGATCCCGAGAAGCCGAATCGCAAAAGAAAGAGAAAGATAGATGTTGAGCTAGGAGAGACAAAGAGGCCTTGGAGTATCCAGCAGTTACGTCCCTTCTATACTTAGTTCAATTTCTATGTAAACATCTTTGAGATCATGAAATAAAGTTCATTATAGTACAAAGCATGATTCCACCTTATCTATTTCCCAATGATCTTACAAAATACTCAATGTTAACCCGAATTGTGCTCGGCGTTTAAAAACTGAATGATTTTCAGCCTACTAACGGCTAAAGGAAACTTGGATTGTGCCTGCGTGCCCAAGTTTCATTCAAAAAATTCCTTACTTTTATCTAAGCATTATCTGATTGTTTATGTGTTGGGTCACTGGAGCTAGTTAGTAAAAATGCCTTTCGTATGATCCATGTTTCCGAGTTTAAGCTGATTGGTTATGCCCAGTAACTCGGCATGATGATTCCTTGTACTATTGAGCCATTTCAAACACTAAGGACAGTTAAAGCATATAAGCCAGAGAACTTAGAAGATAAAGGAATATTAAAACCCGAAAACCTTGCAAAGAATTTCATAATTAAAACTGCAAAAGGCGGAGTTCTTGTTTATACAAAAGGAATAGAAGCATTACAATATAAGTTACATTGTAAAAGTGCAGTAATGCTCCTATTGTCTACTTCCACCATCCAGGTTTAGGGCAGCCCTTCAAGCATCCGAGTCTTCTTCGCTGCTGTCATTCTCGGGGGCTTCAGGGATCTCCTCTTCTGGATAGGTGATGGAGATGTTCACCATGGAGGCGATCTTGGTGGCGTGGCCTTTGATTTCATCAAAGATGGTGGTTCGCTGGGTTTCCGTGTATCCTTGAGGGATACCGGACGCCACGCGCCAAGACTTTGCACCAGGGTAGTGCATACGCATAAGGTCGAGTGCCATGCGTGCACCACCCCGTGCAGCAGAACGTAGGATGGACTCCCTGGACTCCGCCACCTCCAAGATGGCACCCGGAAGTTTCTCAACTTCCGAGAACTCCCCAGTCCTTGTGGGAAGGAACTTGTTGACCAGCTGCATGCCAGCAGCTCTGATCGCAGTCCACGTCTTCCCAAAGGCTCGGATTCTATCAATCCGAGTGAGATCTGGGTTATCTCCTGTTTTTTCAGACAAAACAACCAAAAAGGTTAAGTGAAAAAGCAGAGAAAGAAAGCAAGACAGGGAAAAACGGTAAATGAAGTAAAACTTACCGATAATCTTGTCGATTTCGGAGCCTTCCTCCAGGCGAAGGTTTAAGGCATTTTCCAAGTCCTGGATAGTGGACTTATCCTTCTCTGCCTGTTCGGAAGCCTTGGAATGAGCAATTCCAAGGGCCAGATTGCTGGCTTCCAGATCTTTTTGAGCCTTCATAAGTTGCTTATGAAGGTCCAAATTCTCCTCACGGAGACTGGCAGCATTACCGGCATCTTCAGCTATTTGCTTGGCCTTAGCCAAAGCAGCTGGAAAGCAAGGAAAATTCCGAGTTCAGAAAAATCCCGGAAAAATACTTAGACAAAAAGCTGAATCAAAAACTTCAGAGGGAAAAAGTTTACATGTTGTTTCCGTCAGCTGCAGCTGAGACGATGCCAGCTCCGCCTCTTTCACATCCAGAATAGAAAGAAGATTTCTAACTTCTTTATTCTTGACGGAAAGTTTATTGAAAACTTCCATGTTAATGGATTCAGCAGTTTGCTGGAACACGACAAGGAAAAGAATAACTAAAAAGCATCAAGGAGAAAAGTATACATTTTGCTTAATGCTTGGGGGCTAGAGTTAAATACCTGGCTCATTCGCTGCAACCCTGCCAAGTTTTCATTGAACTCTTTTGCGTATTCCGCAAAAAGAATTCCGGCCGCGCTTAGGCCATCGTTGAGATTCTTGAAGTCCTTGTCGAAGGTGGGAATCTCCTCATCGGTTGTTCGAGAAGAATTTCCCACCTCTGGAGCCGCCCTTTCCCCCGTGTCCGTGTCCGGCACAACGGGCTGGCTGGGCTCCAACGACTCGGTGGGGGGGGGCTGTGGCATGCACTTCCGCCATCATGGACGGTGTGTCCGGTGCGATGACGGGAGAAGGTTGAGAGCCTCTGCTGGATACAACCTTGTGCCTTTTCAGCTTCTTTGGCTTTAAGGTAGAGGGAGGCAGGCTAAAGGCAAAAAACAAAAACCCGGAAAAAGTTAAAACTCCGAAGACAAACGAAAACTTTGACAAAAGAAAATAACCCGTATGTTCTAACCTGGAGGTAGCAACGAAAACCCCGTCAAGATTAATGATTTCCTCAGAGGAGGAGATCTTCTTGCGCTTTCGCCCACCTGCGAAGGCGGTGCGCAATGCCTCCAGTTCAGCTTCGGAGGCCAGCTCCGAATCAGGAAGCTCAGCAATCTGTCAAAAAGAAAAAGCAGAGTTAGAAGCGAAATATCCGAGAAAGCATGGCAAAGTTCCACCCAAATGACGGAAAAAATACCTTGGGAGCCGGATTGTCGTCCGTATACATTGGCCGACTCGCTTCATATTGGTCGCGTGATGCGACCAACTGGTTCACGCGCCGCCGCAGATCCCTCGCGGCCCAGTCTTTGCTGGTTGTCCTCATTTTCTCGTTGGCGCCCGTGTACTCGCAAAGGAGACGGCCACCATGGTTGGCTAACGGCTGGATCCGCCTGTCCAACCAGCAAAGTACTGTGTCCATGCCAGTTAGGGGCGGATCAGAGGAAGTGAGCTTGGCGATGCGCCGCTTGATCCTTAGAAGATCAGGCGGCAGAACTTGGACGGCTTCTGTTCCCAATTTTCTTGGGGAACAACAGCGGTGTTTGAGAAAGGTGGAACCCCGATGGCCTTTTTTGGGAAAGGAACATCGGGATGATAAAAGAAGTAACCCGTCTAGAATTTGACGGATTCCGAGGTTTTGATCTTGGGGAACCATTCCTCCCTAAATCTCCTAAGAGTGAAGGAGATGGTTCCGCAAGTCGGGAGTGCGCCCTCCGAAGAGTTCCGCTTAACCCCGAAACAGTATAACCAGAAATCTAACCTAGGATCTATGCCTAGGAAACCCTCGAAGAGGGCCTGAAAGCCGGCCATATAAAGAATAGAATTGGGTGGCAGGTTATGGGGCTGGATATTGTAGTGGGAGAGGACCTGGAGGAAGAAGGCAGAAGGTGGCAATCCCATACCTCTCAGAAGGTGGGAGGAGAGAAGAACCCGTTCGCCTTTGTTCGGCGTGGATTCGTTCTCGTCCTCCGGAAGCCGCCACTTCCCTTTCAGCACTAACCCCTCCTTTTCCATGTTTGGAAGGAGGGACGGGGGAATGCTGCAGGCAATCCAGTTGCCGGCAGTCTCCAGTTCTTCGTCAGCTCCGGCGGCGGCGGACGCGGCAGCCTCTGCAGCGGCGAGCTCGTCGCCAACGAGCGTAATTTTCTCCTCCGCCGTCTCGGGAGCGAACGGCGGAGAAGGCGCGGAGCTCGAGCCCGCAAGATCCGCGACGGCGGAAGGATTCCCTCCGTCCGCCGCGGTGCCCGCGGTCTTCACCGGCTCGCCGCCGGCGTGCGTCGGGGAATCCAACAAAGGATCCATTGTGTTGATGATGTCCTCGATGTCTTGCGCAATGGTGCGGGCGGGCGAAGACGTCGAAGATGCCATTGGGTGGCGGCGCTGGCTCGCCTCGGTGCCGTTTTGGGCGCGATGGGCGTTCGGAAGATTTTCTCTGCTCGGGAGCTTGGGCGCGGTAATGGCGTTGGAAGTGAGAGCGAAAGGTTTACCGGGAGGACGAAGAAGGCTATTTATAGCCGGAAATCCGTCAAGATACGTGCTAACGGCTCTTTTGACCGTTGGATGATCAACGCGTGTCACTCGCCGGAAAATCCGGGAAATGAATCGACAGGGTGATTATGGCTATCTCCTCGTTTCCCGCGAGAATCTGTCAGAGATACGTTTCTGGGTTTCCGCTGAAAACCCAAACGTCCCTTACGTTAGCAGGATTAAAGTGCTGACGTAGGAGGTTCCTTCTCCACGAAGGATCGTGTGAGAAAAGCCGGATTTCTAGAATTCCGAGTTTGACGTTACCATCTCTTTTCAAAGAAGAATCAAGACTGCTGGCCAATATTTCTCGGACAATATACATTTGGCGAAAGACGGCGAATCAGAGTTTTAATCCTTCTTGGGGGCTACTGTCGGATATATACTGAATAGGGGTATATCAGATGGTGGTCATAAGTGCCGGATTACCAGGGTGGCCCAAGTGGTAGTGGGCTATGGTCCATTGAGCGGCCCAGTAAGCTGACACACAGAAGCTGGATTCTAGAAGGACCCGGATCACGGCCCTCGTGATCTGGCTTGGAGGAGAAGACGGATTCTTTACTTTCCAAGTTAATAGCTACCGTAGTCTTCTAGGTTTCCTACTCTGTATGCCCTAACCCGGCTATTATATAAAGCCGGACGGGAGATAAGATAGATAGAGAAGAAGCTATAGGATAACTCGCCGGGAAGTTGATCCTCAGCGAATAGCTAAACCGAACCTCACATCGTAATTGTATACACAGGCTTTAGTCCTGATTAGTGAGATTGCAGGAGTAGGAACGCCGTATTATTACGACGTACCAAACCTGGGTAAATCCTGTGTCTTTGTCTTCGACGCGATCCCGTTCCCCCACGTCTCTACCCGTAGTCTCATGGCACCCCCGTCTATGAAAACTACTACGATGTCTCGACAGAATGGTAAACAGACAATACAGTACGTCACAAGCCAACTGGATTCACAAGAGCGACTCCCATGGTGAAGGACGCAACTGGTGTAGAAGGTCATCCCTCTTTCTATTTTGTTTACACAATTATGCTTTGACTGATAAATCAGGGGCTAAAATAGTGAAGTGAATTTGTTTGTATTAATTTGGGGCTAGGCACCCTACTGTGAGCTCTTCTATCATTTGGATAAGCGGATGAAGCCACTAGTCCAGGGTGTGAAATCCAATCAGCGAGTGAGATAAAGATTCTTTATTTACGTCCTCATGAGCTAAAATAGTGGCACAAAACAGGAGTAATTTTTTAGAATGTTTTAAAGGTAGCACATGAGCAATTTACTTTGCTGTGGCGGTTAAATACCACATATAGGTAGGTATGGTGGACACATTTGGCAAACTTTGGTTTTCAGGGATTTGGATGCACGAGTAGATCTCATACTCAGTACAGGTGAAGGCTAGCAATAGACATGGAGCGACAATCAAGAGAGCAACAACTATCATAATCATGTTTGCGACAAAGTAAAATTAACTGAGTCATAACATTGATACTAGAACTCTGAGGCAAAATAAATCATCAAGGCTTATTGACGTTTTGTTTTCAGTCTTAGCATGCGTGAGCATGTGCCAAGTTGATTCAAATGAAACAGTCAGAGGAGGCTACCACAATGTTATACTCTTCTTATGAATAGAACAATGCGAATAAATATTTATGCGACATGTCATTTACTATTAATAAATTGGAACAAAACATGAGATAGCACGAACTATTAAGCAGCCATTAAGTCACATATATCTTATACGAACAAACTAAGCATGCTCACATAGATGAATATATGTACAAAAATGAAAGCAAATAGAATTCATACCAGCCTCTCAGCATAGTTGAATTGTCGTAGATCGTCATTATTGCTCTTCACTTGTGGCTCGAATAATATATAATGAAAGCCAAGCTCCAATGGAATCACGGACGACTGTTGAACTCTGCAGCAAACTTTACAAAACCAAAGAAGAACAACAAATATTTTTGGTTTTTTCAATTAAGGCGCGAACAAAAAGAGAGCAAGCAAACAAAGTAAAAATCTTTTGTGTTTTGAAAATGAAACAAGAACAAAAGAAAGGAAACAACAAACAAAAGAAAATATTTTTGGGTTTTTTGAATATTAAAATGCAACTAAAGGATAAAGCAAACCAACTAAAGAAACAAATAGAGAGAAACAACATAAATCTTTTTGGTCTTTTTGTGTTTTGGAAAGCGAAAACAAAATAATAAAAACAAAAGAAACGGAAGAAAACAAAAACAAACCAAAGGAAAAAAAGAAGCGAAAGAAAAGAAACCATGGATATACAAAGAACCGACGAATCATCATATGTAAATGAGCGTGATGTCGGTATACCTCCCCCCAAGCTTAGGATTTTGGCCTAAGTGGAGATCAATCACCAAGGGGACCATGGGGTGCCACCCCTGTAGTATGTCAAGGAGAAATCCTCCCCCTGATATGTGCTTGAGGATGCGCCGGTATACTGTAACACCCGGGGGATTTTCCCCCAAATAGGATTTGATTGTTTTTCTTTTTTGCATTGCATCATGCATTTTGCATTGCATTTTGCTTCAAAACATTTCTGGAAAATTCAAACAAATTTAAACTTTCAAACATGTCCAAAATTTCCAATTAAAAGTTGCAAACTAAACCACTCAAAATGTTTCCAATAGTTTGAATTTGAATCAATTAAAAATGCTTGATAATAAAACCCCTTTTGTTAGCACCCTAATGACAAATTCAAATTCAAATCAAAATCATCCATACTTGGCATGTCCCAATTGAGGTTTACAATTAAAATTTTGCAAACATTTAAATTCAATAAGTTTTTCATAATTGGTTGGGTTTATTGAATAAAAATTGGTTATTTCAAAAAAAAAACCAAATCCCTATGACACCCTATTTGAAATTCAAATAACAAATTCAAGAAAACAAATTGACATTTCAAAATTTTGAAATTAACGTTAACCTACTTTGAACTTGCTGTTTTGTAAATCAATAAAAAAATTAATTCATAAAGAATAAAACCCTAACACATTATTCTTTTCTCTCTCTCTTTCTTTCCTACAAAAAAAAATGTAAACAGAAAAAAAACCCTTTGGGCAGGGGAAGGCAGGCATTTCAGCCCAGCCCACCACGGGCCTTCTCCAACCCCAGCCCGTTAGCCACCCCAGCCCACCTCCCTCTGGCCCGCTACCCCCTTCCCCTACCTCTGTTCGTACGCACAGGTGGAAAGCAGCGCTCACGTTATCCCCCCACCTCCTACCTGCTCCCTGCTCCTCTCCTCCCTTTTTCTACCCCCTCCCGAGCCCAAACCCTAGCCTTCCCCTTCTATCTCTCCCTCCTGCCGCCGCCACCTTCTTCTCTTCGTACTCTGTTTTTTTTTGGGTCTCTGAATCTTTCTGAA
Source organism: Alopecurus myosuroides (assembly GCA_028641055.1). Taxonomy (NCBI): domain Eukaryota; kingdom Viridiplantae; phylum Streptophyta; class Magnoliopsida; order Poales; family Poaceae; genus Alopecurus; species Alopecurus myosuroides. Next base: position 438,112,979 of record CM054058.1, on the reverse strand, counting down.
CCGAGAGCTCGGAGCAGTTCGCGGTCGCCCTCCATCACCGGATTCGTCGCCGGCGTTCTCCTCCGACCCGTACGACGACCTCCACGGCACCCTGGTGAGCAGCCGGTTCCATTTTTCCCCTTGCTACGATCGTTCGCATCAGCTTACGCGCCCGGGAATCGCTGGCCATGTCTCTGTCACGGTGGTCGGACGGCACGAACTCGTGCACGAGTTCCTTCGAGGCCATCTGCCTGGTTGCGCACGTCCAACGCCCACGCCGCACGAGAGCACGCACGCACCACGTACACAGCAGCGCCACACCAGCGTCACCCCGCGTCCACGGACTCGCGCACGCCGCGCCAGACACCGGCGGCGGCTGCCGTTCTTCCGATCTGTCCCCGTGCACTGAACAAAGTTCAGTTTCGTCAGTTAACTTGACGTAGCACGCTTCACCTAGTTTCCGAGCTGTATCCTTTCACGAACCGCAGCCCAGCCCAGTGGCAGAGCCCATCGCACGCGTCCGTGAGGTCTTGGGTTCGATTCCCCCCCCCCCCCAGGCAGAAAAGCCACCCTTTTTTCACCCTTTTTCCTTTTATCTCTCAAATTTCAGAAACCCAGATCTAATTCATTATTTGTAAAATCAACAACAAATTGAATTTTGCTCCAATTTCAACGATTCAAGTTTCTGTGGATTCAAACTCTTGTGCTCTTTCCATTAGTAACAAAATTGCAACATGTTTCTGTAGTAATTTTTGCACTAAATAATTAAATACTGAAAATGCAATTAAAAGTTGAAACTTTGGAATTTCATAACTTGAGTTTGGTTCATCCAATTTGAGCAAACTTGGGCTCTAAAAAATTGTCTTAACAAACTCTACACATTGGTATTTTATTTGGCCCCTGTGATTAAAATGCTTGTAAATAATTGATACAAACTCCAAATTTAAAATGTAAAATATGTTTTTCAGTCAAAATTCAATGAACTTTCTGATTATCACCTTTGTTCTGCAATTTGGACAATTAAATTTAAGGTTATTTAATAATCCTTAAAATGATAAACTAAATGGCATAATTAATAAATTTCATATGGTTGCTCCAAATTAAATACTCAAAACATGAATTCCATCCAAAATTAAATGCCACACTTGAATATCAACTTTGTGTTCTGGTTTGCAACCTTTAAATTGAATAATTGTTTCACCTCTTATTTAATGCATTTAAATTGGTAATATGCTTAACTAAATCATCTAAAATCGTTTTCCAACATGTAAAATATGTTTTCCATCCAAAATTCCATGCTCTTTCCAAATATAACATTTGTTTTCTGTTTTGGATAAATAAAACTAATGTAATTACTTAATGCTTTAATTAAATCATTTAATTGGTGAAATTCATAACTTGCTCAATTAAAATCCAATTTCAACAAATAAAATATGTTTTCCATCCCATTTTTCATGAAGTTTGCAAATATAAACTTTGTTTTCCATTTTGAATAAATTAAATTGCTGAAAACAACTATTTCTTAATTAATGCATTTAAAATTGTCAATTTAATAACTTGCTCATCTAAAATCCAAATTCAACAAATGAAATAAGTATTCCATCTAAAATTTTGTGTTCTTTCCAAATATAAATGTTGTTATATGTTTTGAACATTTAAAATTGGTGAAAACAACAAATGTTTGTTTAAATCATTTAAAATGCCAAAGTTCATAACTTAACAAATAAAATTCCATACTTGGTAAACAACATATCAAATTGAAGCTATTGTTGTTTTCTTATTGTTTTCATCATCCATGCATCATTCTAATCAACTTTCACATGATGGTTATTTGTAGATCATTTAATTCAACATTAATTCATGGGCTTTTCCATATGCAATCCAAATTGCATATGGGCCCATTTAAATATGTTTACCATGTCAACTGGTTTACTTTGATGCATCAATTAATTGTCATGCACCCATATCTTGATCATGCTGGATCTTTTGCCGTAGAAGTAATTATTGCATCCGGTGTTTGTTCTAGTTCGTTGCTTCTTCCCGGATAGGACGTTGAGATGATGTGAGCACCGACAAGTTCTGCGGATGTACCTCTACTTGCTGGATTCCAGGAAAGTATACTCACTTGCTGCCTATGGCTGCCTTTCATCACTTGTTACCGATTCTTTCCGTTGTTCTTATTCTAGCCTTTTGATTCGATGCTTGTGTCTCGATCCTATCATATGTTTACCTTGCAGCCATGATATAGCCTTCCTTCCACTTCCTATTACCTGTTGCTTGTTTACCTTGTTGGCCCTCGTGTCGTAGTTGCATGCTTAGTGTTGTTTGCGCTCAAGTCTTGTTGTCCGTCTTATCACCTGTTTAGTTTGATAGTTGGGTTTCAATTCAACCAACAATATGTTAATGTTCTGGGTAATAATAATTTGATGATAAGGCACCGGCAGGAGGCCCGGCGTGTTTTTGAGGCCTGCTAGTGTCGACCCTAATTAGGAAAAGGGTCTTGTCCATTGATCCATGATGAGCGCACTAACCGCATGTGGGAAGCGAGTATGGGCGCCCCCCCGCAACTTTGATTCGATTTGCATCTCGTCCAAATCGCCTCATTTAGTTCGGGTTTTCCATTTGCCGCATGCATATGCAGGTGCGAACCCTTGGCGCCAGGGTGGAGCTTTTGTAGTCGGCATTTAGGGAGACACGTTCTTAGAGTGCTATGAGGGTCCCCTTTTCTTCGTGGGGCTTGATTAGCCGTGCGCTCAACTGCACGGGGTTCTTTGGGCTTGATGCGAAGAAGAGTTGGGTTGTGTTGAGTACCTCGCTTGGTGGGTTGATCCCCCGTCTGGCGGGTTATTCTTACGTGTACGGCCAAATTGGTGCATCCCTGCAGGGTTAAATCTTCTCGAAAAGCCGTGTTATCCGCGGTTATGGATGACTTGGTGAAATTGCTGGCTAACAAGTACTTAGACAACTTACACTTAACGATGATAACTTGACTAGTAATATAGATTACCTCCACCATAAAAATGAATGTCACCTTAATCAACCGTGTGAGTTTCCTTGGGTTGCTTCCTTAGTAGGGTGTAACATTGGATGGGTATTGTTTGGTGAGTAGTTGTAGTTGGTTCTGATACGCTATCTTATCCCCTTTCTTTTAGCCGGATGTTGTAGCGCGTCTCTGTAGTTAGTTAGTGCAGCCCGCTGCCGCTTCTTTGCAATAATCCCTTCCTTTCCGTTGTACCCAAAGTATTTGTATCTTGTGATGATTGGTTACGCTGGTATCTCGCGAGTATGACTTGCCAGTACTTAACCGTACTGACCCACGAATCCATTTCGTGGCTGCATATTCCACATTGCAGTCAATAGGTTTGAAGTCTGACGACGTTAGCTTGGGAATCCCTCCGGCTTGGCCTGGGCAGGGATTGGACGCCATCGGTTATCTTCAGGACTCTTAGTCCAATTTGTATCTTGTCCGTAGTCGGATACAATGTTGTTTCTTCCGCTGTCTTTTGGATATTTGTATTGTATCAGTTGTATTCTTGACTCGTTTGAGTCGTCTTGTATATATCTCTTCTGTTGTTGTTGTGGATTATTCGTGAACTGTTGTAATGTTATCACAAGTGGCAACCTGGAATCGGTTATTATGTGGATTTGGTTGGAAATGCCGAAATCTGCATAGTGCCCGATCTCGGGGCGTCAAATATACTGTGTGTTGCGGTCCTCGGGAGGCGTGTCTCGCCTCTCCTACTGCCGGTAAAACTCCATGGTGCTCAGATGCTCGTCTACCCGATGCTTGGAGAGTGACCATGGTGACCTGTCAATCTTAAACAAAACAGGCTGCGGCAAAGTAACTTTCCGCTCTTCTCCATCCATATATAAAACTCTATAGACTAAATGTTCAATAGTAGAGTTAGATGTGACAAACTGATGGGATTTCATAGAAGCAAGGTTAAGCCTATGCGGAGCAATTATTTCATCATTAGGATCAATGGAAACATGCAAAGCAGCTGCGACACGTGTAGCAATAATGCCACCAAAAATAGGCCTAGCAGCAGCAAGGCGGCGTGCAACAAGTGCACCAAGGTTATACTTTGTGCTACGGTTCAGCGCAGCATCAATGAAAGCAAGGTGGTAACTAGAAACATTGCTAGTGTTCTCCCTACCAAGTATACTAGTACCAATATAATAAGAAAAGTATCTAAGAGCGGGAAGTTAAATGTTCCTTATCTTCCCACGTTGGGATGAGTGACCATCGTCGTTGGCGACTTCTCGATAAATCCCCTGGAGGTCTGCTGGTCTATCTTGAATCTTGCTTGCTGTCCCGGTGGCGTTGATACCTACAATAGCACAAAATTCTTCCAAGGACAAAGAAGTAGGACTATCATATAACTTGAATGCAACAGTTGGACCATATTGAGTGTTCTGAAATTTAAAGCTCGTAACAAAAGCTTTTGTGAGCGTGGCATATTGAGGGCTTTCATCCCCCATAAAGTTGGTGAGCCCAACTCTTTCAATAAGCATAAGAGAATCATCTAAAAGACCTGTATTTCTAAAATGTACGGCAAGGAAAGCTAGATGGGTAAACGATACCATCATCTTCCGCATCTTCAATAATTGACGCCATAACATCCTCATTATATGATGGCCTCGCCGAAGTGGAGCGTGAGGGCCTTGTCCTTCTAGAAGCATCACTCCTAAATATATCTCCAAAATTATAACTATCCATCTCTGAATTTTTCAACAATCATCACAAAAATTAATTTCAAGCAACTATAAGGTGGAGACTACCATAGGGACTTATATGAGAGCTAAACATACATCAAAAATAAATTATTTCTACTCAAATAAAGCATGCAAACTGACAAAAGCTCTCAAATACAGTACCAAAATACTCAAGAAATATTTCACTAAATAAAATTCTACTTGGATCATTAGAGGAGTCACATAAGGGAGATCAAACACACCAAATATCAGCACAAATGACGGGCTAAAGAAGGGTATCGAAAATCCAGAGGAAGAACATCAAGAATACGGGTTCCATGAAATGTTTTCAGCTTTGGGGGTGAGAGAGAAGACTTTGGCAGAGGAGAGAGTAAGTGGAGGGCCAGGGGGCCCACACCATGTGCTGGCGACACCAGGGGCTGGCCGCGCCATCCTGTGGTGTGCCTGACTGGTGGGTCCCCCTGGGGTCTCCCAAGTGGCTTTCTGCCTCATTTTTGACGTAAAAAAATATTATCATTTTTCTGGAATTTTTCGAGAAACTTTATTGTTGAGGTATTTCCAAAATTTTAATAATTAATAAAAATCGGGAAAACGAAAGTGAAAACGTGGAAAACAAAATCAAAACTATGGAGGTTCTATGACACTTTAATGAAGGAATAACCAAATAAAACAAAGGTGTTAGTGGTGAAAACAAAAGTATATGTGGTGAAAACATACATAACTTCAGTAAACAGGGTGAAAACATCAGGAAAACATGCATCAGGGTGGTGGAAAACATGATTATACTCAAGTAGCAATGTTATAACAAAAGTAAACATGGTGAAAACATAATGGTTAAGGTGAAAACATTGTCCTCTTCATTCAAAATCATTTTGTTAACAAGGGTGATCAAGTCTTGTTACCAGAATAATTTTCATATGAAGAAAAACTTTGCTAATCACTAAATGATTATGTTACCTCAACCTTTATAGGCATAATCCCAATCATAATAATTTCATATTCCTTTAGTGGTACTGGAATGGGACAATAAAATTCTCCAATCTTGATGGTCTCGATATTTTCAATTGAATTTAGACCATATTTCTTATCAATCTTCTTGGGAAAATAAACAGTGTGCTCTTTATCATTAACATTAAAAGTAACTTTCCCTTTATTGCAATCAATAACAGCCCCTGGAGTATTAAGAAAAGTTCTTCAAAGAATAATATAAATATTATCATCTTCAGGCATTTCCAACACAACAAAGTCAGCTAACAGACAATTATTAGCAACTTGAACAGAAACATCCTCACATATACCCACAGGAATAGCATTAGATTTATCATCCATTTGCAAAGATATATCAGTTGGTATCAATTTTCTAGGAGGAGTCTTTTATAGAGAGTAAAAGGCATGAAACTAACTCCAGCTCCTAGACCACACAAAGCAGTTCTAACATAATTATTTTTAATAGAACAGGGAATAGTTGGTATACCAGGATCTCAAAGTTTCTTAGGAACCTTGCCATTAAAAGAGTAATTAGCAAGCATTGTGGAAATTTCCTCATTAGGAATCTTCTTTTTGTTAGAGACAATATCTTTCATATATTTTGCATAAGGAGGCAATTTAATAGCATCAGTTAAATCTTGCAAGAACAAAGGATTCATCCATTCACAAAACTTGTTATAGTGTTCTTCTTCTTTTGACTTGTGTTTCTTATTAGGATAAGGCATTGGTTTTTGCACCCAAGGTTCTATTTTATTATCTGTCGAGACACCGTAGTAGTTTTCATAGGCGGGGGTGCCATGAGACTACGGTAGAGACGTGGGGTAACGGTATCGCGTGGTGGACAATGACATAGGATTTACCCAGGTTCGGTACGTCGCGACAGTACGACGTTCCTACTCCTGCAATCTCACTAATCAGGGCTAAAGCCTGTGTATAGAATTACAATGTGAGGTTTAGATCTAGCTATTCGCTGAGGATCAACTTCCCCGCGAGTTAGCCTATATCTTCTTCTCTGGTTATCTCATCTCCCGTCCTGCTTTATATAATAGCCGGATTAGGGCTTACAGGATAGGAAACCTAGAAGACTACGGTAACTATAACTTGGAAAGTAAGGAATCCGTCTTCTCCTCCAAGCCAGATCACGTGGGCCGTGATCCGGGTCCTTCTAGAATCCGGCTTCTGTGAGTCAGTTTACTGGGCCGCCCAATGGACCATAGCCCACTACCACTTGGGCCACCCTGGTAATCCGGCACTTATGACTACCATCTGATATACCCCTATTTGGTATATATCCGACAGTAGCCCCCAAGAAGGATTAAAACTCTAATTCGTCGTGTTTCGCCAAATATGCTTTGTCCGAGAAATATCGATCAGCAGTCTTGATTCTTCTTATTATCCTTCAAAAAGAGATGGTAACATGAAACTCGGAATCCTGAAAATCCGGCTTTTCTCTCGCGATCCTTCGCGGAGAAGGAACTTCCTACGTCAGCGCTTTAATCATGCTGACGTAAGGGACGTTTGGGTTTCACGCGGGAAACCCAGTAACGTATCTCTGACAAATTCTCACGAAAAACAAGGAGATAGCCATCATTACCCTGTCATTTCATTTCCCGGATTTTCCGGCGAGTGACACGCGTTAATCATCCAACGGCCAAAATAGTCGTTGGCACGTATCTTGACGGATTTCCGGCTATAAATAGCCTTCTTTATCCTCACAGAAATCCTTCCGCTCTCTCGCTTTCCACGCCATTACTGCGCCCAAGCTCTCGAGCGACGAACCAGTTCCGAACGCACACCGCGCCCAGAGCATCACCGGAGACGAACTGCGCCGCCACCTAATGGCATCTTCACCGTCCTCTCCCACTCACTCCGCCGCGCACACCATCGAGGAGATCATCAACGACCTAGATCCAAGGCTGGGCTCCTCGACGCGCGCCGGCGACGAGCCGGAGAAGACCGCGGATTTCGCGGCGGACGGAGGTAATCCTTCCACCGCCGCGAATCTTGCGGGTTCGAGCTCCACGCCTACTCCGCCGGTTGCTCCTGACACGGCGGAGGAAAAGATCACGCGTCTCGGCGACGAGCTTACTGCTGCCGGAGCTAATGAAGAAACGGAATTTGTCGGTAACTGGAGTCCGAGCAATATTCCTCTTCTCCTCATTCCACGAATGGCAAGGGAAGGATTAATAGTTAAAGGCAAATGGCGGAACTCGGAAGGTGAACTCGAGCCCAAACCAAAAGACGGGGAACGCGTCCTCCTTACCTCTCACATCGCGAGAGGTATTGGTTTACCGCCTTCCGCTTTTTCTTAGACGTCCTTAACTATTATGGCATCCAGCCGCATAATCTTACTCCAAACTCCATCCTCTATCTAGCTAGTTTCCAAGCCCTTTTTGAAGGGTACTTAGGAATAGCACCTAGTCTAGATTTTTGGCAATATTGCTTTGAGGTAAAACATAACCTCAGAGAAGGTATTTCCCCTATCTATGGAACTATATCTTTCGTTCTTCGAAAGTTTAGAGAAGATTGGTACCCGAAGATGAAAATGCCGGAACCTGTCCAATCTTGGATGGGTTATTTCTTTTACCATCAGGACATCCCATTCCCTGGTAAAGAAACCGGGGTTCCTCCATTCGTTAATTCTGCTGCCACCCCTCAAGAGAGCTGGACAGTTGAAGCAGTGCAAACATTGCCGGAAAACCTGATGAAGATAAAACGGCGTATCGCCAAGCTTACTTCCTCTCAGCCTCCTTTAACTGGGAAGGATACCGTTTTATGTTGGTTTGGACGCCGTATTCAACCTCTTTCCTTTCGTTCCCGGCTCCTTTGCGAATACGAAGGGCCAGAAGATAGTATGAGGGGAACAGATAAGTCCTACACCAAAAAAGATTTCATAAAACGGCTCAATCAACTGGTCGCCATCTGCGATCAACACGTAGAAAGTCTGGCAATTTATCACGTGGAGAATCTGGCCCCTAAGGTGTTTATACATTCCTTGCCTTCGGGTTTTCCCCAAATTATTTTTTTTCTCGGACTTTTAACGCATCGTTACTCCTTCCTTAGTTCGACGAACCATGAGGAGCTGATCTTGCTTCTGACACCGAGCTTAGCGAATTACATGCTAGCTTTTACAACGGTCGGAAACGTAAAAGGCAGGTGACTTTCGGAGACACGGTGACTGTTGACGGAATTCCCGTCGTCACCTCCAGGTATTTCATTGGAGCTTTCTTAGTCATCGTTCTCCGCTGGTTCTTCGAGATTTTTATTTCTCGGATGTTCTCCTTTCAGCCTTGCCCCAACTCCTCTGAAGATAAAGAAGCTGAAGAAACATAAAGCTGCTGTCAAAGGATAATCTTCTTCTGCCACCATAGGCACGAGGAACAGAACGGAAACACAGATGGGTGGAAATCCTCAATCATCTGGGGGAAACGAAACCGTTCCCAATTTGGACAGCAATATCCGGATAAAAGAAGAACTATTCGACGACCTCGGATATATCCGTCCGGAGGCTAAGAGATTCTTCGCTCCTACCCCTCTGATCCGTCCTTGGCCACAAGGCGGATTAATTGTTCATAATGATTTCGTATTTTCGCCTCGTCAGGTCATACAAGATGGCCTTCACCATGTTGGGATTCTTTTCTCTGACTATGCAAAAGAATTCAACGAGACCTTGGCAAACTTGCGAGAAATGAGCCAGGTAATATATCTAGCCCCCAAGCATTAAGTTGAAAGCCTGATTTCTTCTTAATGCTTCTTACTACGCTTGTTCATACTTTTGTCTTTCATTTCGGTGTTTCAGCATTCTGCTGATGCCATAAACTTAGAAGTTTTTAACAAACTTAACATCAAGAATGAAGAAGTTAGAACCCTTCAATCTATTGTTGAGTCAAAAAACAACGAGCTGGCATCATCTCAGCTATAGCTATCGGAAACAACAGGCATGTATTCTCTGCAGTTTTTTATCAGGAAAGTAATTTTTCTCGAATTTTTTCTAAATTCGGAATATTTTTCTTGTCCTCCAGCTGCTTTAGCTAAGGCCAAAGAATTAGCTGAGGATGCCAGCAATGCCGCTCGGCTCCGTGAGGAAAACTCGAACCTTCGTAATGAGCTTATGAAGGTTCAAAAAGACCTGGAAGCCAGTAATCTGGCCCTTGGGATTGCTCAATCCAAGGCTTCTTTACAGGCAGCAGAAAATAAGTCTATTATCTAGGATTTCGAAAGTATGTTATTCTCGCGCCTGAAAGAAGGTACCAAAATCGACGATGTTCTTGGTAAGTTAGTTCCTTTTACCGATTTCTTCATGTCTTATTTTCTTTCTTCTTTTTTTCGCCTAATCTTTTTTGGTTGCTTATTCGAAAAAACAGGAAATTTTCCAGGGCTTTCTCGGACTGAGAAAATCCAAGCTTTTGGGGAGGTATGGAACGCAATCAGAGATGCAGGAATGCAGTTGATTAACAAGTTCCTTCCCACAAGTACTATGGAATTCTCGGAGGTTTACAAACTTCCGGGTGCCATCATGGAGGTGGTGGAGTCCAGGGAATCCATCCTTCGCTCCGCTGCACGGGGTGGTGCACGCATGGCACTCGGCCTTATGCGTATGCACTACCCTGGTGCAAAGTCTTGGCGCGTGGCGTCCGGTATCCCTCAAGGATATACGGAAAATCAGCGAACCACCATCTTTGATGAAATCAAAGGTCACGCCACCAAGATTTCCTCTATGGTGAACATTTCCATCACCTATCCAGAAGAAGAGGTCCCTGCAGCCCCCGAGGATGACAGCAGCGAAGAAGACTCGGATGCTTGAAAGGCTGCACTTAACCTGGATGGTGGATTTGTACAATAGGAGCATTATTCTTACAATGTAATTCATATTGCAATGCTTCTATTCCGTTTGTCAAAACAAGAACTCCACCTTTTGCAGCTTTGAATTATGAAATTCCTTGCAAGGTTTTCGGGTTTGATTATTCCTTTATCTTCTAAGTTCTCTAGCGTATATGTTTTAACTGTCCTTAGTGTTTGAAATGGCTCGATAGTATTATGAAGCGTCATGCCGAGTAACTGGGTATAACCAATCAGTTTAAACTCGGAAACATGGATCATACTAAAGACATTTTTACTAACTAGCTCCAGTGACCCAACACACAAGCAATCAGATAATGCTTAGAGAAAGGTAAGGAATTTTTTGAATGAAACTTGGGCACGCAGGCACAATCCGAGTTTCCTTTAGCCGTTAGCAGGCTGAAATCATTCAATTTTTAAACGCCGAGCACGCAGGCACAATTCGGGTTAACATTGAGTATTTTGTAAGATCATTGGGAAATAGATAAGATGGAATCATGCTTTGTACTATAATGAACTTGTAAAAACATGGATATCAGAATTCCGACAACTTTATTTCATGATCTCAAAAGATGTTTACATAGAAATTGAACTAAGTATAGAAGGGACGTAACTGCTGGATACTCCAAGGCCTCTTTGTCTCTCCTAGCTCAACATCTATCTTTCTCTTTCTTTTGCGATTCGGCTTCTCGGGATCTTCTTCCGTATCTCGAATGTCGACAAGATAATATGATCCATTCTTCATGGCTTTACTTATGACAAATGGTTCTTCCCAAACTGGGGCCAATTTATGCTTCCTTTGTTGCACCAGCCTCAGTACTAGGTCACCTTCTTTAAAAGAACGATGCCTGATTTTCCGACTATGATAACGTCGTAAACCTTGCTGGTAAATGGCGGATCTTTGAAGCACAAGCTCTCGTTTCTCTTCTAAGAGATCGACGGCAACGTGTCTGGCTTCTTCGGCATCCGAGTCATCGAAATCTTGCACTCTTGGGCTATCATGGATCATGTCCGTTGGAAGAATAGTTTCTGCACCATAAACAAGGAAAAACGGGGTTTGCCCAGTTGACCTATTTGGCGTCGTTCGAATACTCCAAAGCACGGAAGGTAGCTCTTCTACCCATGCTCCAGCTGCTCTGTGAAGAGGGGATTCGAGTCTTGGGCGTATTCCTTGCAGGAGTGAGCTATTCATTCTCTCAACCTGTCCATTGGATTGCGGGTGTGCCACAGATGCGAGATCTAGGCGAATTCCCGTTTGTCGGCAATATTTTGCCAACTCCCCAATGGAGAAATTTGTCCCGGTGTCAGTTATTATGCTGTGTGGAACGCCGTATCTCATTACTAAGTCAATGATGAAATTTCTGGCAGTTGCACCATCCAGCTTTTTGATGGGTTTGGCCTCCACCCATTTGGTATACTTATCCACTGCTACGAGTAGATGTGTAAATCCGCCTCTTGCAGTTTTGAACGGTCCCATCATATCTAGCCCCCAGACCGCAAACGGCCATGTAATGGGGATAGTTTTGAGTGCTTGGGCCGGCAAATTAGTCTGCTTGGCGTAATATTGACAGCCTGCACACGTACTAACTATGTGCTCAGCATCTGTCTTGGCTGTTAGCCAGAAAAACCCAGCGGGAATGCTTTTTTAACTATGCTTTTTGATTGAGCATGATGTCCGCAATCTCCGGCATGGATTTCTTCCAGTATTTCTCGTCCTTCTTCTGGTGATATACACCGCTAAAAAATTCCGGAAGTACTGCGTTTATACAGACAATTGTCAATTACCACGTATCCTTTGCATCGACGCTGTATTTGTCTTTGCAAGACTTCGTCTGCTCCTTCCGGGTACTTCTGATTAACTAAGAAGTTTAAATATGGAATTGTCCAGTCCGGTTTGACGAGCATGACTTCAATTGATTCGGAAGGCAGAGGATAATCAACATCTCCACCTTTTATGGATGGCTCGTGCAAATGCTGGACGAATACACCTGGTGGTAAGGTTTTTACCCTCTCTGATCCCATGCGGGCTAACTCATCCGCGTTCCAATTTTCCTCCCTTTTGATGTGGAGTACTTCGAATCCGAAAAAACAGATGGCGAACTCGTCCACCGTTCTCCGGTATTCGGCCATTATAAGGCTTTTTGCGTCCCAGGTTTGGTTAAGCTGATGCTGTACCAAATCCGAGTCGCCATAGCACAAGATGCGCTTTACTCCTATTTCCTTTGCGATATGCAAGCCATGAAGCAGAGCTTCGTATTCTGCCACATTATTACTGGCGTTCAAGTGTATTTGCAATACATACTCCATTGTGTCTCACTTAGGGGATTTTAAGACGACACCAGCTCCAACGCCTTCCTTCATCTTGGACCCGTCAAAGTGCATGATCCAGTACTTGGACTTCGGCATTGGTGTTTTCTCCATTGCTTCCGTCCAGTCGGCGACAAAATCTGCCAAAACCTGGGATTTTATTGCCGTTCTTGGCTGATACTTAATGTCGAAGGCTGCTAGCTCGATACCCCATTTGGCTACTCGGCCAGTTGCCTCCGCATTGTTTATTATATCCCCTAGTGGTGCTTTACATACCACTGTTATGGAATGCCCTTGGAAGTAATGGCACAGTTTTCTAGATGCGAAAAATACACCATATGCCAGTTTTTGATAGTGTGGGTACCTTTGTTTGGACTCGGAGAAAACTTCACTTATGTAATATACCGGATGCTGGTCTGGTATGCTTTATTCGTCCTTCTTCCGTTCCACAACGATTACCGCACTAATAACCCGGTTTGTAGCCGTAAGGTATAGTAACATGGGTTCCTCGTCTTTTGGGGATGCCAAAATCGGGGCTTTTATCAAAGTTTCTTTTAACTGGGTTAACGCTGCATCTGCCTCCTCTGTCCACTTGAACTTATCGGATTTTTTCAGCAACTTGTAGAGTGGTAAGGCTTTATCCCCCAGCCGACTAATAAATCTGTTGACGGCAGCGGCGGAACCCGTCAATCTTTGGACATCTTTCACACAGGTAGGTTTCGAGATGTTCAAGATGGCTTTGATCTTTTCCGGGTTCACTTCTATTCCTCTATGAGAAACGATGAAACCCAGAAGTTTTCCTGAGGGAACCCCTAATACGCACTTTGATGGATTTAACTTCATCTTGTAAGTGCGCAAGTTTTCGAAAGTTTCTCACAAATCCTCAAGGAGTGTATCTTTTTCCTTGGTTACGCCAGCAATATCGTCCACGTAAACGTGGACGTTTTTGCCAATCTGACTATGCAAACAACGTTGCATGCAACGCTGGTAGGTTGCACCTGCGTTCTTCAGGCCAAATGGCATGGTTACATAATAGTACGTCCCGTATGGGGTTATGAAAGAAGTCTTAATTTGATCTTCCTTTTTCATGCGTATTTGGTGGTACCCGGAGTATGCATCCAAAAAGCATAAAAGCTCAGAGCCTGCAGTGGCATCTATTATTTGATCGATTCGCGGAAACGCGAACCTATCTTTCGGACACAATTTGTTTAAGCCTGTGTAATCTATACACATTCTAAGAGCAGTAGTGTCTTTCTTCGGTACTAATACCGGATTTGCAGACCATTCAGTGTGGATTACTTCCTGGATGAAATCTGCTGCTAAAAGCCGGATAATTTCCTTGCCAATAGCCTTCCGTCTTCTTCCCTCAAATCGACGGAGACCTTGTTTGACGAGTTTTGAGCCTGGAATTACCTTGAGTTGGTGCTCAGCAAGTTCCCTGGGTACGCCTGGCATGTCCGCTGGACACCAGGCGAAAATATCCCAGTTCTCACGGAGGAACTTGATGAGCTCGCCTTCCTATTTGTCGGTCATCCCGGTCCCTACGACGACGAATTTTGTCGGATCTTTGGGATCTAGGATTACCTGTCGTGTATTCTCGGACGCCTTGAAGCTGTCTGCTGGCTTCCGGGTTTATTTTTCTGCCGGCATTTCTGTTGGCGATACCTCCTTGGCCAGCTCCTTCAGTTCTTCCTTTGCTATGACTCTCTGAGCGCAAAGGGCATTTTCTTTTTCCAGCTCGTTTGCCAGCTTGAAGTCACCAGCTATGGTGATTACTCCTCCTTTGGGTCCTGGCATCTTCAGCTTGTTATAGATATAACAGGATCTTGCCATGAATTTGGCGAAAGCTGGACGTCTGAGTATTGCGTGATACACGCTTTCGAACGGCACCACTTCGAAGGATACTTTTTCCTGACGGAAGTGATTTTTATCTCCGAAAGTGACATCTAGGGAAATTTCTCCTAGGGATCGTGCTTGTCTGCCAGGAACAATGCCATGGAAGCGTATGTTGCTGTAATTGAGCTGGGACTCGGAAATCTTCAGATGCTTCAGCGTATCCAGGTACATTATGTTAATGCTGGATCCTCCGTCCATCAGCACTCTTTTCAGCCTAGTGTTCTGGACAATAGGGCTTACAACAAGAGCTTGTGTGCCGGGTTCAGGGATATTCCCGGGATGATCAGACTGATCCCAGGTAATTGGTGTATTGGAGTACTTCAAGAATTTCGGGGTTGCCGGAACAACCGCGTTTATTTCTCGAAGCGTTCTTTTGGCCACCTTTGCTCATGGAGTTGCTAAGAATGTTAACATTGCTTCGCCATCAACTCTCGGAAATTTGGGTTCGCCCTTTCGCTGTTGTTCCTGGATTTTTTCGTCAGTGTCCGATTCACTGTCTTCTTTGTCAGCTTCTGGCTTTTGTTTGGGGAATTTCCTCTTGGAACTCTTCCCTTTATTTCCGGATCCTGCACTGCCTTTCATGTGCTTGTTCAGCCGGCATTGCGCGTTTGTATGGGTGGGCTTCCCAAATTGTGAATGGTGGACACAGGGTTCCGACTTAATCCTTTCCCACTCTTCTGGAGTGTAGTTGATTGGATCTGGGCTGCGTCCTTTCCATTTATTCCCTTTTTCACTTCCAAAGGCTATGTTGACCTATTTGGGTTTTGTCGTTGTTTCTGGAGTTCCTTTTTTGTCAGAGCGAGGAGTTTTTTTGGCGAGTATCAGTGCGTCGATATTGCCTCCTCTTGCTCTGATGTCGTCTTTGGCTGTAGCGTGTTCGTTGGCGGTTGTAAGCATAGATCCGAGATCTTTGTGCTGTTTGGAACCAACCATGAACGGTACAAGTCCTGGTTTTAGGCCATTGACGAAAGCATGCATTGCTTGTACGTCAGTTACTCCAGAGCAACTATTCTTCATTGTCGTCCATCTGGAGATGAAATCCACGTATGGTTCATCCTCAAATTGGGTGCAACGGTTCAGCTGGTTGATGCTGTTCGGGCGTTTGTACGTTCCCCGGAAGTGCTGAGTAAATACTCGAGCCATATCATCCCATCTGTCGACAGTTCTTGATGGTAATCCATTGATCCAATCTCTGGCTCCGTCCAGTAACATTAGGGGAAGAAACTTGACAGCTTCCAGGTCTGTCCCATTGTTGATCTGAACGGCTGTATAGTAGTCTGAGAGCCAGGTATCCGGGTTTGTGCTGCCGGTGTATTTCTGGTACGTTGGACCGATCTTGGCAAAGCCAGAATGCAGGGTTATCCTTCGGATCCTGTCAGTGAAACACTTAGGTCCAAAGTATAGGTCGTCCTTTTCCGGTCTATCAATGTGTGCGGAATATCTTCCGGCTGAATGGACAGAAGGGGATCTACTCCTTTCTTTTCCATTGTTGCGTGGACGCGCTTTTCCAGGATCGTTTCTGTTTCTTCCAAGATCACGTCCTTTGGGGTGAGGCGGAGCTCTACTCCTATGCCTTTCTTTATTTTTAGGAGGTGTCCGAGATCTCTCACGCCTGTGAGACAAATCATGTCTTCCAGCTTTCTCGGCTGGGTTTCTCGGAGGTGGCATTGTTTTGCCGTCATTCCGGTGTTTGTCTTCCCGATCGTGGGGTTTGTGTCCATCTTTCGGGAGATGGGATCCGGTTCTAGACGCTTCATCCCTATTGTCGGGGTTTTTCTTGTCTTTTCTCAGATCTTCTTTTTTATCCTTTGAATTGTCTGAATCTCCAGGTTCTTCCGGTCCAGGTGCTTCCGGTCCAGGTGCTCCAGCGGCGCAAGTAGTTGTTTTGCATAGGGCGGAGTTATCATGCAGCCTCCCTGATCGCTCTTGGCCCCGCTGCTGTTGTTGCAATGCTTTTCCTAGGAAAGCATACACCCCTTGAAGTTTTTCACCGTTGGAGTACATGTCATTGTTGAGGATGGCTAATGCTGCTTCCGCGTTTTCTGCTGCGGTTTTGTATATTGGTTCGCCTCTGGCATCTTTGCCGTTTACCTGCTTTTGCCAAGATGGGTTGTGGAACCTTTCTTTTGGCGGCAGTACTTCCGGTCTTACGATTCTGGGTAACCTTGTAGGTTTTAAGGCAGATCTATTCTTTCTCTCGTACTCCTCTATTTCTTCCTTCATGACCTTGATGTCATCCTGGGTTTTTGGAGGTGTTCACGAGATCTGAGTAGATGTTGCTGCTGCCGTTGGAAAGCTCGTCTCCTGGCTTCCAGCATCTCAGGGGGTTCATTTGGTCCCACTGGCGTTTGCAACAGCTCCTGTTCTTCCTGTTCCGTCATTGGCGGAGCAAGGATTTCCTTGGTTTTCTTCTCTGCAGGCTTTGTTCCGCTAGCATCTCCTATTTCCAGGTTTTCATCAGCTAGATCGGCTGATTTTTTCTTTCGGATTTTGTATTGGAGTTTCTTAGCAGCACGGTGCTTTTTCTTGGAAGAGGGAGGCTTTTTGACAGGCTCATCTTCTGTCAATTCCTTGACATTAGGAAATACCGGAGAAGTTTCTCCGTCTTCTCTCTCTTCCTCTGGCGGAGGGGTTTTAGGGCTTTCCTGGCTGCCGGCATCCGTGACTTCAGCCGGTTTTGCCATTAGCACTTCATGGAATCTCTCTTGAAGAGATTTTACCATTTTTCGAAGGTATCCTCATCCTCATCTTCGGAATCGAAATTATCCGATCCGGTTTCAGACTCTAATCTCGCCTCAATGGCGGCTAGCACTGAATCGGCTTCCGAGTTCATCGTCATGTTGACGGATGTATGATCTTCCACCTCTGTGATGGGTGTGTTGTTATCTGCCTCTTGCACGGGATTTCCGTCATCCGTGTTTTCGGCGACTTCGGATTGCACCATGCCGATAAAGTGTGTACCACTGTTTTGTCGGTGATCTGAGCAGAATCCGGTATCATAGTCATCTTCGACTGGGTATAGGGCGGGTGGGAAATATTTGCTTCCACCGCAAAACCCCATTGCTTCTGCAGTTAGTACGATAAAGATGTTAGCAGATCCGATCGGTAACACGCAGGCACTTACCAGGTGATTTTGCGCCGGTATGTAGGATCTGTTGTCGAGGAAGCGTCCGACGTCGTCGTTGAACTCCAAGCTTCCGACAGTGATTGATCTTCCGATTCCGTCGAGTATCCCAGATCGGAACTTCACGCCTGATGTCGTTTGCCCCACGGTGGGCGCCAACTGTCGAGACATCGTAGTAGTTTTCATAGACGGGGGTGCCATGAGACTACGGTAGAGACGTGGGGTAACGGTATCGCGTGGTGGACAATGACACAGGATTTACTCAGGTTCGGTACGTCGCGACAGTACGATGTTCCTACTCCTGCAATCTCACTAATCAGGGCTAAAGCCTGTGTATAGAATTACAATGTGAGGTTTAGATCTAGCTATTCGCTGAGGATCAACTTCCCGGCCAGTTAGCCTATATCTTCTTCTTTGGTTATCTCATCTCCCGTCCGGTTTTATATAATAGCCGGATTAGGGCTTACAGAATAGGAAACCTAGAAGACTACGGTAACTATAACTTGGAAAGTAAGGAATCCGTCTTCTCCTCCAAGCCAGATCACGTGGGCCGTGATCCGGGTCCTTCTAGAATCCGGCTTCTGTGCGTCAGTTTACTTGGCCGCCCAATGGACCATACCCCACTACCACTTGGGCCACCCTGGTAATCCGGCACTTATGACTACCATCTGATATACCCCTATTTGGTATATATCCGACATTACCATGTTTATTAGCAATAAAATCTTCCTTAGTGTACTTTGTATTTTTAGTTTGCTTTTCAGGTTCAGCTACAAGTTCTTCTTTATCAGAAGCATCATTGTTTTCATTACCACTTTCAGTTTCAGCATCAGAGACAGATATACTATTAGGATCTTTAGCAAGTTCAGAGGATTCTACATCAGTTTTATGTTTCTTCTTCTTTTTCTTTTTAGTATGAATAACATCATTATTAGTTTGCTGAGAATCTTGTTCAATTCTTTTAGGATGTCCATCAGGATATAAAGTATCTTGTGTAGCAATACCACTTCTAGTTCTTATTTCATAAGCATGTGTTTCTTTAGAAGCATTAACTACCAAATCTTTTTGCACTTTAGCAAGTTGATCAATTTGAGTTTGAACCATTTGAAAATGTTTAACAAGCATTTTAACATCATTAGAGGTTCTTTCTATGATACCATGCAAACCATTAATAGCTTTATAGTTTTCCATTAGGTGATTGTGCACTCTCATATTAAAATTATCTTGCTTAATAACATAATTATCAAATTCATATAAGCATTGATCAGGAGGTTTTCTATAGGGAATATCTCTACTATAAAAATATTGGAGAGAGTGTACCTCAATGGGTGATGAGTGAGGGATTGGCTTACATAATTCTTCTATAGGTGGAAGATTCTTCACATCTTCAAATTTAATACCCCTCTCTTTAAGAGATTTCTTGGCTTCTTTCATCATTTAATTCAACCATTCTCCTCTTCTTGGGTGTTGGTGTTGGTGTTGATACTCGAGTAGGGGTCGGCTCAGGCTCAACCATAGTCCAATCATCATGGTTTTGACTTATTTTAGCCATTAATTCCTCAGCTTCTTCTGGAGTTCTTTGCCTGAAAACACAACCAGCACAATTATCCAGGCATGTCCTAGATTCAACAGTTAGTCCATTATAGAATATATCAAGAAGTTTATTATCCTCTAACTTATTCCCAGGTATATCCCTAACTAAAGAACAAAACCTTTCCCAAGATACATGCAATTTCTCTTCTTTTAATTGCTTGAAATTAAATATATTTTGTAAAGCAGCATGTTCAGCACTAGTAGGAAAAAAATTCTGAAAGAAAGCATTAACCAAACAAATAGGACTATCAATAAGTCCAGGAGACAAATTATTGAACCAAGTTTTTAGCTTCATCTTTTAATGAGAAAGGAAATATTTTAGCAATAAAGTAGCTATGTTTCTTACGATCCTCAGAGAATAAACTACTCAAAGAGGAGAGCTCATTCATATGTTTCATAGCACTTTCATTTTTAGTTCCACAAAAAGTTTCTTTCTCAACAATAGATATATAAGATAAATCAAGAGAGAAATCATAATCCTTATCCCTAATATTAACATGAGAAGTGGCAAACTTAGCATCAGGAGATAATTTATATTTAACAGCATGACTTTCCATAAGATGTATAGCAGCATATTTATCCTTCATAGCATGTATTTCATCAACGAGATCATCACTAAGTTCAATATAGCCATCATCAAAATCATCACTAGGATTTTCTCTAAACTCAGGTGAAAAAGCAAGAGTAATAGGATTTTCATCAGGAGTTTCAGTGTTTGCAATATTTTTATCTTTAGCAATAGTATCTTCTAAGAAAGGACCGAGAGAACCACTCTCATCAAGCACAGTAGAAGCATCATCAAAAGTATCAGAAGTATTTTCAGATTCAGCAGAAGTAGCATGTGGTGGTGTAAGCAGGTTACTCATAACAGACGGTGAATCAAGAGCAACAGAGGTGTTCAGAGTTGTACCTCTTCTTGTAGTGGATGGTAATACAGGAACGCTTCCATCACGATACTTACCCATGATGAATGATTGGCAGTAGATAATAGTACTCTCGGTGAGCTCGCAAATAAAGCTATGCTCCCCGGCAACGATGCCAGAAAATAGTCTTGATGACCCACTAGTATAGGGTATCGCAACAGTCTTCGAGGGAAGTAAAACCCAAATTTATTGATTCGACACAAGGGGAGCCAAAGAATATTTATGAGCCTTAACAAGTGAGTTGTCAATTCACTTGCACCTGAAAGTTGACTAGTTCACAGTGGTTTATCAGCCGTAACAGTTTTATAGTAGCAACAGTAGTGAAATAATAACAGTAGTAGTATGAAAACATCAGCATTAGTGATTAAAGTAAACGGCGGGATTAAATATTGTAGGCATAGGGATGGATGAACGGGCGTTTCATGGATAAGAAAAGTTCAAATAATGATTATGTCACGGGCATTGCAGATAAATAAGATAAAGCATCCAAGCACCAAGTAACCATAGGCATGTGTTTCATAAATAGTCGTACGTGCTCGCAATGAGAACTTGCACAACATCTTTGGTCCTACCAGCTGTAACATCCCAAGTATGAAAATACCCCTAGAATGTTTGATTTCTTGTTTAATTAAAGTATTGCATCATGTCATCATGCTCATTGCCTTGTTTGCATTTGTTTTGCATTGTTATTTCTGTTGTTATGCATCTGTTTCAAATTGCTATTTATTTCAAATTCAAACCAACTTCTAAAGCAATTTGTTCATACTTGTCATGTTACAATCTTTTCAAATAAGAAGTTCAATTCAAAACCTCATTTGTTTCCAATTAAACCATAAGGTTCACACCATTAAAGTTATGACTTTTAATAATTTAATTAATCCAAACTTAGTTCAATTGGTATTTCAAATTCAAATCAAAAACATCAAACAGCACCCAATTTCAAATTATGAAAGTACCAAACAATTCTAATCACATTTGTTCTAATTAAACAATAGGGTTCACCCTATTAAAAAGTTTGTTGTCAATAATAAACATTTAATAAGCAAATTCTTCCACATTTGAATTAATTCACAAACAGCAATTTAATTTGAAAACTTTTGTAAAACAAAGTTAGCATTTAGTTGCTAATGTAAAAACTAACCTAACCATAATTTTTCCAAATTTTTCCTAGCCCTAAAACCTATCAAATCCTTCCATTTTTATTTCTGCAAAAAAAAAAGCAGAATAAAAATTTAAAAATAAAAAGCGCGCAGCAGAGAGGAGAAGCCCGCAGCCCAGCCCACCTATTCTAATTTTCTGGCCCGCGTACCCCTTCGCACCCCCTCCTTCTTCTTTCTTTTGTACGGCGGGGCATCCGCCGGTGCCACGGCGGCACCGTAGCAGACCGACGGCCGATCGCGCGCCCCCTAGCCTATATAGCCACCCTAGGGCCCTGCGCCGCTACCCTAAACCCTAGGCTCCCTTTCTCCCTCGAGCTCCGCCGCCGATCGCCACCTCTCTGCCCCCGATTCCCCTCTCTGAACTTCACACCGGCGAGCCCCCTGTCTGAATCCATGGCGACCACCGCCACCTCGCTGCGCCATCATCCCTCCTAGCTACGGGAATCGATCCACCTCTCCTTCCTCGACCTCCCGGACACCTCCTCGAGCCCGGGGACGCTCTGGATCACCGCCGCCATCGTCGACGCCGCCGTGTCGTGGTGGTGTCACGGCAGATGCCATGGGATGGCTAAAGATGTGGGGACGATGGACGCTGGAGGTGCTCGGGGAGGGATCACGCGACGAGTGGCCGCGTGAGGTAAGAACAATACACTGCAAACAACACGATCTACCCAGGTTCAGGGCCCTCGTGAGGAGGTAAAACCCCTACTCCTGCCTCTCTATATGTATTATGATGTTTCTCCGAGTAGCCACAGTACAAATGATATCGCTACCGAGTAGCCACTTTCCTCTCTCCGAGTAGAGCTAGGTCAAGAACTTAGGGTTCTAGGGTTTATGCGTGACCCAGTATGCGATCGATGTGAGCATGCCTCGCGCAGGAGGCGGCGGGGCACCTTATATACCTGGTGCCCAGCCGGATACGTCCAAACATGGACAAGTGTCGACATAGTGTGCACACCGTCCTTCTTCCGGGTTCCCGCTTACAGCTTTGGTTCCTAACCTTGGCTTCATCTGGAAAGTCGTTGGGCAAAACTAGGGGACAGACTGGTATCACTGTACCTAGGCACAGAGTAGGCCCCCCTTATCCTGCCACGGCCTGCTTCCATGCTGTCACTGTCAGGCTGGCCGGTCCCAGATGAACAGTAGTTCGAATGCTGCCAAGTACGGACCCAGGATACGCGGGATCCTGTGTCAGAACGGCTCCTTTGACTTTCTGGCCCGAGTAGGTTCCCGCCAATTGTTCCCGCCAATTTGTACTCGGGCCAACTCTTCTACTCGAAAGGATAGAACTTGATTGATATCTCCTTCTGGTCATCTTGAGGTGAGACCGAGTAGCAGTCGACCGGGTAGCGAGTACCAGGTAGTCGGCTACTCGACCAAACCTCTCTTCTGTAAGCCGCCTTTACCACTTGCCTTTACCCTACTCGGGGGTAACCCCCCGACAGCAGTCCCCGAAGCTGGTTGAGTCTTGCAAACTCGTTCACTAGGCTCTGCCAGCTTAAAATCAATCTTTGCCTCATAGCCCTTGAACCTCAAGATGTCGCGTAAACGGCCTCCGAGTAGCACTCTGACAAGTATCTTCTGTCTCTTGTCTTCCGAGTAGCACTTGCTTTCTACTCTGTAACCGAGTAAAAAGACTTAGAGAATTTTCTTGAATTGAGCCGTTGCGGCGCAGAGCACCATCCAGCCGTCCGTGCCGCAGCCGGACGCGTGTCAAGCATCCACGACCCTGTCGTTTCGCTGCCCACAACACATCGTGCCACGCGCCCAGTTTTCACGGGGCGGGCCCACCGGCTCGTTATGTCCCATCAATCGTAATAATAGGCCATGATCTGATCGTGGGATCTACTGTGGCCGTTACGCGCGCGTTCTGCGCTTACATGCGTTTCTATTCGGCCACAGGCCCCACCACACAGCAATCATGGCCACGATTGATCCCACTACGCCGATGGTAACGGTAAAATCGCGGAGAGGGTATAAATACCCCCGCCGGTAACTTCCTTTTCCCCTTCCCTTGCACTGTTCCTCTTTCGTCCTCTGCTTTCCTCCGCCACCGAGCTCTCCGCCGCCGCGCAAGCTTTCGCGCCGCCGCGGACTCAATTCGCCCAACCAACTCCGTCCAATTTCTTCCACTCCTCCTACTCGCGACAATGGCCAAAGCCGGCTGGGCGGGCTCAATCGTTACCAGTGAGCACTTCGCCTGGCTCGTGAATACCAGGCGAGTTCCTCCCGGCGTGGAGTGCCGGGCGCCTGACGATGAAGTCGTGCCAACTCCGCGGGAGGATGAGCGCGTCGTCTTCATGTCGCACTTCGAGCGCGGCTTCGGACTGCCGGCCTTCGAGTTCCTCCGTAAGTTTCTTGACCACTTCGGCCTTCAGATGCATCATCTGCCGCCGAATGCCGTCGTCTTCCTCGCCTACCACGCCGTGGTGTGCGAGGCCTTCCTCGGCATTCACCCGACGTCGGAGACCTGGCTGAGGTACTTCCACCTCCGCTAGCAGACTGTCGGGAAGAAGGACAGCGCGGGCGTGGCCGGCCGCGCAACCGACACCGGCTGCGCCATGATGGTGCAGCGGACCGGGACGAACCACCCCCGTATCAAGGGGCTGGACTCCGTTCGACTGTGGCAGAAGACGTTCTTCTATGTCAAGAACATCCCCGCCGCCGAAGGAGCCCAGGTAAACGACAGGATCAACCTTCCCGCCTGGAGCCTCCGTGCTCCCACTCAGAAGAACTGGAAAGAGAAGCCCGCCAACGACGACAACGCCATCGAGATAGAGAACAGGCTTGGCTGGCTGATAGAGCAGGGCCTCAAGAATGATGATCCGGTGGCTTGCTGGATCCAGCGCCGAGTGCTGCCTCTGCAGGAGCGCTGCCATCTCATGTGCTACATGGGAGGCCCCCGCGACTGCACCAGGACGACAACCATCGAGATCGACAACATTGATGTTCCCGGGCACGCAAGGGTCATCTTGATGACGAGCCTCGGCGACCATTGGCAGTACGGGTTCGTCCCGTACAGCCGCACAAAGCCGATTGAGCGGGTACGTTCTCCTTACTCTGCTTTTGCATATGCTTTCCGAGTAGATAACTCTTCTTCTTGCCGCGAGTAGCAATTGCCTTCTGCACCGAGTAGGATACTTAGCCGAATCTCCTAGGCTTAATGTGTTTTGTACTTGCACGCCTTCTCGGGTAGCCTACTCGGGAATGATTCTTAGGCTTAGTGTGCTTTGCGCCTGCACGCCTTTCCGTGTAGGATACTCTACAATCATGCATAGGCCTCGTATGCTTTGTATTTGCACGCCTATCCGGGTAGAAACAATCAGCGAGCTGCCTAGGCTTAGTGTGCTTTGTGTTTGCACGCCTATCCGAGTAGAATTCCTTCTCGATACTCGGCTAATCTGTGACCCTTCTCTGTTTTTCAGATCCTTACTCGCCAAAAAATTGAAAGCTGCGAGCGCTTCGATGGCAACTTCTCTGCCGATCGCGAGGAGGACGATGTGCCCTCCTTCGATGCCGCGGATCAGATCAATCTCCCACCCTCCCCAACAACAGAGAAACGCGAGGCCGAATCATCTCTCCGCGACTGGCCGGAGGACGAATCTGAGGGTAATTGCGCACTTGCTTTGCTTGTTCTCAAAAAACACCCATCCACCGATTATTGTTTCTGACTTGCTCCTTTTCTTTCCTGAATTCGCAGATGATGTTGCTGATGAGCACGAGGATGAGGACGAAGACGAGAACGAGGACGATGCGGTCCTTGTCGTCAAGCCTCTGTCCGTCGCAGCCCCCAACACCCGCAAGCGGACAGGCAGTGACGCCCAAGAGCCTCCCACCAAGAGGAAAAAGCCAGCCGAGAAGAAGAAGCCGACCAAGGCGGTCGAGAAGAAGCCGAGGCGGACGCTCCCTTCCACCACTGCGTAAGTTTTCTTCTCGATCGTCTCTCCTCTCACGCTGTGCTGTTTTCCCCAATCTCCTTCTAATTCCTGATTCTTTCTTTCTCGGCAGCCCTGCCATGGACGCGAATGCCGTTCTCGCGCCCGACCAGGCCAAGAAACCATCAGTACCTCTGATCAATCTCGATGATGAGGAGGATGACGCCACCAACACCCAAGGAGCAGAAGCAGAACAGCAGAGCCGTGCATCGTCAGCAGCACGGGGCACTGCTGCTCAAGAAGCAGATTCGGAGCAGCAGTCCCGTGCAGAGTCAGCAGCACAGGACACTGCTGCACATCAGGAAAGACCCCCTTCTCCTCCGGCTAGCAATGCCGAGGAGAATCAGGACCAGGAGATGCAGGACACCGCCGCCCTTGAGCGGCCAGAATCTGAGCAAGAGCAGCCCACCACAAGGGCTGCTGAACAAGAAAATCCTGCTACCGAGCAGCGTGTAGGAGATGCCATCACCACAGATGCCACTGCAACAGATGTCTACCCACTGAGCGATGTGCAGCCAGGCGCCACACCGAGTAGTGCCCAGCCAGATGCCGCGCAAGGTGATGGGTCCTTGGCACCACCAACTATTCAAAGCACCACAGCGCCAGATTCTTTCTTGGCGCCGCAGACTCAGGCTACAGCCAGCCTTCCTGCTGGGAGAGTGACCAGGCAGCAGGCTCAGGCCCTTGATGCTCTGAAGGATGAAGTTAACAGAAGAGCAGCTGAGAAAGAAACTGCTGAGAAAGACCCTTCCGAGAAGACGGGAACTGAGAAGGAAACTGCCGAGAAGGTAGCCGCCGAGAAGGCGAAGGCCAAGGCTGAGGGGAAGCAACCCGAGGATCCCGCGAAGCAGAAAGCCGAGAAAGAGAAGGCGAAGAAGCGGGCCAGAGATCAAAATCAAATGCCGCCGCCAGCCTCAGGTGGAGCACTGGTGATTCGCGCTCCCGGCCCGGTTGCTACTGCTACCTCCGCCGCTCTTGCTGCTGCTGGTCAGCCCTGCTTCCCGGATTACATGGTTCAGGTTAGCCATCAAAACACAATTGGCTTCTCTCCCAAGGATAAGCAGCTAGCCCTTCTGAGGGGTAGAAAGGCCGTAGCCGTGAACTCCCCTCCCCCAGATCCAAACCAGAACCAGTCCGTCACTATTGCTTCTCGGGGAGTCCAAGATCCAACGATAAAATCCCGGAGCCTTGAGCAGGTACTCGACACCATTGGCTTTATCGACGCCAAGTGGGACAGCAAGGTTCTCGGCACGGACAACTGGCACGGCCTTGGACTGGGCGCAATCGACCACATGCGCGTCGACTGGAACAAAGTGGATCTGGGATACAAACCCATGACCGTCTCCACCCCCACCGCCACTCTCGCCGCCAAGATGTTCCTGCACCGTAAGAACGCCGAGGACATCGAGCAAGCGTATGCAGTAAGTCTCAGCCTGCCCTTCTCCGATTTGAATTTTTCTTCTCTTCTATTCGCCTTTATCTTCCTTTACCATCACCCAGTCCCCGAGATTCTGGTCGAGTAGGTGGATACTCTCCGAGTAGCCTCCTACTCGGGTTGAATCTTTTCTGCTCTGTCTAACTTGTGTTCTTCTCGCTTCTCAGGATAGCGTCCTGAAGCGGACCAACTTATACCGCGTGCTTCTCTGGAACCATTCTATCGCTAGAAGGCGAATCGCTGCATTGGAGAAGGAAAAAGCAGCTGCGGAGGCAGCGAGCAAGAATGCCAGCGATAGCACTCAGCAGCTGGCTGGAGTGAAAGGTACGCTCTTAGCTATGCGGTTACTGCGTTTCTTGCTTACGCCCGCGTCTGCTTTCTTTTGCGCTAACCTTTCCTATTCTGCAGAGAACCTGAAGAACTTAGCTGAGGAGCACGAGAAGTGCCGCGCGTTTGTGGAGAACGCCGAAGCCACCATCAAGAAACTAGAAGGTGAGTAGCCGTCTACTCGGCATCATTCTTGTTTCTGTTTCTTCTCTGCTTCTCTGCTAACCTTGTCTGTCTTTCCGCAGAAGATCATAAATTGTTCGTTGAAGAGCACCAAGACTGCGTGAAACCTGAAGAGGTGGAGGTGCGACTAATAAGCCAGTCTGCAGCTCTGCAAAGCACACACACTACCGAGATGGAGACGCTGCAAATCCAACTGCGGGAGGCACTCCAGGATGCTGTCAAGCTTGGTGACGAGAGGGACAGAGCCCTCGCCGCGAAGGCAAAAGCCGAGACAACCCTTAATGCCAAGATAAAAGCCCTCGAGCAGGAGCGCGAAACGCTGAGAAAGGCCAATGCTGGGTACTGCACTCAACTGGATACTCTGCGCCGGATCCAGGAGAAGCACATATCCAATGAAGAATCCTGGAAAACCCAGCTGCAGGCGCTGCGCATCGAGCTTAAGAGTACGCTTTCTCTTCCCTGCATCTTTCTCTTCTCGGTCGGATTCCTTCTCGGTTCTTCCTCTACCCGGTTCTTTTCTTCTCGGTTCCTCCTCTACCCGGTTCTTTTCTTCTCCGATTCTGAATTTCTTACTTGTTTTCCCAGAGATCTTTCCTGCCATTATTTCTTCCTGTGTGCCCGCTTTGGCCAAGGCTCAAGCAGCACGTGCTGCGAATGGCGAGCCAGAGGACACCAGGGCCGAAATTGAAGACAATATGCTGGTGATGCGAGGCCAGTTCGAACGCCTAGCCGGCGTTGGTAGAGATCTCGTGCGCGTGGGCTTTGAGCTTCACAAACTCTTCTGGCCTGAGGATCCTGAGCCAACAACCATCCGGAGCCTCGCACTCAAGCTACAGAATGTGAAGGCCGAGTTGAAGAAATGGCGTGCTTCTGGAGCTCGGGCAGGCGCGGACCTGATGCTTCTTTGCATCGCCTTCTGGTACGAAAATCTTGACATGCAACTCATCCGCGGGAAGCGCAACAACTCCAAGTGGGAGACAGACCCCGACTGCGTAGCCGCGCGCAAATTGATCGCGTATGAAGTGGCGGAGTGCGCTGAGACGGAGATCTACATCGACGGCCCCCCCCGAGCCCGACACCGAGGTGGAGGAGGACGAGGAGGAGGAAGATGAGGAGACAGACTCCGACCTGGAGTCGGGCTTCTTCGACTCCCCCAGGAGCAAGGCCGGGAAGGGGAAGGGCACGGCCGTCTCGAGTAGCGATGAGGAGGCCGAGCACATCGACACCGCCCCACTCGACTTCGGCACCTCTTCAGGAGCCGCTCTTGACGACACGATGCCCGCCCCCAGCCGAGCTTCCGGTTCCTCTACAGCTCCAGGGCCCATCTCGGTGGCCACGGTCACTTCTGACCTGGCAGCCACTGAGCAGGAAGTCGTGATGGAGGAGTCCGCCACCTTCCAGTCGGAGGCGGATGCCACCCATGCCAGCGCCGAGGAAGATGCGGCAGCCAGGGCCACCACAGAAGATGCAGCAGCCAATGCCAGCACTGACAACACTGCCACCTCCACCTGATTTTACCTGCATACTTTTTTACTCGAACACTTATCAGATCCCCGGGATGCCGGGAGCATATGTATCAGACTTATTTATGCTTGCTTACGCAGTTTTTATCCCCTCTTTGTTCATTTCGAAATTAGTCAATTTGAGCAACACTAGCTCAATGCTGAGTTGCGTTTCCATGCGAGTCCCCGAGTTGCATTTCTTATTCACCCTATCTTTCATCTCTGCTCTACCCGCAACTTGTTGCTTTTTTGGTATTCGAGTCACAAGAATCAAGGAGTAGGGCTGCAAATACTTAGCCGCTAGAAACAATCATGGTAACGCAGCCCACCACTCAGCCGAGAAGACGAAACAGGGAACAAAAGTAA
This sequence comes from Alopecurus myosuroides, assembly GCA_028641055.1. NCBI lineage: Eukaryota > Viridiplantae > Streptophyta > Magnoliopsida > Poales > Poaceae > Alopecurus > Alopecurus myosuroides. Next base: position 438,083,707 of record CM054058.1, on the reverse strand, counting down.
CAACCAATCTACTCGGTTCCTGCACTCTTTCTTCCTTAGCGATTTTCGTGTGCTCATTGACCTTTTGCTTGTTCTCTTGCTTGCCATGAAGCCGGGTTTCGGACAGCAGCATAGTCGAAGAGTTGGCATATAGGTTTAAACACAGTACTCAATGCGCTTATGAGTTCTGAAGTGGAGCAACCGAATAGACAAAGGGTCAAGCCGAGTAAAAACACTTAGAACAATTTTGGACGAGGGCAGTCCCCGAGAACAATTTCAGATTGCAGAGTAGAATTTCAACTCGGATAAGAGGGTACATACACATTTTTGCTTACGAATGAAAACGACGGAGTAGAGCTACATTCCAAGGGCGCTTGGTTTCCTCTCCAGCTTTATCTGCCCTGTTCGCCTGCGATGGGCGCACATCTACAAGATAGTACGCATCATTGTGCAGCGCTTTGCTCACAATGAAAGGCCCTTCCCATGGAGGAGACAACTTGTGCATCCCGGCCGTGCGCTGCACAAGCCTAAGGACCATGTCTCCTTCTCGGAAAACCCTTGGGTTCACCTTTCGGCTATGATAACGCCGCAGGTTTTGCTGGTAGATAGCCGAACGTGACAGAGTCAGCTCTCTTGCTTCTTCAAGCAGGTCAACGTCGTCTTCTCGAGCTTCTCTCGCCTCCACCTCAGTGTAGAGGGCTACTCGGGGGGAGTCATGCTCTAAGTCTATTGGCAACACGGCCTCAGCCCCGTATACCAAGAAGAATGGCGTGTAGCCGGTTGACCGGTTAGGGGTAGTCCTTAGACTCCACAACACCGCTGGCAACTCTTCTAGCCAACACCCAGGTGTTTTCAGCAGTGGCTCAATCAGCCTTGGCTTTATGCCTGCCAGTACCATTCCGTTTGCCCTCTCAACTTGCCCATTGGAGGCAGGGTGCGCGACTGACGCAACGTCTAGTCGGATATGCTTATCTCTGCAGAATCGCACCATTGCCCCCTCTGCAAAGTTGGTGCCGTTGTCGGTGATGATACTGTGCGGGTAGCCATATCTCATGATCACATCCTTCACGAACTTCACAGCCGTGACCCCATCGCACTTCCGAATAGGCTTCACTTCAATCCACTTGGTGAACTTGTCCACCATGACCAAGATATGTGTCATGTTGCCTTTAGCCGGCTTGAAAGGGCCAACCATATCCAAGCACCAAACAGCAAATGGCCATGTGATAGGAATTGTTTTCAACTCGGAAGCAGGCATGTGAATCTTACTTGCGAACATCTGACAGCCATTGCACTTCTCACAATATCTTCAGCTTGCTGCAGTGCAGTGAGCCAGTAGAAGCCATGCCGAAAAGCTTTCTTGACCAAAGCCCGAGATGAGGCGTGGTGCCCACACTCCCCTTGATGTATCTCCACCAGGATTTCTTCTCCCTCTTCCAGGCTCACACAACGTTGCAGCACGCCAGTGGCACTTCTCTTGTGCAGCACATCTCTGACTATGGTATAGCCCTTGGACCTTCTCTGAATCTGCCTCGCAGTCACCTCATCTTCAGGTAAAGTGCCGTCCCTTAGAAAGGATAATATGGGCATAGCCCAACTCGGTGTCTCCCGTATGGGAAACACTGGTTCGTCCAGTTCCATTGGGACGGGCTCTGGCGGTTGCACAGGAGGAGCAGGAGCATTTCTTTGCAGCCCAGATCGATTGGCGAGAACTTCTTCAATGAATGCGACAGCCTCTGGGTTGAGGGCGGCAGTCCCCGAGTACGGAGTGGCAGTCCCCGAGTAGGGAGTGGCAGTCCCCGAGTAGGGAGTGGCAGTCCCCGAGTAGGGAGTGGCAGTCCCCGAGTACGGAGTGGCAGTCCCCGAGTAGGGAGTGGCAGTCCCCGAGTACGGAGTGGCAGTCCCCGAGTAGAGGACGGCAGTCCCCGGGTTCCCTGCAGCACTCTCCCAGTCAATCTCCATTGGGTCAGATTCTTCACTTGGCAGAGAAGGAACAAAGATGGATTCCGAGTTGGGGGAAGGCTTGATGGATGGCTTCCTCAAATGCTCCAAGGCAATCCCTGCCGGGATGGACTGCCGAGAAGATCCCAACTTGGATAGCTCATCTGCTGCTTCGTTCTCTGCTCGGTGGATGTGCTGGAACTCACAGCCTTCGAAGAATCCAGTCATTGACTGCACTAGGAAGCGATACGATGCCATGTTGGCATCCAAAGCATCCCAGGTCCCTGAGACTTGCTGCACCACCAGATCTGAATCGCCATAGCATATAATGCGCTGCACGCCAACCTCCTTTGCTACTCGCAAACCATGTACCACTGCCTCGTACTCGGCTACATTGTTGGATGCCTTGAAATGAATCTGCAGCACATACTTGAGCTGATCTCGCTTGGGTGACGTGAGCACGACACCAGCACCAAGGCCTTCCTTCACTTTCGAGCCATCGAAATGCATCCTCCAATAGTTGGAAACTGGAGCAGGAGGTTCATATTGCATCTCGGCCCAGTCCACAAGAAACTCCGCCAGGACCTGAGACTTGATTGCTTCTCTTCTCGCATACGCGGGAGCGTACGCGGCTAGCTCAATCGCCCACTTGGCTACTCTACCACTCGCCTCCTTGTTGCCCATGATATCCGAGATGGGGGCAGAGCTCACAACTGTGATAGGGTGCTCCTGGAAATAATGTTTCAGCTTCCTGGCGCCCAGGTATACACCATATGTCATCTTCTGGTAGTGCGGATAGTTTTGCTTGGAACTGGACAGCACTTCACTGAGATAATAGACTGGGCGCTGCACACTCTTGCCTTCTTCTTCTCGCTCCACCACTATCACCACGCTGACTACTCGGTTAGTCGCAGCAATGTACAACAACATAGGCTCCTTGGGTAGCGGACTAGCCAAGACGGGAGCGCTAGCCAGCATTGCTTTCAGCTCATTGAATGCCACGTCCGCTTGCGGAGTCCAGACAAACTTGTCACTTTTCTTCATCAGCTGATATAGAGGCAGGGCCTTCTCGCCCATTCGGCCCAGAAAACGGCTCAGAGATGCCAGACAACCCGTGAACTTCTGCACATCTTTCAGTGATCTCGGTAAAGACATGCTCTCAATAGCTTTTATTTTAGAAGGATTGGCTTCAATGCCTCGACTAGAAACCAGAAAACCGAGTAGCTTTCCAGCCGGTACACCAAAGGTGCACTTACTCGGGTTCAGTTTCATTTTGTACTTGCGTAGGTTAGCAAAGGTTTCCTCCAGGTCGGCAAACAGAGTATGTGTTTTATTCGTTTTGATGACAATGTCATCTACGTACACCTGCACATTCTTGCCAAGCTGGTCGTGCAAGCATTTCTGCATGCATCTCTGATAGGTTGCACCCGCATTCCTCAAGCCAAAACACATGACACGATAGCAATAAGCCCCGTACGGGATAATGAAAGCAGTCTTTATTTGATCAGCAGGGTTGAGTGCAATCTGGTGGAAACCAGAGTAGGCATCTATGAAAGACAGCAGTTCACAACCAGCAGTGGAATCGATCACCTGATCGATGCGAGGTAGCGGGAAAGGATCCTTGGGGCATGCCTTGTTCAAGTCGGTGTAGTCGACGCACATGCGCCATGCGGTGGCAGCCTTGGGATCCTCCTTCTTCTTCTCGACCATGACCGGGTTGGCTAACCAATCCGGGTGCAGCACCTCCATGATGAAATTGCTTATCAGCAGCTTGGTGATTTGGTCACCAATGGCCTTCCTTCTCTCATCCCCGAAACGGCGCATAGCCTGCTTCACCGGCTTGGCATCAGGACGCACATGCAAAGAGTGCTCAACCAACTCCCTCGGGACTCCTGGTAGATCTTCATTTGTCCAGGCGAATACATCCCGATTCTCACGGAGGAAGTGGATGAGCGCGCTTTCCTATTTCTCCTCCAACCCGGAACCAATGATGGCTACGCGATCGGGGAACTCGGGGTCGACCTGGACTGTCTTGGTCTCCTTGGCAGCTTGGAAGGCAGTACCATGCTGTGTACTCGGCACACCTTGTGCACCAGCTTGTGCGGACTGAGCCATGGCCACCACTTCGTACATCTTCTTCTTCTCGGCCTCGATCACCATCGACTCTGCCAGCTTGGAGCTGGCTGAGGCACACTCCATGGACTTCTTGTAGTCACCAGCGATAGTGATTATGCCATTGGGACCAGGGATCTTCATCTTCAAGTATGCAACATGGGTAGAGGCCATGAACTTGCTCAGAGCAGGCCTGCCGAGTAGAGCGTGATAGGGGCTCTGATGATCCACCACCTCAAACTGCAGGCGCTCTGTGCGACAGTTCTCCCGGGTACCGAATAGCACATCAATCCACACTCGGCCAATCGGGTTGCACGAGATCCCGGGCACAATGCCATGGAAGGTGGTCTTGCTAGGCAGCATCATGTTCTCGGCCAGGCCAAGCTTCTCGAGTGTGTCCTTGTACACAATGTTGATGCTGCTGCCGTTGTCGATTAGCACCTTGCTGAACCTCACATTCTTCTCGGGACCCAGGAAAGTAGGATCCAGCACCAAGGCATAGGTACCCGGGTTGGGCATCACCTTGGGATGATCTGCTCGGGTCCACCTGATCTCCTGATCACACCAATACATGTAGTGAGGAACAGCAGGAATCACTGCATTGACCTCCATGGCCCGCCTGTGCTGTGATTTCTTGTCGACTGCCTCAGAAGTGAAGATCATATAGCTCTCATGGTGCTCTTGGTACTGGTTGGAGCCATTGCCCCCATTGTTGCCATTGTTGTTGTTGTTGCCCTGATAGTTGTTGTTGTTGCCTCTGTTGTTGTTGTTGCGGTTGTAGTTGTTGTTGTTGTTGCGGTACCTCTCGTTGTTGAAGTTCTGGTTGGCTCCTAAAGCCACTTGGTTCACATTCTCTCTTCTCGGGTACACTGGCGGCCGAGCTGCGGGTGCGCGAGTAGGCTGAACAGTAGCATTGGCGGCTGGCAGGGGAGGAGGAGGAGGCAAGCCATCACTCTTGATCACATCCCACCACTCGCACTGCCGAGTAGTGTGGTTAGCAGGCCTCGAGGGATGGTGAGTGTGAAAGCTGCATGGGCCATCCTTCATGTCATCGAAGACAAACTTCTTCGGCTGCTCGGAGTTCCCGCTACCCGACTGAGAGGCGCGAAATGGCTTCTTGTTGCCTTGGCCCTGGTTCTGGTTCTGCCCGTAGGCTCCAGCAGGTTTCTGCCTTTGGCCACCACCGCCTCCGACATTCACTGCATTCACCTCCTCAGGATCATACCGAGTATCTACTCGGCGCTTGTTGCGGAACTCGTTGCGCTTGCTGCTGTTGAAGTTTCTTCTCGGCTCAGAGGAGTCCATCAGTGGCTGAGTAGGATCACCGAGTGCGTACTGATCCGCAATCTTGATGGTCTCCGCCAGAGTGTTCGGCATCTCCCTCTGCAATCTCTGCCAAAGCATGCTGCCATGTCGGCAACCCTGCGCAAACCAAGTGATGGCCTGTGCTTCATTCACACCCTCACAGGTGTTCCTCAAAGTGCTCCACCGAGTAAGGTACTCGCGGTCCGTCTCGTCTTCTCGCTGCCTGCAAGCTGATAGCTGCTGTGGCCTATTCGGCCTCTTGTACGTGCTCGTGAAGTTGCTGATGAAGGCATCCGAGAAGTCCAGCCAGCAGTTAATGCTGTTCTTGGGCAAGTTGTTGAGCCAAGTGCGAGCTGGACCCTCCAGCATCTGCGGCACATAACGCACCGCCCATCTCCTGTTTCCATTCGCGATATGGACCGCGGTGACGTAGTCATTGAGCCAATCTTCAGGCTTGGTGCTGCCATTGTAGCTCTTGGTGCCTCTTGCGAGCTGGAAGCCCTTCACGGAAGGCTCGTTCATGATGCGCGGGCCAAAGCACTCGGGGCCAGGAGGACCCGTGCTCTCAAGCCGCGCCGACAAGCTGATACGGTCCAGCTGGTGCCTTGCGTCTCCAGGCGCCAACACGCGCTCACCAACACGGTCATGAATATCATAGCCAGCCATCTCCATGGCCGAGTAGCCATCATCATACCTATCCACCTGCACAGCAACATGCTGCTCCACCGGGTTGGCGACTGGTGCCACTGGGCGCGGCTGCTGCCTCTGCCGAGTAGGCTGAGCTGCGGGTTGCCGAGAAGAACCTGGACGTGCGGCTTCTCGGGCACGGCTTTGAGCTTGATGGGCTTGAGAGCCTGCTCTTGCAGCGTTGTGTTCCTGCCCGGGCTGCTGCGGCACAGCAACCTGTTTCGCGGCAGCGGCCGGGTCATACACCTGCATTTGCCTGTCTCTACCCGAGCGCCCGCTGCGGCTCTTCTCGCGGCTAGGATGCGGAGATGAGGCCTGATCGTTAGATCTAGCCGCGTGCGAATGAACCACCTGCGAAGCTCCAGCTCCCGGGTTGGCCTTCCGGAACTCCTCGTTCTGCCTAGCGGCCTCCAACACCAGCTCGTTGAGCCTCTCCTGCTGCCTGAGGCGCGCCTCTCCATCCAGGCGCGGCAACTCGGCAGCCACGGCCTCTGCAGCCCTGAGCGTCTTGGCGGGTGTGCTGTACCTTGGCCTTGTGAAGGTGTTCGCGGTGGCGGACTGCGCGGGCACTTCCGCAACTGTCGCCATCTCGACACCCAAGTTACGCCGCGTAGCGCCTACTCTGCTGGGCCTCCTGGCGACCGGCGTGAAGCCGTGAGCCTTGTTGTACTCGAGCTGGTCTAGACTCAGCTCAAGCCTGATCTTCTCCAACTCCGCCTGCTCGGCAAGCAGCTCCTGGCGTTGCCGCTCGAGCTGCTCCCTCGCGGCTAGGAGCTCGATGTCGGTGGGAGTGGGCATACCGGCTCGCGCAGCAGACGCGGGGATGACCGTAGAGGTGGAGGGCGGCAAGTTGTTCTCCCTCTCGTAGGGCCGGTGAGTCCTGCCACCAGCAGGCGGTTCGTCAACCTCCTCGACAACGGCCGCAGCGCCAGTAGCAGCTGCGCCAGTGTTTGCCGCCAAACCCGTCACCATCACCTCAGCGCAGCTCGCAGAGCTGCATGCGGGCCTTCCGCGAGCAACAATCACCGCGGGAGGATCCTCCGCGTCATGCACCAGCTCGGGGTACGCGCTGTTGGCGACGGTGGCGACGTAGACAAGGTGAGAGCCGAAGGAGATCACTGAGCCGCCCTCGGGCATGGCCATGCCGCCGAAACAGCCGGCGTTGTCGGTGACGAAGTCGAAGGAGCCGAATCTGTGGACAAGGCCACAGACCACGCGCTCCGCTGAAGAAGATCCCGTCCGAACAGAAACCCCAGCCAGCGCCGCTGGTAGCCCCACGGTGGGCGCCAACTGTCGTGGTGGTGTCACGGCAGATGCCATGGGATGGCTAAAGATGTGGGGACGATGGACGCTGGAGGTGCTCGGGGAGGGATCACGCGACGAGTGGCCGCGTGAGGTAAGAACAATACACTGCAAACAACACGATCTACCCAGGTTCAGGGCCCTCGTGAGGAGGTAAAACCCCTACTCCTGCCTCTCTATATGTATTATGATGTTTCTCCGAGTAGCCACAGTACAAATGATATCGCTACCGAGTAGCCACTTTCCTCTCTCCGAGTAGAGCTAGGTCAAGAACTTAGGGTTCTAGGGTTTATGCGTGACCCAGTATGCGATCGATGTGAGCATGCCTCGCGCAGGAGGCGGCGGGGCACCTTATATACCTGGTGCCCAGCCGGATACGTCCAAACATGGACAAGTGTCGACATAGTGTGCACACCGTCCTTCTTCCGGGTTCCCGCTGACAGCTTTGGTTCCTAACCTTGGCTTCATCTGGAAAGTCGTTGGGCAAAACTAGGGGACAGACTGGTATCACTGTACCTAGGCACAGAGTAGGCCCCCCTTATCCTGCCACGGCCTGCTTCCATGCTGTCACTGTCAGGCTGGCCGGTCCCAGATGAACAGTAGTTCGAATGCTGCCAAGTACGGACCCAGGATACGCGGGATCCTGTGTCAGAACGGCTCCTTTGACTTTCTGGCCCGAGTAGGTTCCCGCCAATTGTTCCCGCCAATTTGTACTCGGGCCAACTCTTCTACTCGAAAGGATAGAACTTGATTGATATCTCCTTCTGGTCATCTTGAGGTGAGACCGAGTAGCAGTCGACCGGGTAGCGAGTACCAGGTAGTCGGCTACTCGACCAAACCTCTCTTCTGTAAGCCGCCTTTACCACTTGCCTTTACCCTACTCGGGGGTAACCCCCCGACACGCCGTCTGCTCCGAGCCCCTGCCACCTCCACGACGTCGTTGAGCAGTCGAGCACGTCCTCCTCCTCCCTGTTCTCCCTCTGCACGAACGCCTCCTCGTCCACCACACACCCGCACGCGCACGAGCTACCAGCAGCACATCACAGCACCGGCAGCAACCACGGCTCGCCGCCGGCAACGTTCTCTGACGGGGTTCAGTTAGCGCGCGCGCAGTTGAGATTCAGATAACGAAACTGAAGCTCAACCTCACTGCAGCCCCCTTACTGACAAGATCGATCGAGCATCGCAGTGGTTGCGCTCAGCGTACGCGCACGGGAGAGGCCAGGGTTCGAGCTCTGGCTCTCGCACGGGAATTTCCCATCTTTTTAGCGCATCGCGCTGACAGGGTGGCCCCCCCTGTCAGCCACTGCTGTTGCCACGCAAGCACCCGTTGGCCCTAGGCCCACTGGCAGTGCCTAGGGTAGATTCTGCGCTGTATAAAATGAATTTCAACCTTTTCTGTTTCACAAACAAGTCCTTTTAATTGCAGAATGGCCCCTGAAACTAAAAAGCTAATAACTTTTATTTTATAATTCCAAATAACAAAAATAAAATATGTACACTGCACCAAATTTCATTCTCTACCTGTTTATAGCTTTTGTTTTCTGTTTTGAACATTTTAAATGCATTCCAAATTTGAATTCAAACAATTCATGTGTAATTTGAATAATTCCATAACTAATTCATACTTGATCCAAATAATGCAAATAAAATATGTTTCCCATGCTATTTCAAACCACCTATTCAAATATAAATTTTGTTTCATGGTTTGAATAATTAAAATTGCTTAAATAATTTAAACCTTGTTTAAATCATTTAAATTTGCTAAATTCATAACTTGTTCAATTTAAATTATTTTTGAACATGCAAAATATGTTTTCAAACCAGAAAAACATAACCTTTCCAAATATGAATTTTATTTAATGTTTTGAACAAATAAAATTCAATTAAAATACCAACTTGATTTAATTTCATTTAAAACTTGTATAATCTTGTTTAATTCATAATTAAATCATTGTAATTCCTTTTTCAATATTTGAAACATGTAATCCACCTAAAATTTTGTGTACTTTCCAAATATGAATTTTGTTATTTATTTTGCACAATTTAAATTGGTGAAAACAACAACTATTTGTGTAATCCCTTTAAGGAACCAAAAATCCCCTAACTTAATAAATAAATTCCTAAATTGGTAAACCTTATTTCCAATTGGTTCTATTGTTGGTATTTTGTTGTTTTCTTCATCCATGCATCATACTAATCCACTTTCACTTGTTGGTTAATTGGAAAACAATTGTTTCAACCAAAATCCATGGGCTTTTCATATGCAACTCAAAATTGCATATGGGTCCATTTAAATTGTGTTACCATGTCAACTAGTTTATTTTGATGCATCTCTTAACTTGACATTCATCATCCCATGATTGTGCACTATGCCATGATATTGATTGTTTATCTTTCTGCATTGTTTGTTTGCTTCTTCTCGGATAGACGACGACGTTGAGACAGACGATACTTACAGCACCCCTTCTGAGGATCTAGCTCAGTACCAGGCTGCTGAGTTTGCACGCAAGTTATCACTCACATGAACCATTGTGTTCCTTTCAACATTGGTTACCGATACTTTCCGTTGTCTATTTTTGCTAGCCCTAGTAATAGTTGTTTCTGTTACGAACCTATCACATGAATCCCTTAACCCTGATATTGCCTCACCTCCACTCCTACAACCCCATTGTTTGAGCCAGTGTCTTACTAGCATGCTTAGGTTGTTTTGCTCGAGTCTGTTACCCGTTACTTTCTGTTACTATATTTCTATTATGTTCTGGGGGCTCGATGTTAATCAATCAACCTGTTAATAATAATATGCTGATAAGGCACCGGCAGGAGGCCCTGTGTGGTTTTGAGGCCTGCTAGTGTCGACCCTAATAGGAAAAGGGTCTTGTCTACTGATCCATGATGAGCGCACTACCCGCATGTGGGAAGCGTGTATGGGCGCCCCCCTCAATTTGATTCGATTCGCATCTCTTCCAAATCGCCTCATTTAGTTCGTGTTTTCCATTTGCCGCATGCATGTTTTTGCGAGCCCAGCGCAGGGTGGAACTTTTGTAGTCGGCATATAGGGGGACACGTTCTTAGAGTGCTATGAGGGTCCCTTTTCTTCGGGGCTCGATTAGCCGTGCGCCCAAGGTGCTTTGGGCTTGATGCGAAGAAGAGTTGAGTTGTGTTGAGTGCCCCGCTTAGTGGGAGGCATCCCATCTGGCGGGTTATTCTTACGTGTACGGCCAAATTGGTGCACCCCTGCAGGGATAAATCTTCTCGAGAAGCCGTGTTTTCCGCGGTTATGGTTGACTTGGTGAAAGTACTGGCTAACAAGTACTCAGAATAACTTGCACCTAATTAATGCTACCTGACTAGTAATAGGCTTATTGACACAACAACTTGAGTCATTATTCATTAATCCAACTGTGTGAGTTATCCTCGGATTGCTTCTTTGGATAAGGGGCGAGATCCAGGATGGGTTTGTTTGCTGGTTAGTTATAGTTGGTTACGATACGATATCTTATCTTCTTTCTGTTAGCCGGAAGTAGTAGTATCTCTGTAGTTGGTTAGAGCAGCCAGTTGCAGCATCTGTTATATCCCCTTCCTTCCGTTGAACCCAAGGCATCTGTGCTTGGTGTTGACGGGCTACACTTTGGTGAACTGTGAGTCTTGCTTGCCAGTACGTTTATGTACTGACCCCTTTGGGGCTGTGGTTTCCGTAGACTACGTCTACGAGGATCCAGGTGATGGCTACTACGTGGAGTTTGACGAGGCTGCTGACGAGTAGATAGCGGACCCGGGCAGGATCCGAGACTACGTGGATGGGCTCCGTCTTTCTTTCATTCCCGGCTTCTTAAGCCTATTTGGATTTGTCTGTACTCAGACCCTTTGAATGCTTCCGCTGAGATGTAATGATGTTATGTTGGGACATGTGTCCTCTAGATGATTGTAGTTGCTATCTCTGCTCTAGTGAGAGCTATTTGCAACTTATTTCAATCATTTCTGTCTTAGAGATATGTTGTGCTATCATTCTGTTACAAGCCGTTGACGTACCATGTGTGTATGGTATGAAGTACGTCAATGGTAGTATCCTGATTTCTATGGGATAGTTTACGTCGACGCTGAACAGATAGGGGTTGGTTGTCACACATACGTGTGTTGGCCTACTCGTAAGAGGACGCGGGTGCCGGTAAGCCCCGTAATCCAATCTACTACTGTTCAACGGAACGGCGAGTATCCTTTAGAAGTCCGGGTGCGACAAATGGTATCAGAGCCTGTCTGCCTGTAGGATCCCTTTTACTGGTCGCAGTTTGAGTCTAGAAACTATTTTGTAGCTATATAGGGAAAATGAAACGTGAGAGTAGGAATTCTGCCATTTTTCTTCTTTCCCCACCCACACACCCTTTTCTGGTAAGGAAGTGCAACGTTGTTTTCTCTTCTCACCTAAACTTTCAAGTTAGGATTTCACGTATCCTGGTTTCTCTAGGATAGTTATATCTACTAGACCATAGGAATGGAGGTGGTTGTGACATGATTTATGATGTTGCCTACTCACGATTGAGAACGGAGGCGTGCAAGCCCCGGAAGCAGATCCTCTATTCTTTAAGCAGTAGATATTGATCCTTTAGAAGCCCGGATGGGTTCTTCCGTAGTACCTCAGGAGTTTTGGTCTCGTGTTTCCCGTTGTTGCTTCGATATCCTGTTCTTCTCAACATCCTTTTCGTCCGTTGAAACCTTGTTGTTGTTTTCCACTTCAGTTCTCTACCGGCGTCTAATCAAAACTTCCCCAATCATCTGCAGTTGGATCTCATGTTCTACCCGCAGGTGGTTCGGATGACTCGTTGTGAGAACACCGCCGGTTATCCGGAGATGCTGAGAGACATGGTCACTTATCTGGGGTTCCGTTGGGCACCAGAGTACCAGGTCTACGAGCACCAGAGAGAGTTTGAGAAGACCTACTACCAGGCTATCGTCTACATTCTGTCAGATGATGGCATGAGTGTAGCCCACCGCTACGAGGCAGTAGGTTCCACAGTGGATATGGTTGTGCAGCAGGCAGCTTATGTGAGTCTCACCGTCCTTCGTGCTGACTACTGGGGGTTTGACGATTCCATCTATCGCCACATCCCCCGTGGTTACATCACTTCAGAGGGAGCTCACTTCACTCTCTACGACAACCTGGATGTCTACGAGCATGATAACACCAGGCTGCACACCACCGCTCAGTTTGTGAGGCACAGTGACGCAGTTGCCACCACACTGTCTCAGGAGTTGGCTGCAGTCAGAGAGCAGCTCTACCTTGCTTTGACTCGTCTGGCGACTTACACCACAGACTTTGTTGGAGACGAGCGCTTTGCACGTTTCGAGCAGCCAGTTGGTTGTCCTCTACCAGATGCTGGAGGTTACGAGCCGATCAGAGGTCCACTCCTCAACCTTGGTGCTGGTTACACTGGGATTCCCCGCTTTGGAGCACAGGGAGTCGATGCTACGTATTTCACCACACCTAGAGTTGGGCTAAGACCACGTCAGTTCTATGTGGATCGTCGATCTACCTACTTTCGTGGGCGTCCTCCTCACCGTACCTCTCGTCGTACTACTCACCGCCGTCCTGCGTGATGAGCATGGGAGTACCGATGTATCCATTCCTAGCTATGTTAGTTATCCTTTCGTATTCGAACCATTTATGGTGGGTGGGATATTCTGATGTATTTGAACATGTGATGATGTACCTGTTGGTTATCTATTCATGCGTCGGAATAATCTCTCTTTCGGTTACCAAGTCTATCTTTTCTATTGTTGTGCTAAAATGCATTTCCATTCAGGATGCCGCCAACAAGGAACACCCCGCCTGAGCCACCTCCGATCACGGAGCTGTTGACTCAGATGACTCAGGTCGTGACGCAGATGGCCCAGTTCCAAGCTAATCAGCACAACAACCAGAATGCTCCACGAGTCAGTATCAAGGAGTTTCTGAGTCTGGGACCGAGAGCTTTCGTGGCAACCCGCGAGCCTCTGGATGCTGATGACTGGATCCGTGAGATGGCCAGGGCTCTGGACATTGATCACGTTGCTGAGGAAGACAAGGTCAAGTATGCCACCTATCTGCTGAAGGGTCAGGCAGCTACTTGGTGGGAAAACTACCAGACCATGAGAGCTGGCTATCCTATCACCTGGGGTTGTTTCAAGGATGCCTTCCTGAAGCACCACATTCCAGATGGTCTCATGGAAAGGATGCGTGAAGAGTTTTGCTCTCTTAAGCAAGGCAAGCTGGACGTCATCGGCTATCAGAACGAGTTCAATCGTCTCGCTCGATACGCTGGAGACGAGGTGTCCACTGAGGCCAAGAAGATGGCAAGGTTCCGCAGAGGTTTCAACCCGGAACTCAAGTACGCACTCACCAACATCAAGACCAAAGACTTCGAGGAGCTCGTGAACACCGTGCTCAATGAGGAAAATGGGCGCAAGGCGTTCGAGGAGTCTCGAAAGCACTCGCGTGAGGGTGGTTCCTCCTCCAACATGACCACCCCTCCGCAGAAGCGCCGCATCTGGGTGCCAAATGGTGTTGTCACTCGGGCTCCATATGCCCAAGCTTCTCCAGGCTTTGCTCCCCGCCCACCCAACCCATCTCAGATGCATGGTCAGAGGGTTCCAATGGGGCAGCCAAGGCCAGGTCCTCCTCGTGTCGTCACTTGCTTCAAGTGCAAGGAGACGGGACACTACGCTGACAAGTGCACTCAGAGGCAGCTACCTCCACCACCTCGCCCCAACACCAACCAGGCAATGGTGCGTGCTCCCCCGGCTAAAGCCTTCAACTCCAACAACGGGCCTGTCGGGACGACCGCGAGGGTAAATCATATCAAGGCCGACAAAGCTGAGGAAGCTGCTGACGTCATTCTCGGTATATTACCCGTAAACTCTTTTCCAGCTAAAGTGTTGTTTGATACCGGAGCATCGCATTCTTTTGTGTCAAAGATCTTTGCAACAACGTACAACCTAGTTCTGGTTCCACTAAGCAATCAAATCACCGTTCACTCTCCGGGATCTCAATTCCAAGATAAGTAAGGACAATCAAATCCTAATTGGAGGTCGCATATTCCTTGCTTCACTCATGTTGCTGGGAAATTCTGACATTGATGTCATTCTGGGCATGGATTGGTTGAAGACCAACGAAGCTAAAATTGACTGTGCTCAAAAGTCAATAACTCTCTCCCATCCTTCTGGCCAGATAGTCTATTCTCCATATGTATCAAGTTCTGTTCAGCTGTTCAACCTCGATGCAAAACCTCTTCCTGCAATTGAGAATGTTCCGGTGGTTTGTGAATTCCCTGACGTCTTTCCAGAGGAATTGCCAGGGATGCCTCCGGACAGAGCAGTTGAGTTCGTGATCGAGCTTGAGCCAGGTACTGCTCCAATCTCTAAGCATCCATACAAGATAGCTCCTCCTGAACTAAAATTGTTAAAGGAGCAAATCGATATGTACATGGAGAAAGGTTACATTCAGCCTAGTTCCTCCGCTTGGGGTTGCCCAACCCTGTTCGTTGCCAAGAAGGATCAAACAAAGAGACTCGTGGTTGACTATCGTCCTCTCAACGAGAAAACCATCAAGAACAAGTATCCAATTCCTCGTATCGATGATATTTTTGATCAACTTGCTGGAGCCTCAATATTCTCAAAGTTGGACTTGAGGATGGGTTACCATCAAATAAAGATCAGAAAGGAAGATATTCCAAAGACAGCCTTCACAACTCGTTACGGTCTATATGAATACACCGTCATGTCCTTTGGTCTCACCAATGCACCGGCGACTTTCTCTTGACTCATGAATTCTGTCTTCCATGAATACCTCGACAAGTTCGTTGTGGTATATCTTGATGACATTCTTGTCTACTCCAAATCTGAGGAAGAGCATGAAGAACATCTTCGTCTCACTCTCATGAAACTTCGCGAGCATCGTCTTTATGCCAAGTTCTCCAAATGTGAGTTCTGGATTTCAGAAGTTGCTTACCTTGGTCATATCATCTCTGCTAAGGGCATAGCCATTGATCCATAAAAGGTTAAGGCAATTGTTGATTGGAAACCACCCAAGACGGTGAAGCAAGTCAGAAGTTTTCTTGGCTTCGCTAGCTATTGCCGTCGTTTCGTACAAAACTTCTCCAAGATTGCCAAACCTCTCACTGATCTCACAAAGAAGGACAAGAAGTTCGTTTGGTCTCCACAATGTGATGAAAGTTTCAATCTCCTGAAGACTAAACTCACTTCTACACCAGTTCTTAGAGTGCTATGAGGGTCCCTTTTCTTCGGGGCTCGATTAGCCGTGCGTCCAAGGTGCTTTGGGCTTGATGCGAAGAAGAGTTGAGTTGTGTTGAGTGCCCCGCTTGGTGGGAGGCATCCCATCTGGCGGGTTATTCTTACGTGTACGGCCAAATTGGTGCACCCATGCAGGGATAAATCTTCTCGAGAAGCCGTGTTTTCCGCGGTTATGGTTGACTTGGTGAAAGTACTGGCTAACAAGTACTCAGAATAACTTGCACCTAATTAATGCTACCTGACTAGTAATAGGCTTATTGACACAACAACTTGAGTCATTATTCATTAATCCAACTGTGTGAGTTATCCTCGGATTGCTTCTTTGGATAAGGGGCGAGATCCAGGATGGGTTTGTTTGGTGGTTAGTTATAGTTGGTTACGATACGATATCTTATCTTCTTTCTGTTAGCCGGAAGTAGTAGTATCTCTGTAGTTGGTTAGAGCAGCCAGTTGCAGCATCTGTTATATCCCCTTCCTTCCGTTGAACCCAAGGCATCTGTGCTTGGTGATGACGGGCTACACTTTGGTGAACTGTGAGTCTTGCTTGCCAGTACGTTTATGTACTGACCCCTTTGGGGCTGTGGTTTCCGCAGACTACGTCTACGAGGATCCAGGTGATGGCTACTACGTGGAGTTTGACGAGGCTGCTGACGAGTAGATAGCGGACCCGGGCAGGATCCGAGACTACGTGGATGGGCTCCGTCTTTCTTTCATTCCCGGCTTCTTAAGCCTATTTGGATTTGTCTGTACTCAGACCCTTTGAATGCTTCCGCTGAGATGTAATGATGTTATGTTGGGACATGTGTCCTCTGGATGATTGTAGTTGCTATCTCTGCTCTAGTGAGAGCTATTTGCAACTTATTTCAATCTTTTGTGTCTTAGAGATATGTTGTGCTATCATTCTGTTACAAGCCGTTGACGTACCATGTGTGTATGGTATGAAGTACGTCAATGGTAGTATCCTGATTTCTATGGGATAGTTTACGTCGACGCTGAACAGATAGGGGTTGGTTGTCACACATACGTGTGTTGGCCTACTCGTAAGAGGACGCGGGTGCCGGTAAGCCCCGTAATCCAATCTACTACTGTTCAACGGAACGGCGAGTATCCTTTAGAAGTCCCGGTGCGACACCAGCCCATTTTCAACGGGGCCTCAAGGGAACTACTTGTAATTAAGGTGCTCCTTTTAATAAAGCACCGGAGCAAAGAATTAACACTCTGTGAACACATGTGATCCTCACATCGCAGACATCCCCTCCGGTTGTCCCAATTTCTGTCACTTCGGGGCCTCGGGTTCTGGACAACGATATGTGTAAACAACTTGCAGGTATGATCAAGAAACAATAATTATCATCATGATTAAATAACATGTTCAGATTTGAGATCATGGCACTCGGGCCCAAAGTGGCAAGCCTTAAGCGTAACAAGTTGCAACAATGTCAATAGCACTAATAAAGGATACTAGGCACTATGCCCTAACAATCACGACATTATTACATGAACGATCTCATCCAATCCCTACCATCCCCTTCATCCTACAGAAGGGAATTACTCACACATGGATGGTCGATGGAGAGGCGTTGGTGATGACGATGGCGATGATCTCCTCCAATTCCCCGTCCCGGCAGGGTGCCAGATCAGGAACTTCTGCTCCCCGAATCGAGGTTCGGGGCGGCGACGGCGCTCTGTTGTGTTTCTGTGGAATTTCAAGAACCCCCTCGCTTTTTAGGGTTGAAGGCTATTTGTAGTTGAAAGGGGAGTCCGAGGGGGCTGTGTGTGGCCCACACCATAGGCTGGCGCGGCCTAGGGGGGACCCGCGCTAGGGGGTGGTGTGGCCACCCTATGGCTCTTCTCCTGGCCCCCTTCTGGCTCCCGGGGTCTTCCGGGTGAAAACATCAATGGGGTCTTTTCTGAGCAATTTCCCGAAAGTTGTTTTTTCTGCACAAAAACAAGACACCAAGGTAATTCTACTGAAAACAGCGTTAGTCCGTGTTAGTTGTATTCAAAACACACAAGTTTAGAGGGAAACAATAAGAAAAGTGTTCAGAAAAGGAGATACGTTTTCGACGTATCAACCACGTCTAGCTTTCATTAGATTCACCCTCAATTATGTAATAAGATATGGGAAAGAGACAAATATGTGCGTCTACAACACAAGTTGTAGCAAGCTGTCATCTGAACTTTCCTATCAACGAAGTTGAGTCTATTGTCAAGTATGGCCTGCAGTCGTCCAGAAACCCCTTCCAGCATGCCTTCGGAGACACAAAACATATGCGGAAGCATCTCTTATCTGACATCTTATATTTCTTCCCCCTTGAAACTTTTAGTTTTCCTCTTACTAACCCATAATAGATATCAACAACACTCCTAGGTGATGCATTTTCAACCTCTGCTTTGAAAGTATACAACAAGTGGAAATTGTCAATCCACTTGCCTTTAATAAGGTCCAAAGCCATCTCCTTCCCATAAAAAACTATGTGGTATGGAATCAACATATTGAACTTGTCATGTGGCTTCTTCCTTGGTTCAGATGCTCCAATTGTTTGATCCCCCCTCACCCAATCAAGTACAGTTCCAGCAATCCACTTGGTTGAACCAGGTCTAATTTTCTCACTTAAAGTTGTGTTATGACTATTGTGTATCCGAGTGTTCACCTTGATCTGCATTGAAATGTTATTAAATTACATCACATATTTACTGAAAGGATATAAATATGAGAACATGTTGCAATAAAAAAATTACATCCTGAAATGGGTATCCACCCCTCATTGGAGATGCATGTAATCTCCATTTACACACTTTGCTTTTCCTGCAATGCACCCTCAGTCTTTTTTGGTCACTCTTTTCAGTGATATACTAATCCCCAACTTTTATTACGAAAGTAGCAATTGCATGTTTGTAGTCCTCCACACTTCTAAAAACAGTTCCCTCACCAATTGCAGGGTTTTCCGTGTCAAAGTGTATGATTGGCATGTCCTGGTTATCTTCATCTTCGTATTTTGAACCCATTTCCTCATCTTTAGCCTCCTCATCCGAATCAGTGCCATATTCAGGCTCAAAGTTGGGATCAACCAAATACCCTTATTTCCATCCTACTAGGATCAGCAACCACATTTGTAAATTGTCTCATCGGCAACATAATCTCGTGTAGCAAAACTGTCTTCTCCCCCTAATTCTATGTCCTCCTGGTCGCTAACCTCTGTATCGTACTCAAGAAGGAGTTGCTCAGTTGAAAGATCATCGTCCGTTTTGGTAATCATATGACAACATAACCATTTGATCTAATGTTTGTTCAATGGATGAAAATGACCAGGTTATTAGGTTCACTAAGTTTATGGGGCACGTGCTTGTTATATATGAAAAGTGCTAAGTGAAAGGAATCCAGGGAAGTGCAATTTGTAGGAGCGGAGGCTCCGGTGAAACCACCGGAGGCTCCGCCCAGGCTTCGGTAGGGGTCCGGTGTGGGCTCCGCCCAAATTCCTCTCTGGAGCAGAAGAGCGGACCCTGGAGCGGACCCTCCGGTGGATCTCCGGTGGGCGGAACCTCCGCCAATTCCACCGGAGGCTCCGCCATCCGCCAACACATGGGCTACACGCAAAAAGGGTCTGGTGCGCCTCCGGTGGCACCTCCGCTAAAATGCCCTTCTGTTTGAGCAGAGCGGAGGTTCCACCGGAGCCTCCGGTGGACATCCGATGGTCCCCCTGGTCCAGTACAAATGAGCTCCGGTGGAGGGTCCGGTGGTGGCTCCGCCAATCCACCCTTCTGTTGGAGAAGAGCGGAGGTTCCACCGGAACCTCTGGTGTACCTCCGGTGGGCGGAACCTCTGCAGATCCCACCGAAGCCTCCGGCCTGTTCTTCAGCACATGCAAGCTAGGGCACTGCGCAACTGCGCAGTGAACAGAAGACCACCGGAGCCTCCGGTGGAACTGGACTGCAACGGCCACTTAAATGCAAGGGGTATAAATACCCCTTCCCCTACCTCTTAAATGCTAAGCTTTTCCCCATTCTCTCTCCTAGCCATTAATGAAAGCTTCAACCACCTAGATCTCCTACTCCGTCCACCCAATCACTCCCAAACTTGGTGGAGATCTAGAGGAGACCTAGATCCACACTTCCACCAAAGGAATCTCAAATCCATCCACCACAACCTAGTAGATCTAGAATCCTACTTGAGGCCTAGAAACCTTAGTAGATCTCGTGCTTGTAGTTTCCACCTTGTTGCAAGAAGCTACGGATTACTTGAGAGCCTCCATCCATCTTGTGGAGTGACCTCAAGACCTTGTAAAGGTTTGGTCAACGCCTTCAAGTCGACCTCATAGTGGAAACGAGCATCTCCCTCACCGGAGAAGCTCAAGGAGAACAAGGTGTGCACAACCGTGCTATTGAGGAGCGCCTAGGTGGCTCCCCACCTCTCCAACGTAGACGTACTTCTCTTTGAGAAGGAACTACGGTGAATCATATCCTTGTCTCCTTGTTTACACTTGTTGTTTGCTTTACTACCTTACGCTTTACTTCCGGTGCGCATATTATTCAATTCACATAGGTTGCTCACCTAGTTGCACATCTAGAGAATCGTATCTTATCTTACTAAGCCTCACTAAAAGGAAAACAAAAGAAAAATTGGTAGTCAACCTATTCACCCCCCCCCCTCTAGTTGACCATAGTGCACTTTCAATTGGTATCAGAGCCACGGCTCTTACTAAGGGCTTAACTGCCTAAGAGTACAATGGTCGATGAAAATACCCCCGGTAGTTCTAGTGCGGAAATCTCCAAGATGTCCGACAATATATTTAACCTACAAGACACGGTTGGAACTCTCCAAACCGAATTGTCTAAGGTTAGCTCTACTGTCAGTATGGAGGTTTCTAGCATCAAGAAAATGATGGAGGTATTGATGGGGAGAACAAAGGAGTCCGCGGAAACACCTCTCACCACCAATGATGTTAGCTCGGACGAAGAGTCCATTCCGGACATCGACGAAATGGAAGCTAACATCGCTTTAGCCAAGGCGAAAGCCAAAGCAAAAGCCGATAAAAAGGCTAAGGGTAGTGGGAACTCCGAGGGCTCCAAGTCTCAATCGGCTAACGGTTCAGGGTCTAACTCTAAAGTACCACCACCTCCTAATTACGATTCTATCCACCCTATTGCTACAATGCCACACATGGTTAATGTTGGAAATCCTCCCATGCTTAACACTAACGAATTCTCTTCATGGAAGTTCGATATGGAGTCTCACATTTCAGGTTCTTGCACCGCCTTATGGAGAAGCATTCTTCATGGATTCCATCCTCATGATCCAAGCAACTTGACTCCAAGAGAGGATGTGGAATTCCAACTCAACAAGACCGCTCTCGTGACTATCCAAAAGGCTCTCCCAAGAGAACATCTCGAGCACATTTGCGGATTGAAGACCGCCAAGGAAGCATGGGATAAACTTGACTCCTTGTTCCAAGGAAATGCTAGCATCCAATCATCAAAATATGATGTTGCTCTCGACAAGTCCGAGAACTTCGTCATGCTTGAAGAAGAGAGTCCTGAGGAGCTATATAGAAGAGTTGTCACTCTTGGCAATCAACTAAGGGATTTTGGGAAAGAGGAAATCTCCGATGAATGGATCAAGAGGAAGTTTGTCAAGGCCATAACCCCATTTGAGAAGAACCTCTCCACTAGCATTCGAACAAGATCCGACTACAACTCTCTCAACTCCATCGGAGTGCTAAGTGAGTTCATTGCCATATCCTTATCTCACAAGAGTGCGGATGATGCTCTTGCTCGCTCTAGAGGACATGGAAAGTCACCCAACCTCGCCTTGAAGTCTAAAGCAATGGCCAAGATCGAAGAAGTTGTTGATGATGATGATGATGATGATGAGGACTATGAGGATACATACAAGGGTTCCCATAAATGTATCGCTCTTGCCATGCAAGGGTATTGGAAGAGATGGGAGGCTCACAAAGCCGGTGCCCCGAGACCTTCAAGGAACAAGATCTTTAGGAAGAAAGGGGAACAGCCAAGTACATGCTACAATTGTGGAAGTGCAAACCACTTCGTCAAAGAGTGCCCCTTTGAGCCAAGAGAAGAGAATGAAGGGAAGCTTGTTCGCAAGGACAAGAACAAAGCTCCTCAAAACAAGAACCTCGCTAGAAGAGTCCCAAAGGCTCTATATGTTCAAGAAGGCCCACATTGGAAACATACTACTCCGGAGATGAAGGAGAAGATGAAGTCGTAGGTGTTGCCCACGTCGCCATAGCTACGACTTCCTCTTCATCGGTCTCTCTATTTGAATCTCCCAATGAGAAGGCATCGATCCGACCTACATGTCTCATGGCAAAAGCCACCGCGGTAATATCTTCCACCTCCAAGTCTATTAACACTAGCTCGCCCTCATTATTGGATTGTGTTGAAAACATTGTTGACGATGAGGAGGCCAAGAACCTAGGATCTTGGTTGTGTAGTCTTGAAGGTGAAACTAAAGAAAAAGTAAAAGCTCTCCTAAGGCAACTTGATGATGCCAACTCTCTCATTGATGAGAAGGAGGAGATCATCATGACCTTGGAGAATCATGGAGTTAGCAATGAGAATCATGATGATGAACTAGTTAAGGCTCTTGAAAAGGAGAGATCCATGAGAGCCTCTCTTGAAGAAAAACTATCTAGTTTACAAGATACTTATGCTATTAGTGTTTCTAAGCTTAGGAAAGATAACGAGAAATCTCTTGCCAAGCTTAAGAAAGAACATGCTAAATCTCTTGTTTTACTTAAAGAATTTGAAGAGGAAGAGTTGAAGCTAGGAATAGCTCACCAAAAACTTGACGAGGAGCATGACAAACTAAAAAAGGAGTTTAAGTCTCTTAAGGAAATTCATGACAAACTTGCCAAGTCTCGAATCAAGCTCCAAGCTCAACAATCTAATAAGCATGTTGCATATTCATCAAATAGCATTGTTATTGCACCTACCTCTTCTACTACGACTAACAATGTAGGTAAGGAAAGAATTCTCAATGATGCAATAAGTTCTCAAGGTGCCAAGAAAGGAAAAGAGGGACTTGGTTTTGTTTCCAAGTCAAAGAAGATATCCAAGGATGTCACCTCTCCCTCTCAAAATTTTGTCTTTGTGAAAGAGGGTGAGGTGAAGAAAGAAAAGGAGACCAACGCCATTATGGGTGGTGATACCTCTAGGGGGAGCATCACTCATAATGATTTCGCCGGAAAATATAACCCATCTTATGTTCTTATGAAATCTAGAGATGGACATGTTTATGCTAAATACGTTGGTACTTCCCATGGTGATGATTATCATTGGACTATTTGGGTTCCTAAGACCCTTGTGACTAACAAAAGAGGACCCATTGAAGGATGGGTACCTAAATCAAGAAATTGATCTCTTGTACGGAAAATCTTCCGGGTCTAACAAATGGACAGTGGATAGTGGTGCATCCCAACATATGACCGGAAGCCATGACGCAATAAGCAATCTTGAACCTCCTCTACCTCATCTCAATTGCGTCACTATTGGTGATAAGTCAGAGCTTAAGGTATTGGGACGAGGCAAGGTAGCAATCTCAAATGATTTGTCAATTGAGAATGGTCTCCGTGTTGAGTCCCTTGGCTATAATTTGATGTATGTTCTTCAACTTGCGAATTGTGGTTTCACCTCGTTCTTTAATAAAGAGAGTGTGATTGTCACTTGGGAGACATCTCTTAAAGTATCCTTTGTTGGGTTTGTCGAGAACGGCATGTATGTAGTGGACTTCTCTAAAGAAGACACGTGTGCCGCGACATGCCTAATGGCTAAAGTTGATGTGGGGTGCCTTTGGCATCGCCGACTAGCCCACACCAATATGAGAATGTTACATGATCTCCAAAGTGGCAATCACGTTCTAGGACTAACCAAAGCTAAGTTTGCTAAAGATCGTGTGTGTAGCTCTTGCACCTTTGGGAAGCAACATGGGGAACAACACCCAACCAAGACAACTATCTCCACCACAAGAATTCTCGAGCTCATTCACTTAGATCTCTTTGGTCCACTATCCTATGATAGCCTCGGAGGAAAGAAGTATTGTTTGGTGATTGTGGATGACTATTCAAGATATTGTTGGGTGTATTTCTTCAAGAGGAAAAGTGAAACTAAAAGTAGAGTCATCGAGTTCATCACTCTAGTTGAGCGCCAACACAATGCTACCATATTGGCAATCCGGAGTGATAATGGCTCGGAGTTCAAGAACTACACCGTTGAGGGTTTTCTTAGTGAAGAAGGAATTGCTCATCAATTTTCCACTCCATATACCCCTCAACAAAATGGTGTTGCGGAGAGAAAGAACCGTACTTTGATGGATGCGGCTAGAACTATGATTGCGGAGTTCTCTTCTCCCTATAACTTCTGGGCCGAAGCCGTCTCCACCGCATGTCACGCCACCAACCGGTTATATCTTCGCAAGATCTTGAGCAAGACCCCCTATGAGATTCTCACGGGTAAGAAACCGGATGTATATTACTTCAAGGTCTTCGGTTGCAAGTGCTTCATTCGCAAGAAAGGTAAACGGTTGTCAAAATTTGAGACTAGATCTTATGAGGGCATTTTTGTTGGCTATGCCACAAACGCTCACGCCTATAGAGTCTACAACAAGTCCACCGGACAAGTTGAAGAAGCTATAGACGTGGTGTTTGATGAGGATAATGGCTCCCAAGGGGGGCGTATAGATCATGGTGTTGTAGGAGATGCAATTCCTCCCATCGTCATAAGAAGAATGGGGATTGGTGAAATAATCCCCATTGAGGGACACCGGATGACGGAGGGAGAAGGAATATGCCCCACTCAAGTGGAGCCATTGACTACACCCATTGATGATCAAGCTATCCAACAAGATGCACCAAACCCTCAAGCTAACAATCAAGGCCAAGCTAATGACCAAGGCCAAGCTATTCATCTCAATCATGATCAAGACTCTATCATTGTTGAGAATGCTCAACCTAGTGGTGATTCATCACCCATTATTGATCAAGGACAAAACGAAGATGGACATGCCTCTGATGAAGAAGGTGATTCTCAATCCATATCCAAGGAATCTTTGGAGGAGATACTAGCACGAAGAGCAAAGAGAAGACTAGAGAATCTTGAACGAGCGGGTCATACGGAGGACAAGATTCTTGGACAAGTCCGTGGAAGAGTGGTCACTAGAAGGCAATTGGCGGATTTTAGCAAGGCTCATGCGTTTGTCTCCTTCATTGAACCCAAGAAGGTATATGAAGCTCTCAAAGATCAAGATTGGCTTGAAGCCATGCATGATGAACTCAATAACTTCGAGCGCAACAAAGTGTGGAAATTGGTCCCTAGACCCAAAGATTGCAAGAATGTTATTGGCACCAAATGGGTGTTCAAGAACAAACAAGACAAAGATGGTATTGTCATTCCCAACAAGGCAAGATTGGTTGCTCAAGGTTTTTCTCAAGTCAAAGGTATCGATTTCGGTGAAACCTTTGCTCCCGTAGCTCGTCTTGAATCCATTCGCATCTTACTTGCCTATGCATCTCATCATAACTTCAAGTTACAACAAATGGATGTAAAAAGTACTTAATTTAATGGTCCCATTAGTGAGTTAGTATATGTCAAGCAACCTCCGGGTTTCGAGGATCCCAACCACCCCGATCATGTCTATAAACTTGATAAGGCGCTCTATGGACTTAAACAAGCTCCACGTGCGTGGTATGAGCACCTTAAAGAGTTTCTAGTAGATCGTGGGTTTAATGTTGGTTTAATCGATCCCACCCTCTTTACTAAGACGGTTGGAGGTGACTTGTTCATATGCCAACTCTATGTGGATGACATCATTTTTGGGTCTACTAACACTTTGTTCAGTGAGGAGTTTTGCAAGCTTATGACCGATAGGTTTGAAATGTCTATGATGGGAGAGTTGGAGTTCTTCCTTGGCTTTGAAGTGAATCAATATTATGAAGGAACTTTCATCAAACAAGCCAAATATACTCAAGACATGCTCAAGAGATTTAATATGAATGATGCCAAACCTATGAAGACCCCTATGTCCACGACCACCGACTTGAAAGCCGACCCTAACGGGAAAGAGGTAGATCAAAAGGTGTACCGCTCCATGATTGGCTCTTTGCTCTACCTTTGTGCATCTAGACCCGATATCATGTATAGCGTAGGTAAATGTGCAAGGTTTCAAGCCTCTCCGAGGCAAAGTCATTTGGAAGCCGTGAAACGAATCTTTCGATATCTAGTTCATACCCAAAACTTCGGTCTTTGGTACCCCAAGGGTTCAAGCTTCCAACTCATTGGATGCTCGGATGCGGATTATGCGGGAGAGAAGACGGATAGGAAGTCCACATCCGGGGGTTGTCAATTTCTTGGCCGCTCCTTGGTATGTTGGTCTTCCAAGCAGCAAAATTGTATTGCTCTCTCTACCACCCAGGCCGAGTATATCTCCGCGGCAAGTTGTTGTGCCCAATTGCTATGGATGAGGCAAACCTTGAAGGACTATGGTATTCATTTTGACAAGGTGCCTCTTCTTTGTGACAATGAGAGTGCTATCAAGATCGCCTACAACCCGGTTCTTCACTCCAAGACGAAGCATATTGAGATCCGTCATCACTTCATTCGGGATCATGTTGAGAAAGGTGATATTGATCTCTCCTATGACTCCACAACGGATCAACTTGCCGATATTTTCACGAAGGCCCTTGATGAACCAAGATTTCGAGCTTTGAGGAATGAACTAAATGTCATCGACTCTTCCAACTTCACTTGAAACCTTGCATATCTACCTTCATTATACTTGCTATCTAGTCTAGGTGTAGGCATGGAAATAGGGGGAGCGCTACTCAACTCATGAGTATGCACTCCTTTTATTATGCGAAAATCAATCAATCATTGCATATCTAGTCAATCTGTGACTCATTGTGCTTAATTGTGAGTAGTAATTTTGGACCCAAGATATATCTTCGCGGTGCCAAGTTATACACTCATACATGGTGGCCTCGGCCACCGACCTTTGGTGTGTTTTGGATCATTCTTGCATATTATATCTTCATCTTGACAACTCGTACGGGTTCGGTTTCTCATTTTCTTTATGCTTCTTGCGAACCCCGTCGAGTAATGTCTCTCGTATATCAGTGAAGATTTTCCGACCCAAGCCCCACTTGCCCAAACCCTTATTTCTATAGTATTTCTCGTGGTTTTTCAATCTTGGCGCGCCAAAATTCCAGTTGGGCGGAACCTCCGGTGAATCCACCGGAGGCTCCGCTGGCCCTGTCCACCGGAAGCTCCGCTGGCCCCCTGTGGCTCAGCGGGCCAAAACCTAGTTGTTTTTGGGACAGGGAGCGGAGGCTCCGGTGCAAACCACCGGAGGCTCCGCTGGCGGGAGCGGAGGCTCCGGTGAATCCACCGGAGGCTCCGCCGGCGGAAAAAATCTGTGGATAAGTTGTGGGCGTGCGGGGGTAAGTGAGATCCAATCTCATTTTCCCCCACCCGCCCCCATCTTCCTCCTCACGAACCGCCGCCGCCCCCAAGCTCTTCGCCGCCGGATTTGGGTGCTCCACCGCGGGGAGGCCTTCTCCTTGCCTCGGGACGCCCCGGGAACCTTCCCTCCTTCCCTTTTCACCATGGATGAAGCCGGTACGTGCTCTCTCTCTCTCTCTCATCTAGTTGATGGATGGGATGCATAGGAGTTCATGTTCTAGCTTTCTAGATTTGTGGATTTGGAGTTTTAGGAGTGGAATTTCTCGAGTACAAACCCTAGCAACCTAGATAATGCGTGTTAGGCTTGAATCGTTGTGGTTGTAGGGAAGATTCGTTTGCCCTAACCCTAGATTATTCAACCCTAACACCATGTGTATCTTGGTTTCTTGGTTTTGTGCGTGCTTTATCGACTCGAGCTTTACTCGTTCTTCATGTTGTTCTTGCTTTCTCTCTTATATGCTTCCGGTTCCAAAGGAAAAGGGCCACGGTACAAGACCACCGGCCGCCGCAAGCCCCAACCCGTGGATGAGATTCAAGAGGAACTTGACAACACTCAAGGCAAGCGCAAGCGGTATCCGGCTCCCGAGAAGACCTTGCCCAAGAAGAACACCGCTCCAACCGCATCCAAGATGTCCGATGCGGTGTTCGTGAAGGAAATACGGGAGAACCCGTATGTGATTGCCCGTGAGCTCTTAATGCCACAATTCCGGGGTAAGGATCCACGATTTCACACCATTTTCCAAGGACAAATCTATAGTGAGATCTTGATGAGGAAGCCGAAGGAAAATGTCGTCCCCCAACATGCTATCAGTCTTGGACACATGGAACACAACCACAAGTACTTTGGGGAGGCCCTTGAGCTCAATGAGAAGTTTGGTCTCGGTCCCATCATCACTCTTCAACAAGATTTTGATGAAGAGCTCGTCTGTCAGTTCCTAGCCACGGTTGATCTCGGCAATGAGACCAACCGTCACCTTATTTGGATGACTAAGGGAAGACAACTTACCATCACTTGGAAGAATGTTGGCACTATTCTTGGTGGCTACCCAGATTTTGGTCCATTTGCTAAGGGAGAAGAGTTTGCTAATGAATGGTTCCGAGTTCATGCCACGAACACTGCGTCTCTTCCCAAGGATGAACTTACTCCTCTTTATCATTGGAAGAAGTACGCCGTTGGGTTCGTCAAGGGTCTCTATCCCACATATGACATCATGTTGCGGGTCTATAGAGAGACTATCAACCCAAAGGCGGGCAATGTGGACGAGATCCAAGGATTCTTGAAGAACCTAATGCTTCTTACTCATCAACACCGGATGGATGCCACTCCTCGCAAGCTTGATGTGCTTGACTATATTTGGAACGAGTTGTGGCATGCCATATGCAACCGCAAGAATGCTTGCTTTGGACCTTTCATCATGAAGATCATATTACACGTGTGGAATGAGCAGTTTCCGGATGAACCTCTTGATGATGAGCATTGGATCTCTCACTCGGAAAAGAGACTTCTTATCAAGAATCACACGGAACCCATTGTGCATCCCACTCCCGCCATTTGCAAGCACAAGGCTAGGCCTCGCATCATCGTTGATGAAGAAGAAGAAGGGGGTGGTCCATCTCAACCTCCTCCCTCTAGCAATGCTTTTAAGTGGATGGCAAGAGCTCTCAAGAAAGTGTTTCGCTTGAACAAAAAGATTGAGCAACGTCAATGGTAAGCACATTATGATTTGGAACTCAAGAACCGCAACAAAGCTCAAGCATCTCGTCAACGTCTTCGTGAGGAAGGGCTCTCCATTGAATCCCCGGCTCTTGATAGCATCACGAATTGGGATAAATGGCAAGCAAGGGACTCCAAGGGGGAGATCATTGATTGGTCCGAGGAAGAAGGAGAAGAAGCTACTAGCTCTCGCCGCCGTGCCCCCTCTCCGGACCCAGAAGCCTCCGATGAGTGATCTTCGGGACGTTAGCGTCTTGGTATCCCTCTTTTGGTATCTTGATGCCAAAGGGGGAGAGATATATATTAGGAACGGGCATTTGCATGGGTCTCCCTCAAGCTTTCTCGATTTGCGTCTCTCTTTTGCTTGAGGGAGTTTGGCTTCTTATTTGAACTATTTGGAACTTCGTTTGTTTACATTATTCGTATCTATCGTGGACCTCGTTATATTATGTTCGTGTGAACCTCGTTTCATATTATTTATGTGTTATGTGTGTTATGTGCTATCATTGTCATATTAATCTTATATATCATGCCTTAGATGATCTCAATATGAAAGGAGCATATCTTTAGGGGGAGCTCCGTTCATATTGTGTTCGTAATCATGCAAATAGTTATGTTGTCATCAATTACCAAAAAGGGGAGAATGAAAGATCATCGTCCGTTTTGGTAATCATATGACAACATAACCATTTGATCTAATGTTTGTTCAATGGATGAAAATGCCCAGGTTATTAGGTTCACTAAGTTTATGGGGCACGTGCTTGTTATGTATGAAAAGTGCTAAGTGAAAGGAATCCGGGGAAGTGCAATTTGCAGGAGCGGAGGCTCCGGTGAAACCACCGGAGGCTCCGCCCAGGCTCCGGTGGGGGTCCGGTGTGGGCTCCGCCCAAATTCCTCTCTGGAGGAGAAGAGCGGACCCTGGAGCGGACCCTCCGGTGGATCTCCGGTGGGCGAAACCTCCGCCAATTACACCGGAGGCTCCGCCATCCGCCAACACATGGGCTACACGCAAAAAGGGTCCGGTGGCACCTCCGCTAAAATGCCCTTCTGTTTGAGCAGAGCGGAGGTTCCACCGGAGCCTCCGGTGGACATCCGGAGGTCCCCCTGGTCCAGTGCAAATGGGCTCCGGTGGAGGGTCCGGTGGTGGCTCCGCCAATCCACCCTTCTGTTGGAGAAGAGCGGAGGTTCCACCGGAACCTCTGGTGTACCTCCGGTGGGCGGAACCTCCGCAGATCCCACCGGAGCCTCCGGCCTGTTCTTCAGCACATGCAAGCTAGGGCACTGCGCAACTGCGCAGTGAACAGAAGACCACCGGAGCCTCCGGTGAAACCACTGGAGCCTCTGGTGGAACTGGACTGCAACGGCCACTTAAATGCAAGGGGTATAAATACCCCTTCCCCTACCTCTTAAATGCTAAGCTTTTCCCCATTCTCTCTCCTAGCCATTAATGAAAGCTTCAACCACCTAGATCTCCTACTCCGTCCACCCAATCACTCCCAAACTTGGTGGAGAGCTAGAGGAGACCTAGATCCACACTTCCACCAAAGGAATCTCAAATCCATCCACCACAACCTAGTATATCTAGAATCCTACTTGAGGCCTAGAAACCTTAGTAGATCTCGTGCTTGTAGTTTCCACCTTGTTGCAAGAAGCTACGGATTACTTGAGAGCCTCCATCCATCTTGTGGAGTGACCTCAAGCCCTTGTAAAGGTTTGGTCAACGCCTTCAAGTCGACCTCATAGTGGAAACGAGCATCTCCCTCACCGGAGAAGCTCAAGGAGAACAAGGTGTGCACAACCGTGCTATTGAGGAGCGCCTAGGTGGCTCCCCACCTCTCCAACGTAGACGTACTTCTCTTTGAGAAGGAACTACGGTGAATCATATCCTTGTCTCCTTGTTTACACTTGTTGTTTGCTTTACTACCTTACGCTTTACTTCCGTTGCGCATATTATTCTATTCACATAGGTTGCTCACCTAGTTGCACATCTAGAGAATCGTATCTTATCTTACTAAGCCTCACTAAAAGGAAAAGAAAAGAAAAATTGGTAGTCAACCTATTCACCCCCCCCTCTAGTTGACCATAGTGCACTTTCATCAGTGCCGGTACTTCTTACTGTACATGAAGGTCCGATATTGACAATCCTCTCTTGACGAGACTCTTTGTTAAAAATATGTACCAACATCAACAAAGTCCTACTAGCCAACTGTTTACCCCACATCAAGGTCAAAGCCTCATCATTCCTAAGGTCTACAAAATTGTCATGTTTGTTGTCATAGTATCTAGCAACGAATTCCTTGTTTTGCGCACACAGGAAATTCCCAAATTCCATACACAAATCATTTAAAGTTAATTATGTTGCGTCTACTATCAGTCCATACACGAAACCACCGCTAACAGTAATTCTACCATCGTGCAGAGTTTCTATGCGACACCCTGCCGAATCTTCGGCAGCAATCCGGATGCACCAGACGTCCTAGGTACATTGAGAACCGCATACAAATCACGATCACAGATCGCAACAGCTAAACTACTTTGAAGAAATATTGTAGACATAATTCGGTTCTTACTTACCCTGACGGTGCGACGAACGGCCGCTTCACCGGACTCCACAGTTGCAAAACTCGGCGGTCGGCCTCCACTAACACGGCGGCCGCGCCCACGATCTCAAACTCTGTGGAGTCCATCTCAGTGACGAGATCCCCCGTGCCAAAATTTAGGAGCGGTCAACAGAGCACGGCAGGGGAGCACGCGTCGGCGGAGGCGTAGGGGGGAGGGCACGGCGGATTTCGCTGTCCTAAAATGGACCGCACCGATGAGGAGGGAGGAAGGGAGAGATTGCACCAAAAACGGAAAAAGGTACACAAAATAGCTTCCTCGGATTCTCGAGCAGGGGGCCAAGAGCCGTGTATGATGGTGGCGGTAGAAATGAAGAGAACTCGAGGAGTACAGGGGACCACGTGTAAGGCTAACGTTCTAATTAAACTAAGTTTAGCCACACAAAACGACAACCGGTGGCGCCAAGACCGTCGACCAAGCCATGTGGTCAAAAAGTTCGCCTATCTGTGTATAGCATAAATACTGTATAAAGTTAGTGGCATAAGCACAATTTAGCAAACTTTGCAGGCACTGTACTAATTCATGTGGAAGTCAGTGACACAGTCGTAATAACATTTGGACTGTTCGAGTCAGCTTTCCCATGCAACGCTGCGCATAAGACCTGCCCGCCAAGCCGGTTGTATATTTGGCCCGGCCCTAATTCAAAGGAACTTTCGCGGTTGTTTTTAAAACAAGCCCGCCGCCTTATTTATTTCAGACGGGCCTTCGGTCTGTCCATCTCTAGCCCGCCATAAATGCCGAGGCGGGCCGTTTCCTCGCCTGCCTCTGCAGTTGTGGGAAGCGCACAATTTTTTTACGTGCCTCCGATCGACGAATATCTGAGCCGGGATTTTCTTTAGAGGCGGCTTATCTTCACAAACCGACTAAGGGATACCATTTCCGAGCATGTTCTTTTTTTTAAGGGTAAAACCGGCTTCTAACGACGGTCTCTGATACTCAGTTTTCTACAAGTGTGGGTTTTTCTTTTCGTGAAGTATGGAACTGTGTTTTCCTCTTTGTTACAAATGTGATTGTAATTATGTATGTTCTAGTATTATGTCTGTACTATTTTGTATTTATATGTATTATGAATGTTTTTAGTACTGGTTCAGTTTGATTATGAACAACCATTTAGGGGGCATTTTGGGGGCTATAGACCTTTTAGTACTGGTATCCCTTAGTGCCCCCCAAAGTGCTCCAAAAGCTATAGACCTTTGGGGGCATTTTGGCAAATGTCTCAATAGTTTTAACCTTTAGGGGCACTTTGCCAAAGTGCCTCAATAGATTTTTACAATTTGGGGCATTTTGGCAAAGTGCCTCTAAAAGTCTAAAACTTGTAGAGCCATTTTGGCAAAGTGGCTCTAAAAGGCTATAAAATTTGGGGCACTTTGTCGAAATATCTATAAATGAATAGAGATTTAAAAGCAATTTCTAAACTACCACTAAACCTCATATATTTAGGGCACTTTGCCAAACTGACTCAATATGTATGATACTTGGGAGCGTTTTGTTTAAAGTGCCCCCAAAAGGTTATACCTATTGGGGCACTATGAACAAAGTGTATTTAGTGGCACATAAGAAAAATTCCCCTATCGAAGTGCCCCAAAAACCCTACTGTACAGAACAACTAGAGAAGCTGCAGATTTTACACGCAGCGCAGACACCCCGTATTCCTTGTGTTGTGTTCATTAGACTAGCTAAGATGAATTTCCAAGTTCAAGGAGCATCGTGTTTTCTTGGTAAGAGAATTTCGTCCGTCGTTCCTAATACACAATCAAGCAGAAGACCAACTCGACTCGAGATAAAAGCAAATAAACGCACCGACTTCCCTGCCTTCCGTAGCCGACCGGGAGCGCCTATTGCGGCTAGCCGCTGAGCTGCTAGCGAGATACCGGAGCCTCTCTCACCGCCGTCCTACGTAGCCATTTCAGCTTCTTCTGGCTTGTTGTGTGGGGAGGCCGGCCCCAACATCATTTTCACCTTTGTTAGAGCATCTCTAGTAGTACCCCTAAACCCCTAAACCCTTATAGCAGTTTTAAGGGTTGAGAATGCCACTTTTTGTGCACTTTTACGGGTTGAAAAACAGGGGCAAAGACTAGAACCCTTAAACCCAACCCTTAAAACGGAATATTCTGTTTTAAGGGTTGGGTTTGAGGGTTCTAGTCTTTGCCTCAACCCCAACCTCTAAACCTGTCATCCGCATATAACATTTTTCCTCACATATCATCATTTCACATATCACAAAACATCATCACATTTCACATAAAACAATAATCATTCTAGTTATTATTACAACACCAAATAGTACTTGCAAGCACATAAAAAAATAATCATTCAAATTCTTACAACACAACAATAATTGTTCAAATCAAATAGAACAAAGATAAATCATGCGCCACGGCGCTGTCCATCCAACTGCCACTGGTGCTCTACTAGATCATCACGGAGCCGACCATGAGTGGCTGCATCTTCAATGTCACGATGTGCTTGAAGAAAAGATTGCACACGAGAAGGATTTCTTTCCGGTTGCACACGTGTGCCAACATTGTCATAGAAACAAGGCAAGTTTAACCCCCTCTCATCCTCTAGTATCATGTTGTGTAGAATTACACAACACTTCATGATGTCAACCAAGGTTTTCTTGTCCCAAAACCGAGCCGGACCCCGAACTATGGCAAACCTTGCTTGCAAGACACCGAACGCTCTCTCAATATCCTTTCGGGCTGCCTCTTGTGCTCTTGTGAAATGAGCCTCTTTTTTGGTTAAGGGCACCCCATTTTTCTCTTTGATGGACTTCACAAGAGTTGCCCATTCGGGATAAATGCCATCGGTGAGATAGTAACCCATTGAGTATTCATTGTTCATGACTTTGTAGTTGCAAGTTGGAGCATCCCCGGTTATTAATCTTTTGAACAAAGGAGATCTATTGAGCACATTTATATCATTGAGTGTTCCGGGCAACCCAAAATATGCATGCCAAATCCATGTGTCCTCTGATGCCACGGCCTCAAGCACAATGGTAGCATCACGGCTTTTACCGCAATACATGCCGTGCCATGCCTTTGGGCAATTTTTCCATGTCCAATGCATGCAATCTAGGCTACCTAGCATCCCCGGCCATCCCCTTTTTTCATTGGTTTCCATCAATATTTTTGTATCTTCCTCGTTTGGTGCTCGAAGATACTGCTCTCCATACAACCCAATGACCAACTTAGCAAATCTACGGACGGACTCGGTGGTTGTATCTTCCCCAATGCGAAGATACTCATCCGTGTAATCCGCGGGTATGCCATATGCGAGTACCCGCATTACCTCCGATATCTTTTGGTATGCACTAAACCCCATGATACCGGCGGCGGATCTACGACGCTTGAAATATGAGGAGGCCGCCTCACAATCCGTCACAATCTTCACAAAGAGAGAACGGCGCATTCGGTACCTTCTACGGAAGAGACGAGGAGGGTACGTAGGGAACTCGTCGAAGTAGTCTTCCATCAAATGCTGGTGTCCGAGAGCGCGGTTGCGGTAGATGGTGACTCTCCCCATCTTCGATCCTCTCCTCTGATCCATCAGCTTCGCGCGGTCTTCATACGACTGCACGTCGATGAGGAGGCTCATCATCTCGACGTCGTCATCTTGCAACAACTCGTCGATGTCGGAATCGTCGGATGTCGACCCATCCGACGATTCCGACATCGAGTCCATCACACTATCGTCGTTGTCCATCTACAAAGTTACCATCAAATCAATAATCTACCGTAAAACAAATATGAAAAAAACAAAATGAAAAAATAAAACGAAAAATTACCTTGGGGCTCGGGGGCGGCCGGCTCGGGGGCGGCGCGGGGGCGGGTGGGGCGGGGGCGGGCGGGGCCGGGACGGGGGCGGTCGGCTCGGGGGCGGGCGGAGGAGGGGCGGGGCGGCTGGAGGAGGGGCGGGGCGGGGCGGGGGCGGCCGGTGGAGGGCGGGCGGGGCGGAGGACGAGGAGGCGGGGCGGGGCGGAGGAAGAGGAGGGCGGGGCGGGGCGGAGCCGGAGGAGGACGGCGGGGCGGCGGCGGGGCCGGGGGAGGGCGGGGCGGGGCGCGGCGGCGGCGGGCGGGGGCGGGGGAGGGCGGGGCGGGGTCGGGGGAGGGCGGGGCGGGGCGCGGCGGCGGCGGGCGGGGGCGGGGCCGGGCGGGGTCGGGCGGCGGCGGCGCGGGGGCGGCGGCGGGGAGGAGCGGGGCGGGGCGCGGGTGATTTTTCCCTTCCGCGCGTGGGAGGGCAAAATCCGGGTTGGGGTAGGGGTTGCCCTCCCAACCTGCGAATGTACAGGCCGGAAGGGGTTTCTCAGGTCCGCCCTGTAATTTTTTTTACAGTTTTACAGTTTTAGGGGGTCTAGTCTTTGCCTTTTTTTCGTTCCAACCCGTAAAAAAGCAGTTATTTTTACAGTTTTGGGGGTTTAAGGGGACTACTAGAGATGCTCTTAGACTTCGTTTGAGCCGGGTTTGTGCGAGGTGTGTGTCCTTGTTTGGTGTTCTCGGAGAAGTTGTACTCGTAGTTCCAGCATGTGTGTTTCGGTTGTGAACATGTTGTTTTATTATTTTATAAAGCAGAGCAAACTCTCTGCCCTTTTATCTAAAAAAAAAGGACGTGTCTAGGGAGCACGCGGATGCTCGTTAGGGGTTTGTAGCACTCGCCCGGAAAAGGAAAGTGTACATGATCCAGAAACGGTCCCGCACGCCCCTGCGCGCCCGACCACGCAAAATTCGCGCCCGACGAGGTGGAAGCGCGCGCAGCCCCGCGCGCTAGCGCCAATTAATGCGCGTGCACGCGTCCCAAAACCCTACTCGCTTCCCTCCCATGCCCTGCGCCTCCTCTCTTCTGAGCCAGGCGATTCCAGCCGCCGCCGGATCTCTCTCTTCTTCTTCCCCCTGAAACTCCTACCCTGAAGCTCTGAATCAGTTAGATCCAGCTGAAGAAAAATACTAGTCCGTACCATCATACAAAAGTGGTTCTCCATCAGATAAAGATCAGATGTAGCTGAAGGGGGGAATCACTCTCGGTTGCTGTCCTGAAGAAGCAAAGAATAAAAAAATCTATGCAAGAACGATGTAAGTACCCCTCCCCCGATCAAAGTACAGCTGACTGTTTTTTTACAAATGAAGAAAGCAACTAAGCTAGCATCCCCTCTGTGAATCTTAAATCTGTTGAGTGAAGCAGTTCTCTTTGCTAGTTAGGACTCATAGCTCTGTGCAGGGAACTTGTAAGTACCTCTTTGTCATAAAAAAACAACAGAACTACTCATTTGCATGTGAATAACAACTTGTAGCTAGCATCTCCTCCTGTGAAGCGAAACATAGGTCAAACAAAAAAACAGTTCTCTATTTTTAGATCC
Source organism: Alopecurus myosuroides (assembly GCA_028641055.1). Classification (NCBI taxonomy): domain Eukaryota; kingdom Viridiplantae; phylum Streptophyta; class Magnoliopsida; order Poales; family Poaceae; genus Alopecurus; species Alopecurus myosuroides. The sequence goes on along the minus strand of CM054058.1, from coordinate 438,046,934 downwards.
TGGTTTTTCATAGAAAAAAGGAGGAAAAGCAATTTAGATAGCACTACTAGCTCTGTCCAATAACCATGCGAGTACCCCTGATCAAACAGAAAGCAACTTAGGCAGCATCCCTGTGTGAAATATGATCATGTTTAGTAAGCAACATAGGCAAAAGAGAAAAACAGTTCCTTGAGAGCCTTGTTTTTTGTTAGGGAAGTAAAGAAGCATCTGATAGCATTAGATGCACAACTTTGCCTACTTCATGGTGGGACTTTTCCTGTTCATGGTGATATAGTTGAAAACCTTAGTACCACTGCCCCGTGCAAAAAAACAGAACCTGCAACCAAAGAAGAGAAAATGGTTTATGCATAAGGCATTTCGATGCAACTTGTATCAGTTTGCATAATAGGTTTGCATAATTAGTTTGCAAAAAATTGGGGAAAACGCATAGTAAAAACATATCTGTGAACACTTGTTGTTGCATGTTCTACTGAATGGCACACGGGCAGTTGTTTGTTGCATGTTCTATTGAATGGCTCCAGTTGATATGCTAGGAAATCAATACAGTTATTTTTACATGCATGGATTTTAAAAGTACATAAGCACCCTGTGTTTTTTGTATATAAACTGATGTTGAACAACCAAACAGTTGCAGATGGTGGACTTGTACTTGAACCTCCCAGTTGACTACTTTGAGGTCGACACAGAGCCTATATTTTGCACGCAGGCGGCAGTATTCGAGACAGTTGGGGAATCGCCGGATCCAACCGAGATAGGGCGTGCAAATAGCAATGCTGAAAATAGTGCAGGCTTGCTTTGCCGCAATGTAGTCCTCCCGCAACCATCAAACCTTACTGTGCCTACCACGACTGCCCCTACAACATCCACTAAACGTGGTTTCCCAGAATACATCAGTGATGGTGATGGTGATGGCGCTGGTGTAAACGAAGAAGTTGCATCCACTCCCAGGAACCATTCCTAGGGATGAGATTTGATTCGTTGTCTGGTGCCAGGGAGAACTATAATGCATATTCTTTGAGGTTAGGGTTCTATTTAAAATTCAACACATCTAAGATGGAAAATTACACAAACTTGTTGGAGAAGCAGATGTTTGTTTGCAACAAACACATGGCTCCTAAGACCGGAGAACAAATTCAGAAGAAGCAGCTGGATGGTGTTAACAAAGTGAGCCATGTGCAACTTGACAGTGATGATGATGGTGACTGTGATGCGGGCGGTGATGGTGGAGCTGGCCCAAGCAAGATACCAAGTGCTTGTAAGAAGTGTCGGGGCAAGCGAAAAAAGGCAATCGATCAAGCAAAGGAAGTGCCCTGCTAAGATGATTGTGAAGTTGATCAACAACAAATGGAAAGTGACTTATTTTATTTCTGAACACAACCACCCCATGGTTGAGAAACCGTCTCTCGGAAAATACTTGAGGTCACACAGGGGCATCCCCGCAGACGAGAAACAATTCTTGAAGTGCTTACATGACTGCAACATTGAGATTGCTACGTTTTTTTTTCCTATGTCAGTTAAGTTGCATAGTTAGGTGGACGAACACCCTTTTTTGTTGGTTTTTGTGCACATAATACCTTCATTCTATGGTGTTGAAGCTTTTGTGTCGTATGAGTCCAAGGACATCACCAACTTGCGAAGAAAGTTTCGCGCTGCGAACCAGGAGTACGATAGAGATGATACTATTTTCTATTTCATGGAACTGAAGGAGAAGGACCCCGAATTCTTCTACAATGTGTCATATGATGACGAGGGCCGAGTTGAGAACATATTTTGGGTTGACAATCTAGCTAGGAAAGCTTATGGAGATGCTTACCATTACTGTGTCTCGTTTGACACTGCATTTATGACCAACCACTTCAACATGCCATTTGCACCTTTCATTGGGGTTAATAGGCATGGTCAGTCATTCCTGTTGGGTTGCGGTTTCCTACGGGATGAGAAAGAAGATGCTTTCAAGTGGTTGTTTGGCACATTCCTTGAGGCAATGAGTGGAAATCAACCAGACAATATTATAAGGGATCGGGATAGAGCTATGGCGAACGCGATCTCGGCTGTTTCCCCTGACTGTGTACACCGCAATTGCCATTGGCACATCATTAAAAAAGCCAATGAAAATCTAGGTCCATACCTACGGCGGCATCCTAGGATGGCTGAAGATTTTAACGAGTGCATCGATGAGAGCATGACTCCTGAGGTGTTTGAAGCAAAATGGGCAGAAATGGTTGATAAATGGAATTTAAGCGGTCATGAAACATTCGGTTGGTTGAAGAAAATATGCACACACATGGGTCCCTTGCTACTTCAGGATGCGTTTCTTTCTTATCCTCCAATCAACACAAACGAGTCAAGGTTTTAATAACATGTTGAAGCGATATGTCAATCCTCGGAACTCAATTAAGCATTTCGTGAAGCAGTATGAGAAAATTTAGCAGCAGATACTTTGTATGGAAGGGCATAATGATTTCAGTACAAATGAACTTGTGTTAAGAACGTGGTCACCGTTCCCGATAGAGAAGCATGCAATGTCTGTCTACACCAGACCAATTTATCATCGCTTCAAGTTGGAGTTTGAGATGATAGGCCGGTACAATTTTCAACCGCATGGCCAGAACATGTACCTGGTTGTTCCTAACAACCTTAGGTGCTATCTGTATGGGTCTAGGAGCTACATGGTAAATGCCAATGGCGGTAACAACAGTTTCAATTGTGAGTGTTGCAAGTTTGAGCGTGACGGGATGCTTCGTGTGCATATTTTGAAGGTTTTCACTCATCTTGGTGTTGACATGATACCCAAGCCGTATATATCTCGCATGTGGACACAAGATGCATTACCATCTGTTGTTTTTCCACAACTTGCAGGGAAAAAAGATGCCATGCCTGACGAGTCACGCGAGCATATAAGGTTTACAAACTTGTCAGAGACTTCGCAGACGTTCCTAAGCTGGGTGCTAAGTCTAACCAAGCAGAGGCAATTGCCAGAAGAGACATCAGGGAGATATGGACTGAATTTGCTCGACTAAACAAAGTTAATAAGAAGGCTAATCCCAGGACAGTTCCTTCTAACTTGCACCCAGGGTGTAACACCCGGGGTTTTTCCCTCAGATAGAATTGCTTGTTTTCCATTTGGCATTGCATTGCATCATGCATCATTTGCGTTGCACTTTGCTTCAAACCATTTTTGGAAAATTCAAACAAATTTAAACTTTCAAACATGCTCAAATGGTTCCAATTAAAATTGCAAACAAATCATTTTGGGAGTTGGAAATAATAAAAATGGGTTGGTTTTCAAATTGGTATTAAATGCAACCCAAATTTGAATTCAAATTTCAAAAATTCAGACAAGTGTGCAATTTGAAAATTCTAGAAAACAAAAGGTCATGCAACTGGGCTTTTGACTTGTTTAACCCACTAAAAATATTTTGAGAATAAAACCCTAAAGTTTTCTTCTCTAAATTCTTCTCCTTTCTATTTCTACAAAAAAAAACAAAAGAAAAATAATAAAAAGAGAACCTGCTGGGGGAGGCAGGCCAAAGTGGCCCACCTACCACCCCAGCCCGTTAGCTTCCAGCCCACCTCCATCTGTCGTCTTCAACCTACGTCATCTCTGTACGAACTCCTTCATCCATGGCCACGTATCTGGTTGATGTGATGGACGGCCATCCGATGCATCTCCCGCCCTTATATCATGTCCAGGAGGTTGCCCTAGCTCTCCTCCTCCGGTTCCCTTCCCTAGCGCCGCCTCTCCCTTCTTCTACTCCCCAAAATCGAGCCCGTCCTGAGCACCTCGCCGTTCGACCACGACGACGGCGCCATCGCCTCAAGCCTCGATGGGATCCGAGACCATGTCCAGGAGCTACGCGTGGATGTCCTCTTCCATCTCCAAGCCGGAGCCGGACCTGGGAAGGACCAGCAGCGCCGCGCCATCCTCGCCAAGGTCGCCGTCCGCCCGTGTGGAGCTCCGCGAGGGCGCCGTCTTATTCTTCCCCGTCCGGTCCATGTCGTCTCCTCCAAGCCGAGCTGCTGCGCCACCAGCCCCAAGGTGAGCAGCCGCACGTACCTGACATCCTCGCTGCAGCTCGTTCCCGAGCTGCTGCAAGTGCATCTTGTCTCCGTGCAAGCGCACAGGCGTATCCGCACCCACACCCTATCCGCAGCACGTAAGACACCACGGGCACGCCCCTGCACTGCCATATCGGGGTCGACGATGGCCTTGTTGTCCGTCGTCGTTCCGTCCTTCCTTCGCCGTAAAGTTCAGTAACTGAACTTATGTTTCAGTTCAGGTTTCGCGTCGTTGCTCACCTCAAAACAGCAAGCCTCCTTAGTCTAACACGAAACAGCAAGTAGCCCAGTGGCTACGCACCCAACTCTGCACCCCTCAGACGCGGGTTCGAGTCCCCATGGAAGCAAAAGCCACCCCTTTTTTGTCGATTTTCTTTTATTTCTCGAAATCCAGAAAAACAGAACTAAACCTTTAATTGTAAAATCAATAACAAATTGAAAAATGCTCCAATTTCAATGATTCAAATTTCTATGGATTCAGCATCTTGTGCTCTTTCTGTTAGTAACAAAGTTGCAACATGTTTCTGTAATAAATTTTGCACTAAATAATTAAATACAGAAATGGCTATTAAATTTTGAAACTTTGGAAGTTCATAACTTGAGTTCTGTTCATCCAAATTGAGCAAACTTGGGCTCTAAAATTTTGTCTTAACAAACTCTACACATTGGTATTTTATTTGGTCACAATTGAATTAAATTTGAACATGTTTACCTCTGTTTACTAAAAGGGGCAGAATAAAAATGCCTAAGAAAAATTGCATAATAAATTCAATAATGATCCAAAAATTATGTTTAATAGCTCAAAATGTTCAGTGAAACATTTTATACATGTTTTCAACCTTTTCAATACAATTTGTGCCCCATTCCATTTAAATTTGGTTAGCTCACCTACTAATTGTTATCCATGCTAATCAACATTTAAATTGATGGTTAGATAAATAACTTAAACCTTCCTAATTAAATGTTGGGCTTTTGTCTCAACTTAAATTGGTTTAGTTGCATTCTCGCATGTCATGCATCCCTATCTTGATCATGCTGGATCTTTTGCCGTAGTTGTAAGTGTTGCATCTCGTTGTTTCTTTTAGTGCTTTGCTTCTTCGCGGATAGGACGTTGAGATGATGTGAGCACCAACAAGTTCTTCGGATGTACCTCTACTTGCTGGATTCCAGGCAAGTATACTCACTTGCTACCTATGTTGCCTTTCCTCACTTGTTACCGGTTCTTTCCGTTGTCTTTATGCTAGCCTTATGATTCGATGCTTGTGTTTCGATCCTATCATATGTTTACCTTGCAGCCATGATATAGCCTTCCTTCCACTTTCTATTAACTGTTGTATGTTTACCTTGTTGGCCCTCGTGTCGTAGTTGCATGCTTAGTGTTGTTTGCGCTCGAGTCTTGTTGTCCTTTGTCCTATCACCTGTTTAGTTTGATAGTTGGGTTTCAACTTAATCAACAACATGTTAATGTTTTGGGTAATAACAATTTGATGATAAGGCACCGGCAGGAGGCCCGGCGTGGTTTTGAGGCCTGCTAGTGTCGAACTTAATTAGGAAAAGAGTCTTGTCTACTGATCCATGATGAGCGCGCTAACCGCATGTGGGAAGCGAGTATGGGCGCCCCCCGCAACTTTGATTCGATTCGCATCTCGTCCAAATCGCCTCATTTAGTTCGGGTTTTTCCATTTGCCGCATGCATATGAAGGTGCGAACCCTTGGCACCAGGGTGGTAACTTTTGTAGTCGGCATTCAGGGAGACACGGTCTTAGAGTGCTATGAGGGTCCCCTTTTCTTCGTGGGGCTTGATTAGTCGTGCGCTCAACTGCACGGGGTTCTTTGGGCTTGATGCGAAGAAGAGTTGGGTTGTGTTGGGTGGCCTGCTTGGTGGGTTTGCTCCCCGCCTGGCGGGTTATTCTTACGTGTACGGCTAAATTGGTGCATCCCTGCAGGGTTAAATCTTCTCGAGAAGCCGTGTTGTCCGCGGTTATGGATTACTTGGTGAAAGTGCTGGCTAACAAGTACTCAGACAACTTAAACTTAACGATGATAACTTGACTAGTAATATAGATTACCTCCACCATAAAAATGAATGTCACCTTAATCAACCGTGTGAGTTTTCTTGGGTTGCTTCCTTAGTAGGGGGTAACATTGGATGGGTATTGTTTGGTGAGTAGTTATAGTTGGTTTTGTCGCGCTATCTTATCCCTTTCTTTTAGTCGGATGTTGTAGCGTGTCTCTGTAGTTAGTTAGTGCAGCCGCTGCTGCTTCTTTGCAATAATCCCTTCCTTTCCGTTGTACCCAAAGTATTCGTATCTTGTGATGATTGGTTACGCTGGTATCTTGTGAGTATGATTTGCCAGTACTTAACAGTACTGATCCACGAATCCATTTCGTGGCTGCATATTCCACATTGCAGTCAACAGGTTTGAAGTCTGACGACGTTAGTTTGGGAATCCCTCCGGCTTGGCCTGGGCAGGGATTGGACGCCATCGTTTATCTTCAGGACGCTTAGTCCAATTTGTATCTTGTCCGTAGTTGGACACTATGTTGTTTCTTCCGCTGTTATTTGGATCTTTGTATTGTATCAGTTGTATCCTTGACTCAGTTGAGTCGTCTGGTATATATATCTCTTCTGTTGTTGTTGTGGATTATTCGTGAACTGTTGTAATGTTATCACAAGTGGCAACCTGAAATCGGTTATTATGTGGATTTTGGCGGAAATGCCGAAATCTGCATAGTGCCCGATCTCGGGGCGTCACACAGGGCCCGTGCCGGTTCCACCTCAACACACTGGTAGTAGAGCAAGAAATGACTCCAATTCAGGACATGTACCTGTTGCACCACAACAAGAAGGCAATAGTTCAAGGCAGAGATCGCGTTCCGGCCCTGTACCTATCGCGCCATCACAAGCACATTCTAGAGGAAAGCAGGCGTCCACGTCAGGGCCTACCGTAGTTCCATCTGCACCTACAGCACGTATGGCCACGATGAGAGGTCCTCTAGCTAACGAGGGATCCGTACCAGTTGCACCTCAGCGGACTGGTAGTAGAGCAAGAAATACCCACACTTTAGGACCTATACCCATTGCGCCAGAGAAAAAGGGTAGTAGTTCAAGGCAGAGCTCCCGTACCGACCCTCTACCTCGTGCGCCGTAAGGGCCTACCGTAGCTCCATTCGCACCTACATCTTGTATGGCCACGATGAGAGGTCATGTAGCTAACGAGAAACCTATGTCAACTCCTGGGTAAGTCCCAAAATGCAGGTCATGTACAAATGGTTTCAAATCAATCTCCTAGATTTGGTCATGCTGATCAGCTTGACGCTAGTGGGCATACAGAGAAAGAGGTTGCAATATACACGGGGACAAACGACCATGCAATGTGATGGGGGTATAGTGACCCGGTAGGCCAACTCCAAGGTGTAACCCGGCCCAAGGTATGTTGCACGGCGTCCGGCTAAGGATAAAGAAGCTTCCGGAAGGCCCAAAGTTTGTAGGCTCTGTAACCCGGGTTGTGGGTTGCGAAGAGGAAAGTTAGGGTTTGTAGGAAGAGTTCGAGTAGGACTCAAGATGTGCCTTGGAGGTTAAGTCAGGGGGGGTACGGGTGCTTTATAAACCGGCCCCCAGGTTTAACTAGAGAGAGATTCAAGTCATAGTTGTATCACCAATTATCGAGTATCCAGTATAGTTCATATTCGAGATCCGGCGAGTTATTTTCCGGCTCCTAGATCGCTTTCCACCATGTCTTCCTTCGAGCTAAACCCTCTCCCGAATACCTGTGTCGACTTGCCCCAAGATCAGTTACCCCAGGTAACATCTGCTGTGATTATCCCACGACAGTTGGCGCCCACCGTGGGGCCTGCGTCCAAAGGTGTTTACATCACGGGAGAAGCTCGGAAGAGCATGAAGAACCTCATCGTCGGTGAGATCCACGTCGACGGCCAAGGAGAGAAGATGGTGGACGATTCCGGCTGGGGGCCAGAGTCGGATCACCTCGAAGCCGGATCCGTCGTGACAATCGGCCGCATCAACGTCTTCATCGGTATGGTATGTACTTCCGGCTCGAAACCTGACAATCCTGGATCTGATTCTGTGTCAGGAGAAGCTACCTACATTCAATCGTAAAGAGAAGAATCGATCGGAACAACAGGTCAGATAAAAGAACTCGTCGAGAAGTGGGAACAGTCGGAAGAGTTGGTATGGACCCCGCGCGATCGGGTAGAGAGAGAAGGTGATACCGAGTCTATCCGGGATCTATTGGAGGATCGATATGAGGAGGAAAACAGCGAAGAAGAACGGCATGAATTCGTGCCAAGCATCACGCGTCGGGTTGCGGTTTACACGGCTCCCGCGGCTAATATCCACCAAGAGAGCGTGACTGCGGCCGAAGTTGGGACGGCTCAGGCGTTAAATCAACAGCAGGGTACAGCTGACCCGGTTCTGATCCGGGTTGACGGAGAGTCGGCATCGGTTACCAGTCACGCGCCGGATGAGGAGCTACAGGCAAACATGTTCGGATTCCAAGCAAACCGGACACCAGGGGCGGGTCCCTCCAATCCGCGTCACCCAGCCCTGTTCGATAACAATTTGATTCTAGATCCGACCGTCCTCGCCACTGTTATTACCCCGGAAAACGCGGCGGAGCATGTCAGAGATCTGGATGTGGCCCGTCGCGCATTGGAACAGCAAAGAAGACAAGTGGAAGCAGAAAGACAGGGGATGGCTGCACGGCAGCGCGAATTGGATGCATTAGAAACTCGGCTCCGGGAGGAAACGTCTAGAGTGCATCAAAGGCACCAGACCAGGCTACCAGCAACGGGTGGGGTTATTAATCCGGCTGCGCTGTTTATTACGCCTCCAGATCAGCCGATCCCACCAGTGAACCAAGGGACCGCACCACAACCGGTGACAGTGGGAACACAGCCGGCAAACGCGCCAACCGGGTTACCTTTACCACAGATTGGAGCAACAGCCGGCAATACTTTGCCACCACCACCACCAACACGGTTCCGCACACCAGCAGGTCATTACAACAATCCTATGGACAACGTGTACGCGGCAACGCTCGCATTGAACCAGATTCCTGTAGGAGAGTCACCTCATGCAGAAAGAACCCGGCAAGCAATTGATTTGCTGCACACCGCAGTGGCGCAACAGGCCAATTATCCGGATCATAGAAGCGGAATGCATGGGACGCCGTACGCCAGCCAGCAACAAGGCAATATCCAAACAAATTCAGCACGACGGAGGGAAGAGCAACAGCAAATGCCACCCCCACCTCGTATCCAGACAGTACCGGCAGCATCGGCGGCGCAGGCGGTTGTGGACAGCTCCAGGGCCAGAAGGGCCGGGGCCGGGTCTGTAGCACGTGAGTTACCGGTGGCGCCGCACCCCGTGGCACCCCCAGCCGGGTCACATGTTTCCCGAGTAAGACCGGCCCCAATCGCCCTGGCGGGACCAAAGTGTCTCTCGGACGACATCAGAGCGGAACCTTACCCGGAAAAGTTCAAAGAGCCGGGGAAAGTAGTAAATTATGAGCCAACAATGGATCCAGAAACATGGATGAGCAGTTACGAGATGGCAATGTCAATTCGCAATGCATCCGAGAATCTTCAAGCCAAGTTCATGTACTTAATGATGTCAGAGGGAGCAGCAAAGTTATGGTTCACCAATCTGCCGGAAAAGTCGATCAAATCCTGGGAAGAATTAAAAACCGCGTTTGTCAAGCACTTCCATGGAACGTGCAGAAAGCTGTTTACTATTGACGATTTAGAACGATGCGTTCAGAAGAAGGGCGAGTCAGCGCGCAGCTGGGTACGCCGGGTTATGGAGATACTCCACTCATCCACAGATATTCAGCCCAAGGATGCGCTACAAGCTATGGCGAAAACATGTAAGTACGTTCCTTTAGTGCAAAAGTTAACTCGCATGAAATCCAGTAGGAATGCAGCGGAGGTAACAATGGGAGAATTAATGGATGCGTGCAACAAACACGCCGCAACGGACACCACAGAGGAGGAAGTTGATGACAAGAAAGCAAAAACAAACACAAGTAGCAGTGGGAGAACCGGCAATGGATCGGCGCCAAGTAATAATGGAAATAGCCAGAACAAGCGCCCGTTTGAAGGGAATTCCGAGTTTGTAGCTAACACGGAGGCCGGGTCTTCAAGACCCAGATCTGAAGGGAATTTTAATACTGGAAATCACAGTGGGGGACATTACCAAGGACCTCCAAGACCAAGTAACAGTTGGGACATATTTAGGATGGCATGCCCGAAGCATAGCAGGAACGGCAAGCCGGCTAATCACTCCTTGGAGCAATGCGCCGACTTGCAGAGATGGAAGAATGAGGAAGTAAATAGAGCCATGCGAGGAGCGGGTCGGGGAGGAGGCCCGGGTCCAGGTGGAAATTTGGGCAACGGTCCACCCCCAGCCGGTAACCCGGCAGCAGGAAATCCGGGCAATAATCAAGGGGGAGCAGGAGGTTTTCAAGCTAACCCCAAACAGTTGGGTCAATATCACGTGCACACTACTGGAGGCTCTAACAAGGATAAAAAGATATTGAAACAGGCGGTCAATTCAGTCTCTTCCGCCGTTCCAAGGTATTTGAGGTGGTCAGAACAGGAGGTAACTTGGAGCAGAAGGGATCACCCGGACAGAGTTGATCACCCGGGAGTTTTAGCATTGGTAGTGGCACCACAGGTCAATGGGTACGAGCTGAAAAAAGTTTTGATGGATGGAGGAAGTAGTATCAATATCCTATACTGGGAAACTTTTCTGCGCATGGGCCTAAAGGAATCTCAGTTGCAAAAGAGTACAACAGTTTTTCACGGGATAGTGCCGGGTCATTCGGCGTGCCCCGAAGGAAAAGTGGCGTTGGAAGTAGCTTTTGGGGAGTCAAAGGACAATTATCGAGTCGAGTGGCTTACTTTTGAGGTGGTTAAGTTGCGCAGTCCCTATCATGCATTGTTTGGAAGGCCGGCTTATGCTAAGTTCATGGCAAGACCGTGTTATGTGTATCTACAGCTGAAAATCCCGGGTCCTAAGAAGACCATTACCATACACGGGAATCGAGACATAGCAGCCGAATGTGATGAAGGAGATGCGGCAATGGCTGAGCAAGCCTGCAGGAAAGAAGAGCTCAAGCATTACCGATCGCAGGTGGACCTAGAGGAAAGGACAATGTCAAAAAGGCCGACTTCTGAAGGGAATAAAGCAAAAACTAGGACTGAACAAGATCCTAAGATGGTGGGCTTCGTCAGGAGCGATCCTTCCAAGCTGACTGACAGGGAAGAGGAAGCCATACCGCCATCTATAGCTAATCGTGCCACAAGGACGACATACCCGTATTGGCTAACAAACCCGGTACTCATCATGAAAGGAACTAGCGAATGGAGAATGTGCATCGGCCATGCCAACGCGAGGCCGATTCTCAGGAATAACTAAAGCAGTGTAACAGACAGCAGGTTTCATACGCGCTCTTTTCCTACCCAGGGTACCTAAGGGGACTGGAAGGTTTTTAATGAGGCGGCCTGCTGACTCAAACTTTTCATATCAATAAAAGAGATGGTTTTCAAGTCTTATCATGGTCTTTGCTTCAGTTGCAAGTAAGTAATGTTTGTTATTGTCAATACATCAGTATCATCAAAATACGTTGCACGTACATAGGTCTTTGGGAATTGAGCTGCTTAAATAGTAGTCACAAACCCGGGACCCGGCCTTGATTCCTATGAGTTATGAGGGCCGATTACTCGCAAGACGAGTACGGCTGCAATCTTATAACCGGACGAAGGAGCCAAATTTCTTGGTTATTCTTACTTAAGCTCGATGTGACTCGCAACAAAGTGGCATGATCTGTTCACTTACGATTACAATCAAACTATGCAGCCCAATGGGACCTGCTTGACCCTGTTTTTCGTATAGATGTAACAACATGGTATCCACGCGAAAGCCGGCTTACAGTACAAGATAATCAAAAGGGTCATCTAAACCACAAGTCCATGCAGAGTACAAGGCTAAAATAGCCGGAAACTCAACAAGTATTAAGCATGACTTCAGTATTTACGTGAATGGCTATTGGTTGTCAGCTTGGTAAAGAGCAGTTTGCCATCTGAGAAAGGCCACGCCCCCTTGGCTCGTACTTTGGGTCATGGGGACTGGGGACTTCGAAACAGAAACAAACTGTTTAGTTACTAAAGCTCGAAAACCTTGGCTACCGAGTCTTGGGGACTTAAAGAAAAGTCCGCTTATCAAAACCCACGATACTCGGTCAACCGAGTCTCGAAAGGGGAATCGAAAATAAACAATCAAGTATCGAGAATAAGCTTAAGGATAAAACAAGGATCGAGGTTATCAAAAGCCGGGAAAGGCACAAAGTTATCAAGCACAAAGTCACAGTATCAGTATCAATGGTGCACAGGCGCACCGCCAAAATCATATCAGTTTTGAAAACACGAAATACTAGACATTATCCTACTCGGCATCCTGGGAATGGTCTTCCGGGTCTTCGTCCTGGACCTGCTCCTTGGCCTTTCCAGCAGCTTTACCCGGACTCTTTGTATCAGGACGGACAGGTGGAGGAACAGCTGGTGTAGAGGAAGACGGCCTTAAGCCTAACTCGGCTTCTCTCTTCGCAGCTTCCTCTTTCCTCCTGGCCAGGTCAGTCGCCCATCTTTCCAGCATGTCAAAGGGAGGGGGTGCCTCTGCTAGAATGGTCTTGCCGTCAGAATCGTACGCGCTCATGATTGTGTCCAGGTCTATCTTATCGGCCAAGGCAGTAGCCGAGTGGCGTACGTCGGATTGTATAACTTTGAAGTCCTTGGGCGTAAACTTGGCGCCGTCAGCCTTAAATTCTGGAAACCCGGATATTACCTTTGCCGGGTCAAGCTTAGGAAAATAAGCTTTCGCCAGAGTGAAGGCCCGGGTCATGCCGATTCGGCACGACGAACGCTTCCGTATTTCAATCCATCCAGGCACGGTTGAAAAGGCTTGCATAAGGTTCTCTTCGCCTGGATATACCTCGGAAGGCCATTTCACGGCATCCAGTAAAAGCTTTGTGCCGGCAAAAAATGTCCGGAGAACAGTCTTTAACGTTTTAGTCTGAGCAACGGCATTGTCTTCTGGAGCAGCAAGGTTAGCACCTGCAATTGAAACAAAAGAAATCATATCAATAAAATTGACTATCGTAGCAATAAGGTAGAAGTATGCAAGTTAGTCGCAAGCAAAAACTTACTTAGCAAAATGTGATAAGTGTCCGCGACCTGGTTCGACAAGTTCTTCAGCGTAGTTTGGGCATCATTGTACTTCTTTTTGTATTTGGAGACGTTCTTTTTCAAAGTCTTCATCTCCGCCTCAAGGGTTTCTCGGCGCTTCACTTCAGCAAGCAGGAGCTGCTCGGTCTTGAGTAACACCTCATCTGACCGAGTAATCTCCGCCTGCGAAGAACGAGTGAAAATGTAAGTCGGATATCATGACAAGCCGAGAATTATATGAAGTACCGAGCGTAATGACAGCAAGTTATGCTCGGAACTTGGGGACTGGGTGTATAGTAAGAAATACCAAATAAAGTTACCTGATGTGCTGCGGCCATACGCTCTAGGATGTTTCCCTCTGAAGCCTTCATGGCGAGGAGAGCGCTCATCAGCTGGTTAAAATCATCGTTACCCGAGTTAGAGGGCTCGGGTGCCTGGGAAGTTGGAAAAGGAGTTTTTCTTGTAACAGGAGGCGGCACCCGGGTCATCCGAATGTCGGAGTCTGGTCCCCCTCCCGTGTTCGAGGCTGCGCCCTTTTCCTTCTCGCTTGCATGCGAGGCTATTGGATACCCGGTGTCTTGCCTAGCCAATTCTGTTGGCGACGCTTGCTCATCGCCAGCTGTGGTGAAAGCATCGTCAGTCGGTTTATTTTCAACCCGGTTCTCAACCTCCGTGTCTTCCTGGTCACTAACAACGGCTGTGGCTCTGTAGAAAGTGCGAAGGTACGGTTAATCCATGATTATGAAAAAGGCGATAAAAGTTCGGTATACCATCAGGAAAAGGACTTTACCCGAGGTTCACCGGGAAGTCCGAGGGAAAGCCGCTGCTAGACCCGGAAGATACTGAAAATTACCAAGCAAGGTGTCAGATTGCTTTGTGAGGGAATGTTTGGGAAAAATTCTTGTGTACAGTAAGTACCAGTATGTCGAGCTGGAGGCGGTGAAATACCCGGGTTAAGGGTCTCATTACCCGGATGGTTGCGGGTCACTCTACGCTTAGTTGCGGGTGGCTCCTTCATTTGTAGTCAAAAGGGTGATGACAGGGTTAGCTCAGGAATGACGTCATGGGAGCCAAAATCAAGCACAAGGAAACGAAATAAAACCTGGAAGACGATTCCTTGGGGTTTTCTTTTGGATCCGGCTTTGATTGCTGGCTCCGGTTCGTCTTCCTCGCTGGCGGACTCCACCTTGCCGTCCGATTCTTCCTCCTCGTCTTGGTCTCCTTGTTCTGAAAATTATCAAAGTTATAATATATATAAAGAAAAAGAAGAAGCAGGGCGTAACGCATGCAAGGGGATTAAGTATGCACCTTCGTCCGAATTAACGACATCATCTTCCACCTCCGGGTTTCCGGAGTTAGGAGGAGTACCGACTTTCCAGAAGCTACTATCGGCCTGAGGTGAAGATACCAGAGTAAGGGTTAATATTGAATCAAGAGAAGCGGATAAAAGTGAACTTGTTAGAATCCAAGGTCGAGAGGTAGGAGACTTACTGCGGGGGCCGGGTTCTCGAGGGTGAAGAGTTCTAATCCGGCTATGTTCCGGATTACCTCGAGCCTCTCTGTCAAAAAGCCCTTAATGGTTTTGTTTGTATCGCTGGGAGCGAAAGTGCTGGTAGAGTATCGGATCGGGTCCGTGGTTTGACCCGAGTATTCGCACATCAGTTTCTCGCGGATGGAGTTGGGTTGAATGCGGAAGTCGACCCAAGTCTTTACTAGGTTGAGCCCAATGAGGCCTTGGGCTGATAAGATGGAGATCTTAGCCAACAAAGGCAAAATTGCCTCCCTGTCCGAGTCAGGGGCAAAGGCATTAAAAGTCTCGGAGATATCAAGCTGACCCTCCGAGTAACCCGGCAACTTCTTTTCGCCGGGTGGGGAGGTGTCCTGGCAGTAGAAGTACGAGAGTTGCCAGTGCTTTACGTGGGAGTTGAGGGTGAGAGGAGGCATCAGGGAATTCTTGCGGCGTTGGATAGAAACCCCGCCGCAAGTAAGAAGTGCGCCGTCGCCGCTTTCGCGGCACGGTTTGCACTGAAAGAGTTCAACAAAGAGAGCCAGACTTGGCGGAACGCACAAGTAAGACTCGGAAAGAACGATAAAGTGAGTGATGTTTAAAACGGAGTTGGGTCCTATGTCGAAAATGCGAAGGTTGTAGTGGCTTAAGACGTCACGAAAGAAAGGGTGACCCGGAGGCCTGAAGCCCCGGGTCACATGTTCGACAAAACATATTACCTCGTTTTCTGCTGGAGAAGGCCGGGTCTCGTTACCCGGTACCCTCCAGTGGATAGATTCCTGAGGGGGAAGGATCCCTAGCTCAACCAGTTCCTCTAGCTTGGCCCTGGTGACGGAGGATTTCCCCCAGTTGGTGGATATAGAGTTCGTGGTCTTGGCCTTAACCGGCTGCTTTCCCTGCTTCTTGGGCGCCATAGGGTTAACCTGAAAAAGCGTCAAGGGAAAGGATGTGAGAAATAAAACTTGGAAATTGTCAGTTGACCGAGCATTGACAAGCGGTGTCAAGGTAACCCGGAAGCTAAACATGATCCGGGTATCACCTTGCTAAAGCAAGGTACGAATTTTCCGGGTATCGCCCATTGTTGCAAAAGTTGTAGGATTTTATGCATGGATAAGTGTTTGGGAAGAGTGGGCGGTTGCCCGTACATGCTATTGTAGTCAACTAAGCCGGAAAGGAAAGATTTTCCGGGTGATAGGAGCAAAGGCGGAAAATTTAGATGACCCGAGCATAGATTGGGAATCCCATTTCCAAATTTATGGCCAATTTAATAATTACGAGTAGTAGGAGAGCTAATTAGACTGTGTATCTTGCCTATTTGAATGAGCTAGAGTGGACCCTAGTGATTTAATTCGGCACGACCCGAGAAATCGCGGGCGGCTCGATTTAGATTTGATTTGAGGGAAAATTGCGAAATTGCAAGGATAAGTTGGAGGATGTGAAGGGCTTACCCAGGGGGATTTAAGCGCAGCTTTCCGGAGGCAGATGGCGCAAGTTCGGTGCCCTTTCGCGGTTTTTGGCGGACAAATTGGAGGTTTGGCGGCGGATCTGGGCGGCGGAGCGAATCGCGCGGTGGCGGAGCGCAAACGGCGGTGAATGGGCTCCGGTGATACGCGCGGGGCTTCCGTGGTGGTGCGCTGGGAGCTCGAGCTTGAAAAGAGGAAGGAAGAGGAATGGGGGAAACAGACCGTTGGGGTTAGGGTTGCATCCAAGGGCTTATTTATAATGGTCTGGGTGGTAAAGCCTAGCTCAACGGGCGAAACCCGGGAAATACGGAGTAACGGTTGCCTATTTTGAAATTTGTGGGATGTACCTTAAAGCATGAAGGGAGGTGTTCAGATGAAAAGGAAAGGGAGACCTCTCCTTTGACGTTGGGGTTAATTATCGAGAAAAGTGTGGAATCGTGGAGTTTTTGTTAAGACTTGGATTTGGAAAATCGAGAAGAGCATTGGAAGGAGGGCCGGGTTTTTATGTGGTCACCATGGGGTTGTCCCTAACCATCATCAAAGCGTGGTGACTCGGCCTCCATACGCTTGTGTGTTTGATATTTTTTCAGGGAATAGCCAGCGCTTCAAGGAATAACCTCGGAAGCCCAAGCTATTCTGGGGACTACTGATGGGGGGATAGTGACCCGGTAGGCCAACTCCAAGGTGTAACCCGGCCCAAGGTATGTTGCACGGCGTCCGGCTAAGGATAAAGAAGCTTCCGGAAGGCCCAAAGTTTGTAGGCTCTGTAACCCGGGTTGTGGGTTGCGAAGAGGAAAGTTAGGGTTTGTAGGAAGAGTTCGAGTAGGACTCAAGATGTGCCTTGGAGGTTAAGTCAGGGGGGGGTACGGGTGCTTTATAAACCGGCCCCCAGGTTTAACTAGAGAGAGATTCAAGTCATAGTTGTATCACCAATTATCGAGTATCCAGTATAGTTCATATTCGAGATTCGGCGAGTTATTTTCCGGCTTCTAGATCGCTTTCCACCATGTCTTCCTTCGAGCTAAACCCTCTCCCGAATACCTGTGTCGACTTGCCCCAAGATCAGTTACCCCAGGTAACATCTGCCGTGATTATCCCACGACACAATGTCTTCGGCAATCGCTGAAAGAAGGCCATCTGCGCAACCGCTGGACGTCATTCTAGGGCTGAGTCAATGGTTATACTGAACCCACCTAGGTCTAATAAAAAAGGGCGGAAGAAAGCT
This sequence comes from Alopecurus myosuroides, assembly GCA_028641055.1. Taxonomy (NCBI): domain Eukaryota; kingdom Viridiplantae; phylum Streptophyta; class Magnoliopsida; order Poales; family Poaceae; genus Alopecurus; species Alopecurus myosuroides. The sequence continues at coordinate 438,029,434 of CM054058.1, read as the reverse complement.
AGGTACCTTTCTAGGATTGAGTTGCAGCCTAAGAGGGTCAATCTGTGCGGTACTTGTGGGCAACCTGGTCACAATGTAGCAACCTGCACTACTGGTTTGGGTAGGCCTGCCAGTTTTATTTGATGGAAGAACGTTCATTGTAAAAACATCAACTTATATTTTTGGTTTGGTTTTATGTTTGTGACGTGTTTTTAGGTTCCTATATGTAACCTTTTCTGATGTTTTTACTCGGACAGCAAAAATCATGGACATGTGATTGTAATGAAGTGGTAATTTTTTTGGGGTAATTTATGCTACTCTACCTTACTTGAGCTTGAGCACAGCCTTCCAGTCCACGTCGTTGAATCCTGAGGAGACCCACATGTGTGTTATTATTTTTCTGATGCTTTGCATGTTTGCACCTTCATATGCTGGTAGGCTCCTCCCAAACCACAAATCTGTGTTGTACAAAGCGCAAACACCACAGTCGTGCCAATTTTTATGTGTTTATAAACGAAGAATGGTTAACAATTTTTTAGTTTGAGGGAAAACAAAAGATCTGCGACGTGTATAACCAGTAGATTCAGGGGCAAAAACTAGCATCTATGAGGTAGGAACTGTGCAACCTAGCATTTTCCTATTGTACAGCCAGAAACTAGATAGACTGCAACTTAGGATGCACCTAGTTTACATCTAGAGTTAGCCTAGACTACAACTTAGGTAGTATCATTTTTTTAAGGATTTGTGAACATTAATTTTGCACCCTATGAGAAGGAATATAACTAGTTTCAAAAGTTTGCAATCTAAGTCTAGAACGTGTTTGTTCGACTAGTAGGAATCTGCACTTTTATTCTGTCGACCGTGTGTCTAAGAAGTAGTAAATGTTTTCAAACTAGGAGTTGCAAAAAAAAGGTTGTGTAATAGGAGTTAGTGATGAGTTACTTACATGAGTTCTGGGTTGTACACTAGATCCAGGGGCAAAAACTAGCAAGTATGAGGTAAAAAAATGTGCAACTTAGCATTTGCATAGTGTACAAGCAGAACTAGCCAGTCTGCAACTTAGGATGCACCTAGTTTACAACTGGAGTTAGCCTAGACTACATCTTAGGTAGTATCATTTTTTGTAGGAATTTTGTGAAAAAAATAATTTTGAGAATCTCAATGGCATTGCTAAGCTGTAGCAGGACTTTTAGGAGATATCTACTTCACAGAAAAGTTAATCTGGAAGCTAGTCTGTATGTTAAAAGGCTATTACGTGTGACAGAAAAAAGGTGTCAAAATTTGTGATCTTACGGGTTAATCTGCTTTGGCGGCACAATATGTTCATAACCAAAATTGTCTAACTTCTTAAAAGAATCTTTGTAGTGCTCGTCCCACAACACTTTGATAATGGCAATGAGCTTCCTTGCGCATTCATCTAGTTTTTTGTCTGACTTTGACCTCAAGGAGTCGAGCAACTCGAAACGGTTATCCCTTAAGTTGATGACTAGAAGACAATAGTGGTTCACTGGATCTCTTGCTTCGGGCACTAGATTCTCCATGACATATATTATTATGTTCAAAAAAAGGAATAAAAAACCTGGTTAGTTGACTCCATGATTTATCTGGTGGGCAGGGGGGACAAGGGGCGGGGTTTGGAGTGTTCGTACTAATTTTTTCCTGTCAAGGTGAGCTTCTATTTTTGATAAACGTTTGATAAGATACTCTTTGGACCAATCGACTTCGTCAAGAATTATTGACTATCCACATGTGTGAAAAAAAGTGGTTGCAATTCAGTACCTTAGGACGAGTATGAAAAATATTTGCTAGTTAACAAGTAGGAAAAGTAGCCTAGTTGTTTTATTTAGTGTAGTTTGAGAACATGTTCATGTGAGTTGTTTTCGAGCGTAGGTTATGGAGTTTCATAGCATGGAGGTGAGACATGTAGCAGGCATTTCTAAGTCCTATTGGAAATGAAGTAAAGGTTAAACTAAAGGTGTTTTAAGCAGTGGTAGGAGAAATTTTTAAATTGAAATTGAGTGCTCGATGTTTCTTTGATCTAGGGTATAGAGCTAGGAGTGCTAACTAAGTTATTTTTTTTGTTTACTGTGAAAAGAAGAATCTCAAAAAGAGAAACTGTTTTTTGGCAAAGGTTTTGCTTCACAGAGAGATGCTAACTAGAAGTTGCTTTATTCATAGTGAAGAGTCAAAATAAGTGATTTAAAATTTAAAACTGAGTTTTTTTGTTTTTTTACCGCAACTCTCAACGGCATAACCACCTTCTTCTTGAACCTGTCTATCCTCAGCATTATTGAGTATTGACTCGATCCCCATCTCAACAACACTGTTATCCAAGCACGTGCCCGACATCATTGAATTCGCGAGCTCTTGTAGTGTTACATAGTACTTTTCGTAGTTCACTATGATAGGGCTTGTGTCAACGGTCTTCCCTATGCTTCTTCTGCGACCGTGTGCAAAAACTGCATCATACAAGTCTTTCACCTCTACTGAACATATGAATGAGCTTTTGTTGTTGTAATCAACATATGGAGAACGTCTGCAAGCTGGCTGCCTTATGATCCTCCTTTCAGGTGCTTCAACAACCAGTTGGCCTGATCTACTTTCTGATGCGGTGTTACTTGGATCAATTTTTATTGCGCCGCTATTGGTGTTTCTAAAACAACTTATGAATGGTTCCCTGCTATCTCAGACGGCAACTTCTCCCTGATATATCCGGTTTCAGCCTCGACTTGGTCGCATACAGCGCATGCCTCTTGAATCATATCAGTTGACCATATATCATCATCATCAAATCTTGTTGTGTTTAGGTCAACGGGATTTAAGGCGGATATTGTGCTTGGTTCAGCTACATTTTTGTGAGATTTTTCCTCTAGGCTATCAAATCCAAGATTGAACGTTGGAGGATCACAATACCCTTTTCCTGTTGCAATTGTTACCCTTGGCACGGGGGGTGGATAATTTGTTCGTGTGGCAACTGGGGGTGCAATCTGAGATGCGACAAGGGTGTCTGAAGCCACTTTTTTTTTGTTAGAGGAGAAGGCTAACAAGATGTATTTGTTGTCTTTTCCACATGTGATGTTGCTCCATGGGGATACATTGTTGTTGCGTCGGTTGCACCAGTAGACCCAGCTGAAGCTTTTGTTTGTTTTGTGATTGAAGGAGCACCAGACTCTTCTGCTTGTTTCAGCATGCTCAATGTTCGTTTTCGGAGCATGGTAGTTACTCCAATATGTGTTTTAGGCTGAGTCAATGAGGGTGCCTGCTGAAAGATCATCGTCCATTTAGGTAATCATATGACAACATAACCATTTGATCTAATGTTTGTTCAATGGATGAAAATGCCCAGGTTATTAGGTTCACTAATTTTATGGGGCACGTGTTCGTTTTATATGAAAAGTGCAAGGAGAAAGGAATCTAGGAAACTGCAATATGCAGGAGCGGAGGCTCCGGTGAATCCACCGGAGGCTCCGCCTAGGCTCCGGTGGGGGTCCGGTGGGGGCTCCGCCCAAATCCCTCTCTGGAGCAGAAGAGCGGACCCACGAGCGGAACCTCCGGTGGATCTCCGGTGGGCGGAACCTCCGCCAATTCCACCGGAGGCTCCGCCATCCGCCAACACATGGGATGCACGTAAAAGGGGTCCGGTGCGCCTCCGGTGGTACCTCCGCCAAAATGCCCTTCTATTTGAGAAGAGCGGAGGTTCCACCGGAGCCTCCGGTGGACATCCGGTGGCCTCCCTTGGCCCAGCATAAATGGCCTCCGGTGGGGGTCCGGTGGAGCATCCGCCAAACCACTGCTCTGTTTGAGAAGAGCGGAGGTTCCACCGGAGCCTCCGGTGGGCGGAACCTCCGCAGACCCCACCGGAGCCTCCGCCCAGTATTCCAGCACTTGTGGGCTGGTGCGCTGCGCAATTGCGAAATGGACTGAAGACCACCGGAGCCTCCGGTGAAACCACCGGAGCCTCTGGTGCTCCTGGACTGCAACAGCCACTTAAATGCAAGGGGTATAAATACCCCTTCCCCTACCTCTTAAATGCTAAGCTTTTCCCATTCTCTCTCCTAGCCATTAATGAAAGCTTCAACCACCTAGATCTCCCACTCCGTCCACCCAATCACTCCCAAACTTGGTGGAGAGCTAGGGGAGACCTAGATCCACACTTCCACCAAAGGAATCTCAAATCCATCCACCACAACCTAGTAGATCTAGAATCCTACTTGAGGCCCAGAAACCTTAGTAGATCTCGTGCTTGTAGTTTCCACCTTGTTGCAAGAAGCTACGGATTGCTTGAGAGCCTCCATCCATCTTGTGGAGTGACCTCAAGACCTTGTAAAGGTTTGGTCAACGCCTTCAAGTCGACCTCATAGTGGAAACGAGCATCTCCCTCACCGGAGAAGCTCAAGGAGAACAAGGTGTGCACAACCGTGCTATTGAGGAGCGCCTAGGTGGCTCCCCACCTCTCCAACGTAGACGTACTTCTCTTTGAGAAGGAACTACGGTGAATCATATCCTTGTCTCCTTGTTTACACTTGTTGTTTGCTTTACTACCTTACGCTTTACTTCCGTTGCGCATATTACTTTGTCCACATAGGTTGCTCACTTAGTTGCACATCTAGAGAATCGTATCTTATTTTACTAAGCCCCACTAAAAGGAAAAGAAAAGAAAAATTGGTAGTCAACCTATTCACCCCCCCTCTAGTTGACCATAGTGCACTTTCAATTGGTATGAGAGCCTCGGCTCTTACTAAGGGCTTAACCGCCTAAGAGTACAATGGTCGATGAAAATGCCCCCGGTAGTTCTAGTGCGGAAATCTCCAAGATGTCCGACAATATATCTAACCTACAAGACACGGTTGGAACTCTCCAAACCGAATTGTCTAAGGTTAGCTCTACTATCAGTATGGAGGTTTCTAGCATCAAGAAAATGATGGAGGTATTGATGGGGAGAACCAAGGAGTCCGCGGAAACACCTCTCACCACCAACGATGTTAGCTCGGACGAAGAGTCCATTCCGGACATCGACGAAATGGAAGCTAACATCGCTTTAGCCAAGTCGAAAGCCAAAGCAAAAGCCGATAAAAAGGCTAAGGGTAGTGGGAACTCCGAGGGCTCCAAGTCTCAATCGGCTAACGGTTCGGGGTCTAACTCAAAAGTACCACAACCTCCCAATTACGATTCTATCCACCCTATTGCTACAATGCCACACATGGATAATGTTGGAAATCCTCCCATGCTTAACACTAACGAATTCTCTTCATGGAAGTTCGATATGGAGTCTCACATTTCAGGTTCTTGCACCACCTTATGGAGAAGCATTCTCCATGGATTCCATCCTCATGATCCAAGCAACTTGACTCCAAGAGAGGATGTGGAATTCCAACTCAACAAGACCGCTCTCGTGACTATCCAAAAGGCTCTCCCAAGAGAACATCTCGAACACATTCGCGGGTTGAAGACCGCCAAGGAAGCTTGGGATAAACTTGACTCTTTGTTCCAAGGAAATGCTAGCATCCAATCATCAAAATATGATGTTGCTCTCGACAAATCCGAGAACTTCGTCATGCTTGAAGACGAGAGTCCCGAGGAGCTATATAGAAGAGTTGTCACCCCTGGCAATCAACTAAGGGATTTTGGGAAAGAGGAAATTTCCGATGAGTGGATCAAGAGGAAGTTTGTCAAGGCCATAACCCCATTTGAGAAGAACCTCTCCACTAGCATTCGAACAAGATCCGACTACAACTCTCTCAACTCCATTGGAGTGCTAAGTGAGTTCATAGCCATATCCTTATCTCACAAGAGCGCGGATGATGCTCTTGCTCGCTCAAGAGGACATGCAAAGTCTCCCAACCTCGCCTTGAAGTCTAAAGCAATGGCCAAGATCGAAGAAGTTGATGATGATGATGATGATGAGGACTATGAATATACATACAAGGGTGCCCATAAATGTATTGCTCTTGCCATGCAAGGGTATTGGAAGAGATGGGAGGCTCACAAAGCCGGTGCCCCGAGACCTTCAAGGAACAAGATCTTTAGGAAGAAAGGGGAGCGGCCAAGGACATGCTACAATTGTGGAAGTGCAAACCACTTCGTCAAAGAGTGTCCCTTTGAGCCAAGAGAAGAGAATGAAGGGAAGCTTGTTCGCAAGGACAAGAACAAAGCTCCACAAAACAAGAACCTCGCTAGAAGAGTCCCAAGGGCTCTATATGTTCAAGAAGGCCCCACATTGGAAACATACTATCGTAGGTGTTGCCCACGTCGCCATAGCTACGACTTCCTCTTCATCGGTCTCTCTATTTGAATCTCCCAATGAGAAGGCATCGATCCAACCTACATGTCTCATGGCAAAAGCCACCGCGGGAAAAGCTTCTGGGTCTAACAAATGGACAGTGGATAGTGGTGCATCCCAACATATGACCGGAAGCCGTGACGCAATAAGCAATCTTGAACCTCCTCTACCTCATCTCAATTGCGTCACTATTGGTGATAAGTCCGAGCTTAAGTTATTGGGACGAGGCAAGGTGGCAATCTCAAATGATTTATCAATTGAGAATGTTCTCCTTGTTGAGTCCCTTGGCTATAATTTGATGTCCGTTCTTCAACTTGCGAATTGTGGTTTTACCTCGTTCTTTAATAAAGAAAGTGTGATTGTCACTTGGGAGACATCTCTTAAAGTAGACTTTGTTGGGTTTGTAGAGAACGGCATGTATGTAGTGGACTTCTCTAAAGAAGACACGTGTGCCGCGACATGCCTAATGGGTAAAGTTGATGTAGGGTGGCTTTGGCATCGCCGACTAGCCCACACCAATATGAGAATGTTACATGATCTCCAAAGTGGCAATCACATTCTAGGACTAACCAAAGCTAAGTTTGCTAAAGATCGTGTGTGTAGCTTTTGTACCTTTGGGAAGCAACATGGGGAACTACACCCAACCAAAACAACTATCTCCACCACAAGAATTCTCGAGCTCATTCACTTAGATCTCTTTGGTCCTCTATCCTATGATAGCCTCGGAGGAAAGAAGTATTGCTTTGTTGGGTGTATTTCTTCAAGAGGAAAAGTGAAACTCAAAGTAGAGTCATCGAGTTCATCACTCTAGTAGAGTGCTGTAACATCCCAAGTATGAAATAGAATGTTTGCTCTCTGTTATTTTATGTTTTGCATCATGGCATCATGTTCATTGCATTTGTTTTGCTTGTTTTCCTTTTGTTTTCCAACTGTTTTCCTTTGTTTTCTATTTGAATTTCAAACCAAAATTCAAACCTTTTGTTTCATCCTTGTGATGTTACAATTTCCAAAAGATTATTCAAAATAAAACAATCATTTGTTTCCATTTGTTTTCATTTGCTTTGCCTCTGTTTTTATTTGTTTTCACAATGGAAATTCAAACAATATTCAACCTTTGTTTCATACTTGTCATGTTACAATCTTTTTCAAATAAAAAGTCCAACTCAAAACTCCATTTGTTTCCAATTATTTCCATAATGTTCAACTATTAAAATGGTGGCTTCTAATAGATCAATTAATTCCAAATTGCATTCAAATTCAAATCAAACCAAAAACAGCACCTAATTTAAAATTATGGAAATCACACAACAATCCTAATCAATTGTTTCTAATTAAACCAATAGGGTTCACCCTATTAAAATTGTTGTTTTCAATAATAATCACCTCATAAGCAAATTCTTTCAAATTTGAATTAAATCACAAATAACAATTTAGATTTGAATTTTTGGCAAAACAATGTTGGCAAGTGGTTGCTGCTAACTTAAATAACTAAAACACATTTTTCCTAAAACTTTTTACTAACTTAAAACCCTCCATTTTCTCTTCCTATTTCCAAATCAGCAAAAAAAAAAATAATGGAACAAAAAGAATAAAGGAAGAGGGAGAGAGAGAGAGGACCAACTCTCCCCCCAAGCCCACTTTCCCTTCTGGCCCGTACCCCTTCCCCACCTTCTTCCTCCCTGTACGACCTCCATCCATCACCTCCACGTATACAGAGAAGAAACAGACGGTGATCACCCCTCCTCCCCCTCCATAAGAACTCCACCCCGGTGCCCTAACCCTTGCCCTAGGGTTTCCCCCTTCTCCTCCTTCTCCCTCTCCCCCGCCACCTTCTCCCTTCCTCTCCTCTGCTCTGTAATCTCTGAAACTCCCTGCACCATCACCTCACCCGAAGCCCCACCTTGCTCCGGTGATCGACGGCGAGGGAGCCCCCCTCCGGCCGCGGTGAGGGCGGGAATGGAACCCCCCGGCCGTGGGCTCCCTCTCCACCCCCTCGGCTCGGGCCGGGAGGCCCCCCATCGCCGGCGCCATCCCCTCCGTCGCCGGCCTTCCCTGCGCTCCCTGCTCCGCCCTTCTCTGTCCGCTCGACAGCGAGGTGAGCGCCTCCCGCTCCTCTTCCCCTCGATTCTCCTCCCTCTACTCCCCTCCCTCATCTCCTCCATCGCCTGCACCCCACACCGCCCGCACAGCCACACGCGAGCAGCAGCGGCCAGCGATCCATCGCCGGCGAGTCTCTGTCCGCCCGCTCGCAGAAGCCAGCGATCTGAACTTCAGTTCAGTTAACCGCGAGCAACAGCATATCCACCCCCCCACCACCTTTCTATCACCAAACGATTCGCAGACCAACTGGTCCCTGTCCCTAGCGCGCACCCTGGAGGTCTAGGGTTCGATCCCCCTCACCCCACCTTTTTATTCTCTGTTTTCTTTTTCTGCCCGCAGTTCAGAAAGTCAGATCTGATCAATTACTTCTAAATTCCATATAAAATTGAATATCACTCCAATTTAAATGATTCAAAATCCTGTGGTTTCATAATTTTGTGCTCCTTCTAGTGATGTCAAGTTTGCAACATGTTTCTGTAACAATTTTTGCACTAAATAATTAATTACTGAAAATGCAATAAAATTTGGAAACTTTGGAATTTCATAACTTTAGTTCTACTCATCCAAATTAAGCAAACTTGGTCTCTAAAAATTTGTCTTAACAAACTCTACACATTGGTATTTTATTTGGACACAATTGAATTAATTTTGAGCATGTTTTCCTCTGTTTACTAAAAATGGCAGAATAAGAATGATTAAGGAAAATGGCATAATAAATTCAATAATCACCCAAAAATTATGTTTGATAGCTCAAAATGATCAGTGAAACATTTTCTACATGTTTTCAACCTTTTCAATGCAATTTGTTACTGTTTTGAATATTTTAAATTGGTGCAATATTTGAAATCTTGTTTAATTCAATTATTTTTTGCAAAAATCATAACTTGGGCATAAAAATTCCAAATGAAACAAACTAAATATGTTTTCCAATCAAATTTTCATGTACTTTCCAAATATAAATTTTGTTTGCTGTTTTGAATATTTTAAATTGCTGAAAACAACTGTTTCTTAATTATTGCATTTAAAATTGCCAAAATAATAACTTGCTCATTTTAAATCCAATTTCCACAAATGAAATATGTTTTCCATGCAAAATTAAACCACCTTTTCAAATATAAAATTTGTTTCATGTTTTGAATAATTAAAATTGGTTAAATAATTTAAACCTTATTTAATTCATTTAAAATTGCTAAATTCATAACTTGGTCAAATTAATTTCTTTTGGGACATATAAAATATGTTTTCAAACCCTAAAAGTATAAGCTTTTCAAATATGAATCTCACTTAATGTTTTGAACAAATAAAAATTCAAATAAGTTCATGTTTGAATTAAATTCATTTAATTCTTGCTTAAACTTGTTTAATTCCTAAATAATTTATTTGAAATCCTTTTTCAACAAGTGAAACATGTATTCCAACTAAAATCTTGTGTTCTTTCCAAATATAAACTTTGTTATCCATTTTGAACAATTAAAGGTGGTGAAAACAACAAATGCTTGTGTAACACCTTTAAGTAACCAAAATTCCAACACTTAATAAATGAATTCCTAAACTTGGTAAACCTTATTTCCATTTGGTTCTATTGTTGTTATTTTGCTGTTTTCCTCATCCATGCATAACGCTAATCCACTTCCACATGATGATTAGTTGTAAAACAATTACTTCAACCATACTTCATGGGCTTTCCATATGCAATCCAAAATTGCATGTGGGTCCATTTAATCATGTTATGTTATCTTGTCAACTAGTTTATTTTGATGCATCAATTAAATGGTCATGCATCATCGCATGTTTGTGCACTATGCCATGTTATTGATTGTCTATCTCTCTGTGTTGTTTGTTTGCTTCTTCTCGGATAAACGACGACGTTGAGACCGACGATACTTACGACACCCCTTCTAAGGAGTTAGCTCGGTACCAGGCTACTGGGTTTGCAGGCAAGTTATCACTCACATGAACCATCGTGTTCCTTTTCAACATTGGTTACCGATACTTTCCGTTGTCCATTCTGCTAGCCCTATGATTAGTTGATTCTGTTACGAACCCATCACATGTATCCTTTAACCCTGTTATTGCCTCACCTCCATACCTAGAACCATTGCTTGTTGCCCGTGTCTTACTAGCATGCTTAGGTTGTTTTGCTCGAGTCTGTTACCCGTTACTTTCTGTTACTATTTCATTATGTTCTGGGGGCTCGATGTTAAACAATGAATCATGCTAATGTTGCTATTAATAATAAATTTGATGATAAGGCACCGGCAGGAGGCCCTGTGTGGTTTTGAGGCCTGCTAGTGTCGACCCTAATAGGAAAAGGGTCTTGTCTACTGATCCATGATGAGCGCACTAACCGCATGTGGGAAGCGAGTATGGGCGCCCCCCTCAATTTGATTCGATTCGCATCTCGTCCAAATCGCCTCATTTAGTTCGTGTTTTCCATTTGCCGCATGCATGTTTTTGCGAGCCCAGGCCAGGGTGGAACTTTTGTAGTCGGCATATAGGGGGACACGTTCTTAGAGTGCTATGAGGGTCCCCTTTCTTCGGGGCTCGATTAGCCGTGCGCCCAAGGTTCTTTGGGCTTGATGCGAAGAAGAGTTGGGTTGTGTTGAGTACCTCGCTTGGTGGGTTTGATTCCCGTCTGGCGGGATATTCTTACGTGTACGGCCAAATTGGTGCACCCCTGCAGGGATAAATCTTCTCGAGAAGCCGTGTTTTCCGCGGTTATGGACTACTTGGTGAAAGTACTGGCTAACAAGTACTCAGGACAACTTAAACCTAATGATTAACAATCTTACACCCAATGATTAACAACTTGACTAGTAATAGGCTTATTGACACAATAATCTGAACCATCATTAATCCAACTGTGTGAGTTATCCTCGGATTGCTTCTTTGGATAAGGGGCGAGATCCAGGATGGGTTTGTTTGAAGTTATCTTTCAGGTGGTTACAATACTCGATCTTATCTCTTTTATGTTAGCCGGAGGTTGTAGTGTTTCTGTAGTTGGTTAGCGCAGCCAGTTGCAGCGTCTTTTATATCCCCTTTCTTCCGTTGAACCCAAAGCATCTGTGCTTGGTGTTGACGGGCTACACTTTGGTGAACTGTGAGTCTTGCTTGCCAGTACGTTTATGTACTGACCCCTTTGGGGCTGTGGTTTCCGCAGACGACGTTTCCGAGGACCTACATGGTGGCTACTACGTGGAGTATGACGAGACTGCTGACGAGTAGATAGCGGACCCGGGCAGGATCCGAGACTTCGTGGATGGGCTCAGTCTTTTCGTTTCCGGCCTCTTAGGCCTATTTGGTTCTAGTCTGTACTCAGACATGTTGAATGCTTCCGCTGTGATGTAATGATGTTATGTTGGGACATGTGTCCTCTGGATGATTGTATTTGCTATCTCTGCTCTAATGAGAGCTATTTGCAACTTATTTCAATCTTTTGTGTCGTAGAGATCTGTTGTGATATCAGTTGTTCAACGCCGTTGACGTACCATGTGTGCATGTTTTGAAGTACGTCAATGGAAGTATCCTGATTTCTATGGGATAGTTTACGTCGACGCTGAACAGATAGGGGTTGGTTGTCACACATACGTGTGTTGGCCTACTCGTAAGAGGACGCGGGTGCCGGTAAGCCCCGTAATCCAATCTACTACTGTTCAACGGAACGGCGAGTATCCTTTGGAAGTCCGGGTGCGACAAATGGTATTAGAGCCTGTCTGCCTGTAGGATCCCTTTTTTACTGGTCGCAGTTGAGTCTAGAAACTATTTTGTAGCTATATAGGAAAAATGAAACGTGAGAGTAGGAATTCTGTTCTTTTTCTTCTTTCCCCACCCACCCTCCCTTTTTCTGGTAAGGAAGTGCAACGTTGTTTTTCTCTTCTCATCTAAACTTTCAAGTTAAGATTTCACGAATTCTGGTTTCTCTAGGATGGTTATATCTACTAGACCATAGGAATGGAGGTGGTTGTGACAGGATTTATCATGTTGCCTACTCACGATTGAGAACGGAGGCGTGTAAGCCCCGGAAGCAGATCCTCTATTCCTTAAGCAGTAGATATTGATCCTTTAGAAGCCCGGATGGGTTTTCCGTGGTACCTCAGGAGTGTTTTGACCTCGTGTTTCCCGGTGTTGCTTCGTTATCCTGTTCTTCTCAACATCCTTTTCGTCCGTTGAAATCTTGTTGTTGTTTTCCACTTCAATTCTTCTACCGGCGTCTAATCAAAACTTCCCAAATATCAAGTCTATCTGGCCAGAAAGGTTGTTGTTGTTTCGAAAACTACCAGGCTATGAGAGCTGGCATTCCTATCACTTGGGGTTGTTTCGAGGAAGCATTCCTGAAGCACCACATTCCAGATAGTCTATCCTCCAAATCAATCAAGTTCAATTCAGCCTTAAACCCTCCATACAAAACCTCTACCTTTACTCAAAAATGGTCCGGTGGTTTGCAAATTCCCTGACGTCTATCCAAGGTGCACGATGTGTTTCACGTGTCACAGCTCAAGAGGATCTTCGCAAGAAGTATCCGGACCTTTTCTTTTCTCAGTAGGAATCTCGGGGCGCGATTCCTTCAAGGGGGGCGTTTTGTAACATCCCAAGTATGAAAAATAAGCCTTTAGAATGTTTGCTCTCTGTTATTTTATGTTTTGCATCATGGCATCATGTTCATTGCATTTGTTTTGCTTGTTTTCCTTTTGTTTTCCAACTGTTTTCCTTTGTTTTCCTTTGTTTTCTATTTGAATTTCAAACCAAAATTCAAACCTTTTGTTTCATCCTTGTGATGTTACAATTTCCAAAAGATTATTCAAAATAAAACAATCATTTGTTTCCATTTGTTTTCATTTGGTTTGCCTCTGTTTTTATTTGTTTTCACAATGGAAATTCAAACAATATTCAACCTTTGTTTCATACTTGTCATGTTACAATCTTTTTCAAATAAAAAGTCCAACTCAAAACTCCATTTGTTTCCAATTATTTCCATAATGTTCAACTATTAAAATGGTGGCTTCTAATAGATCAATGAATTCCAAATTGCATTCAAATTCAAATCAAACCAAAAACAGCACCTAATTTAAAATTATGGAAATCACACAACAATCCTAATCAATTGTTTCTAATTAAACCAATAGGGTTCACCCTATTAAAATTGTTGTTTTCAATAATAATCACCTCATAAGCAAATTCTTTCAAATTTGAATTAAATCACAAATAACAATTTAGATTTGAATTTTTGGCAAAACAATGTTGCCAAGTGGTTGCTGCTAACTTAAATAACTAAAACCCATTTTTCCTAAAACTTTTTACTAACTTAAAACCCTCCATTTTCTCTTCCTATTTCCAAATCAGCAAAAAAAAATGGAACAAAAAGAATAAAGGAAGAGGGAGAGAGAGAGAGGCCCAACTCTCCCCCCAAGCCCACTTTCCCTTCTGGCCCGTACCCCTTCCCCACCGTCTTCCTCCCTGTACGACCTCCATCCATCACCTCCACGTATACAGAGAAGAAACAGACGGTGATCACCCCTCCTCCCCCTCCAGAAGAACTCCACCCCGGTGCCCTAACCCTTGCCCTAGGGTTTCCCCCTTCTCCTCCTTCTCCCTCTCCCCCTCCACCTTCTTCCTTCCTCTCCTCTGCTCTGTAATCTCTGAAACTCCCTGCACCATCACCTCACCCGAAGCCCCACCTTGCTCCGGTGATCGACGGCGAGGGAGCCCCCCTCCGGCCGCGGTGAGGGCGGGAATGGAACCCCCCGGCCGTGGGCTCCCTCTCCACCCCCTCGGCTCGGGCCGGGAGGCCCCCCATCACCGGCGCCATCCCCTCCGTCGCCGGCCTTCCCTGCGCTCCCTGCTCCGCCCTTCTCTGTCCGCTCGACAGCGAGGTGAGCGCCTCCCGCTCCTCTTCCCCTCGATTCTCCTCCCTCTACTCCCCTCCCTCATCTCCTCCATCTCCTGCACCCCACACCGCCCGCACAGCCACACGCGAGCAGCAGCGGCCAGCGATCCATCGCCGGCGAGTCTCTGTCCGCCCGCTCGCAGAAGCCAGCGATCTGAACTTTAGTTCAGTTAACCGCGAGCAACAGCATATCCACCCCCACCACCTTTCTGTCACCAAACGATTCGCAGACCAACTGGTCCCTGTCCCTAGCGCGCACCCTGGAGGTCTAGGGTTCGATCCCCCTCACCCCACCTTTTTATTCTCTGTTTTCTTTTTCTGCCCGCAGTTCAGAAAGTCAGATCTGATCAATTACTTCTAAATTCCATATAAAATTGAATATCACTCCAATTTGAATGATTCAAAATCCTGTGGTTTCATAATTTTGTGCTCCTTCTAGTAATGTCAAGTTTGCAACATGTTTCTGTAACAATTTTTGCACTAAATAATTAATTACTGAAAATGCAATAAAATTTGGAAACTTTGGAATTTCATAACTTTAGTTCTACACATCCAAATTAAGCAAAATTGGTCTCTAAATTTTTTTCTTAACAAACTCTACACATTGGTATTTTATTTGGACACAATTGAATTAATTTTGAGCATGTTTTCCTCTGTTTACTAAAAATGGCAGAATAAGAATGATTAAGGAAAATGGCATAATAAATTCAATAATCACCCAAAAATTATGTTTGATAGCTCAAAATGATCAGTGAAACATTTTATACATGTTTTCAACCTTTTCAATGCAATTTGTTACTGTTTTGAATATTTTAAATTGGTGCAATATTTGAAATCTTGTTTAATTCAATTAATTTTTGCAAAAATCATAACTTGGGCATAAAAAATTCCAAATGCAACAAACTAAATATGTTTTCCAATCAACTTTTCATGTACTTTCTAAATATAAATTTTGTTTGCTGTTTTGAATATTTTAAATTGCTGAAAACAACTGTTTCTTAATTATTGCATTTAAAATTGCCAAAATAATAACTTGCTCATTTTAAATCCAATTTCCACAAATGAAATATGTTTTCCATGCAAAATTAAACCACCTTTTCAAATATAAAATTTGTTTCATGTTTTGAATAATTAAAATTGGTTAAATAATTTAAACCTTATTTAATTCATTTAAAATTGCTAAATTCATAACTTGGTCAAATTAATTTCTTTTGGGACATATAAAATATGTTTTCAAACCCTAAAAGTATAAGATTTTCAAATATGAATCTCACTTAATGTTTTGAACAAATAAAAATTCAAATAATTTCATGTTTGAATTAAATTCATTTAATTCTTGCTTAAACTTGTTTAATTCCTAAATAATTTATTTGAAATCCTTTTTCAACAAGTGAAACATGTATTCCAACTAAAATCTTGTGTTCTTTCCAAATATAAACTTTGTTGTCCATTTTGAACAATTAAAGGTGGTGAAAACAACAAATGCTTGTGTAACACCTTTAAGTAACCAAAATTCCAACACTTAATAAATGAATTCCTAAACTTGGTAAACCTTATTTCCATTTGGTTCTATTGTTGTTATTTTGCTGTTTTCCTCATCCATGCATCATGCTAATCCACTTCCACATGATGATTAGTTGTAAAACAATTACTTCAACCATACTTCATGGGCTTTCCATATGCAATCCAAAATTGCATGTGGGTCCATTTAATCATGTTATGTTATCTTGTCAACTAGTTTATTTTGATGCATCAATTAAATGGTCATGCATCATCCCATGTTTGTGCACTATGCCATGTTATTGATTGTCTATCTCTCTGTGTTGTTTGTTTGCTTCTTCTCGGATAAACGACGACGTTGAGACCGACGATACTTACGACACCCCTTCTAAGGAGTTAGCTCAGTACCAGGCTACTGGGTTTGCAGGCAAGTTATCACTCACATGAACCATCGTGTTCCTTTTCAACATTGGTTACCGATACTTTCCGTTGTCTATTCTGCTAGCCCTATGATTAGTTGATTCTGTTACGAACCCATCATATGTATCCTTTAACCCTGTTATTGCCTCACCTCCATACCTAGAACCATTGCTTGTTGCCCGTGTCTTACTAGCATGCTTAGGTTGTTTTGCTCGAGTCTGTTACCCGTTACTTTCTGTTACTATTTCATTATGTTCTGGGGGCTCGATGTTAAACAATGAATCATGCTAATGTTGCTATTAATAATAAATTTGATGATAAGGCACCGGCAGGAGGCCCTGTGTGGTTTTGAGGCCTGCTAGTGTCGACCCTAATAGGAAAAGGGTCTTGTCTACTGATCCATGATGAGCGCACTAACCGCATGTGGGAAGCGAGTATGGGCGCCCCCCTCAATTTGATTCGATTCGCATCTCGTCCAAATCGCCTCATTTAGTTCGTGTTTTCCATTTGCCGCATGCATGTTTTTGCGAGCCCAGGCCAGGGTGGAACTTTTGTAGTCGGCATATAGGGGGACACGTTCTTAGAGTGCTATGAGGGTCCCCTTTCTTCGGGGCTCGATTAGCCGTGCGCCCAAGGTTCTTTGGGCTTGATGCGAAGAAGAGTTGGGTTGTGTTGAGTACCTCGCTTGGTGGGTTTGATTCCCGTCTGGCGGGATATTCTTACGTGTACGGCCAAATTGGTGCACCCCTGCAGGGATAAATCTTCTCGAGAAGCCGTGTTTTCCGCGGTTATGGACTACTTGGTGAAAGTACTGGCTAACAAGTACTCAGGACAACTTAAACCTAATGATTAACAACCTTACACCCAATGATTAACAACTTGACTAGTAATAGGCTTATTGACACAATAATCTGAACCATCATTAATCCAACTGTGTGAGTTATCCTCGGATTGCTTCTTTGGATAAGGGGCGAGATCCAGGATGGGTTTGTTTGAAGTTATCTTTCAGGTGGTTACAATACTCGATCTTATCTCTTTTCTGTTAGCCGGAGGTTGTAGTGTTTCTGTAGTTGGTTAGCGCAGCCAGTTGCAGCGTCTTTTATATCCCCTTTCTTCCGTTGAACCCAAAGCATCTGTGCTTGGTGTTGACGGGCTACACTTTGGTGAACTGTGAGTCTTGCTTGCCAGTACGTTTATGTACTGACCCCTTTGGGGCTGTGGTTTCCGCAGACGATGTTTCCGAGGACCTACATGGTGGCTACTACGTGGAGTATGACGAGACTGCTGACGAGTAGATAGCGGACCCGGGCAGGATCCGAGACTTCGTGGATGGGCTCAGTCTTTTCGTTTCCGGCCTCTTAGGCCTATTTGGTTCTAGTCTGTACTCAGACATGTTGAATGCTTCCGCTGTGATGTAATGATGTTATGATGGGACATGTGTCCTCTGGATGATTGTATTTGCTATCTCTGCTCTAATGAGAGCTATTTGCAACTTATTTCAATCTTTTGTGTCGTAGAGATCTGTTGTGATATCAGTTGTTCAACACCGTTGACGTACCATGTGTGCATGTTTTGAAGTACGTCAATGGAAGTATCCTGATTTCTATGGGATAGTTTACGTCGATGCTGAACAGATAGGGGTTGGTTGTCACACATACGTGTGTTGGCCTACTCGTAAGAGGACGCGGGTGCCGGTAATCCCCGTAATCCAATCTACTACTGTTCAACGGAACGGCGAGTATCCTTTAGAAGTCCGGGTGCGACAAGTGCCAACACAATTCTACCATATTGGCGATCCGGAGTGATAATGGCTCGGAGTTCAAGAACTACACCGTTGAGGGTTTTCTTAGTGAAGAAGGCATTGCTCATCAATTTTCCACTCCATATACCCCTCAACAAAATTGTGTTGCGGAGAGAAAGAACCGGACTTTGATGGATGCGGCTAGAACTATGATTGCGGAGTTCTCTTCTCCCTATAACTTTTGGGCCGAAGCCGTCTCCACCGCATGTCACGCTACCAACCGGTTATATGTTCGCAAGATCTTGAACAAGACCCCCTATGAGATTCTCACGGGTAAGAACCCGGATGTATCTTATTTCAAGGTCTTCGGTTGCAAGTGCTTCATTCGCAAGAAAGGTAAACGGTTGTCAAAATTTGAGACTAGATCTTATGACGGTATCTTTGTTGGCTATGCCACAAACGCTCACGCCTATAGAGTCTACAACAAGTCCACCGGACAAGTTGAAGAAGCTATAGACGTGGTGTTTGATGAGGATAATGGCTCCCAAGGGGGGCGTATAGATCATGGTGTTGTAGGAGATGCAATTCCTCCCATCGTCATAAGAAGAATGGGGATTGGTGAAATAATCCCCATTGAGGGACACCGGATGACGGAGGGAGAAGGACTATGCCCCACTCAAGTGGAGCCATTGACTACACCCATTGATGATCAAGCTATCCAACAAGATGCACCAAGCCCTCAAGCTAACAATCAAGGCCAAGCTAATGACCAAGGCCAAGCTATTCATCTCAATCATGATCAAGATTCTATCATTGTTGAGAATGCTCAACCTAGTGGTGATTCATCACCCATTATTGATCAAGGACAAAATGAAGATGGACATGCCTCCGATGAAGAAGGTGATTCTCAATCCATATCCAAGGAATCTTTGGAGGAGATACTAGCACGAAGAGAAAAGAGAAGGCTAGAGAATCTTGAACGAGCGGGTCATACCGAGGAAAAGATTCTTGGACAAGTCCGTGGAAGAGTGGTCACTAGAAGGCAATTGGCGGATTTTAGCAAGGCTCATGCGTTTGTCTCCTTCATTGAACCCAAGAAGGTATATGAAGCCCTCGAAGATCAAGATTGGCTTGAAGCCATGCATGATGAACTCAATAACTTCGAGCGCAACAAAGTGTGGAAATTGGTGCCTAGACCCAAAGATTGCAAGAATGTTATTGGCACGGTGTTCAAGAACAAACAAGACAAAGATGGTATTGTCATTCGCAATAAGGCAAGATTGGTAGCCCAAGGTTTTTCTCAAGTCGAAGGTATCGATTTCGGTGAAACCTTTGCTCCCGTAGCTCGTCTTGAATCCATTCGCATCTTACTTGCCTATGCATCTCATCATAACTTCAAGTTACAACAAATGGATGTTAAAAGTGCTTTCCTTAATGGTCCCATTAGTGAGTTAGTATATGTCAAGAAACCTCCGGGTTTTGAGGATCCCAACCACCCCGATCATGTATGTAAACTTGATAAGGCGCTCTATGGACTTAAACAAGCTCCACGTGCGTGGTATGAGCATCTTAAAGAGTTTCTAGTAGATCGCGGGTTTAATGTTGGTTTAATCGATCCCACCCTCTTTACTAAGACGGTTGGAGGTGACTTGTTCATATGCCAACTCTATGTGGATGACATCATTTTTGGGTCTACTAACACTTTGTTCAATGAGGAGTTTTGCAAGCTTATGACCGATAGGTTTTAAATGTCTATGATGGGAGAGTTGGAGTTCTTCCTTAGCTTTGAAGTGAATCAATATTATGAAGGAACTTTCATCAAACAAGCCAAATACACTCAAGACATGCTCAAGAGATTTATTAAGAATGATGCCAAACCTATGAAGACCCCTATGTCCATGACCACCAACTTGAAACCCGACCCTAACGGGAAAGAGGTAGATCAAAAGGTATACCGCTCCATGATTGGCTCTTTGCTCTACCTTTGTGCATCTAGACCCGATATCATGTATAGCGTAGGTAAATGTGCAAGGTTTCAAGCCTCTCCAAGGCAAAGTCATTTGGAAGCCGTGAAACGAATCTTTCGATATCTAGTTCATACCCCAAACTTCGGTCTTTGGTACCCCAAGGGTTCAAGCTTCCAACTCATTAGATACTCGGATGCGGATTATGCGGGAGAGAAGACGGATAGGAAGTCCACATCCGGGGGTTGTCAATTTCTTGGCCGCTCCTTGGTATGTTGGTCTTCCAAGAAGCAGAATTACATTGCTCTCTCCACCACCGAGGCCGAGCATATCTCCGTGGCAAGTTGTTGTGCCCAATTGCTATGGATGAGGCAAACCTTGAAGGACTATGGTATTCATTTTGACAAGGTGGATCTTCTTTGTGACAATGAGAGTGCTATCAAGATCGCCTACAACCCGGTTCTTCACTCCAAGACGAAGCATATTGAGATCCGTCATCACTTCATTCGGGATCATGTTGAGAAAGGTGATATTGATCTCTCATATGTCTCCACAACGGATCAACTTGCCGATATTTTCACGAAGGCCCTTGATGAACCAAGATTCCGAGCTTTGAGGAATGAACTAAATGTCATCGACTCTTCCAACTTCACTTGAAACCTTGCATATCTACCTTCATTATACTTGCTATCTAGTCTAGGTGTAGGCATGGAAATAGGGGGAGCGCTACTCAACTCATGAGTATGCACTCCTTTTATTATGCGAAAATCAATCAATCATTGCATATCTAGTCAATTTGTGACTCATTGTGCTTAATTGTGAGTAGTAATTTTGGACCCAAGATATATCTTTGCGGTGCCAAGTTACACACTCAAACATGGTGGCCTCGGCCACCGACCTTTGGTGTGTTTTGGATCGTTCTCGCATATCATATCTTCATCTTGACAAACTCGTACGGGTTCGGTTTTCACTCTTTTTCTTATGCTTCTTGCGAACCCCGTCGAGTAATGTCTCTCGTATATCAGTGAATTTTCCGACCCAAGCCCCCTTTGCCCAAACCTTTGTTTCTATCGAAATGCTCGTGTTTTTCCAATCTTGGCGTCCCAAAATTTCAGCTGGGCGGAGGCTCCGGTGAATCCACCGGAGGCTCCGCTGGTCCTGTCCACCGGAACACCACCGGAGGCTCCGCTGGCCCACTGTGGCTCAGCGGGCCAAAACCTAGCAGTTTTGGGACAGGGAGCGGAGGCTCCGGTGCGAACCACCGGAGGCTCCGCTGGTGGGAGCGGAGGCTCCGGTGAATCCACCGGAGGCTCCGCCGGCGGAAATTTTTTGTGGATAAGTGCTGGGCGTGCGGGGGTAAGTGAGATCCAATCTCACTTTCCCCCACCCGCCCCCATCTTCCTCCTCACGAACCGCCGCCGCCCCAAGCTTTTCGCCGCCGTATTTGGGTGCTCCACCGTGGGGAGGCCTTCTCCTTGCCTCGGGACGCCCCGGGAACCTTCCCTCCTTCCTTTTTCACCATGGACGAAGCGGGTACGTGCTCTCTCTCTCTCTCTCATCTAGTTGATGGATGGGATGCATAGGAGTTCATGTTCTTGCTCTCTAGATTCGTGGATTTGGAGTTTTAGGAGTGGAATTTCCCAAGTACAAACCCTAGCAACTTAGATAATGCGTGTTAGGTTTGAATCGTTGCGGTTATAGGGAAGCTTCGTTTGCCCTAACCCTAAATTATTCAACCCTAACACCATGTATATCTTGGTTTCTTGGTTTTGTGCGTGCTTTACCGACTCGAGCATTACTCGTTCTTCATGTTCTTCTTGCTTTCTCTCTTAGATGCTTCCGGTTCCAAAGGAAAAGGGCCACGGTACAAGACCACCGGCCGCCGCAAGCCCCAACCCGTGGATGAGATTCAAGCGGAACTTGACAGCTCTCAAGGCAAGCGCAAGCGGTATCCGGCACCCGAGAAGACCTTGCCCAAGAAGAACACCGCACCAACCGCCTCCAACATGTCCGATGCTATGTTCGTGAAGGAAAGACGTGAGAACCCGTACGTGATTGCCCGTGAGCGCTTAATGCCACAATTCCGGGGTAAGGATCAACGCTTTCACACCATCTTCCAAAAGGAAATCTATAGTGAGATATTATTGAGGAAGCCGAAGGAAAATGTTGTCCCTCAACATGCCATCAGTCTTGGGCACATGGAACGGAACCACAAGTACTTTGGGGAGGCCCTTGAGCTCATTGAGAAGTTTGGTCTAGGTCCAATTATCAGTCTTCAACAAGATTTTGATGAAGAGCTCGTCTGTCAGTTTCTAGCCACGGTTCATCTCGCCAATGAGACCAACCGTCACCTTATTTGGATGACTCAGGGAAGACAACTTGCCATCAAGTGGAAGGATGTTGGCACTATTCTTGGTGGCTACCCGGATTTTGGTCCTTTTGCTGAGGGAGAAGAATTTGATAATGGATGGTCCCGAGTTCATGCCATGAACACCGCGTCTATTCCCAAGGATGAACTTACTCCTCTCTATCATTGGAAGAAGTACGATGTTGGGTTCGTCAAGGGTCTCTACCCCACATATGACATCATGTTGCGGGTCTATAGAGAGACTATCAACCCAAAGGCGGGCAATGTGGACGAGATTCAAGGTTTCTTGAAGAACCTAATGCTCCTTACTCATCAACAACGGATGGATGCCACTCCTCGCAAGCTTGATGTGCTTGACTATATTTGGAACAAGTTGTGGCATAACATATGCAGCCGCAAGAATGCTTGCTTTGGGCCATTCATCATGAAGATCATCTTACATGTGTGGAATGAGAAGTTTTCGGATGAATCTCTTGATGATGAGCATTGGATCTCTCACACGGAAAAGAGACTTCTTATCAAAAATCACACGGAACCCATTGTGCATCCCACTCCCGCCATTCGCAAGCACAAGGCTAGGCCTCGCATCATTGTTGATGAGGAAGAAGAAGAAGGGGGTGGTCCATCTCAACCTCCTCCCTCTAGCAATGCTTTTAAGTGGATGGCAAGAGCTCTCAAGAAAGTGTTTCGCTTGAACAAAAAGATTGAGCAACGTCAATGGGAAGAACATTATGATAGGGAACTCAAGAACCGCAACAAAGCTCAAGCATCTTGTCATCTTCGTGAGGAAGGTCTCTCCATTGAATCCCAGGCTCTTGATAGCATCGCGAATTGGGATAAATGGCAAGCAAAGGACTCCAAGGGCAAGCTCATTGAATGGTCCGAGGAAGAAGGAGAAGAAGCTACTAGCTCTCACCGCCGTGCCCCCTCTCTGGATCCGGAAGCCTCCGATGAGTGATCTTCGGGATGTTAGCGACTTGGTCTCCCTATTTTGGTATCTTGATGCCAAAGGGGGAGAGATATATTAGGAACGGGCATTTGCATGGGTCTCCCTCAAGCTTTCTCGATTTTCATCTTTCTTTTGCTTGAGGGAGTTTGGCTTCTTATTTGAACCATTTGGAACTTCGGTTTGTTTACATTATTCGTATCTATCGTGAACCTCGTTATATTATGTTTGTGTGAACCTCGTATCATATTATTTATGTGTTATGTGTGTTATGTGATATCATTGTCATATTACTCTTATATATCATGCCTAGATGCTATCAACATGAAAGGAGCATACCTTTAGGGGGAGCTCCGTTCATATTATGTTCTTAATCATGCAAATAGTTATGTTGTCATCAATTACCAAAAAGGGAGAGAATGAAAGATCATCGTCCGTTTTAGTAATCATATGACAACATAACCATTTGATCTAATGTTTGTTCAATGGATGAAAATGCCCAGGTTATTAGGTTCACTAATTTTATGGGGCACGTGTTCGTTTTATATGAAAAGTGCAAGGAGAAAGGAATCCAGGAAACTGCAATATGCAGGAGCGGAGGCTCCGGTAAATCCACCGGAGGCTCCGCCTAGGCTCCGGTGGGGGTCCGGTGGGGGCTCCGCCCAAATCCCTCTCTGGAGCAGAAGAGAGGACCCACGAGCGGAACCTCCGGTGGATCTCCGGTGGGCGGAACCTCCGCCATCCGCCAACACATGGGATGCACGTAAAAGGGGTCCGGTGCGCCTCCGGTGGTACCTCCGCCAAAATGCCCTTCTGTTTGAGAAGAGCGGAGGTTCCACCGGAGCCTCCGGTGGACATCCGGTGGCCTCCCTTGGCCCAGCATAAATGGCCTCCGGTGGGGGTCCGGTGGAGCATCCGCCAAACCACTGCTCTGTTTGAGAAGAGCGGAGGTTCCACCGGAACCTCCAGTGGGCGGAACCTCCGCAGAACCCACCGGAGCCTCCGCCCAGTATTCCAGCACTTGTGGGCTGGTGCGCTGCGCAATTGCGAAATGGACTGAAGACCACCTGAGCCTCCGGTGAAACCACCGGAGCCTTCGGTGCTCCTGGACTGCAATGGCCACTTAAATGCAAGGGGTATAAATACCCCTTCCCTTACCTCTTAAATGTTAAGCTTTTCTCATTATCTCTCCTAGCCATTAATGAAAACTTCAACCACCTAGATCTCCCACTCCGTCCACCCAATCACTCCCAAACTTGGTGGAGAGCTAGAGGAGACCTAGATCCACACTTCCACCAAAGGAATCTCAAATCCATCCACCACAACCTAGTAGATCTAGAATCCTACTTGAGGCCTAGAAACCTTAGTAGATCTCGTGCTTGTAGTTTCCACCTTGTTGCAAGAAGCTACGGATTGCTTGAGAGCCTCCATCCATCTTGTGGAGTGACCTCAAGCCCTTGTAAAGGTTTGGTCAACACCTTCAAGTCGACCTCATAGTGGAAACGAGCATCTCCCTCACCGGAGAAGCTCAAGGAGAACAAGGTGTGCACAACCGTGCTATTGAGGAGCGCCTAGGTGGCTCCCCACCTCTCCAACGTAGACGTACTTCTCTTTGAGAAGGAACTACGGTGAATCATATCCTTGTCTCCTTGTTTACACTTGTTGTTTGCTTTACTACCTTACGCTTTACTTCCGTTGCGCATATTACTTTGTCCACATAGGTTGCTCACCTAGTTGCACATCTAGAGAATCGTATCTTATCTTACTAAGCCGCACTAAAAGGAAAAGAAAAAAGATATTCACCCCCCCCCCCCCCTCTAGTTGACCATAGTGCACTTTCACCTGCACATTAGCAACAGGTGTCGGTGATGGCTTTAGGCGTGTCGGAGTTGTTTGCTTGAGTTTTTTTGTCACTGTGTACATGTTGTTTGCTGCTGGAGTAGGAACAACTCTCCCAGTTTTTTCCTTCAGGCATGTTAAGGTTATATCCTCCATGCTCCGTGTTCCTGTCTCTCCCACTTTGGTCCTATTTTAGATACAATCGGTGCAGGAACCTGCAAGTTGTCATGTGCTTCCGGAGGGCATTTCGGCCCTAATAGAGTTGCAGCTTTGGTTGCTTTAGCTGATGTGTGAGGCATGATTCTTGCCTTTTTAGCAGAATAACTGCGGCTCGGGCTTCCTCCGGCTGTTCATTCCGCTGATCGGCTCCCAGTGTGAGTGTGTTTGGTTGCTTTTTAAGCTGTTTCTCCGATGGTACCTGTTTGATCTGTTGTGAACTTGATTCATTGGAGGTGTTGTTTGCTACGATTTGCATCAGTTTATCATGCTGTGTTGATGGTGGCTCTTTGGTTGATGCATGATTGGTGTTTGCTGCTGTCACAGAATCAACATTTAACTGTAGCTGTTTTGTTGCTATTGTGGGTTGTACACACTTAGCGGTGTCATTATCAATTGTCCCCTTGTTCGTTCCTGCTGGAGAGGTGCTACCAGTCGGTTTGCCACGATGTGTGACCGTATTCTTCCTTTTTTATCCTGAGAAGAGTTGCCCCCAAAGTTTGTACTCATGTACATGTTAAAACATTCTTATGCAACCATTTTTACAGCGAAGTTGTTGCCAAATTCTTGGAATTGTGGTTAGCTGAGAGGTGTTTGACCTTGCCTTGCAACTTCTTCCATAAAAATTATGTTTGAACGAACTTTTGGTGGGGTTTCAAAGAACTCGTGTTGTTCAAACTGTGGCATGCTGAAAGTTGAAGTGCCTCGAGTCGGGTCTGACACTACATACTCCTTTTATTCCGAAAACGGACTCCGTTGGATAGCTCCAGCATTGCCTTCCGCATTTTTGCTGTTTGGCACATTAATTATAACATCTTTGTGTAACTCCCTCCTTGCAGACCGTAGCATGCAATTTATTGTTGCATCACCACAGCTATCCTGACTCCTTCCCCCATCATCAACCCTGCGGGCATCACTTCCTGATCCATGATTGTTGCCTTCAGAGTGCCCTGTCCCTTGCCTGTTCCTTGCCAACCTAGCAGACCTCCTTGGCATGTGTACTAGGTCGCAACTTTTCTTGCCATATTCTTTATTTCTGTTGTCATCGGTTGTGTCCCTTGTGTGGCTTGGGTTTCCCCCCAAATTTTCTGCTCCTTCAGGATCGTCATCATCACTGTTCTGGTTGATGTCTTCAGCAGATTCAGTTTCCTCGTCGTCGGGGGCTTCATCATCTTCATCTGTGCCGCCCCCCTCATAAATGTCATCACAAGCACACTTTTAAGGGGCCGAAAAATGTGCTAGTACACAGAAATTTGTTTACTCTGCATCCATTCTAATGCAACTATGCGAGAGCATCTAGATAATCGTTTTTTGTTTGGAACTCAGTGGGGGACTCACTTTTTTTCCTCGAGACAACAGAAGAGAAACTTTTTTTTTCAAATTATTGCGCAACAGAAGAGTAACTAGTTGAGTTTTTATTTTTCACAACTTAGAAGCAATTTGTTGCAGAGCACTATAATGATTTTTTAAGCAATTTTGTGCATCCTCTTTTTTCACAACTTAGAAGCAATTTTGTGTATCCTCTTTTTTTTGCAATTTAGTGATAGCTATTCTACAACTAGGAGGATAGTACTCTACAATTAGGATGATTTTTAAAGTGCATCCCTTTAGTGAAAAATAATCAACTTAAAAATTAATGTAGTGTACAACTAGTTGATTTTTCATTTCTACAACTTGGGGGCATTATTTTGTGCATGTAGGAGGATGTTTGCTCTGCAACTATTTCACTAAAGGGGTTTTTCTCTCCAACTAGTTTACCTAGAAGGATTTTTATTCAGCAACTAATGATCTTTTTATTATACAGCTAGTGGTATTTATTCTACAACAATGATTATAGTAGTTTGCAAGGAGGGGGTATTTATTCTACAAACTAGGAGGATAGTACTCCGCAACTATACTTAAGAAAGGGTTGGAGAACACACCTCGTTTGAGTAATTTGGAGGCAATTTTGATGACACAAAGTCTTTGATTTGAGTCATGCTGACAAATAAGCCATCCCTTATAGTTGCTCCGGTCCCTTCTTTAAGCTGTCAGTATGTAAACAACAACAAAAATTAGAAGCGAGGGGATAAAAATAGTTGGTGAATCGCAATTGCACCACCAACTTACCCTCAGCTTCCCAAACTATCCATTCGGCTTCCGGTCCTTGGTAATGACAACATTTATAAGTTGATTCGTCCAAGCTGCCGCACGTACCGGGCACTCGCTTGCGGGTTCAATGGGTATATCTACCGCGAGTGAATCAAGGTAGAGGATCTGTGCAGGTATAGTTATGTTGTAAGCAAAAAAAATGCCTTGAACAAAGAGGATGTTTTCTAAAGAAATGTACTTGGCAGTACTTACCAAAAAATGATATAGGCAGCAGCAGACACAATTTTCTTGCCGCTCATGTTCTTCACTTCTTTCACGATTTGCTCGATGGCAAGCTGGCAGAAATTGGATTTCCGAGCTTATTCAAGATCCTTTATTGCCCCATAGCACCTTGGGCCGATGTTGCACTTTGTAGTGGGGCATATGAAACAACTGATGAATCCGCCTAAATAAGCTCTGAGAAACTTCATGTCTGCAACCTCGTTCATGTCCTGTATCATCTTGCACCATTCTTTGAAAGTTGGGGCCATAGCATTCTCGATCCTACGCTCCTCGTTCATGAAAGCGATAGCTTCAGGTTCCAGCTCGAAACGGACATGGGTGCCTTCGTTGGGGAGACCAAATACTCTGTTATAGCTTTCTACATTCACTGGGATGGCGCCCCTTCCAGGAATGACAAGCTCACTCCTTAATGGGTCAAAGCACAAAAACAACCACATGCTTAGGTCGACTGGCATCACTGTTGTCTTCACCTATAGCATGCCTCCCCATCCCCATACAATTATTTAGTTTCTTCTGTTCAACTAACAAAAGTGTGTTAAGCTTAACAAGTCTTGCTGGAGACGCACGGTTCCTCCCAAGCTATAGCACAAAAAAAGGCACAACGAGGAAAAAATGTTGATGTCCTTTTTAAACTCATCCCCTGAACTTTCTTGCTTGCGTTGGCCGATTTTGATGTTGCTGCTACACGACATGCAGGCACAGTTTTATTCTCGTTGTCTACATTTTTTGGTTTTGAGCTTGTACTAGGCACGCATGGAGCTGCCTCTACTTTTGGACCTACATTATTCTCCTTGAATGTTTGTTGTGCATGCAGATGTTTTTTCCACGATCTTTAAAAAAACACATGACCAAGAAATAGAAAAAAAAGGGAGGGGAATAAAAAGTGCACAATTGGATATTTTCGTTTAGCCATATAATGTGCACCTGATCAACATTGTGTGTACTTGTCTGTGGATCCTTCCCTACAGCAGCGTCAGGAAAATGCAGGTTGCATTTTGACAAAAACAGGAATCAAAAGTTGAGAACAAAACTATATGAGTTTTTTCTTGTTTACTCTTGCATCTATTTGAAACGGTAGAACATTTTATTTTTCGCACATCTAAAATAAATTGTACTAGTAGACATAATTGTTCTGCAACTCGACTATGCGAGAGCAACATTAGATGCGTATTTTTTTGATAGCAACTTAGTGGTATTCATTATACAACTTAGTGATATTTATTCTACAACCTAGAAGGATAGCACTATGCAACTAGAAGGATATTTTATTCTACAACTTAGTGCTATTTATTATACAAAACTAGCGAGGGTAGTACTATGCAACTAGGTGTGAAATCATCCTACAACTTAGTGATATTTTATTCTTCAACCTGGAAGGACAACACTCTGCAACTAAGATTGAATCATTCCACAACTTAATGTTATTTATTCTACATTTAAGTTGAACTAGATTTATTCTGCAACTTGGGGAATATATTTTGTACATCTAGGAAAAGGTGTTTGCTCTGCAACTAGTACATGTAACTTGGGGAGTTTTATATTCTGCAACTTGGGTGTTCAACCAGATTGGATTTATGTGGTGCTTGTTATGCAACTAGGATTGATTTTTTTTGTACAACTAGGAAACATGGTCGCTCGAAAATAAAAAACACTTAAGAAGTGCATGAACTAGGGTGAGTTTTGTTCTGCAACTTGGGGGCATATTTTGTACATCTATGAGGTTATTGTTCTGCAACTAAGGTTGAATCATTCCACAACTTAGTGATATTTATTCTACAAGAACCTTGGAGGATAGCACTCTGCAAAACTAGGAGGATATTTATTCATTCTACAACTTAGTGATATTTATTGTACAACTAGTTTGTATAAAGAAAGCAACATTTTACTTGTGACAACTAACTAAACGAACAAAATCTAGGTACATGATATCTGCAACTTGGGTGGCTATTTTGTACATCTATGAGGTTGTTGTTCTGCAACTAGGATGATGTTATTCTGCAACTTTGTGTGTGTTGTTCTCCCATGTGTACTCCCATGTTTACTACCTATGAGCACCCCCATTTGGGCAGGCAAAAACAAAGAAGAAAAGGATGCTAAGCACCTATCATGCATGAGTAGAAGGAACCACCTAAAACAGAATTGCAGATATCATTCCAGAACTTGGGGAGTTTTCTATTCTGCAACTTGGGTGTTCAACCATATTGGATTTATGTGGTGCTTGTTATGCAACTAGGATGGAAATTTTTTGTACAACTAATAAACATGGTCGCTCGAAAAAAACAACTCAAGAAGTGCATGAACTAGGGTGAGTTTTATTCTGCAACTTGAGGGCCTATTTCGTACATCTATGAGGTTATTGTTCTGCAACTAAGGTTGAATCATTCCACAACTTAGTGATATTTATTCTACAAAAACCTAGGAGGATAGCACTCTGCAAACTAGGGGGATGTTTATTCATCCTACAACTTTGTGATATTTATTCTACAACTAGTTTGTAGAAAGAAAGCAACATTTTACTTGTGACAACTAACTGAACAAAAATAGTTAGGTACATGATATCTGCAAACTTGGGGGGCTATTTTTGTATATCTATGAGGTTGTTGTTCGGCAACTAGGATGATGTTATTCTACAATTTTGTGTGCGCTGTGCTCCCATGTGTATTCCCATGTTTACTTCCCATGAGCACCCCCATTTGGGCAGGCAAAAACGAGAAGAAAAATATGCTAAGCACCTATCATGCATCAGTAGAAGGAACCACCTAAAACTGAATTGCAGATATCATTCTCTCTGCCTGCAAAAACACCTTCCAAAAATTGGGGAGGTCTTTGTCAGATTAGAGTACCAAATCCGAGTTCGCATGTATAAGCCACTCCCCTGCAAGATGTGGTGTCTAGCTAGCAAATCGATTTGCAGAAGACATAGGAGATTACCTGACAGAGAAATGGGTCGCGGTCCCCTCCCCCAATGGCCGAGATCCAACGCCCATTATGCCGCTCAGGCTCGATCTCCTCCCCCCCCCCACCGTCTTCGACGTCGGTGCACAGCCGGGTGCGAGCGCACGGCGTCTCCACCACCGTATTGAACCCCGCAGCTCACCAAGCAGCTCGATCCCGCCGCCGATTTGCTCGCCCCCTTTGCGCGGGCAGCTTGCTCCGCGCTACCGGATAACCTCGCCCTGGCGCGCGGGGCTTGCTCCACCTCGCGTCAAGGTCCCCCGCGGTGGCGTACGGGCATGCTCTCCCTGTCGCCCAGCTCCCCGTAGCCCAACTCTCCCCCGTCTCTTCCGTCCGCGCCGCCGAGCAAGGAACAACCAGCACCACCCCCTCCTCCCACTCCGTCCCCCTCTCGCCTCCCGTCCCCGCTCGATTCTCCGCCACGCCGTCTAGATCTTTTGGCGTCGTCGGGAAACCTAGCGATTTCGGGGAGAAATGGGGAATGAGGCGTGCCCCCGAGCGTTCGATAAGGCAAAGTTCAAACAGTAACCACCGTTTCGCCCGTTCAAGGTGGGGAGTCCCGACAAAAATACCGCTGTCGGAACGACACGCAAGGACGCGCCCAAGGAGGCGCACAGATGTGCGAGTCCGTTTCATCCGACGGCCACGGAGAGAGTGCGAGGAGAGACAAGCTAGCAGTCTAGCACCCGAGCATTCTTTAGCGTTTGAGCTACTCCCTCCAATCTGTATTAAGTGACGGCAGGTAACAACTAATCCAATATACAAATTCTTATTCCACTCTCGACACTTAAATCGGACAGGAGGGAGTAAAAAAAAAACTTCCTCTGCCCGTGCATGCCGTCTCCGACTCCGACTCTGCGTGGTCGTACGTATCTCTTCCGATTGCGGCCCCTAGTCTTACCTCGATCTATAATAAGGAAAATGATGTGAATCACCCGGGGGAACGTTGCGTTCCGTCCCCCGGGTCGGTGTCCGTTGGATACAAGCGACGTGGGCGGTTAGATTAGGCGCACGTCCCCGCCGGTTTCGCGTGGATTAGGACAGCACCCGTTTTTGTTCCTCCGTTGTTTCCCATTTTTATCGCTTACCGTTACGTTTCCACTCGCGCGGCGCGGAGGCGGCGACGAAGGCGTGGTGAGCGACGCGGGCGGCGACGGTAGGCTTCGCGGGCGGCGACGAGAGGCGACGCCGTCGACGCGGTCGCCCTCCTCCTCCTCCTCCTCTCCGGCTATTCCCTGAGGTTCTATTCCTTTCGCCTCCCTCCTCCTCTCCGGCTAGGCCCCCCTCTGTCATCACCGGCGACATCTCTTAGGTAGGGTAGCAGTCGTGAGCGCCGGCGGGCGGCGGAGCGGTCGCGGGTCTTTGCGCACTCCGGCGCCCCCTGCCCGAGCCCTATCCTGCTCTCAGCCCCCCCCCCCCCCCGACGTGACCAATTTCGCCTTAATTTGCATCAACGCCGGTAGCTAGGGTTACGCAGCGGATTCGAGCGGCGGCGCTGTCGCAGGTCTGCGAGGACTCCGGCGCTCCCCTGCCGCGCCCAATTGCTGTCTCAGGCGACCCCCCTGCCCTTGACCACCGTCGTTGCTCCAGGTTGTTGGTTCTGAGCAATAGTTGCTCCTAATTTTTGCTACAATATTTAGTGCCCAACTTCTTCAGTAGCAATTGTTTGTAGCAAAATGCTCCACTGCACTCCACCTAACATGTGCTTATTCCCTGTTTGTTCTTAATTGTTAGTTGTCTTTTTGAGCAAATTGCAAATTATTTTAGCATATTTTAGACCTTTTGAGCATATTTTTAGTTGCTCAACCACATTCGACACCCCGTGTACACATAACCGTGTTTGTAGCAATTTCCTTTTCCTTTTAAGTTCGAACCGTACGTGCAAGTAGTTGTATTTTCTGAACTTCATCTATTCTTTTTGCAGGTTTTTTGGTGTACTTACTCGGCCTCCTAGTGTATCTGCTTGCAATTTGTAATCAGCAGCGCAATGGAGGTTTGTTCTATTACTGCATTCTTTTTGCTTCTGTTGTACATTTTGTGTGCTTCTTTTGTTTCCTTTTTTTGTTCATAGTTTTGCTTTTTTTTGCTGATCAGGGGCAGTATTGGGTCAGCAAGGACCGATTCGTTGCCAAGCGTTTGCTGAAGTGCGCAAATGATCTCTCACCGCGGAAGCGAGAAATTATTGAGCAGCACAGCGCTTTTGCCTCACTTCTCAATATTTCTCCTTTCAATGTCCCCAACGAGCTGATTGATTTTGTTGCCGTGAACACCGTGGTTGAGCTCCGTGAGTTTCATTATGGATCTAAACGGATAGTTTTCACAAGGGATATTATCAAGAAGGTGTTTGGTCTATGCTCAGGATCAAAGCATGTTGAGTTGCTCACCAAGAGTGTTCATTCAGACATCAGAGAGGCATACAAAGGCCCGTTGGCGAGGCTTCCCATAGAGAATGCAGCGAAGATGTTGAAGGAGCTTGACGACGGTGAAGAGGATGCCATTATCAGGACATGGGACCTCTTATGCTTTGCGACTGTTCTGAATCCTTCCACCAACAACATGATGTGCTTAGAGTACATAGGGTCCATGAGTGACCCAAAGAGGACCCATGAGTATGATTGGGAGGAGCACATCTTGGAGCTTCTGATGCATTACATTGAAAAAATTCAGAAGAAGAAGGAGGAACCTCTCGAGCTTGATGGCGTTAACCTTCGGAAGGGCAAGCTGAAGGTTGATTCCGAGGAAGCACCCGGTCCTTCGAAGAAGAAGACGAAGGTGAAGAACATGTTTGAATTCTGGATGTCTGGCCCATTGCCTGTTCTTGCTGTAAGTTTTTAACTTTTACTTCACATCTTGCTACTTTACTTAATGTTGTTTGCTCCATTAGTTTTAATTTATTGTTGCCTTAGTTAGTTTCTGTTGCTCCATTTGTTTTATTTCTGTGTTTTGTTTCTGTTATTTATGTTCTAGGTTTAAGGTTTTACCTTTTTCTGTATAGCTTGCTACTTTTCTTAGTTTTGTTTGCTCCATTAGATTTAACTTTTTGTTGCTTTAGTTTTTTTTTTGTTGCTCCACAGTTCAGTTTTGTGTGTACTAGTTTATGATTTTTATGTTCTAGCTGTAAGTTATTTGCTACTTTACATAGTTTTTGTTGCTCTTTTAGTTTTATATTATTGTTTCTTTAGTTATGTTCTGTTGCTCCAAATGTTTATTTTTCGCGTGTATTTTTGTTTCTGTTTTTAGTTGCACTTTTTACAGCTGCAGGTTGATTCTTTGTGTTTTTTTTCCATATGTAGCTGGTGTACATGGACCACTTGCTAATCCCGAAGAATGAGCACTTCATAAACAATGGGATTCCTAGGGTTTGCTTTGTGACAAGTGAAGATTTCAGTTTCATTGTCAAGATTGACCGCGACAACAAAATCTTGCTGAACAAGACCGTCTTTGGGAGGCGTCCTGTAAGTAGACTCCCATTTGTTGTTTTCTTTTTTGCTTCTTCGTTGTTTGCGTTCCCCTGCCACGTAACAATTTTGTTTTGTTTGATCTCAACGATGATTTGTTTTTTGGTTGTGCAGTTTCTCCCGTTATCCAGAACAGTGTATGTGCCTCCCTTGGACAGTTCATTGCCCGAAGATATTGATGTAAATCCGTCCGCATCGCTTAATGAATGGCTTGTTTTCCCCACCATCGAGCAAATTGAGGTTTGTATAGTTTTCTATGTGTTGTTTTTTGTCGGTCATTTTGTTTGTTCATATAGCATTTTTTTTGTTCTTCATGTGTATCAAGGTGGCTTTTTCCCCACAATTTGCTACTTTACTTATTTCACTTTGCTCCATTAGTGTTTAAGCAATGCTTTTTTAGTTATTTTATTTTGTTCCATTGTTTTATATCGTGCGTACTTTTTCTGTTTTTTAGTTGTTTTTACATGTCTGCTACTATAATAATTTTACTTTGCACCATTAGTTATTTTGTTTTGTTCTGTCAATGTAGTTGCTCAGTTTTGCTGTTTTTTTGCTTCTTTTTGAATGTAATCCATGTTTCTTGTTCATCACAGGTACCATCTCGTTTCAAGAACATATACGACAAGCACAGGGTTAGTTTCGCTTCAAACGTTGATGCTACTCTCAAGAGTCTCGCTGTAGGCTTAAAATCAATGCAGTCCAAGCAAATGGCTTTGCTTTTGAATGATGTTGAAGCTGCCATGAAGGAAGACGATGGCCCTAGTGTTGTGTTTCCAGCTGCTGGGGTAGGACTTGACGGGCAGGGCAATATGGATGGTGACAAGGCTGATTCTGAGTCCGATGATCTCGATATTGATGAGGATCTTGTTGCTGTGGATCCTACAGACTGTGATTCTAATGTTTGTGGAGAAGGCAATGCAATGGCAGCAGAGAATGAGCAAACCAATGCTACGGAGCTCAATGATGTGCCACAACCAGTAGTTGTTGTAGGTACCTCTCAGACGGACGCTGATGGTGAGGAACAGGATGCTGTTAGTAGTCCGATTAGAGGTGCTGTTGGTAGCCCAGAAAAAGTTGCTGATGGTAGCCCGGTTCGAGGTGATGTTCGTTGTCCAGATGAAGTTGCTGTTGTTGGTAGTCCAGACAAAGTGGCTGCTGCTGGTAGTCCAGCCATTCCTGCTGCGGTGATTCCACCCATGCCCACTGCCCTTAGCCCACCTAGAGTTGCTGCGGATACTACTTTCATTCCTAGGCCGGCTTCTCCCTCACCTCGGCGCAACATACCAACAGGCTACTGGGATGACTGTCCGAAATTCAATGTGTGGAGCCAAGACAATGAATCTTCCCAAGCCGCTGACCAGAACGATGTTGTGGAAAAGGTCGATGATGTTGCTGCTCCGATAGTTGGAGACAAGGTTGCTCCATCGTGTATGTTCTCCTTCCCCTTTTTTCTCTATTTTGTTACATTTTGCATTTTTCATCTTGGTTTTTGTGTGCACTGCCCGCCAAAACAAGATTTTTCAAAGTATTTCTTTTCTGATTCACCTTTTGTTGTTGTGTAGCTTCCAAACCTTGCCTTGACGCCCCCATACCGGAAAATTTGGAGGAGATTCCGGAAGCTGCAACACTGGATCATGGTGACAATACAGGTTTGCCTCGCTGTTCTTTATGCTGGTTTTTGTTAAAAAAATGCTATCTTAGTGTTATGGTTTTGCTTCTTTAGATAATTCTGTTTGCTACTTTAGGTAATTCTGCTTGCTACTTTACTTAATTCTGCTTGCTACTTTATCTCAGTCTGTTTGCTACTTTAGATACTTATGGTTGCTACCTTAACCACTAGCTTATTTTTTGTTGGTTTTCCTAGACATTGGGGGCAGATCAGGTGCTGAAGAGAAGAAGGATGCCAGCACTGGCGTGGTAACTTTTCAAAGGAGGACTAGGCACAAAAGGGCTATGAAAGATGATGCCAAGGCTCCGGTGGCGAAAAAGATGAAGAATCCATCTGCAGATACGGTTGCATTGTACGACAAGTTTGTGCGCCATCCGCGCTATCTCAAGTCTCAAAACAAGGGGAAGGATGACCCGTGAGTCTTTTTTTTTCTGGCCTTTTTTAGCACAGTTTTGTAATTACGTGACATTCTTTGTTTTGTTACTAGCTACTCCTTTTTTGCTTTTTACTTTTGGTCATTGTAGCAACCGGGACACGCCTGATTATGTTTTATTGTTTTTCTTTTCCAGTCCTCCTTTCATTATGATTGGGGGGGTCTCACTGTGACTACAGGAGTTTCCACAATTCCCTAGGCCCGAGGAAGTGTCTAGACACTCAGGTTATGTGCGTTTGGTCTGAGAGCTTCAACAAGGATGCTAAAAGAGAAGAGGAAATCAGCACAACCGCTCTGAAAAGATATGTTTTCAATTGCTACTCAACGGTTAGTTTTGTCCTAAGACCTTTTTAGATGCATGCCTCAGTTTTGTCCTAAGATCTAATTCAAATTTTGCTCTTTTTCTGTTTCGTCATGAGTAGCAAAAGCTCATAGTCGACCCAGCGAAGTTCAACCCAGCTGCACTTGCGAGAGAGTTCAAAATGCAAAATGTGAAGTTCAAGATCATGAAGAAAGACCTTGTGAGCTATGCTTTCCCTGTTACTACATTGTTTTTCGCTACGTTGTAATTACATTGGTATTTCTTTTACGAACCAGTTTTTTTATGGACAATTGTATAACTTTCTGTTTTTTTTGGACAGAATTGCTCCCATTCTTAGTTTTGTATGCTCTTTTAGAAGTTTTTGCTTGCTACATTAGTTTTAAATAATTGCTACATTCATATATCCAGTGATTGTACATTTTCTAATTTGGCTTTCATTTTGTTCCGCTTGCATTTCTAGCTATACTTCCCTGTGGTGAAAAACAACCACTGGATGGTTTGCACTGTCAATTTGATCCATGACCAGTTCCACGTGTTTGACTCCCTGAACAACAAGGACAAGAGCTTTCTCTAGGAAGCAGCAAAGAACCTGGTTTGTTGTTAGAACTGTCTACAAGTATTACATTTTTGTTGTCTTTTTGTCTATCACACTAATGTCTAATTTTTTTGCTATTTTCCAGTTCATTAACTTTGCTACACTTTGCAAAGCTTCTGGAGTGTCAAACCACATAGACATCGACCGCTACACACTTTCCACACCCGCACACCCACAACAGAAGACTCTGTAAGATTTTTTTCTCCTTTTTTGATGCAATTGTACAAGTTTCTGTTTTTTGGGCAGAATTGCTCCCATACTTAGGTTTATATGCTCTTTTAGAAGTTTATGGTTGCTACAATAGGTTAAACAAATTGCTACCTTCATGTAACCATTCATTGCACATTGCTTTTCGAGTTTTCTACTAACTATGATCATTTGTTTTCTTTTCTCTTTTTTACAGCTATGACTGTGGCTTCTTCACAATGCTCTACATTCAGCACTTTGATGCTAAAACCATATTGCCTTTCTCCAAGGATGACATTCTGTTATATCGCATGGCTGTCGCAGCAAAGCTCATCGAGGAAAGAGAGAACAAAGGCAACATTGTCGACATCATGGAGGCTGCCTTGGAGCCTCGGCCGGGGGTGTAGACATTTGTAGTTTCCTGTAGTCTGGAGTGACAATCACCACATGTACATTCGCTTTTGCCTCATCTAGTTTCGTCGTAGCCTTGGATGGATGAAACAACCTTTCTATATGTGTTTTCGTATTGTTTATCCCCGCTGGTATCTACTGATCCACGGATTGTGTCAGTTTGTCGAACAAATTACTGTGGCTATCAATGACAAAGAGTTGACGGTGTATTTTTAACCATGTGAATGAATGTAGTTTCTCACCTGCTTGGTTTTTATCTACTAGTTCACATCAAATGAATTCTGTGTAATTTTCTGGCAACTTTTTTTGTGTGTTTTATGTTTTCTGGAGTTGACCATGTTTTTGCTTCATTAGGTGTATAGCTTTGCTTCAATAGGTATTTTCCAATGCTACAACAGTGAAATCTGGTTTCTACAGAACACCTTTTTATTTTGTATCATACAGATATTTTCTGAAACCCCTGGACAAGAACAGGTTTTTGCTCTCGCAGAGTAAGTCATTTGCTTCAATAACAGATTTGCAATGCTTCAAGTGCAATAAAAAGTTGCTACCAACATTTTTTACACAAACAAAAGGTAATAATTTTATATTTGCTCCAATGCTGACCATATTTTTACATTTGCTCCAACGCAAGAATACAAGATATCCACAGAATAATTCTTTGCTCCAATGCAAGGTAAATATGTTTTAAATCGTTCTATACCAATAGTACCAATGCCATGTACAAGTAAAACCTCCACCCTAACAACTTATTCGTAGCAATATGTTTTCAAAAACATCATCACAAAACAGCTACAGCCTTAGCTCAGCCCCAGCAGCTATTCTTTCATGCTCCACCTGTTTAGCAACACAATCTTTCACCGCATGTCCCTCCTCATGACACCATGGACCAATTTCTCTTTCATAGCAAATTGGACCAATTTCTTCTACAAGCAAACCATCACACAAACCACAGCAAGTGGAGCAATTTCTCTTTCATAGCAAGAGCAATCACAACTGACTGGGCTCAATTTCCAGCAACCATCACAGAAGGTTTTGCTCCCATTGATCAACAAGTTACAGGAGAAATTTTTTGCAGGAGCAACCATCCCAGAATTGGGGAGCAATTTTTGCAGGAACAACAAATTTGAGCAAAATAAACTCACAGAACGAGCTGGTTACTCAATGTCCGGATCTTCATTGAAGAAGGCTGGAGGATTTCTGACACCTTCACTCGGGCGCGGAGCAAACCATGCTCCCAGGCCGCCGTCGTACAAGCTTGAACTGCGTCTCCGTCGTCGGCTCGCCGGATTCGTCCCCGAGCTTGAAGCTACTATCGAGGGTGGGGGGACGCTGTGAGGATGGCCAGGAGGAGGGTATAGCACGTTGTTGCGGATGTGGTTAGCCATGGCGTCTGATTCGCGGCGCGCCGCCGCGTCGACCGCCGCCCGCGTCGATCTCCTACCGCGCCGCCCCCGGAGATCACGGGGAACTGCCCGATCTGCGCCCTGTCCGCTTTTGCTTCTTTGCTTCGCCTTTTTGCTCCTCGTAGCAAAAGCGAGGAAGGGGTACGCTGGAGAGGATCATGCGGCGCACGTTCGGCCGATCGGACGGCTGCCGACCCGGGGGATCGAGTTGTTTTATCCCCGGGGACGCTCAGCGCGCGCCTAAATCAAAGGAGGCCTGAATTTGGAGTGGCCATAACCGATGGACAACTGACAGCGGCTGCTGCGGAAGAGTGTTCAGTCAAAGCCCCAGACAGCCCCAGTTGAGTGGGCATGCAAAAACGACAACGAGCGCAAATTTGTGAGGGTCCACCCAATGATACGAGAGATAGTGTATTGAGTACTACATTACAAGCCAGTGAAAATTCGAACAGCTTTACATTAAAGTCCGACTAGAAGACATGAAACTCAAAACACCAACATCATCTGGAAGTGCTGATCAACTTACTCGGCACCACCGTGCTCGCTTTTTCAGTTATTTGGTCCCAGGGGCCGACTCCAGAGCAAACATTCATCCACCAACGTCACACCCATGCCATGAGGTTGATCCTACCATCCATCCCATCATAGAAGATCATTATTTGCTATCCCTCGAATCTAATACTCCACTTAGCATACCAAGTGGAGCAGCTGGCCATCAATGTTGTAGCGTATGGATTTATGCTTGACCATCTTGATCCCGGCTTCAGCTGTGTCGCTGGGCTCCAACTCAACCCCCGTGAACACGAGAAATGTCTCCTTAATGAAGGGATCATCAAAGACATGGAAGAGCCTAGCAATGCAGAACCTGCGAGAATCAACACGCACAAGGTCGGAAGTCTGAACCTCCCAGTCCTGCAGGTTTGTAGCAATGTCTTCTTTCCAAACGCGAGACAGAGTGGGCTCTGCCCCATATGCAGCAGCGACCGAGAGGTCTGAAGCACAAAAGAACTGGTCTTCTCGTCCACGTGAGAAGCCAAGCCAGAGGTCAAGCTCGGGGATGTACTGAGCGCCACCACGGAACGGGAGCTCCCAACTGCCCACTTTGCTCCACTTGCGGCTGCCCTTGTCAAAGGAGTAGGTGCCAATGCCACCCCTGGCAGACACCCAGATGCTGTCACCGACCACGGCAGAGGAGACGATTTTGGTGGAGCAACTAGGCTGGTACCCAGGGGTCTTTGTGTAGGGGGGCAGCGGAAGAGAGTGCCAGAACCACCCTGGCAAATCATGGACATCAGCCGGAGGTTCACCATGGATGAGGGCTTCGAAGCAGGGTCGATACGGCTGAAACCGCTCAGGCTCGTGAGGGCACCTGTTGATGAGGTATAGTTCCTCACCGACAGGGATGGAGAAGGAGTTAGACGACCACCCCTTGAGAATGGGCAGGGGGGATACCGTGTTCTGGGAGGGGTCGTGAACCATAACAATGCCATCCTGGTCTGCGCTGACAATCTTGTCCCTGCTGCTGCCAAAGGGCATGAACATAACATCCCCGCCGTCTTCCTTGGGGGTGGAGAGAAGGAAGGCACTTGCAGGTTTACCCAGCACAGCTTCTACCAGCGATGTCGGCGGCGGTGGGTGTCCGTTCTGTTTCTTTGGGTGGAAGAGACTGGACGATTTGATGCGGTGCATCGCGAAGGAGCCATTCTTCTTGCAACTGTCCAGTACCAGATTAACAAACTGGCGTTTCATAGCCAATCTCCCCTTCGTCTCTCCTGACGGTTGGTTTTGGCACCCTGACTCAGACAAGCGAATGATAATAAGTGTTCATCCTCCCCACGTCTCTCACTAATAAAATTAGATGCGGAGAAAAGAGAACCAGATTTGTACCCCCTGCGGCCGTCCGTCAGATGATCTAGATGGAAGCAACAGTCGCCAGGATCCAAATTACCTACGCTTCTCCAGCTTAATACAGTATTGAAGATCGCTACCTGCAGCCAAAGATGCTCTTAAGTTCCGTTGTGAAGGAGGATAATTCTACATATAACTAAATATACGATGCTCAAAGAAGAGAGAAATCGGTGTTACCCTTTGAGCAAACCGAGCGGCGGTTGGACTGTATGGTCGAACAACGTCAGGCAAGCGCCAAGGCGAGATTTTCTCGAGCTAGTAACATGAACTGATGTGAAAACCGGCTTGGGGCTGCACGAGAGCTGCGGCGGCGCAGCGAGCGACTAGCATAGATCTTCCTTTCTATCCTATCAAACCCTAGTCCTTTAGAAGAAGATG
This sequence comes from Alopecurus myosuroides, assembly GCA_028641055.1. Lineage (NCBI taxonomy): Eukaryota > Viridiplantae > Streptophyta > Magnoliopsida > Poales > Poaceae > Alopecurus > Alopecurus myosuroides. Next base: position 437,988,103 of record CM054058.1, on the reverse strand, counting down.
CGGGGCCGGAGTCAATCCTTCCAGGCTCTCTATTAATATCTCCAAACATGGGCCAACCGTTTGACCAGTCTGTTGTTTCCGTTACCCATATGGGCCGCCGCCTAAAATATGGTTCGGAGGAGTAAAAAAAACAGCAAACCTCTAGTAGAGGTACGTGCTACTGGGCCAGCCCAATACAGGTAATTTCTGTTTTATTTTTATTTTTATTTATATGAATAATTATTTAATAATGATTTTATTTGAAAATACGAACGATTTTCAAATCTGAACAAATTTTTAAAAAGAAAACAATTTTCAAATATGAAAGATTTTCAAATCTGAACAATTTTAAAAAATAATTAATATTTTAAAATGAACAATTTTCAAATATGAACAAATTTCAAAAATAAAAAATGAGCATTGCGAGCGATCAAATCTGAACAATTTTCAATTTTTTTGAACGAACAAATTTCAGAACTAGCCTTTTTTCATTTGAACAAAATTTAAATTGAAAAAAAAAATATTCAAACAATTTTCGAATTTAAACATTTTTAAAATAAGAACATATTTCAAAATGAATATTTTCGAATAAAAACAAAATAAAACCAAAACCAAAAATAAAACAAAAAACAGAAAAGAAAAGAATAACAGAATCAGAAAAGAAATTGAAAACGAAAAAAAACAAGACTATAAAAACATACTCGCAATAAGCGATATATAGGGATTGCGAAAAAGACAGCAAACCAAATTTTAGGAAAATGACTACCCTAATGATAGAGACGCTAAAATACGTAGATACCCAAAAAATGCTAGAAGCACAATACTAGCGCGCATCCAAAAAGGTTGAAGCGCGTAGCAAAAGGGGTATCCTGGGCTTGAAGTTTTGGGTGTTCATTTATGTGCGCTCGAACACACGCTAACACCAACTTCAGGCCCGGTCCTGAGATTTCGGGGGTCCGGACGAGACTAAGACTTCGGGCCCCTTAGCATAAGTATACATATAACAGTAGTTTCATGTTTTTTAGACTATCAGTAATATGCTTTCAATATCTAAACTCATCATACACAAAATAACTCTTGAAGTTTATCGAATTGAACAACTTACATAAGAACATTCCACCTATTTTGAATAAACTAACCATCGGACCATGTACCTCTCCATTACGCATTGTTATTAGAGTAATGGGTATAAATTTTCTTACTTGCCATTCAAACGAAAATTAATATTTTTTCTCTAATACTACCCTTCTCCAATAAAAATAGAAAAGAAATGTGTCACGTGCTTTATTACAAAGATTACCCAATTTGGCGGGTCATAAATATCCACACGAACTGGTTTCTCGTCAACACTAGCAAATTTCGTAGGAGATGAATTAAGTATGTGCTCATGATCACTCACATTTTATATTCTTGTTGATGTCTTCATCTTGTAGATAAATATTTATTTTTCCTTTTCGACTACCAGATAGAGTCTTCACAAGAGTGCATAAAGCAAAAAAAATAACTATTAGTCAAAATTAAAGCATAGCCTACCTAAAATAGAGAGCTAGAGAAGACCAAAATTAATCAAATAGATCACCTGCCGGTCGGTATGGCGCATGGGAACGAATCAGGACAGAAGGTTCAGACTCAATCGACTACTCGAGCTCAGCGGCGGCCGCCGATGCAGGCCTTGGGACTGGTGACCGGGGTTTATTCAATAAATAGATCGTGATGTGATCGAATCGATCCTAGAAAGCAGGAAACTACCAGCCACACTAGCAACTAGCAAAGGTAGTTTACTTAAAGTGCTCGCTACTCCTTTCCTCTCCGAGCTGACAGGCCTGAAGCGAAAATACAAGGCCCAATTGCTACGTGGTACGCTGCTCATTTCATGTCATTTATATTTTCTTTTTTTCGACACGTGCATATAACATATACCCATTTTTTTATAATCGTCACGTACGTATAGCCAGTACTAGCGTATGTATAACTCGGAAGGGGCCCCAAAAAATTCTGGGCCCGGGGCCGCGGCCCCTCCGGTCCCACCCTAGGACCGGCCCTAACCAACTTCCACGGAAGTTTTTCTCGCGCACCCACGAAAGTTTTCCCCGAGCTCTGTCACTGTCGGCCGCCGGCGCTGCTCCCGCCGCTCGTCGTAATCGTCAGGCCACAGGCCCCTGCCCATGAGCACCCACACACGCGGCCAAGCTCGGGCGTTCCTTCGTGTGTGCTCGCTACCGACCGAGCCGTAGGTGCGTCCTTGCGCGCGCGGGCCGAGGTGGTCAATGAGGACGGCGGACCGAGCACAGGCGTCCCTGCTCCGAGAACACGGCCAGCTCGGCCAGCTCCTCGACCAGTGGCCAGTTCGGACAGCTCCTCAACCCGCGGCCAGCGACGGCGATCCGAGCACGATGGGTGTGGTAATGTGAGCTCCGGGCGACCAACTCCTCTACCAGCGGCCAGCTCCGTGACCATTGGAATCCAAGGCAGCCTAGCATAATTTGATTTCATCCCGATTAGGGATGTGATTACTTTTTTCCAATTTTTTCCTATGGTTGACGTGGGGATCCCGAATCCCCTGACAGGCTTATCCGGTCTAAGCTATGCACATAATCCCACCATGAGGAGCTACCTCGACCTTACAGAAGACCCAACTACGGCCCACCCGTAAGACTTGCGGGTCAAGAACTAGAGGAACAACCGATGTTAGGTTAGGGTTTTGTAAACCTACCCGGGTAAGGATTCGGGACCCAACCTCCTATATAAAGGGTGGGAAACCCCCCTCGGTAGGGCATCTAATCATTATTACCACCGTAGGTGCTGTCCGTCTCGAGTTCCAATCTCTCGACTAAGGCGCCCGCCACTGTAAACACCGCATCAACATAATCCAGACAAGCAGGAATAAACTGTGCCCCTGTTAACCGTCGAGTCCACCAACATTTACTAGTCTCCTATTCTCAAACCCCCAGCATGTCACCCGGGGGATATGTCAATAGGGGAAACCGACATTTGGCGTCGTCTGTGGAAACGGCAAGCGTTGGAGCAATGGCCTCGTCGGTCTCATCTGCATCGATCTCAAATCTGGTTCACGGATCTTGATACGTCTCAAACGTATCTATAATTTCTGATGTTCCATTTTGTTTTCATGCCATATGCTACATGTTTCCTGTACACTTTATGTCATTTTTATGGATTTTCTGCCACTAACCTATTGACAAGATGCCACCGAGCATGTTCATGTTTTCTGTTGTTTTTGGTTTCAGAAAAGTTGTTCTGGAAATGTTCTCGGAATTGGACAAAACAAAATCCCAGTGTCTTAGAAGTTTGTCTCGTACATGGACTCCGGAGGGGGCCTCAGGGGCCCCACACCATAGGGCGGCGCCCCCCCCCCCTTGATCGCGCCACCAGGTGGTGTGGCCCCCATGGCACCCACCGAGGTTTCCCTCTCGCCTATTTTAGCTCCTCATGGGTTAACCCTAAATACCCGAGCTTTTTTTCACCAAAAGTTCTGTAGCCGCCATCATCGTCAACTCTAGTTCGGGAGGGTCCTGAAGCTCTTCCCGGTACTCTGCCGGGAGCGGGAATCATTACTGGAGGGCTCTTCATCACCATGCCTACCTCCGGAGTGATGCGTGAGTACTTCATCCTTGGACTACGGGTCCATATCAGTAGCTAGATGGTTGTTCTCTCCTCTTTATGCCTCATGCTTAGATCTTGTGAGCTTCCTAACATGATCAAGATCATCTTATTGTAATGCTACATGTTGTATTTGCTAGATCCGATGAATATTGAATGTTGTGTCCAATGATTATGAATCTATCATGTTCTATCATTGTTTTCGTCACATTCACTGTCATCACTGTTCTCTTTTGATTTACTGCAAACAAGTACTATTTTCCACACTATACATCTAATCCTTTGTGTTAGCAAAACCGGTGAGATTGACAACCTCACTGTTTTGTTGGGGCAAAGTATCTTGATTGTGTTGTGCAGATTCCATGTTGCTACTAAGGCTGGTAGTGCGCCCTGCCAACTTTAGCTGTCATCAACCTTAAGAAGTGATTTCTTTCTCCTACTAGTAGATTAAACCTTGGTTTCTTTTTTAGGGAAAACTTGTTTCTATGCTCTTCATACCTTCCTCTTGGGGTCTCCCAACGAGCGTACATTTACGCGCATCAAGCACTTTTTTGCGCCATTGCCGGGGAGGAAAAGGATTTCTGGAAGGGGAGTATCTCACCTCCAATCTCTTTTCTTTGTTTTTGTTTTGCTTAAACATTCATGTAGGGAAGCTCACGAGATCAGAAGACATATCATTCAACATTCATTGGATCCCAGCAAACACAATATGTAGCATTACATAAAGATGATCTCGATCATGTAGGGAAGCTCACGAGATCTAAACACGAGGCATAAAGTGGAGGAGACAACAAACTAGCTACTGATATGGACCTGTAGTCCATGGATGAACTACTCATGCATCACTTTGGAGGAGGGCATGGTGCTGTAGACCCCTCCAGTGATGAATTTCCCTCCGGCAGGGTGTCGGGGAGAGCTTCAGAACCCTCCCGATCTCGGGATGACGATGACGGCGGCCTCGGGTGTTTCTCGGGAAAAAGTGGGATATATTTAGGGTTCACGTATCATGGGGAATAAATAGGCGAAAGGGCGATGGAGGTGGATGCCCGAGGGTCCCACACCACCCCACGACGCGGCCAGGGGGCGCGCCTTCCTATGGTGTGGCCCCCCTCTGGGCCTCTTTGGGACTCTGTGGAACCTTCGGGTTTCTAAGACTTCCGGGTTTCGAATTTTATAATTCTGCGAATATTTCCAGAACAACTTTTCTAAAACTAAAACTACCAGCAAACAGGGAACTGGCTGTGTGGTATCGTTTCAATGGGTTAGTCTCGAAAATCGACAAAAATGACATAAAGTGTATAACAAACATGTAGGATATAACATGAAAAAACATGGAACATAAGACATTAAGGATACGTTTATGATTGTAGGGTCCGCCCCAGAACCACTGTTCAAGGACACCCCCGATATGCATACATTCATGAGCCCAGGAATTCAGTCGTGAACAACATATCAAGTTGGTACACAGATACAATATCCATTACACGGTTGCATAAACACTTACAAAAGAGACATGGTCACTTGACCAAGCCTACACGACTGCCACGCAGGGCAACACACAACACACACAGCGGAAGACTAAACACACACAAAACGCGGTAGAGCCCAAGTCACGCCTTAACCTACAGGTTGCTGACCCGGAGACGATCCTAGTTCGCAAAGCCATCAACTCCGTACTCCTCCTTGTTGGTCTCCTTCTGAGACTCCTTCTCAAAGTCTGGCAAGTACATGCCAGGAGCGAAACCATATGAGTACGTTTGAATGTACTCAGCAAGACATCCATCATGTAGCTTACCATAATGCAAGTATGCTTATTTAGTGGAATAGGTAGGCTATAAATAGGGTTCACTACCAATGGTGTTCATATAGGATGACACCACAGTTGCAGTCAGGTTAATGTGTATCTTCGTTGAAGAAGATACTTCAGAAGAAAATAATATAGTTTTTTCTTACTCTTGTAGATATCACAAGTATAAGAGGTTTTTTTAAAACTTTTGTTAAAAGAATATTTTCTCTTTGCAAAACTTCTTGGAATCAACTTCCAGATGTTTGCTTAGAGAAAAAAGGTTTTCTTTGCAAAACTTTTTGTAAAACAACTTCTGGATTTTCATCATTGGTACCTCCATGGTACAAGATTTCCTTCCTTTCCGAACTTCACAAGTTCAACTCCTTTTTAAAAACTCCTTTTTGAAACATCCTTTTGGAAAACATTGACAAAATGCTAGCTACATGGCCATTCAACTGTCCATATCCGAGGACGCGGCTTCTTCAAAAAAGTTGTACTCTGCAGAGGTGTACACATCTAACAGATCCAGTACACATGCCGTGAACAACCACGGGCTGTAACAACAGTATGTGAACATCAGATAACTGATTCCTAACCATCCACTATGTTCAAGCTAGAATGTATCTATCTCTTAGATGAGTTTTACCGTCATCCCCGGCACCAGGCTATTCCTTGCCAGCCAGGATGCCCCAACTGAATGCGACCGAAGGGAAACTTAATCCCACACTTTTTATGTCTCAACATTGGGAGTTTTGACGACAATCGGTTCGAGGGTACGACGTCCCTTATAGCAATTGAGATAGAACACACACTAACAAAAACAAACTTCAAGTTAAGCCCCGTGCCCATGTTGGGGTAGGGTGGCAGTACGGTAAAGGTTGTCCGGCGAAGACTAGGTTATTTGTCATTTTTGAAAACACGTTTTTCCCAAAAATGACCACTTCCACATTCCTCTGGTGATCAAGGCTCAGCCTTTTCTCCGGGGTTTTTCATAAAGCCTTTGTTTTGTGAAAACATATTTCTAGGGTGTCCACTTAGGGACTAGTATTTGTGATGGTAATAAATACCATATGGTGGCTATGGGCTTGGTAACACCAAGTATCAACTACTGGCATATTATATATAGCATATATAATAGTATCTAAAAAATAGTTTTTTTGGAAAACAAAAGTTTGGAGAACTTTCAGAAGTAAAACATGCATGATAGATAATTATAAGTGTAGCAACAACAAGCATCAGGATGGCTTGCCTCAAGTCTCTTAATGTCCATGGCCTTGAAGTAACTTCAACTTGACGCACAACTTCACAACTACTTCGTCTTCTTCGTTTTGTAGCGTCGTAAAGGAATAAAAGACACACACTCAGGTCTAAAGGGCAAACTACTAAGCTAAACAACACATACATCAAGCAAACGTACACTCGCGGATTCTCTGGAAACGTTATCGCGAAAACTATCTCACATAACTCTCACGGTCCAAAACTATCGTCAGACACTATGTATGGCTTAGAAAACCATATCCCACGTCTTACATACCATATATGGAGTGGCGTACCACTCTCATAATGAGATATACAAGAATCTGAAAATATAGCTTGTGGGTGCAAAAGGTTAGGTTACTAAGGTAGAAACAAACAGACAGAACAATACCCATGGCAGTGGGTATTAGCAACACACAAATGATTTATCCTTTAATGTGTTCATGATTTAGTTGGATGTTTAGTTTCATAAGATACTCCTAAGAACAACAAATAACACAAGTATACACTCATGCTAAGGCAAGTCACTCAAACAAAATCCAATCAACAAGCAAACACACCACAAAAGAATAGACTATTTATTTACTACATTAATGTTTACTTGAAGTGATGGAATCCATCAATCATGAAAATTTACCAAACAACCAGTAGCTAAAAACCAATGAATCAAGTCATAAAAATAATCCAAAACACAAACATCACCCAAGAAAACTCCTATCAAAACTCACAAATTAAAAGAGTAGTAATTCTAGAGCAAAACCATAATTCTAGGGGTGACACTAGTTCAATACTAGAGAAGCAAATAATGCTACCATGATGCATAACTCTAAACAAACAAGTTATGAACATAAATGCATCTACTAAAAGTACACAAATATTACACATGCTAGTAAGCATAAACATCAAAGTAATTCTATGAAACAACTATTAAGCATGCACAATCCAATTCTAGCAATTTCTGTTTTTCCTAATTAATTACTAGCAAAAAAGCATGGTATAAGCTACACAACCAGTAGCTATTCACTCAATGAAAAGTTATCTAAACCTTTTCAAAAATCTAAACACTCAATTTAAATTATGCACAAACATTCTATCAATCTCAAGGAATTATTTTATTTGTTACCAATTTTATTTAGCACACAGTAGTGAAACATTTCTTAACATGATACTCCTAAGGAATATTATGCTAACAAATAGATCACATCTAAACATACTAATATTTACAAAAGAAATAAACTTTTCACTTGCATAAGTGAAAGCAAACAATTTATGTTTCCATGGTGGAAAAATATCCTATCAACCACATAATAAAACATGTTATTTCTACACACACGTATGGTTAGGGATTTTCATCCTAGACACAATATGAAATTGGACCAGTGGGTTATGGTCCCACTAATACCAAGTCAAAAGATGTACTAAGCCTCTGGTTACTTATGACAAAAACTAGTATACAAGGTAAATGACCAGGCTATTGATTCTAGTGAAAAAAATACTAGTGCATATACATAACAAATCCTACACATGCTTTACTATAAAATGACATGCAAACTAACGGAGAAAACAACACCAAAATAACAGTACCAAAATGGTACCTGACTCAAGCAAACATAGCACAAAATTTACTAAAGCAAGCACACAAATATCTAGCTCACACAAAAATTTAAAGAATCAAACTAGAAAACAACAAATGCTAGTTCCATTTTTATTTGGGTTTCCCATCATGCACACACTTTCTAAGGTAGATGTACTGCAAGGAAACAACTTAATAAAAAGTACTAACACTCTATACAAGCTAGGAAACAAAATTAAATTAAACACAAATTTCATTTTCCACAAAAACACACAAAGAAATAAAAACAGAAAAGCTACTGTTTCTAGACCTGTCCACAAAAATCAATCTAGAGCTCCAAAAATTATTATAAGCCAGGACTACATAGATCTAGTCAATATCAAACTCATCCAATTGGATTTACTTCAAAAATCATGTTTGAACTTATTCTAAAAATCACAGAAGAGCCTACTGGTCCTTTACTAAAATGGATGGCATTTCCATTTGGTTGCTCACCTTGATGTGAGGTCAAGTGATATGGATAGATCTTTTTAATATCTATCCAGAAATTTTTTGTTTGTTTATTTTGGTTATGTATTTTAAAAGTTATGGTCCAAACATTGTTACAGACATTATGTGCCAAAACAGTTCTTGTGTCATAGTCCAAACTTAGATCTACGAATTTTGTATGGTTAAGAATTCATATTATTCGTTCCATGATTTTTGGAAGAATTTATTTTTGCATTTTTAGTATTTTTCATACGTCCAAAGTAAATGTACAACTTTCTGTCAAAACTTAAAAAGGAAAAAGCACAGGGCAGTGCGTGCCGGTTCGGAGTGGGCGTGGCCCAGTTAACGGGCTGCGCGGCCTAGCTGCGCTGCACATGCGAGCGCGGGCGCGGGAACGGTCCTGTTCAAGTGTGGCCGTGGATCTAAGATCCAACGGCGCACATCGTTCTTCTTCCTCACCTCACTCCTCTCTCTCTCACGTACGGCCGGCGGCGAGAAACGCTCGGGGAGGCTCACCTAGGGCTCGGGGAGGGGCTGGCGCGGCTCGGGGACGATGCCGGAGGTCGAGGGCGTCGAGGGGAGGTGTCGGTGGCGCTCGGCGCGGCTCCAGGCGGCGGCGCAATGCAGCCCGAGGAGGCGCTCCCGGACGGCGGCGGCGATCTGCAGGTTATCCCACCACGGGAGAGGGCCAGGGATGCTCAGAGCGATGAGAGGAGTTGATCAAGGGCATCGGGCAGGAAGGAGAGGGATCGGGCAGAGCAGTACCACGTCGTGGCCGTGGTGGTCACCGGCGGCGGCTCACGGCCCGTGCACGCTCCAGGGGCTAGGGCTCGGCTCCGTTTTGATTTGGGTGAGTGGTGAGAGTGTGAGGGAGGGCAGGGCGCAAGGGGAAGAGCTCTGGGTACTTATACCCGAGGGGGTGAGGGTGAGGGCAAAGTGGGGACCTCGGGTTGATGCCAACCATTGGCATGAGCTAGCCCTAGGGGTTTTTGGTCACTCCACACTTGTGCACGGTGTCCTAGTCATCTAGCACATGGGGGCTGGCCAGGGTTGGATTTTGGGTGCAAGTGGAGGCAAGGGCAAGGTCAACTAGGTCAAAGCATGGGCTTCCATACCCATCCACATCATCATCTTCTCTCTCCTTTTTCCTTCATGCCTCTCTCCTTTTTCCTTCATGCAGAAGGCTTCTAGAAGGCTACTAAAGCATCCTGGTTCGAGTCTATACTGTGGTGATCACTTATGTCAAGGTTGCATTTCACAATTTGCAAAGAATCACAAAGAAATCAACTGATCAAAAGTGTATCTCTTACTGTTCACTGGAAATTCAGAAAATTCAGATTAGGACTTAGAAAATTTCTAAGTGTTGGAAACAGATGAAAAGTTCAAAAAGTTGAGTTTGTTTTCAGGGTTCAAATGCTTTCCAAATTTGGTTCTCAAAGTATGGACTTGTTAACCATGTTATAAACTTTCAGAAACATGTTTTGAAATTTTTTAAGGCCATGAAAACAATGTGGAAAAAGGTATACTTTCTATTTTTATCTGTTTTTCAAAAATGCCATTTTCTACCTTAATTTTATACCACAAAAACAACAAGCAAAAGATAATTTTTATTTGTTCAAAAATAAAACTAAGCTTATGGATTTGTAGTACATATATCAAGGATTAATTAAATGTCAAGAAAACATAAAATAACAATTTATAGCCTATTGAAAACAAAGGTAGAAAACATGTACTTGGCTTTGTTTTCAAGAATTGTTTTCTATAGAAAACTTAAAAGAAAACTTTCATAAAGCATTTTGAAAACTTGTTTTCTTGGATCCAAAAAACTTAAAAGTTTGTTTTAAGATGCAAACAATAATGATCCAAGTCTTGGAATAAAAATCCACTCAAGTAATAATAAGAAAACATGAGGGAAAAATATCTGGAAAAATAATAGAATTGTTTTCAGAAACATTTGGTATTGGTTTCATAAAGAAAAAAACTTGTGTTGCAAATATTATTAAGATCATAAACACATGTTGGTTCAAACAATCATGTTGTTAGAAAAAAAATTGTTGGCCCTAATTTTTGTCTTCTTGAGCACAGTACAAGAATCCAAAAACTCGGGTGTGATAATGATGTATCAGGTCTCTCTTCTGTTTCAGGAATAGCCGAGAGCCTATAAGCACCTTCTTCCACGACTGCTTTGTCTCAAGTCCTTTGTGAGGAATCCGAGGTTACGGGAATATTAGCCTCGGGAGCAGCACCTGAATCAGTGTTCCCTCGAGCAGGAGGAGTGGGTATAGCGGTCGAAGAGGTAGGAAGAATCAGAGAAGTAGCAATCCTCCACAGGAGGAGGAGTAGGAGCCCTTGGAGGAATGGGAGCCCTTAAATAGAGATGATTAAACTTACAAATTTGACTGGCAAAAATAGGAAAACGAGTGAAAATTACCTGCTCAAAGAACCCAAGCTAAACACTCGGCGAACTTTCTTGGCCGGAGGGACTGCAGATTGTTGAGTAGCGGGTGGAGGCACCAGAGAGAGGGAAACAACATGAATTGGGTTCCTCAACTCATCTCCTTGGGCTGCACTCGAAGAGCTTGAGTCCTTGGAGGTAGCTTCTCCAAAGTTGTTGAACAGATATTATGGGCACCTAGGGGAGGTGAATAGGTGCTACGCCCAATTTTAATTTTTCTTCAAGATTAGGCTTGACACAAAGGTAAATTCTCTAGATAATGCAACAAAGGTGAATTAACCTTTATGATAAGAACAACAACAAATCCAATACAAGCACAAGTAAAGGAGAGGGGAACGAGATAACCGATAGGAAGCACGCGGAGACACGATGTATTATTGAGTTCCTCATTGTCAAGGGAGTACGTCTTGTTGGAGGGGTGTGAGTTTCGCCACAAAGGCCTACTCAATGCCACAAAGGACTCACCCTATTCTCCGATGAACCCCACCACAAAGGCCTAGTCAACCTTCTACTATTGATCCCCTTTGAGGCGGGAATCAAGTCATTTACAAACAAGTTTGGGGCACACAACCACAACCAAATCGGGGGCTCCCAACAATCACTAGAATCACCAAGACTAGCAATATGTCTAGGTTCTCCACCATAGGAAACCTTAGACAAGTTCCCCTCAAGCAAATGAGGGGAGAATGGAAAACCGGTTGGTGAAGACGTAGATCGGGGCCTTCTCCTTGAATCCTCCGAAGATCAACACTTTTGGGTGGAGGGATTGGGAGATCAAGCAAGGTGGGTGAGATATAGAAATGGTGAGATCTATTCTGGACGAGCTAACCCAAGGTAGGAGAAGGGAGGGGCTATTTATACTCCTCACTAAATTTTGAGCTATCGGAGACATTTCTGGAAATGTCACACCGGAGACTTCGTGTAAAGTCCAAAGATTCCGATCTGAGAAGATTCCGGACAGCTCCAAACCAGAGACTCCGGATAGTCTCCGGAATGTCTCCAGAGTGACACCACGACGCCATCTTCACTTCGTTCTTGGGAATCGACGAGTCCAAATACTCTGGTCAGCCAGACCGGAGACTCAAGTGTATACCGGAGATTTAGCGGAGACTCCGCCCTTTTCCTTGACGCCTTCACACAGAGGATGTCTAGGGTCGAGCGAGCAGCAGCGTGGGAGAAAGTCTAAAGACTCCGGTGTATCTCGTCTTCGGTGTGAGTCTAGTGGATGACACCACATGCGAAGCTCTGGTTTTTTCATAGGAAAGCTCCATACTGGAGACTCCGGCCTGGAAATAAACTCTACCAGGATTTCTCTTTGTCCTTTTCGATACTCAACACCACCATATGAAATATTATTGAAATACCCTGAAAAACATCAGCACACTTAAGATTATACGTGTGTTGTTAACAAACATCCAAAACGAGATTTAGGTGCATTTGCACTTTCAATCTCCCCCTTTTGGTGTTTGATGACAACACACATATTTGAAGTGAATATCATAGCTAGGCTTGGTTTGAAAAAAATAGGCGGGCTCTCGAACAACCAAGTCATGAGCTTCCCTTATGTTTTACAAACAAAGCCCACAAGTACAACAACTAATGAACAATATAAATGCATGCATAGGTAAGGTAAGTAAAGAAACAATAATAACACAATAATAGGATAGCTTCGCCAACATAGTCTCACCACACATAGATTTAAGGTCCACTAGGAAATAAAACTCGAAATCAACTAGGATATAGGGAACACAAGACATAAAAGCAAATCAAGTCCAAAGACTTGTGTTCCGAGGCAAATGAAATCAAACCAAAGCAACCCTTGAAAATCCCAAGAAGTCTATAGCTACTTCTCCCCCATTGGCATCGAGACACCAAAAAGGGAAAAGAGCAACTACACGGACCCCAAAGTATCAATCATCCTCCTCATAGTCCTCGTCATCTCCATGGTTCTTGTCCGTGCCATCACCTTCATCATCATCATCACCCTGTTCTTGTTACTCCTCTTCATCTTCTTCTTCCTCTTCAATATGCTCCTCTTCCTCAGTCACAAGATCCTTTCCATGGTTGTTGGAAGAAGAAGGAGCCAAAGTGACCTCTTCAAAGTCACCCCACAGGAAAGAGGAGGTGTTCCAGTTCTCATAGGACATGGTGATGGACACAGTTGGAGGCTCAAGAGGAGGGGTAGCATCAGCACCAATACCATCATTCCCCTGAAGCTTGGTGAGCATCTTCCTCATCTGTTGCCTCTCCTTATAGGCCTCATGATTCTCCTTGTGATCAACGATCGTCATGCACAGAATGTTGCACTGAAACCACGAGAGCTTCTTCATCTAATCTTGAACCTCATATTTGCCATGAATGTGAGAAGGAGGGTCGACATTCTTCCTCATAGCCCTTGGCGCCTCAGACTCAGCTTCACCCATGGGGGTGTCCTCATCAGAAGGTAAGTGAGAAGTGAGCACCTGAAGAGTACCAACAACATGCACAGTCTCACACACAAGTCTAGGGCACTCATCAAGAATGAGCATCATCACATATGGAGCATAAACAGGGACTTTATTTATCTCAATCATGGCATAGTACATACCTTCCTTAATGAAGTGCATGACATAAATCTCAAAACCCTGGCAGTCTGGTCCCTCCAAGTGACACTGGCAAAGCATAATAGAGCAAGTTAACTATCCCTCCACGACTAGCATCCACGTTCCCGGCCTTGGGAGCAATGTTGTTGCGGAAGAGGCAGATAAGAATATTGTAGACCTTTTTCAAGTCCTTAATAGTGCATGTGCTCGAGATCTTCTCATACATAGGGGCCATCCTCTTCTTGTTATAGGCCACACCATGAATATGCATCCTTTGCCTAACATTGTCACCCATAGGGTAACCAAGCAGCTTGGAGATCCTACGAATAGATGACTCACACCTCATGTTACCTGTCATCCAAATCAAGGGAATGTCCTCATCTTCTCCAAAGGTGACAGTGGCATAGAATTGCTGAACAACCTAGATGTTGTAATTATGCTGGATGCCCACAAGATGCTCAAGACTGGGCTTCCTAGTGATCCACACGGCTTCTTCAAAGTAACCCCTGGCTCCCAAAGCCTCTAAGTCAATAACCCTCTGCAGACAGACAGCATGTTGCAGGACACTGTAATCTCCCTCTGAATCAGCTCAGACTCTCTCCTCCAATAGTGAGAGCTCTCAGTAGTGTGGGCCATGGAGAAGAAAGGCTTGGATCTCATCAGCCTGTAGTCTTGTTTGCTCATAATTTTCACAGTAGTGATCCTGCCAATCCTGGGCTTCTTCGCCATTTCACACCTCTGTTGCTCTTGGATAGCCTCTTGTTGGCGACGCTCATCATCAATGGTCCTACGCTGAGCATCCTTCCTTGTCTCCGGATCAGTGACTAGGTAATCACGAGAGTGAGCATGAGACTTTCTTGTGTTGACACGAGGATTGGAGGATGATGCCTTAGTCCTTTTCCCTGAAACAAAACACAGCCAAAAAGTAAAACCAGAAAGCAGTAGATAAGCATGCATGTCCACAAGATGAAGTAAGAAATCTACACAAGAAGTTGGACACAAATCTCTATTTCTACACCCAAATCTCCGGTCTGGAGACCGGAATCTCCGATTGCACAGAACGGAGTCTCCTGTTTGTTGTAACATCCCAAGTATGAAAAACCACCCCTAGCATGTTTGTTTCTTGTTTAATTAAAGTTTTGCATCATGTCATCGTATTCATTGAATTGTTTGCATTTGTTTTACCTTGTTTTCCATTTGTTTGCTTCTGTTTTACTCTGTTTTCACAATTCAAATTCAAACATTATTCAAACATTTATTTCATACTTGCTCTGTTACAACCTTTTAAATAAAAGTTCAAATAAAAAACAACCATTTTGTTCCATTAAAACATGAGGTTCAAACCATTAAAAGTATGGCTTTAATAAGATAATTAATCCAAACTTAATCCAAACTTATTTCAAATTCAAATCAATCACCCAACAGCACCCAATTTCAAACTATGAAAATACCAAACATTTTTAATCATTGTTCCAATTAAACCATAGGGTTCACCCTACTAAAAGGTTTGTTTTCATTAATAGTCACTTAATAAGCAATTTCTTCCAAATTTGAATTAAATTCAAACAGCAAGTTATTTTGAAAATTTTGAAAATCAAAGTTGCCAAGTGGTTGCTGTTGACCTATTTAACCCACCCAAATTTCCCAAAATTTTCCTAATTCAAAATCTCATCTTTCTCTTCCATTTTCATTTTCTGCAAAAAAATAAATAATAAACAGGAGAAAAATTTTAAAAACAGAAAACGAGCGCCAGGGTCAGTGGGCTGCGCCCAGCCCACCTTTTCCTTTCTCCCCGCGCAGCCCGGCCCTTTTCTTTTTCTCTCCAGCACGGTACCGGTTCGCAGCGCCCCCCTCCTTTCTTCCTTCTGTACGGCGCCGCATCCGGCTATGCCACGGCGGCAACCGCGCTCTCCGACGGCCGATCGCGCGCCCCCTATCCTATATAGCCACCCTAGGTCCCCGCGCCGCAACCCTAAACCCTAGGCTCCCTCCTCCCTCGAGCTCCGCCGCCGATCGCCACCTCTCTGCCCCGATTCCCTCACCTCTGCACCTCACCCCAGCGAGCCACCTCTCAAACTCCGATGGCCATCGCCGTCTCGCAACGACACCCTCCCTCCTAGCTACTGGAACCAAACCACCTCTCCTTCCTCGACCTCCCGGACACCTCCTCGAGCCCGGAGACGCTCTGGATCGCCGCCGCCATCGTCGACGCCGCCGTCTGCTCTGAGCCGCTGCCACCTCCACGACGCCGGTGAGCAGTCGACCACGTCCTCCTCCTCCCTGTTCTCCCTCTGCACGAATGCCTCCTCGTCCACCACACCCCTGCACGCCCACGGGCTATCAGCAGCACTTCACAGCACCGGCAGCAACCACGGCTCGCCGCCGGCAACGATCTCTGACGAGTTTCAGTTAGCGCGCGCGCAGTTGAGATTCAGTTAACGAAACTGAAACTCAACCTTGCTGCATCCCCTTAGCTGACAGAAACATTCGTTCGCTGCACTGGTTGCAGCGTTGCGCGCGCACGGGCAGGTCACGAGTTCGAACCCTGGCTCTCGCACGGGAAAAATCCCATCTTTTTAGCGCAGCGCGCTGACAGGGTGGCCCCCCCTGTCAGCCACTGCTGCTGCTACGCCAGCACGCGGGCCACGTTGGCCCCCTGAGGCCCACTGGCAGTGACCCTGGCTAGGTCACTGCGCGGTGTGGACAAGTTTTCCAGTTTTCTTTTTTTGTTTAAGTCCTAAACAATTACAGATTGGTCCTCCAAATTAAATTGCTTATAACTTTTAAATTATAACTCCAAATAATAAAAGTAAAATATGTGTGTTGATCCAAATTAAATTATCTATCTACTTATGACATTTGTTTTCTGTTTTGAATTTTCCAGATGCAATCAAAATTTGAATTCAAACAATTCATTTGTAATTTGTTAAATTGCATAACTAATTCATAATTAATCCAAATAATGCAAATTAAATATGTTTTCCATACCATTTTGAACCACCATTTCAAATATAAATTTTGTTTCATAGTTTGAATAATTAAAATTGTTTAAATAATTTAAACCTTGTTTAAATCATTTAAATTTGCTAAATTCATAACTTGCTCAAATTAAATTATTTTTGAACATGCAAAATATGTTTTCAAACTAGAAAAACATAACCTTTCCAAATATGAAGTTGAATTTATGTTTTGAATAAATAAAATTCACTTATTATTCATGCTTGTTTTAAATTAATTTAAAACTTGTTTAATCTTGTTTAAATCATAATAAATTCATCCAAATTCCTTTTTCCATATTTGAAACATGTAATCCAACTAAAATTTTGTATTCTTTGCAAATATGGGTTTTGTTATTTATTTTGCACAATTTAAATTGGTGAAAACAACAACTATTTGTGTAATCCCTTTAAGGAACCAAAAAATTCCCTAACTTAATAAATAACTTTCTAAATTGGTAAACCTTATTTCCCATTGTTTATATTGTTGTTATTTTGTTGTTTTCATCATGCATGCATCATGGTAATCTACTTTCACATGGTAATTAACTTTAGATCATTTGTTTCCACCTTAATTCATGGACCTTTTCCATATGCAATCCAAATTGCATATGGGTCCATTTAAATTGTGATACCATGTCAACTAGTTTATTTTGGTGCATCCATTAACTTGACATGCATCATCCCATGATTGTGCACTATGCCATGATATTGATTGTTTATCTTTTTGCATTGTTTGTTTGCTTCTTCTCGGATAGACGACGACGTTGAGACAGACGATACTTACAGCACCCCTTCTGAGGATCTAGCTCAGTACCAGGCTGTTGAGTTTGCAGGCAAGTTATCACTCACATGAACCACTGTGTTCCTTTCAACATTGGTTACCGATACTTTCTGTTGTCTGTTTTTGCTAGCCATATGTATCGTTGCTTCTGTTACGAACCTATCACATGTATCTTTAAACCATGATATTGCCTCACCTCCACTCCTATCACCCCATTGTTTGAGCCCGTGTCTTACTAGCATGGTTAGGGTTGTTTTTGCTCGAGTCTGTTACCCGTTACTTTCTGTTATCATATTTCTATTATGTTCCGGGGCTCGATGTTAAACAAAAACCTGTTAATCTTGAGGTAATAAGGCCTGCTAGTGTCGACCCTAATAGGAAAAGGGTCTTGTCTACTGATCCATGATGAGCGCACTATCCGCATGTGGGAAGCGTGTATGGGCGCCCCCCTCAATTTGATTCGATTCGCATCTCGTCCAAATCGCCACACTTAGTTCGGGCTTTCCATTTGATGCACTCATATGCAGGTACGAACCCGAGGCCAGGGTGGAATTTTTGTAGTCGGCATTTAGGGCGGCGTGGTCTTAGAGTGCTATGAGGGTCCCCTTTTCTTCGTGGGGCTCGATTAGCCGCGCACGCACAGCACGTGGTGCTTTGGGCTTGATGCAAAGAAGAGTTGAGTTGTGTTGAGTGCCCCGCTTGGTGGGAGGCATTCCATCTGGCGGGTTATTCTTACGTGTACGGCCAAATTGGTGCACCCCTGCAGGGATAAATCTTCTCGAGAAGCCGTGTTTTCCGCGGTTATGGATTACTTGGTGAAAGTACTGGCTAACAAGTACTCAGAACAACTTACACCTAACTAATGATAACTTGACTAGTAATAGTTTTATTGACACAACAATTTGAACCATCACTAATCCAACTGTGTGAGTTATCCTCGGATTGCTTCTTTGGATAAGGGGCGAGATCCAGGACGGGTTTGTTTGGTGGTTAGTTATAGTTGGTTACGATACGCGATCTTATCTCCTTTCTGTTAGCCGGAAGTGGTAGTAACTCTGTAGTTGGTTAGAGCAGCCAGTTGCAGCATCTTTTATATCCCCTTTCCTCCGTTGAACCCAAAGCATCTGTGCTTGGTGTTGACGGGTTACACTTTGGTGAATTGTGAGTCTTGCTTGCCAGTACGTTGTTGTACTGACCCCTCTGGGGCTGTGGTTTCCGCAGACTACGCCTACGAGGATCCAGGTGATGGCTACTACGTGGAGTTTGACGAGGCTGCTGACGAGCGGACCTGGGCAGGATCCGAGACTACGTGGATGGGCTCCGTTTTCCTTTCATTCCCGGCTTCTTAAGCCTATTGGATTTGTCTGTACTCAGACCCTTTGAATGCTTCCGCTGAGTTGTAATGGTGCTATGTTGGGACATGTGTCCTCTGAATGATTGTATTTGCTATCTCTGCTCTAGTGAGAGCCATTTGCAACTTATTTCCATCTTTTGTGTCTTAGAGATATGTTGTGCTATCATTCTGTTACAAGCCGTTGACGTACCATGTGTGTATGGTATGAAGTACGTCAATGGTAGTATCCTGATTTCTATGGGATAGTTTACGTCGACGCTGAACAGATAGGGGTTGGATGTCACACATACGTGTGTTGGCCTACTCGTAAGAGGATGCGGGTGCCGGTAAGCCCCGTAATCCAATCTACTACTGTTCAACGGAACGACGAGTATCCTTTAGAAGTCCGGGTGCGACAAATGGTATTAGAGCCTGTCTGCCTGTAGGATCCCTTTTTACTGGTCGCAGTTGAGTCTAGAAACTATTTTGTAGCTATATAGGGAAAATGAAACGTGAGAGTAGGAATTCTGTTCTTTTTCTTCTTTCCCCACCCACCCTCCCTTTTTATGGTAAGGAAGTGCAACATTGTTTTCCCTTCTCAACTAAACTTTCAAGTTAGGATTTCACGAATCCTGGTTTCTCTAGGATAGTTATATCTACTAGACCATAGGAATGGAGGTGGTTGTGACATGATTTATCATGTTGCCTACTCACGATTGAGAACGGAGGCGTGTAAGCCCCGGAAGCAAATCCTCTATCCCTTAAGCAGTAGATATTGATCCTTTAGAAGCCCGGATGGGGTCTTCCGTAGTACCTCAGGAGTTTTGGTCTCGTGTTTCCCGTTGTTGCTTCGATATCCTGTTCTTCTCAACATCCTTTTCGTCCGTTGAAACCTTGTTGTTGCTTTCCACTTCAGTTCTCTACCGGCGTCTAATCAAAACTTCCCCAATCATCTGCAGATGGATCTCAGGTTCTACCCGCAGGTGGTTAGGATGACTCGTTGTGAGAGCACCGCCGGTTATCCGGAGATGCTGAGAGACATGGTCACTTATCTGGGGTTCCATTGGGCACCAGAGTACCAGGTCTACGAGCACCAGAGAGAGTTTGAGCAGACCTACTACCAGGCTATCGTCTACATTCTGTCAGGTGATGGCATGAGTGTAGCCCACCGCTACGAGGCAGTAGGTTCCACAGTGGATATGGTTGTGCAGCAGGCAGCTTATGTGAGTCTCACCGTCCTTCGTGCTGACTATTGGGGATTTGACGATTCTATCTATCGCCACATCCCCCGTGGTTACATCACTTCAGAGGGAGCTCACTTCACTCTCTACGACAACCTGGATGTCTACGAGCATGATAACACCAGGCTGCACACCACCGCTCAGTTTGTGAGGCACAGTGACGCAGTTGCCACCACACTATCTCAGGAGTTGGCTTCAGTCAGAGAGCAGCTCTACCTTGCTTTGACTCGTCTGGCGACGTACACCACAGACTTTGTTGGAGACGAGCGCTTTGCACGTTTTGAGCAGCCAGTTGGTCGTACTCTGCCAGATGCTGGAGGTTACGAGCCGATCAGAGGTCCACTCCTCCATCTCGGTGCTGGATACACTGGGATTCCCCGCTTTGGAGCACAGGGAGCCGATGCTATGTACTTCCTTACACCGAGAGTCGCTCTCAGACCACGTCAGATCTACGTGGATCGTCGTTCTACATACTTTCGTGGACGTCCTCCTCACCGTACCTCTCGTCGTACTACTCACCGCTGTCCTGCGTGATGAGCATAGGAGTACCGATGTATCCATTCCTAGCTATGTTTAGTTATCCTTTGGCATTCGAACCATTTATGGTGTGTTGGATGTTTTGATGTATTTGAACATGTGATGATGTACCTGTTGGTTATCTATTCATGCGTCGGAATAATCTATCTTTCGGTTACAAGTTTATCCTTTTCTATTGTTGTGCTAAAATGCATTTCCATTCAGGATGCCGCCAACAAGGAACACCCCGACTGAGCCACCTCCGATCACGGAGCTGTTGACTCAGATGACTCAGGTCGTGACGCAGATGGCCCAGTTCCAGGCTAATCAGCACAACAACCAGAACGCTCCACGAGTCAGTATCAAGGAGTTTCTGAGTCTGGGGCCGAGAGCTTTCGTGGCAACACGCGAGCCTCTGGATGCTGATGACTGGATCCGTGAGATGGCCAGGGCTCTGGACATTGCTCACGTTGCTGAGGAAGACAAAGTCAAGTATGCCACCTATCTGTTGAAGGGTCAGGCAGCTACTTGGTGGGAGAACTACCAGACCATGAGAGCTAGCTACCCAATCACCTGGGGCTGTTTCAAGGAAGCTTTCCTGAAGCACCACATCCCAGATGGTCTCATGGAAAGGATGCGTGAGGAGTTCTGCTCTCTCAAGCAGGGCAAGCTGGATGTCATTGGCTATCAGAATGAGTTCAATCGCCTCGCTCGATACGCTGGTGATGAGGTATCCACTGAGGCCAAGAAGATAGCAAGGTTCCGCAGAGGTTTTAACCCGGAACTCAAGTACGCACTCACCAACATCAAGACCAAAGACTTCGAGGAGCTCGTGAACACCGCGCTCAATGAGGAAAATGGGCGCAAGGCGTTCGAAGAGTCGCGCAAGCACTCGCGTGAGGGTGGTTCCTCCTCCAACATGACCACCCCTCCGCAGAAGCGCCGCATCTGGGTGCCAAATAGTACTGTCACTCGGGCTCCATATGCCCAAGCTTCTCCAGGCTTTGCTCCCCGCCCACCCAACCCATCTCAGATGCATGGTCAGAGGGTTCCAATGGGGCAGCCAAGGCCAGGTCCTCCTCGTGTCGTCACTTGCTTCAAGTGCAAGGAGACGGGGCACTACGCTGACAAGTGCACTCAGAGGCAGCTACCTCCACCACCTCCTCTCCCCAACACCAACCAGGCAATGGTGCGTGCTCCTCCGGCTAAAGCCTTCAACTCCAACAACAGGCCTGTCGGGAGGACCGCGAGGGTGAATCATATCAAGGCCGACAAAGCTGAGGAAGCTGCTGACGTCGTTCTCGGTACATTCCCCGTAAACTCTAACCCAGCTAAAGTGTTGTTTGATACCGGAGCATCGCATTCTTTCGTGTCAAAGATCTTTGCGACAGCAGTTAAGCTCCCTTTTGTTGGTTTGGGTTCCCCGCTAGTAGTAAACTCCCCTGGAGCAACTATGCAAACTTCCAAGATCAGTCATGAAAATCAGATCCTAATTGGAGGTCACATATTCCTTGCTTCTCTCATTCTGCTTGGCAGTTCTGACATTGATGTCATCCTTGGTATGGATTGGTTGAAGGCCAATAAAGCAAAAATTGACTGTGCTCAAAAGTCAATAACTCTGTTCCACCCGTCTGGCCAGATAGTCTATTCTCCAAATGAATCAAGTTCCATTCAGCTATACACACTCGATGCTAAACCTCTACCTCTACTCGAAAATGTTCCGGTGGTTTGTGAATTCCCTGACGTCTTCCCAGAAGAATTGCCAGGAATGCCTCCGGACAGAGCAGTTGAGTTCGTGATCGAGCTTGAGCCAGGTACTGCTCCAATCTCTAAGCATCCATACAAGATAGCTCCTCCTGAACTGAAATTGTTAAAGGAGCAAATCGATATGTACATGGAGAAAGGTTACATTCAGCCTAGTTCTTCGGCTTGGGGTTGCCCAACTCTGTTCGTTGCCAAAAAGGATAAAACAAAGAGACTCGTTGTTGACTATCGTCCTCTTAACGAGAAAATCATCAAAAACAAGTATCCAATTCCTCGTATCGATGATCTTTTTGATCAACTTGCTGGAGCCTCAATATTCTCAAAGTTGGACTTGAGGATGGGTTACCATCAAATAAAGATCAGAAAGGAAGATATTCCAAAAACAGCTTTCACCACACGGTACGGTCTATATGAATACACCGTCATGTCCTTTGGTCTCACCAATACACCGGAGACATTCTCTCGACTCATGAATTCTGTCTTCCATGAATACCTCGACAAGTTCGTTGTGGTATATCTTGATGACATTCTTGTCTACTCCAAATCCGAGGAAGAGCATGGAGAACATCTTCGTATTACTCTCATGAAACTTCGCGAGCATCGTCTGTATGCCAAGTTCTCCAAATGTGAGTTCTGGATTCCAGAAGTTGCTTACCTTGGGCATATCATCTCTGCCAAGGGCATAGCCATTTACCCAGAAAAGGTTAAGGCAATTGTTGATTGGAAACCTCCAAAGACGGTGAAGCAAGTCAGAAGTTTTCTAGGCTTGGCTAGCTATTGCCGTCGTTTCGTCCAGAACTTCTCCAAGATTGCTAAACCTCTCACTGATCTCACAAAGAAGGACAAGAAGTTCGTTTGGTCCCCACAGTGTGATGAAAGTTTCAATCTCCTCAAGACTAAACTCACTTCCACCCCAGTTCTGGTTGGCCCAGATACTACCAAACCTTTCCAGATATTCTGCGATGCATCTCTCCAAGGTCTAGGTGCAGTTCTTATGCAAGAACGTCAAGTTGTGGCTTATGCTTCACGTCAGTTGAATGCACATGAGCAAAACTATCCCACTCATGACCTTGAACTAGCAGCAGTTGTGTTTGCCCTCAAGAAATGGAGACAATACTTGTTGGGTAACCGCACTGAAATCTTTTCCGATCATAAGAGTCTGAAATACATCTTCACTCAACCAGATCTAAACCTCAGGCAAAGGAGATGGATTGAAAAGATTAAAGACTTTGATCTCACCATTTCTTACACTCCAGGCAAGGCTAATGTTATGGCCGATGCTCTCAGTCGCAAATCCTATTGCAATAATCTCATGATCATGGAAAGCCAGCCTCCACTTCATGAAGAATTCCAGAAGCTGAACCTTGGTCTTGTTCCTCAAGGCTATCTTGCTAGCTTGACAGCCGGTCCAACTCTCGAGGACAAGATTCGTTCGGAACAACATCGTGATGTTGATATCAAGAAGATGGTAGAGCACATCAAAGAAGGCAAGGATAAATTCAAATCCTTCTCAATTGATGACAAGGGAACTGTGTTCTTCGAAGGACGCATTGTAGTTCCTAAGATCCAAAGTCTCAAAGATGTTATTCTCAAGGAGGCTCATGAAACTCCTCTCTCCATCCACCCTGGAAGTACAAAGATGTACCAGGATCTTAAGACACTATATTGGTGGCCTGGCATGAAACGTGAAATTGCTCAATACGTCTCAGAATGCGACGTTTGTCAACGTGTTAAGGCAGTTCATCAGAAAACAGCCGGTCTTCTCCAAACTCTGAAAATCCCCGAATGGAAGTGGGACATGATTGAAAGGGACTTCGTCACTGGTTTTCCAAAGTCCAAAAAGGGCAACGATGCAATCTTCGTTGTTAGATACATTGGTCCTTTCAACATTCTCTCAAGGCGTGCGGAAAATGCCTATCGTCTTGAACTTCCAGAAAAACTATCCAAGGTGCACGATGTGTTTCACGTGTCACAGCTCAAGAAGTGCTTCAAGGATCCAGATCGTGCAGTTGATCATGATTCCATTGAACTTCAAGATGATCTCTCTTATGAGGAGCACCCTGTTCGTATTCTCGATGAGACCGAGCGTAAGACTCGCAACAAGAGCACCAAGTTCTTGAAAGTGCAGTGGTCCCATCATTCCGATAAAGAGGCAACCTGGGAGACCGAAGAGGATCTTCGCAAGAAGTATCCGGATCTTTTCTCTTCTCAGTAGGAATCTCGGGGCGCGATTCCTTCAAGGGGGGGCGTTTTGTAACATCCCAAGTATGAAAAACCACCCCTAGCATGTTTGTTTCTTGTTTAATTAAAGTTTTGCATCATGTCATCATATTCATTGAATTGTTTGCATTTGTTTTACCTTGTTTTCCATTTGTTTGCTTCTGTTTTACTCTGTTTTCACAATTCAAATTCAAACATTATTCAAACATTTATTTCATACTTGCTCTGTTACAACCTTTTAAATAAAAGTTAAAATAAAAAACAACCATTTTGTTCCATTAAAACATGAGGTTCAAACCATTAAAAGTATGGCTTTAATAAGATAATTAATCCAAACTTATTTCAAATTCAAATCAATCACCCAACAGCACCCAATTTCAAACTATGAAAATACCAAACATTTCTAATCATTGTTCCAATTAAACCATAGGGTTCACCCTACTAAAAGGTTTGTTTTCATTAATAGTCACTTAATAAGCAATTTCTTCCAAATTTGAATTAAATTCAAACAGCAACTTATTTTGAAAATTTTGAAAATCAAAGTTGCCAAGTGGTTGCTGTTGACCTATTTAACCCACCCAAATTTTCCCAAAATTTTCCTAATTCAAAATCTCATCTTTCTCTTCCATTTTCATTTTCTGAAAAAAAAAAAAATAAACAGGAGAAAAATTTTAAAACAGAAAACGAGCGCCAGGGTCAGTGGGCTGCGCCCAGCCCACCTTTTCCTTTATCCCCGCGCAGCCCGACCCTTTTCTTTTTCTCTCCAGCCCGGTACCGGTTCGCAGCGCCCCCCCTCCTTTCTTCCTTCTGTACGGCGCCGCATCCGGCTATGCCACGGCGGCAGCCGCGCTCTCCGACGGCCGATCGCGCGCCCCCTATCCTATATAGCCACCGTAGGTCCCCGCGCCGCAACCCTAAACCCTAGGCTCCCTCCTCCCTCGAGCTCCGCCGCCGATCGCCACCTCTCTGCCCCGATTCCCTCACCTCTGCACCTCACCCCGGCGAGCCACCTCTGAAACTCCGATGGCCATCGCCGTCTCGCAACGACACCCTCCCTCCTAGCTACTGGAACCAAACCACCTCTCCTTCCTCGACCTCCCGGACACCTCCTCGAGCCCGGAGACGCTCTGGATCGCCGCCGCCATCGTCGACGCCGCCGTCTGCTCCGAGCCGCTGCCACCTCCACGACGCCGGTGAGCAGTCGAGCACGTCCTCCTCCTCCCTGTTCTCCCTCTGCACGAATGCCTCCTCGTCCACCACACTCCTGCACGCCCACGGGCTATCAGCAGCACTTCACAGGACCGGCAGCAACCACGGCTCGCCGCCGGCAACGATCTCTGACGAGTTTCAGTTAGCGCGCGCAGTTGAGATTCAGTTAACGAAACTGAAACTCAACCTTGCTGCATCCCCTTACCTGACAGAAACATTCGTTCGCTGCACTGGTTGCAGCGTTGCGCGCGCACGGGCAGGTCACGAGTTCGAACCCTGGCTCTCGCACGGCAAAAATCCCATCTTTTTAGCGCAGCGCGCTGACAGGGTGGCCCCCCCCTGTCAGCCACTGCTGCTGCCACGCCAGCACGCGGGCCACGTTGGCCCCCTGAGGCCCACTGGCAGTGACCCTGGCTAGGTCACTGCGCGGTGTGGACAAGTTTTCCAGTTTTCTTTTTTTGTTTTAGTCCTAAACAATTACAGATTGGTCCTCCAAATTAAATTGCTTATAACTTTTAAATTATAACTCCAAATAATAAAAGTAAAATATGTGTGTTGATCCAAATTAAATTATCTATCTACTTATGACATTTGTTTTCTGTTTTGAATTTTCCAAATGCAATCAAAATTTGAATTCAAACAATTCATTTGTAATTTGTTAAATTGCATAACTAATTCATAATTAATCCAAATAATGCAAATTAAATATGTTTTCCATACCATTTTGAACCACCATTTCAAATATAAATTTTGTTCCATAGTTTGAATAATTAAAATTGTTTAAATAATTTAAACCTTGTTTAAATCATTTAAATTTGCTAAATTCATAACTTGCTCAAATTAAATTATTTTTGAACATGCAAAATATGTTTTCAAACTAGAAAAACATAACCTTTCCAAATATGAAGTTGAATTTATGTTTTGAATAAATAAAATTCACTTATTATTCATGCTTGTTTTAAATTAATTTAAAACTTGTTTAATCTTGTTTAAATCATAATAAATTCATCCAAATTCATTTTTCCATATTTGAAACATGTAATCCAACTAAAATTTTGTATTCTTTGCAAATATGGGTTTTGTTATTTATTTTGCACAATTTAAATTGGTGAAAACAACAACTATTTGTGTAATCCCTTTAAGGAACCAAAAAATTCCCTAACTTAATAAATAACTTTCTAAATTGGTAAACCTTATTTCCCATTGTTTATATTGTTGTTATTTTGTTGTTTTCATCATGCATGCATCATGGTAATCTACTTTCACATGGTAATTAACTTTAGATCATTTGTTTCCACCTTAATTCATGGACCTTTTCCATATGCAATCCAAATTGCATATGGGTCCATTTAAATTGTGATACCATGTCAACTAGTTTATTTTGGTGCATCCATTAACTTGACATGCATCATCCCATGATTGTGCAGTATGCCATGATATTGATTGTTTATCTTTCTGCATTGTTTGTTTGCTTGTTCTCGGATAGACGACGACGTTGAGACAGACGATACTTACAGCACCCCTTCTGAGGATCTAGCTCAGTACCAGGCTGCTGAGTTTGCAGGCAAGTTATCACTCACATGAACCACTGTGTTCCTTTCAACATTGGTTACCGATACTTTCCGTTGTCTGTTTTTGCTAGCCATATGTATCGTTGCTTCTGTTACGAACCTATCACATGTATCTTTAAACCATGATATTGCCTCACCTCCACTCCTATCACCCCATTGTTTGAGCCCGTGTCTTACTAGCATGCTTAGGGTTGTTTTTGCTCGAGTCTGTTACCCGTTACTTTCTGTTATCATATTTCTATTATGTTCTGGGGCTCGATGTTAAACAACAACCTGTTAATCTTGAGGTAATAATAACTTGCTGATAAGGCACCGGCAGGAGGCCCGGCGTGGTTTTGAGGCCTGCTAGTGTCGACCCTAATAGGAAAAGGGTCTTGTCTACTGATCCATGATGAGCGCACTATCCGCATGTGGGAAGCGTGTATGGGCGCCCCCCTCAATTTGATTCGATTCGCATCTCGTCCAAATCGCCACACTTAGTTCGGGCTTTCCATTTGATGCACTCATATGCAGGTACGAACCCGAGGCCAGGGTGGAATTTTTGTAGTCGGCATTTAGGGCGGCGTGGTCTTAGAGTGCTATGAGGGTCCCCTTTTCTTCGTGGGGCTCGATTAGCCGCGCACGCACAGCACGTGGTGCTTTGGGCTTGATGCGAAGAAGAGTTGAGTTGTGTTGAGTGCCCCGCTTGGTGGGAGGCATTCCATCTGGCGGGTTATTCTTACGTGTACGGCCAAATTGGTGCACCCCTGCAGGGATAAATCTTCTCGAGAAGCCGTGTTTTCCGCGGTTATGGATTACTTGGTGAAAGTACTGGCTAACAAGTACTCAGAACAACTTACACCTAACTAATGATAACTTGACTAGTAATAGTTTTATTGACACAACAATTTGAACCATCACTAATCCAACTGTGTGAGTTATCCTCGGATTGCTTCTTTGGATAAGGGGCGAGATCCAGGACGGGTTTGTTTGGTGGTTAGTTATAGTTGGTTACGATACGCGATCTTATCTCCTTTCTGTTAGCCGGAAGTGGTAGTAACTCTGTAGTTGGTTAGAGCAGCCAGTTGCAGCATCTTTTATATCCCCTTTCCTCCGTTGAACCCAAAGCATCTGTGCTTGGTGTTGACGGGTTACACTTTGGTGAATTGTGAGTCTTGCTTGCCAGTACGTTGTTGTACTGACCCCTCTAGGGCTGTGGTTTCCGCAGACTACGCCTACGAGGATCCAGGTGATGGCTACTACGTGGAGTTTGACGAGGCTGCTGACGAGCGGACCTGGGCAGGATCCGAGACTACGTGGATGGGCTCCGTTTTCCTTTCATTCCCGGCTTCTTAAGACTATTGGATTTGTCTGTACTCAGACCCTTTGAATGCTTCCGCTGAGTTGTAATGGTGCTATGTTGGGACATGTGTCCTCTGAATGATTGTATTTGCTATCTCTGCTCTAGTGAGAGCCATTTGCAACTTATTTCCATCTTTTGTGTCTTAGAGATATGTTGTGCTATCATTCTGTTACAAGCCGTTGACGTACCATGTGTGTATGGTATGAAGTACGTCAATGGTAGTATCCTGATTTCTATGGGATAGTTTACGTCGACGCTGAACAGATAGGGGTTGGTTGTCACACATACGTGTGTTGGCCTACTCGTAAGAGGACGCGGGTGCCGGTAAGCCCCGTAATCCAATCTACTACTGTTCAACGGAACGACGAGTATCCTTTAGAAGTCCGGGTGCGACATTTGTGCAACAGATGTGACAGAGTACATGGAGTGATTGTGTTCCTTGTCTATAATGTAGATTTTAGAGCTGTCCAATAGCATAGGAAGTGAAAGCAACCAGGGACAAGTGCTAGTTTCTCCAAAAAAAAGTACAGCTAGAACAAACCCTAGATTTAAATCAAGAAAAGAGAGGAGGAGAGGGTACCATTGCCACCCTGGTCAGCCATGGAGGGGTTCCTGGAGGGGAAACCCGAGGAGGAGTCGAGGGGAGCTCGGAGGGGAGGATTCTGACAGCTGTGGGCGGCCGGATGGGGTCATGGAGTCGGCAGTGGCACATGAGAGGATATGGGGGTCGGGGGTGGTCGGAAGGGAATGGAAACCCTTCCACCCATATCCCCTTTTTAATGTGCGAAAACCGCTAGACCGGAGTCTCCGGACTTAGCACCGGAGTCTCCGGATAGAACGGAGTTTCCGGTGGTACGAATCGCAGTCTCCGGACCCAAACTCCAGAAATCCCCAGAAAATGATGGGGACATGCATGTAGCTAGGAAACTTGGATTTTAGGAATATTTTGGCTTGGGACAAGAAAAAACAAAAAGGGATGGTACTTCACACTCAAAGATTGCAAGATCCAAACAACTAAAACACCAAAATTTGAGTATGTTTTCCATAAAAATAACAAAGCTCAAACTGAGAGAAAGAAGTCAAATACAAGCCAAATAAGAACCAAATAAGAACCAACTCTTCAAAATAAGAGGTTGGTGGCCTAAGCCACCATGTAAGAGATCATGCTATGTCACCGCGAAGATATATCTTGGGTGCACGGCAAATTCTCGACATTGAAGCTCACAATTCAACATTAGAAAGAGAGAGATACTAATGAATTTTTGCTTTGGGCATAATGGGGGGAGAGGGAGAACCCAATGTGTTGGTATAACACTCCCCCTATGTCCATGCCTACACCTAAACCTAAACACGTATCAACTATAGGGGTGTGTGCAAGATCCTCAAGTCAAATTCCTAGAATCAATGATATTTAGCTCATTCCTCAAGAACATGAATCTTGCATCATCAAGTGGCTTTGTGGCGATGTATGCCATATTATCCTTGGTGGGGACATATGATATCTTAATATCACCTCTTTCCACATGATCACGAATGAAATGATGACGAATCTCAATATGCTTCGTCCATATGTGTTGCACGAGGTTGTAGGCGATTTTGATGGAACTTTCATTGTCACCCATGAGAGGTACCTTATCCAAGTGAACATCATACTCTTTGAGTGTTTGCCTCATCCATAGCAATTGGGTGCAAGCACTAGCAGCCGCCACATACTCGGCTTCGGAGGTGGAGAGAGATATACCATTTCGCTTCTTGGAATACCAACTCACCAAAGACCTACCAAGAAATTGGCAAGCTCCGGAATTAGAATTCCTATCATCTTGATCACCGGCCCAATCCGAGTCCGTGTACCCCTTGAGATAAAATTGTGCCCCCTTCGGGTACCACAAACCAAACCTTGAGGTATGAACTAAATACCAAAAGATCCTATGGACCGCTACCAAGTGGCTTTACTTAGGAGCCGCTTGATACCTTGCACACATACCAACACTCAAAATGATATCGGGCCTAGATACACAAACGTAAATCAAAGAACCGCTCATAGAACGATACAACTTTTGGTCCACATCTTTACCGTCCGGATTGCGCTTGGGGTGGCATTTGACTTCATAGAAGATGGCTTCTATTTTGCACCTTGGAAATTAAACCTCTTAAGGATGTCCTGGGTATACTTGGCTTGAAAAATGAAAGTCCCATGATCCAATTGCTTGATATCAAAGCCAAGGAAGAATTTAAGCTCTCCCATCATGGAAATCTCAAACCTGCCAGTCATAAGCTTTGAGAACTCATTATTAAAAGCTTGGTTAGCTGATCCAAAGATAATATCGTACACATAGATTTGGAATATGAAAAGCTCTCCTTTACCCTCTTTGTGAAAAGGGTGGGGTCGATCTTCCCAACTTTAAACCCACGGTCTATGAATAACTCTCTAAGGTGCTCATACCACGCACGTGGTGCTTGTTTAAGTCCATAGAGAGCCTTATCGAGCTTGTATACATGGTTAGGGAAGTTGGGGTTCTCGAAGCCCGGAGGTTTCTTAACATATACCTCCTCTTTCAATGGACCACTATAAAAGTTTTTTTGACATCAATTTGTTGCAATTTTAAATTATGCGAAGATGAATATATAAGAAGGATATGGATGGACTCAAGGCGAGCCACGAGAGCATAGGTTTCATCAAAGTCAATTGCTTTCACTTGAGTGTAGCCTTGAGCCACCAATGTTGCCTTGTCCCGTATGACAATGCCAGGCTCATCTTGCTTGTTCTTGAATATCCACTTAGTGCCAATAACATTGTGGCCATCCTTGGGCTTCTCAACTAGCTTCCAAACTTTATTAGGCTCAAAGTTATTGAGCTCATCATGCATAGCTTCCAACCAATCAGAGTCCTCAAGAGCTTCAAATACTTTCTTTGGTTCCACCATGGATATGTGAGCTTGATTCTCACTAAAGTTTGCAAATTACCTTCTAGTATATGTTCTATTTTGAACATCTTCTAGGACCTTGTCATCGGATGCATCAATAAGCTTCAAGGCCCTTCTAACCCTCTTAGCACGACGGGTTTTGATCTCCCCATTATTGCGAGGAGGGATCACTTGATCATCTTGATCATTTGGGTCCCCGTGTTGACTGGTTTGTTGGCCTTGATCATCATCATCATGAACACTTGGTTCAACTTTTAGAGAGGAGGATGAAGAATATTGATCTTGGCCTTGACCTTGACTATCTTGAATGATAGGAGTGGTTCCATCTTGCATAGTAACTTGGTCAACAAGAGGAGGGTCTTGAAATTGTTATTTGGTAGGTGCATCACTTAGCTCCTTGGCTTGTTATTCTATTGTATAGGAGGGCTCCACTTGTGTACAACATAATTCTTCTCTAGTTGGCATAAGGTGTCCCTCAATGGGGCGGAAAAATCCCACACCCATCCTTCCTATGTCTTCTTGAGGCATTTAAACATCTACATTAGAAACATGAAATTGCGCCACTCGGGAGCCATCATTTTCCTCGGAAACCACACTACAAGATTCTATAACTATCCATGAGTTTTTGTTAAAGACTATGTAAGTGTGGGATTCGGCACCGTAACCAACAATCATACCTTCAATAGTTTTAGATTGGAATTCAGACAACCGAACACTTTATCAAATAGAAACACTTACAACCGAAGACACGGAAGTAGGAGACATTGGGTTTGTTGCCGGAAAGGATCTCAGATGGAGTATTGTCTAAGCCCTTGTGAATGTAGAGGTGGTTGGAGGAGTGGCATGCGGTGGATATGGCCTCGGCCCATAAATATTGGGGAGAAGGATACTCCTCCAACATTGTACTTGCCATATCCATTAGAGTTCGATTCTTCCTTTCGGCTAAACCATTTTGTTGAGGGGTATGTGCGGTGGAATATTGATGACGAATACCCTCTTCACTAAGGAACTCATTCAAAGTGTAGTTCTCGAACTCGGTGCCATTGTCACTCCGAATAGCCATGATTGGGACATTGTGTTGATGTTGCACTTGATTGGATAAGTCGATGATGATTTGTTGGATCTCACTCTTCGACTTGAAGAAATAAACCCAAGTGTATCTTGAATAGTTATCGACAATCACCAATCAATACTTCCTTCCTCTAAGACTTTCCTCGGGCACGACACCAAAGAGATCAACATGGAGAAGCTCCAAGATTCTCTTTGATGAGATAATGGTCTTGGCCTTATGGGAGGCATCATGCATCTTTCCTTGAACCCACGACCTACAAACGTGATCTTTGGAAAAGGAAACATTTTATTTTAGTCCGAGAATTAGGCCATTTTTGTGAATACTTTGTAAAGTTCTCATGTTGACATGGGATAAATAGTGACGCCACAACCACCCAATGTCCTCCTTTACAAAAGACACATCGCTTGATAGTTGGTATACTTCGAAAAGTCCACCACAAACAACTCATTTTCTACATGTCCCACGTATGCGACGTCAAGAGTCTTGCTCCTCAAAAGGACCACAACATTATCATCAAAGAAGACGGAGAAACCCATCTTCCCAAGAGAATGAACTGAAAGTAAATTGAAACCAAGGGATTTGACAAGCATGACATCCATGATAGTGACATCGGGAGCAACCACAACCTTGCCAAAACCCGTTACCTTAGACTTGGACCTATCACGGGCGCATCATTTGTATTTGGGCGCAACTCCGTCACAAGTTCCTTGCTTACGGACATATGACTAGTTCATCCACTATCAATTATCCATTTAGACCCACTGGAAGCATAGTGCTATAAGATATCATTGACTAGATTTGGGACCCGAGGAGGGTCCCCTCATGATAGCAAGAAGGGTCTTTGGAACCCAAATGGTAAAGTAAATGAAACCTTCAATTGTACCAACATATTTATCTTGTCACAACACCATAATAATAAACATATAAGAAATGGTGTGGATTGTTAGTTCCCGCGGGGTTGCGACGAGTAGTGTCGTCCCTAATGACAATACCACTCGAAGCAACACTCTTCTTAGCTTGTGCGGGCTTGGCCTTGTTCTTCTTCTTCTTCTTCTTCTTCTTGGCAGCATAGACAAGACCTTGCTTGCCCACTTGTGGTCTAGGAGCAACCACTTGTGGCTTGGGAGCAACTTGTGGCTTAGAAGCCAACACATTCTCAACACATGGGCTCTTGACCTTGTTCCTTACTAGCTCTTTCTTCAACCTAGCATTCTCCTCAATAATATTTGCATGATCACAAGAACAAGTAGAGGTACTAGGCACATTGAATTGATTGAGTTGAGTTTTAAGTTGTTCATGTGACTCTTTGAGAGTAGAGTGTTCACTCTCCAAGGCCTTGTGAGCCTTGGTGAGCTTCTCAAACTCCACGGTTAGTTTATCATGACCA
Organism: Alopecurus myosuroides; assembly: GCA_028641055.1. Lineage (NCBI taxonomy): Eukaryota > Viridiplantae > Streptophyta > Magnoliopsida > Poales > Poaceae > Alopecurus > Alopecurus myosuroides. Next base: position 437,954,005 of record CM054058.1, on the reverse strand, counting down.
ACCCCAAACTCAGCATTATCCTTTTTTATCTTTCTTATATTTACAAATTTCAAGGTCACGTTCTTTAGTGATATTAGCAACAAGTTCATTATGTGAATCTTCAATAGTTTAGAGTTCCTCTTGAAGAGAAACTCGACCCTCATGCTCTTCCTCAAGATTCATAGAGAGAGATGCCTTTTCATCCGCATCCCTCCTTTCAATCTCACATTTCTTTCAAGAGCTTCATGGGCCTCTCCCAATTGGCTCACGAGGAGATCAAAGTACTTCTTTGTCTCACCTTGCAAGTTAGACATAAAATGTTCCAAAGAGGCAATTTCATCTTCTACACTATGACTAGCAATGTTATTCATGTCATTTGTAGTCTTAGAGATGATAGAAGATGCTACCTCCGAGGCCTTAGCCATGAAGCACTTGGCGTTGGGTTGAGAAAGATTCTCATTGGGGGATTCAAAGAGAGATGTGAAATATGCAGTTGATGAAATAGAAAGAGCGGTCACTTCACTTGTGGATTCTTCTTCTTCATCACTTTCGGAATCATACTCTTCTTGAGTCACTATCACAAACTTTGTGGGAGACTTCTCGTTGAAAGGTTTCTTCTTGAAGTGAGGTTTCTTGTAAGCAACCTTGGACTTGTCCTTGCGAACAAGCTTGCCACCATGATGTTCCCTATTTTCATAGGGGCACTCCGCAATGAGATGGTGCTTGTCTTGACAATTGAAGCAACACCTCACTTTTTTGAGTCCCTTCCTTGCCATATCTAGACTTGGTCTTCTTCTCAACATATGCCTTGGACTTGGGAGGATTCTTCCAAAACTTATGCATGGAAATAGCAATGACATCCTTGAGCATGGGGTCATATTCTTGATCCTTCAAATGGGACAAGTCCTTAATGCAAGATTCTTGATGTTCAACCTCCCTTGACACTACCTTGGCCTTCAAATCAACGGAAGCTCCTTTGTGCATTCCCATGGCCCTAGCACGATTGTCAAGAGAATTCTTTGTTTTAACTTGGAAGGAGATAATTTCTTGCATTACTTGGGTTGAGGTCAAAGATGCAAATGCATGTCTTCCTTGAAGGATCTTCAAATATGAGGGCTTAAAAGGCATGAGACCACTAATGTACTTCCTATTGATCCAAGAATCATCAATATACTTGGTACCAACATTGTTGAATGGGGTGGCAAGTGTCTTGAGACTTCGATACATGTCTTCATGGTTCTCACCATCATGCATATAGAATCCTTCGGCTTCATTGCTCAAGGTATCATACCTATTCCTTTTCATGCTATCATTGCCCACAAATATGACAACAAGAGTATCCCATGTTTCTTTCGCGGTGGAATATTGTTTGAAGATGATACATGTGGCTTGGACCCATGGCTTGTTGAATGATGAACAAGGTTGTGTAGTTGATTTGACAATCTATAAGTTCTCATCTTGTCAAGTTCTTGGGGTCATGTGGCTTGTATCCATCTCGAGTGACCCTCCAAATCTCAATACAACAATAGTTTCAGATAGTTTCCATGTAATATTGGCAATCACCAAAAGAATGTGCATCAAGTTTAGGAGTTTCTCATCTAGGAATTATATGAGGATGTGGGACGGGAGGATCGGGAGAGTAGTGCCCCTCAATGTAGGTGTAATATCCTTTTCCTTCCGTACCCTTATCGGTGGAGTTCTTAGCGGAAGCATCTTTAAGTGGTTCACCATTTCCCCATTCTTGGCACCCTCCGTATTTTCATCCGAAGGAGATGAATTGGACGTCTCCGGTTCCTTGGCTTTCATGAGTTGCAACATGAGAGTTCCCAACTCATCAATTTTTTCCTCCATGGATGAGGTCAAGGAACTTTGCAATACCTTGAGATCATCCCTAGTGACTTGTGTCGCGGGACCGGTGAATCCCGTATCACCTTCCATACTAAACTCTTAGGCGGTTAAGCCCAATAATAAGAGTCGAGGCTATGATACCAATTGAACGGATAGTATGGGCACCTAGAGGGGGGGTGAATAGGTGCTACAACCAATTTTAATTTTTCTTCAAGATTAGGCTTGACATAAAGGTAAATTTTCTAGATAATGCAACTAAGGTGAATTTACCTATATGACATGAACACTAACAAATACAATACAAGCACAAGTAAAGGATAGGGGAACGACATAACCGATAGGAAGCACACTGAGACACGATATATTCCCGAGTTCCTCCTTGTTAAGGGAGTACGTCTCGTTGGAGGGGTGTGAGTTTCGCCACAAAGGCCTACTCAATGACACAAAGGCCTCACCGTATTCTCCGATGAACCCAGCCACAAAGGCCTAGTACACCTTACACTATTGATCCCCTTTGAGGCAGGAATCGATTCCTTTACAAACAAGTTTGGGGCACACGCCCACAACCAAATTGGGGGCTCCCAACAATCATTAGAATCACCAAGACTAGAAAGATGTCTAGGTTCTCCACAAGAGGAAACCCTAGACTAGTTCCCCTCAAGCAAATGAGCATAGAATGGAAAACCGGTTGGTGAAGACATAGATCGGGGCCTTCTCCTTCAATCCTCTGAAGATCAACACTTTTGGGTGGAGGGATTGGGAGATCTAGCAAGGTGGGTGAGCTCTAGCAATGGTGAGATTTATTCTGAACGAGCTAACTTAAGGTAGGAGGGGAGGGGGTATTTATACCCCTCACCAAATTACGAGTCGTTGGAGAAATTTCAGGAAATGTCACACTGGAGACTCCGGTGTAAAGTCCGGAGACTGCGGTCTGATAGATTCCGGACAGCTCCAGACCAGAGACTCCGGATAGTCTCCGGAGTGTCTCCAGAGTGACACCACGACGCCATCTTCACTTCACACTTGGGAATCGACGAGTCCGGAGACTCCGGTCAGCCAGACCAGAGACTCCGGTGTATACCGGAGATTTAGCGGAGACTCCTCCCTTTGCGTTGACGCCTTCACGCAGAGGATGTATGGGGTTGAGCAAGCAGCAGCGTGGGAGAAAGTATGGATACTCCGGTGTGAGTACAGTGGATGAAACCACAAGTGCAACTCTGGCTTCTTCACAAGAAAGCTCCATATCGGACACTCCGGCCTAGAAATAAATTTCAGCAGGATTTCTCTTTGTCCTTTTTGAAACTTAACACCACCATATGAAATATTGTCCAAAGACCCGGAAAAACATCAGCGCACTTAAGAGTATACATGTGTTGTTAACAAACATCCAAAACAAGATTTAGGTGCATTTGCACTTTGAGTTGTTTTCTACTCGGGTGTGTTTAGAAGCCACCTGAGACTCGTCAGCAACCTCCTCCTAGAAATCGTCGAAATCATCCACCTCTCGAGAAGAATTGTTGTAGCAACTGAGGGGATGGATTCCAAGTCCACTGTAGCATCTTTAGTTAAACCTTCCAGAAATGGGATGGTACCCACCTTGGGTGGTTCACTAGGAAGGACATTAAGATTCTAGAGGAAAAAAATTCGATCAATGAAAGAGAAGATCACTCAAGAGGAAAGCAAAAAAGAAGCAAAAAACATAAAACAAAAGGGAAAAAACTTACCTTAGTGTGTTCAGCCGAAGTGCAAAGTGGAGGCAGAGCAGGCGTCAAATCGACTACCTCATTTTCCTTCACTCGTGTGATCTGGCGTAATAATTGCTCGAGTTCATTACTCGATAGTTCCTCGTAGCACAAGCGGTGGGTCGAGTCAGCACTCAAATAATCCCACATAGGAATTGCCCGAGCCTATAGAGGTTGTACTCGACGCTTGAGGAAAACGGCGGCTAGGTGGGTTCCAGTGAGCCCTTCAGCTTTCAGAGTGGCAACTTGCATCACCAGGTCTTGGTTTGAGCAACCTCCTCGATAGACATCTGGTTTTCCACGAGCTCCTAAGAACTACTAGCTTGTCAAGATCCGCCAAAGGAGAACCATCAGAGTTGGGAGAGTACTTAGCGTAGAACCATCGACTCCTCTAGCCGGTGACGGATTGGTATTGGGTTGCGCCTTAACATTCAAGAAATGTTTGAAGAGGCCCCAGTTCTGTGCTACCTTGAGGTAGAACTCGCACACACGATGAAGCACGCAAGGTGTTGCACCGAGTTCAGCGAAACGTCATGCAATTTCACGTCGTACACTGCCATGAGCGCCAGAAGAAAGGGGTAAAGACGGAAGGTCACACCTCTGGAGATGTGGTCCACAAAGGCTACTCATTTGTTAGCCTTCGGGAGTGGGCATACTTAAAGCGCATGGTGCCCCATATGTGGTTTTGGTAATTAATGACAATCCTTATGAACTAATGTTTGCATTGAGTTATCCTTGTAGATCTTGTCCATAGGAAATAATGGAGTTCATGTGTTGAACTCTATTAGCTTCCTTGATGGCCATTATTATATTCATGGATTTATATGAACAATCGTCATGGTTTGAGTTGAGCTTATTTCTTGTGTGTCTTGAACAAAAGGATTAGGTGATCTTTCATTATCATCTTTAAGACATCATCATTTCAAGTAAGAAGCAAAGATACAAGGTTGATCAAGCAAGCAATCAACACTCAAAGCTACAATTTGTACCAAGTGGGATTGTGTATCTCATGGTATATTTCCATGGTCATGAACCAAAAGGAAGATTTCATATAGCCAGTGGTCTATGTCGTCGTCAAGCGGTGTTCATCATCTAGCTTGACGTGGAAGCTCAAGTGAAGCATCTAGAAGATATCCTATGCTTGATGCTTGCCACCCTTTTGGAGATTGTGTCCTTGTGAATGAGAATGGTCTCTCCCATAATGGCGTATGGGGGAGCTAGTCTCTCCCATAATGGTGTATGGGGGAGCATCTTGCAAGTCTTCATCAAGCGGAGCTTGTGCTAGCAAGCGCAATCAAGAAAGAAGATCCAACTTGAGAGAGTCAAGATCGTCATCATCTAGCTCAAGTGGAACGCTCAAGGAAAAGGTATAATCTTGATAGGTTTTCTATTTTACCGGTCTCGTGTCTTCGGGAGACCGGGTTATAGTATAGATAGTCGTACTATCAAGAGGGGCTCTCAAGTGAGTAACGTGATCGAATTGTTGTGGAGAGCTAAAACCTTTGCATACTTTGCATATCATCTTTCTTGGTTCTTATTTGGCTTTTGTATCCTTTGGGTTCTAGTGCTTGTCGTGATCTTCATGGCAAGCCAAGGTTTATCGAAAACTGTTTTGGTAAGAAAAACTCGTTGCGATTTCGGTGGTGAAAATATCAGGTTCAGCTTTTAGAATATTTCCACACCTTCCATGTGTGGTAACTTCTCCATTACTTTTTGTTTGGATATTCCTTGTTATTACTTTTCCAACCCATTTGGATTCACCTTATTTGGAGTTCATTCGCAAAAGTTATGTGTGTTTTCGTGTTGGAGGTTTTACCGGGTGTTCCTATTGGAGAGGTCTAAACCTTTATCCATTTGGTTTTATCTTCCATTTATGGAAAATTATGTTTCTCTGCATATTCTTGTAGTGCTTGTCGTTTCGATTTCAACGAGCCCAAGAACATCAAAAACGGAGTTCATATGCAAAAGTTATAGCATTTCTCGTGTCGGTTGTCAGTCTCACTGTTTGCATCCGGAATATTCCGGGGCCATTCCGGCCATAACGGGAAAATGCTCTGTTTGCATCCGGAATATTCCAGGTCCGGATTATTTCGGGCCAATCCGTCCTGGTTGCATTTTGGGCAGAAAACGGCTAGTTTTTTAGCACCTATTTAAGGCGCTTTCTTCCCCAAAGTCCCAAAGACTTTCCTGGCCCGTTTTCCCTCTCTCTCCCTACCATTGTTGACTTTGGAAAGCTTGCTCCTCTCTCAATCCCTCCAATGATTCCCGCATATCTTTGAGGGAGAAGTTAGAGGAGATCTAGATCTACATTTCCACCAATCCATCCTCCTTCTTAGTGAGGGAAACCTAGTAGATCTTGATCTTGGAGTTCTTGGTGTTTCTCCATTGCTCTTCCTCTCTTATTACCCCATAAGCATTTGTTGCTTTGTTGGAATTTGAGAGTGGAGGATTTGAGCACTTGTGCTCTTGCCATTTGCATCGGTTTGGTCTCTCCACGAGGATTCGTGAAAGTGAAAGATTGTGAGCTTGTTACTCTTGGGTCTTGGACCCTAGACGACTTGTGGTGTTCTTGGGAGGCTCCAACTGAGTTGTGGATGTGTGCCCCAAGATTGTGGTGACACCGAGAGCCTCCAATTGAGTTGTGGATCGTGCCTTGGGTTTGAAGGTTGCCAATAGTGGAAGGTCAACTAGGCCTTTGTGGCGGGGTTCATCGGAGAATAGGGTGAGGCCTTTGTGGCGTTGAGTAGGCCTTCGTGGCGAGCTCACACCCCTCCAACGAGACGTACTCCCCTTTGTGGGAGGAACTCGGGAATACATCATCGTCTCTGTGTGCCTTAGTTATTTCTATACCCGAGATTTTTACTTATGCAATTTACATTGTGATAGCCTTCGAGCTTGAAGTTATATATCTTGCTATCACCTTGTTACTTGTCTTGCTTAGCATAAGTTGTTAGTGCCTTTAGTTGACCATAGAATATTTAGGTTGTATGCTTGTTAATTTAAACACCTAGTTTATTTCCTCATTTAGCAAGCCTTAATCGGAAAAGTTTTAATCGCCTATTCACCCCCTCTACGCGACGTCGTTGTCCGTTCACATACCTCTGAACCTGGGCGCCTCCATAATCCGGATTGAAGGAGCACTTCATGTTCAGTGGCGATGAGGAACTTAGTCGTGTCGATGTATTTCTTCCATTTTTCTCCCTTTCTCTGTCGGCCCTCCGCTCCGCCAGCCACCGAGGAGTCGTCGCTCTTTCGGGTCTGTACCATGGTGTGGATTCGAGAAAGATGGAGGGGCGCACTGGTGATTATGAGCAAGAAGCTGGAGCGGATTCGGGCGCGAGAAAGAAGAAGGGTAAATTTACCCCTCCTCCCCCATGGTATTTATAGCCAGGTAAAAATCGTCCTCACTCTCACTTTCCCTTAGACCACATCTGCCCTACACGTGGCAGAAGGAGGACAACCGAAGACAAAAGGCCTAACTGCACAACTAATTGAATTCCTTGAGTTCATCTTGAAACTGTCGCGCCCAACAATTCTTATTCACGGGAAAGCCAACCGAAAGATTCGATTCGGACTTCGTAGAGCTGATGCTCATGATTCGGTTTCTCTTGGATTTCGTGTTTATTTTCCACACAGTCTGCGGCCTCCACGCTGCCCACTATGCATGACAATCTAGACATTTACTGAAAATCCCTAAATTGTCGTGCACGGAACAGTCAAAAAGTGGTCAATCTCCACTCGAGCAAGCCACGGCTTGACAGGATCAATCCACGTCACAACAATGTCTTATCCCCTGACAGAAAATAGGGTATTACGTCACTACTGACGATTACTACCAGAATAGTAAAGCCCTCGAGTAACCATAAAGTGTACTCGAGGCATGAATATCCTTTCACAAAGGAAAAATTTAATCGAGTGAGCGTGTAAGTCGATATTTCCTCCTTGGCCGTTCGCTCGACTGACTCAAATAAATCGAGCTTCAAATACCCCAGATTCATACAGCTACGCCAAAGCTCTGGATGTCGTGCACATAAGCATGAAGGTAAGACCCGAGGAACATTTCCAACGGCCTGGGAGTTTCACCATCGCTGCACTACCTAGTAGTTATGGTACCAACAAGTATGATGAAAATCATAATGGACGCATCGGGTAAAATTATCTGATAACTAGAATTCGACTCAATAAGACTTTACTAGCTGGAGTCCGATTACCTAGAATTTTCCAAGATCGAGCCAGAGGACTTGAACATTGAGTATATTAATCGGTGTATTATCCCAAATGAGATTAATTGACGTCAACTCGTCGAGTAGCTCAAGCCCACGTAATCATTCTCCTCCTAGAAAGGTTATTTGGAGGAAAAGTACCTAGAATAATCTGTCCGTGAAGGTTGAGTCCCTAGTCGAGTCTTCAACTCCATCGGGCACTCGGGGGCTACTGTTGTGGGGGTACCCGAGGGACCCTCCCTTAGGAGGGTACCTATACGTATTAAATGTATCCATAATTTCTGATGTTCCATGTTGTTAACTTCCACTCCAAAGTAAATTGCTCATGTGTTACCTTTACAACTTTTCAAAATTATTCCTGTTTTGTGCCCCTCTTTTAGCGATCACGAGGACGTGAATAGAGAATTTTTATCTCACTTTTTATTGGACTTCACACACCTGGACTAGTGGCTTCATCCACTTATCCGATTTCTAGAAGAGCTGGCAGCGGGGTGGCCAGCCCCAAACTTAATTAGAACAAATTTTCTTCACCATTTTCGCCCCTAATTTATCAGTCAAAGCAAAAAGAGAAAGAGGGACAACCTTCTACTCAGTTGTGTCCTTCTATGTGATCCGCTCTTGTGAATTTTAGTTGGCTTGTATAGTTCTTTGACATAATTACGTACTGTATTTTCCCGTTTACCATTCTTTGACATAATCATACACCTGTCTAAAAAAATGTTTTCAATACCTCTGTTTACTAAAATAAAAATCGGTAGCACATGAGTGATCCCTGCTTCCCTCTGCGAAGGGCCTTTCTTTTACTTTTATGTTGATTCTCCATCTTCTAACTTTACACCCAGTTGAGAGAGCATAGTTTCCATTCCGAGTTTAATGTGCATTTAATTGATTCATAATGTGTTATTATTTGTTTTCAAATTATTTGTTCTAGTCTTCCTCTTGAATTTTGAAGGTGTCCTGACATTTATTTTTTCCCCACTCTGAAGGACAAGCGAAATATCACTTTGCTATGTTTTATCTATGCTTGAAACAAACGCATAACTTTAAAGTTCATTATTATTCATGATCTTTTATTTATGTTACTTTTCATGATGCAAGGTGATTGCTATGTTTCATTGTTAAAATTATATCTATCATGCTTGTGTTTAAAGTTCTATGATCTTAGCTATACCTATGCTTTTACAATTTAGATGATCAAGTTTATGTTGGTAGCATGTCACCTGAGAGATTATTTGTTTTTATCGTTTACCTACTCGAGGACGAGTAGGAACTAAGCTTGGGGATGTTGATACGTCATAAACGTATCCATAATTTCTGATGTTCCATGTTGTTTTCATGCCATATTCTACATGTTTCCCTTACACTTTATGCCATTTTTATCGATTTTCTTGGACTAACCTATTGACAAGATACCATCGAGCCAGTTCATGTTTTCTGCTGTTTTTTGTTTCAGAAAAGTTGTTCTCAAAATATTCTCGGAATTGGACGATTCAAAAGCCAGAAGTCTTAGAATTCCCGGAGGGTCAAGGAAGTCCAAAGGAGACCCGGAGGAGGGCCCTGGAGCCCCCACACCATGCACGGGTGCGTGTGGCCCCCTGGCCGCATCTAGGGGTGGTGTGGGCCCCTCGGGCGCCCACCGCCTATGTATGCCCCACGATGCATAAACCCTAAGGAAATCGGCCCCTTCCACGAAAAGTTCCGTAGCTCCACCGCCGCCGACGACAAGTTCCAGGGGATAGAAATATCTGTTCTGGCACCCCTGCCAGGACAGGGAAGTGCCCCCGGAGCCATCTCCATCGCCGTTGCTGACTCCCATGATGAGAAGGGAGTAGTTCTCCCTCGGGACAAAGGGCTCTACCGATAGCTATGTGTTTCAACTCTCTCTCCCATAGTGTGATCTTTATGTGATCATGATCTTTGTAATCTAGTTGAATAATTAGATGTTACCCTTCATCTGTCATGCTACTCATGTGGTTTTGTTATGAGATCTCCGCAGGCACTTTGATCACAGTGTAAAGGTGACAGTGTGTGCACCGTGTGGTTTAGCATGATATTTCTATTTTGTGTTGGACGGCCCTATGAAATTGTGGAGTTTGTTTAGTACTACTCATAGTGATAGCGTGGGGTTCCCTAGAGAGGGAATCCAGACTTGAGGAGTGTTGTTACAGCCCTACGCATGGATTGGTGTTCGTTATCCGACCGGAGATTGGTCCAGAGTAGCATAGTGAAGAGAGATATTTATGCATTCAATTATGTTATTGTTGTTGAGAGTGTTCACTAGTGAAAGTATGATCCCTAGACTTTGTTTCTAAGCATTTAAACACCGTTTACAATCAGTTCTGCTACATGTTTGCTTGCTGGCATTTTTATTTCAGATTGCTACTATCACTTACTATCATCCATATTACTTGTATTTTACTCTCTCTTCGCCGAACTAGTGCACCTATACAACTGACAATTGTATTAGGTGTGTTGGGAACACAAGAGACTTCTTTTATCGTAATTGTATGGTTGCTTGAGAGGGACTTGGGTAATCTACTTAAGGGAAACTTGCTGCTGTTCTACAAACCCCCTGTACTTGGAGGCCCAACACTGTCTACAAGAATAGAAGCGTGCGTAGACATCAGTAACTGGTGTGGCCCGTTAAGGGGTACTATAAGATTCCTCAAGTAACGTATACATAAGCCCACGAAGATTTGGGCCGCAACAGAAGGAAATTCCACATCAACAAGATTAGGAAAGAGTAGTTACTGAGTTGGAGTCGAAGTCTAATACATGTATAACCCTTGAGACCCCTGCTACATATATAAAGCACGGGAGGGGGTCACAACAGGGACGGACAACCCTAGATTCAGAGCTATCCGAGATCTAATTTCCGGAGAGCACCCCGTGTAATCGACCCTTTCCACATCATCGAAATAATATCGGCGGGCAGTAACCTGTTAAATCGAGTAGTCCACCAGCGCCCTCTTCCTTTATCAAACCCCGGGGATTGTTGAGTTCACCTCCTCGACAATGGGAGTAGCTAGGGATAGAAAAAATAACTTTCATACGAGATGCAAGAATACAAGCAAGTGCACAAGATGCAAAAAGGAAAGGCCGAACTTGTGCAATTCTCCAAGTAGGATAAAGATAAGGAAGTGAAAGAACCGAATAGACACAACTCCTCAAGAGAGGAGGTCGGTGACTGTAGCCACCATGTTTGAGTGTGTACCTTGGCACCGTGAATATATATCTTGGGTCCAAAAGTACTACTCACAATGGATCACAATAAGTCACAAAATCACTAGATATGCAATGAATATTTAATTTACGCATAATAAGAGGAGTGTTCACTCATGAGTTGAGTTATGCTACCCCTATGTCCATGCCTACATCCAAACCTAATAACATTAATAATGAAAGTACTTATACAAGGTGTCAAGTGAAGTTAGACAAATCGATGACATTTAGTTCATTCCTCAAAGCTCAAAATCTTGGTTCATCAAGGGACTTTGTGAAGATATCCACAAGTTGATCCTTGGTTGACACATATGAGATATCAATATAACCATTCTCAACATGATCCCGAATAAAATGAAGACGAATCTCGACGTGATTTGTCTTGGAGTGAAGAACGGGGTTGTAGGCGATCTAGATGGTACTCTTATTATCACATAGAAGAGGCACTTTGTCAAAATTGACACCATAATCCTTCAAGGTTTGCCTCATCCAAAGCAATTGAGCATAACAACTGTCCACGGAGATGTACTCAGCCTCAGTGGTGGAGAGAGCGATGTAATTTTTCTTCTTGGAAGACCAACACACCAAAGAGCGACCAAGGAATTGGTAACCCCCGAATGTTGACTTCCTATACATCTTCTCTCCCGCATAATCCGTATCCGAATACCGAGGAGCTGAAAATTTCAACCCTTGGGATACCAAAGACCGAAGTTCGGGGTATGAACTAAATATCGAAAGATTCGTTTGACCGCTTCCAAATGAATTTGTCTCGGAGAGGCTTGAAACCTTGCACATTTACCAACACTATACATGATATCGGGTCTAGATGCACAAAGGAAAAGCAAAGAGCCAATCATGAAGTGGTATACCTTTTGATCTACCTCTTTACCGTTAGGGTCGGGTTGCAAGTCAAGGGTTGTGGAAATGGGAGTCTTCATAGGCTTGGCATCATGCATGTTGAACCTCTTGAGAATGTCTTGGGTATATTTGGCTTGTTTGATGAAGGTTCCTTCATGCTATTGGTTGACTTCAAAACCAAGGAAGTACTCAAATTCCCCCATCATGGACATCTCAAACCTATCGATCATTAGCTTTTAAAACCCTTCATTGAACATGCAGTGAGGTTGTCAATCTCACCGGTTTTGCTGAACACAAAGAGGTTAAACGTATGGTGTGGAAAAAAGTATGAGAATAGTATGAAAACAGTAGTAGCAGTGTGAAAACAGTAATTGGAGTGGTTGTATTATCAGTATGAGGAAATGGATCGGGGTCCACAGTTCACTAGTGGTGTCTCTCCATAGAAAATAAATAACATGTGTGGTGAACAAATTACAGCTGGGCAATTGATAGAAATGAAGGCTGCACCGTAGTGCATGTGCAAGACATAAAGATTACTATGTGATTCATGCGGGCATTACAACAAAATACAAAGTCCAACATCCAACTGCATCTATGACTAATAATCCACCCTTCGAATATCATCTGAACAAACGTTGGGTATTAAGTTGCAAGCAACAGATAATCGTAGTAAGCAAGGTGAGTAATGTAAACAATGTAAACGAAGTAAACATCGTTGTTTTGTCCCTAATGGCAACAACACATCCTCCATCCGTCACGTTTCTGTCACTCGAGCACAGATGCAAAGGAGTCATGAACACACTATCGAGCATAAATACTCCCTCTTGGAGTCACTAGCATCTACTTGGCCAGAGCATCTACTAATAACGAAGAACATGCAAGATCATAAATAACATATGCATGAAAATAACATGATAGATTGATAATCAAAATACATAGCATTCAACATTCATCGGATCCCAGCAACATAACATGTAGCATTACATAAAGATGATCTTGGTCATGTAGGGCACCTCACGAGATCTAAACATGAGGAATAAAGTGGAGGAGACAACCAACTAGCTATTGATACGGACCCGTAGTCCAGGGATGAACTACTCATGCATCACTTCGGAGGAGGGCATGGCGGCGTAGACCCCTCCGGTGAAGGATTTCCCTCCGAGGAGGGTGCCGGGGAGAGCTACAGAACTCTTCCGATCTCGGGATGACGATGAAGGAGGCCTCAGGCATTTCTCGGAAAAAAGTGGGATATATTTAGGGTTCACGTATCGGGCGGGGGGGGGGGGGGGAATAGGCGAAAGGGAGATGGTAGTGGATGCCCGAGGGTCCCACACCACCCCACGATGCGGCCAGAGGGGGGGGGCGCTCCACCCTATGGTGTGGCCCCCCCTCCATGACTCTCTAGGACTCCGTGGAACCTTCGGGATTTCTAAGACTTCCGGGTTTTGAATTTTCCAATTCCGCGAATATTTCTAGAACAACTTTTCTGAAACTAAAAACAGCAGGAAACATGGAACTGTCTCTGTGGCATCTTGTCAATAGGTTAGTCCCATAAATCGATAAAAATGACATAAAGTGTATAGAAAACATGTAGGAAATAACATGAAAACAACATGGAACATCAGAAATTGAGGATACGTTTATGACGTATCAGATGCGAATAGATTCAAGACGAGCTACATGAGCAAAGGTTTCACCGAAATCAACACATTCGACTTGAGAAAACCCTTGAGCTATCAATCTTGCCTTGTTGTGAATGACGATGCCATCTTTGTCTTGCTTGTTTTTTAGCACCCACTTGGTGCCAATAACATTCTTGCAATCCTTGGATCTTGGAACTAACTTGCAAACCTTGGATCGCTCAAAGTTATTGAGTTCATCATGCATGGCTTGAAGCCAATTGAGAGCTTCCAAAACTTTCTTGGGCTCAATGAAAGAGACAAAAGAACGAGCCTTGCTAAAATCCTCCAATTGGTTCCTTTAAACCCTTCCACAATTTTCCCAAGAATCTTTTCCTTCGTGTGACCCGCACGCTCAATATTTTCTAGCCTTCTCTTTGCTCTACGAGCTAGCATCTCCTCCAAAGTTTCTTGGATATATCTTGGGCATCAACTTCTTCATCGGAGTCATGTTTATCTTGATCTTGGACTTGATCATCAATGGGTGAAGGATCACCACTTGGTTGAGCTCTCTCAACAATGGGAGCATCTTTATCTTGGCCTTGATTGATAGCTTGGCCTTGTTCATTAGCTTGATGGCTTGGTGCATCTTCTTGGGTAGCTTGTGTATCAATGGGTGTAGTTAATGGCTCCACTTGAGTAGAGCTGGCGAGCACGGGCTGAGCCTAGAGCTGGGCAAGGTCGGCATGACCTCCGACTCGCCCTGCCCTTCCATCTCCTGTCATCCAGACGCTTGGGGAGAGTATTGTAAGGTCATGGCGAGGAGCACAGTTGAACGGACAACGATGTCGCCTAGAAGGGGGGGTAAATAGGCGATTAAAACTTTTCCGGTTAAGGCTTGCTAAATGCGGAAATAAACTAGGTGATTAAATTAACAAGCATACAACCTAAATATTCTAGGGTCAACTAGGTGTACCAACAACTTATGATAAGCAAGACAAGTAACAAGGTGATAGCAAGATATATAACTTCAAGCTCGAAGGCTATCACAATGTAAATTGCACAAGTAAAAGCTCGAGTATAGAAATAACTGAGGCACACGGAGACGATGATGTATTCCCGAGTTCCTCCCACAAGGGGAGTACGTCTCGTTGGAAGGGTGTGAGCTCCCCACAAAGGCCTACTCAACGCCACAAAGGCCTCACCCTATTCTCCGATGAACCCCGCCACAAAGGCCTAGTTCACACTGGTAGAAAACAGGCCTACAGTCCCGGTTCGCCAGGCCCATTAATCCCGTCCGGGCAACCGGGACTAGCTACGCGCGACTAAAGGCCCCCCCCTATAGTCCCATCTCTTACGGACCGGGAGTAAAGGCCTGTCCACGTGGGCGGGTGGCGGAGCCTGGGGTCGGAGGACATTTAGTCCCGGTTGGCCACATGAACCGGGACTAGATTTATTTCGTAATTTTTTTAATTCATTTGGTTTCTAATTATTTTTCTCACCTTTTTTCACTCCCTTTTTTTCACTCCTTTTTTCACTCCCTTTTTTTCACTCCCTTTTATTCTCACAATTTGTATTATTTGCTTAGTGTCTAACTAAGATTATCTCTAGTCCAATTAGTTACTCATGGTCAAACTTCCCGCTCGGTCACCCATCCTCCCACTGCTCTAGCACTAGCACGCTTAACTTCCGAGTTCCATCCCGTCCCGAATCCAAGTGTTTCTCACGCATGTATATGATAGTTGTATCATATCAATCTTATTAACATGTTGGCCGAAGCCATATTTCTTTATTGTTTGAATTTCAAATAAATCTTTTAATAAACAAAAGTAAAGATGTAATTAATAATTTTGAATAAATAAATAAACATTAACTTTTAATTTGTATTATTTCTAAAAATACCAATAATATATCCAAAAATTGAGAAAAATAGAACTAATTCATTTTAAAATCTTAAAAATACAAATAATATATCAAAAATGAAGAACAATAATACTAATTCATTTTAAAATCTTAAAATACAAAATATATATCAAAAATTAAGAACAATAATACTAATTCATTTTAAAATCTTAAAAATACAAATAATATATCAAAAAATGAAGAAAAATAATACTAATTCATTTTAAAATCTTAAAATGAAAAAATATATCAAAAATAAAGAACAATAATACAAACAATATTCATTACATGCATAGAGTCGATCACACATAACACAATAGAGTCGATCACACATAACACAAACATAGAGTTGATCACATTTCATAATTAACATATTATATATAGAGAGTCGATCACAAAAGATATCCATTACATATATATACTACTAATTAGATACCCATTACATGCACATGCATAGATATCGAACGCATGCATACATCATCTATGGCCCCGCCGAGTAGATGCGGAACAACTCGTACGCGACATATGCATCTACGGCCGCATACTTGAGGTTCGTCATGCGCAATGGGGTCTCCTCCCAATAGTTGTGATTCTGCCGGGGAAAATCAGTCTTCATCCTTTCATAGGCCTGGTGGATGAAGGTGCTTGCCATGACAGCCATCCCGGTCTTTGGCCCGGTCAACTGGATAAGAGTCTGAAGATCAACGTAGTGATCTTCAGGTATCATAATACCGATGCGCATCAACTTCACACGGTCTTGCGTGATGTCCACGCTACAAAAGTCAAACCCCGAGTTGACAAGAAAATCAACAAGGTCCGGGCAATGCCTCGAACTACTGTAACAACAAAAATAGGATATGTGTTAGATATGTTGCAACACACGTATTGTTCACATGCAACAAAAAAACTCGAAGATGGAATGCAAGATTGTACACGTGTGCTATATATATATAGCTTCTACCTTGACCATTGGAAGACCAACACCGAATGCTTGAACGATATCTGGATGAGGGCAACATCCTTCTGATTCGCCGTGTACTCCAGATCGAGACCAAAGAACCGGTGTTCTTCGGGAGCATCAAAATAGAGATCGGCCAAATGACCCAGAGCTTCAGGCAGCCTCGCGCAACTGTTGGTGAAGAGCACGTCCAAATCCTTGCCGCATGGTGTCTTCCCATTGTATTGCGTCCATTCAGCCATTTTGCGTGCGTGTGCTTGGATCGAAAAGAACAGAGAGCGAGAGAGAGGAAGAACAGAGAGCGAGAGGAAGAACAGAGAGCGAGCAGTGGAATGGCGCCCTCTGCCTCGCTCGCGAAATAAAAACCGCCGCGGGGGAGGCGAGACGCTTGATGTTTAGTCCCGGTTGGCCACGGGCACGGGGAATAAAGGGCCATTGGTCCCGGTTGGCCACGGGAACGGGGAATAAAGGACCAATAGTCCCGGGCGGCCATGTCAACCGGAATTAATTCCCTCCACGCGTCGCAACGCGCTTCCCAACCCGCGACGTCTGACCTTCTGTCGCGGGTCTCCTCCCTACCCGGGACTAAATACTCATTGGTCACGGTGCGCAACGCTTGGGGACTGATGCTGGCATACCGAAGGCCTTTTTTCTACCAGTGTCACCTTCCACTATTGGCAACCTTCAAACCCGAGGCACGCATCCAAAACTTAATTGGAGGCTCTCGATGTCACCACAATCTTGGGGCACACATCCACAACTCAATTGGAGGCTACCAAGAACACCACAAGTCTTCTAGGGTCCAAGACCCAAGAGTAACAAGCTCACAAACTTCAACGAATCCTCGTGGAGAGAGCAAACCGATGCAAAAGGCAAGAGCACAAGTGCTCAAATCCTTCACTCTCAAATTCTAATAAAGCAACAAATGCTTATGGGGAATAGGAGAGGAAGAATAATGGAGGATAAACACCAAGAACTCCAAGATCAAGATCTACTAGGTTTCCCTCACTAAGAAGGAAGATGGATTGGTGAAAATGTAGATCTAGATCTCCTCTCTCTTTTCCCTCAAAGACATGCAAGAATCATGGGAGGAATTGAGAGAAGGGCAAGCTTCCCAAGGTCAACAATGGAGGAGAGAGAGGGAAAAAATTCGTGCTTAGATGACCTAGCTCTTTGGGGAAGAAAGGGGCCTTTTATAGGTCCCCACGAAAAAGAGCCGTTGCAGGAAAAACTCACACCGGAGACTCCGGACTAAAGACCGGAGACTCCGGTCTAAACCGGAGACTCCGGACACTCTCCGAACCCTATACAGTGAGCGACACCAAGGGAGCAATCCCTGGGGGAGTTTTTGGTCCGGAGACTCCGGACTGCACACCGGAGACTCCGGATAGCCGGAGATTCCGGCCCTAAGTCCGGAGACTCCGGACTGACCAAAACAGCAGAAACACCAATACTAAAATGTCCATAACTTTTGCTTTCGGACTCCGTTTTCGATGATCTTTGGCTCGTTGAGTTCGTAATGAAAAACTATAGAAGACCATGCAGAGAAACATCACTGCCCAATACTGGAAATTAAAACCAAATGTAGAAAGGTTTAACCTCTCTAAAAGGAACAACCGGTAAACCCTCCATCACCGAAACGAACATAACTTTTGCGGATGAACTCCGAAAGAGGTGAATCCAATTGGGTTGGAAAGATAAAAGCAAGGAGTATCCAAAGAATAATGAATGGAGAAGTTACCACACATGGAAGGTGTGGAAACATTCTCAAAGCTGAACCGGATATTTTCACCACCGAAAACGCAACAAGTTTTTCTTACCAAAACCGTTTTCAATAAACCTTGTCTTGTCATGAAGATCACGACAAGCACCAAAACCCAAAGGAGACAAAAGAAAAATAAGAACCAAGAAAGATGATATTCCAAGCATGCAAAGGTTTGAGCTCTCCATAACGATTCGATCAAGTTACTCACTTGAGAGCCCCTCTTGATAGGACGAGTATCTATCCTATAACCCGGTCTCCCAAAGACACGAGACCGGTAAAATTGAAAACCTATCAAGATTATACCTTTTACTTGATCATTCCACTTGAGATAGATGATGACAATCTTGACTCTCTCAAGTTGGATCTTCTTTCTTGATTGCGCTTGCTAGCACAAACTCCGCTTGATGAAGACTTGCAAGTTGCTCCCCCATACACCATTATGGGAGAGACTAGCTCCCCCATACACCATTATGGGAGAGACCCTTCTCAGAAAATCGTCACAAGGCCACAATCTCCAAAAGGTTGGAAAGCATCAAGCATAGGATATCTTCTAGATGCTTCACTTGAGCTTGCATGTCAAGCTAGGTGACGAACACCGCTTGACGATGACATAGACCATGGGCTATATAAAATCTTTCTTTTGGTCCATGCCCATGGAAAGATACCTAACCACACATAGGGATGCCACACACACATATATGGGTTATGTAAGGACCCCAGACCGGCAGTCTGAAACCCTACGTATGCATACATTCACGATCCCAGAAAGATCAGTCGTGAACAACATACACAGTTGGCACACAGAAATACATCATCCATTACACGAATACATAAAGGTATTACATAAAATATCACATGAACAAGTTTAACGCAACTGCCACATGGGGCAGGCAACTTATCAAACACAGCGGAAGACAAATAAAACACAACGTAGTTGAGCCCAAGTCACGCCTTAACCTACAGGCTGCTGACCCGGAGACGATCCTAGTTCGCAAGCCGTCAACTCCGTACTTCTCTTCATAGATATCCTTTGGAGGCTCCTTCTCCAAATCTGATAAGTAGATACCAGGGGCGAAACCATAATGAGTACATTTGAATGTACTCAGCAAGACATCCATCATGTCACTTACCAACATGCAAGTATGCTTATATGGTGGAATAGGTAGGCTATAAATATGGTTCACTATCAATGGTGTTCATATATGATGACACCACAGTTGCAGTCAGGTTTATCTGTATCTTCGTTGAAGAAGATACTTCAGAAGAAAAATAATATATAGTTTTATTTCTCTTGTAGATATCACATGTACAAGAGGTTTTGTAAAGTTTTGTTAAAGAATATTTTCTCTTTGCAAAACTTCTTGGAATCAGTTTCCAGAATTCTTGCTTAGAGTAGAAAATGTTTTCTTTGCAAAACATTTTGTTTTGTATAACATCGTCTGGCTTTTCATCATCGACGATACCTCCACGGTATAAGTTTCCATTCTTTTCCGAACTTCACAAGTTCAACACTTCCTTTCCAAAGATTCCCTTTCAAAAACTTCCTTTTTGAAAACATTGACACAATGCTAGCTACATGGCCATTCAACTGTCCATATCCGAGGACGCGGCTTCTTCGAAAAAGTTATACTCTGCAGAGGTGTACACATCCACCAGATCCAGTACACCTCCCGTGAACAATCACGGACTGTAACAACAGTATGTAAACATCAGGTATCTGATCATAACCATCCACTATGTTCAAGCTAGAATATGCCTATCTCTCAGTTTTAATCTCCCCGGCACCATGTCGCACATCGCCATGACAGGAGACTCAACCGATGCATCCGGAGGGAAAATTAATCCCACACTTTATATGCCTCAACATTGGGAGTTTTGACGACATTCGGTTCGAGGGTACGACGTCCCTTATAGCGATTGAGATAGCACACACTAATAAGAACAAACTTCAAGTTAAGCCCCTTGCCCATGTTGGGGTAGGGTGGCAGTACGGTAAAGGTTGTCCGGCGAAGACTAGGTTATGTGTCATTTTTGAAAAAACACCACTTTCTCAAAAATGACCACTTCCACATTCCTCCGGAGAACAAGGATCCGCCTTTTCTCCGGGTTTTTCCGTAAAGCCTTTGTTTCGTAGAATCACAATTTTAGGGTGTCCACTTAGGGACTAGTATATTTGATGGTATTAAATACCATATGGTGGCTTATGGGCTTGGTATTACCAAGTTTAACTACTGGCATGATAGTAACCTATAATATAGTATAGTAGTAATTTCCACCTCAAAAATAGTTTTGATAACCAAGTTTTTGGTAAAACTTCAGAAGTAAAACATGCATGATATTTAATGGTAAGTATTGTATCAGCAAGCAATCAGGATGCTTGCCTGGTATCTCTTTGTGTCCCTGGTTGTTGGAGTGACTGGAACTTGAAACAGAGCTTCCCGACACTTCCTTCCTCTTCGTTTTTCTAACGCCGTAAAAAGAGAATAAAGGACACACATTCAGAACCAAACAAGACAAACAAGGCTACAAGTAATACATACAGCAAGCAATCAAGAAGTACCACCCAAGTTCTCAATTTTTCCCTTAAGAAAAATTGGCATAAAAACTATAGTTGAAAAGTCTGCTTTTTTCCTAGTGTTTATGTGTGGCCAATTCAATGATTTTTAGTTAAGAACACCATGGACCAGTGGGGTAGAGCACATGTTACTAGACAGTAGGGTGTCACATAAAACACATTTTTATGTCTAAAAACTTCCCCAACAATCTCTATGGCTAGCACACCTAATTTGCTAAATTACTCAAGTGGTGAAATAAGCTCATGACAACAAGTCAAACCTATTTTTCCACCATGAGGCAAACATACCAGTGGGTGTTCCACTAGCAAATATGCTCACCAAGAGGTTAATAAGCCTCTGGTCACTTTTATAAAAGTGCTCAAAACAAACAAGCTATCATCCAAAAACTCCTACTCATACTAGTAGAAAATTTAGGAAAAATACTAGACTAGTTTTAGGCTACACTAGTTAATTTTATGCACAAGTGTGCAAGCTAGCAGAGGAAAAATACTCCTCTAACCAGTACCACAAATGCTACTGGATTCCACAAAATAACATAAAAAGCATAGCTAGGAAACAAGGAAAAAAAAACTATGCTTAAAAGGCTACACATGTGAGGAGATTAATTCCTAGTCATCCAAGTGTTACTCATGCTTTTATGCTACTTAAGAGGAAACCTATCAGAGGTTAAAACCCTAAGATAATAATGCCACAAGGACATTCCATCCTCTGGTTTCCATACCAAAGATTCATATTTTTCCCTAGGGGAAAACAAGACAAAAAGCATACATGAATATCCTAGTATGAAATTTAGACTTTAAGCATTTCTATTTAAAGCTATTTCAAACACAAGCACCAAGTATCTAGAGGTTCTATAACCAAAATAACAGTACCTAAATGGTACTAGTTTCATGAGAATTAATCTAGCAATAAGCCTAAAAAGCATTTAAAGATCTACTCAAAACATATATAAAAGAAACACATCTAGTGTGGGGGAAATAATGTTTCCACCAAAAATGCAATGAAACCAGTGGGTGTTACACTAGCATATCAAAGCATTAAGAGGTCACAAAGCCTCTGGTCCATTTGCTAAAAATTAACAAAAAAACTAAACTAGCATCTAGTGCATTAACAATACTAGCAGAAAATAATAGGCTGCTAAAAATAAGCAAGACCATGTTACTCATGCTATTATTTTCACACATGTGAAAACTTTAGGGGTCAAGTACTCATAACAAACTTATCAAAATGCTACTGGACCTATGGATACAACCCAAAAATATGTGGTCACAAAACCACAAATGATTATGTCAAAATTCCACACATGAGGGAATTTTTCCATAACCATTCTCATAGTAATGATTAAGTTACTCATGCTTTTCTACCAATTCAAATGCAAGCTAGCAGAGGTGATTAACAACAAAATATAAGTATCAAAAGGGTGCTGTATATAATATTCTCAACACAACAATCCAAGTGTTTGCACATAATTTATCACTCAAAAATACTATGCAAAATATTAACTAGAGATAAAACATATGTTAATAACCAAAGTTCTATTTCTTCTCCACTCAAGTCCACACAATCTAACATGCTAAAATATCTAAGTAACACTTAGAAAACAAGTTCACACAACTTTTACATGCTAGAAAACAATAATGCAACACAAAAATATAATCACAAAATTTAAATAGCTAAAATGCCCAAAATGGCAGAAACAAGAAAATCAAAGATCTGTCCACCAAAATTTCTAGGTTGCTCTAAAAATTAAACCCTTCTAGGTTTGGATAGCCCTAAACATATACAAGACCATCCAGTTGAGTTTGCATCAAAAATCATTTTTAATTATTTTATAAAAATCACCAAAGTGCTCTCTGGTGTTTTACCAAATTGCATGCCATTTCAAAAATACAATGAATTTGGAAACGAGGTTAAATGCTCCTGTTAGATAATTTCAAGGGCTTTCCAATGCAATTGGCCTCACTTCATTCTGAGTTGTAAAATAAAAATGGTGCTCATTTTGGTGTTTCTGGTACCTGTTGCCAAATCATTTTTCATTTCAAAAATATTCACCCAAATGTAGATCTACAAAATGGATGTGGTTTAGATTTAGTTTATTTACATCTGTGAATTTTGGTTTGGCCAAATTCATATTTTAGGTTCCCTTTTGAGTCCAAAAGTAACCATCTAACATTCTGTCAAAATAAAAGGAAAACAAGTGGTTGTTGGGCCAGATCTGCCAACGGGCCGTCCTGGATCTAAATCTACCGCGAGCAGAACTAGCTGCACTCGCTGACCCGCGGGCCAGGCCGCCACGCTGGCTGCCACGCGGCACAGCGAGGGCCACCAGCAGGTTTGACCTCACCGCGCGGGGTCAAGGCTTGCTGACGCGAGCGTTGCATCACCGAGACGTCACCGCCGGCGGAGACAACTCCGGCGAAGTCCGCAACCAGCGATTAAAACAACCATTTCGAGATTTGAGGGCATCCACGCAAGGGTCTCGACGAGGGGAATCTAAAACGAGTGGACTCGTTTCCAGGGAACCATCGGAGGGTGGCCGGCGACGGCGCGGCGCGGCGGCCGGACCACGGCCAAGGCGCGGCCACTATTTAGGGGGTTAGGGAGAGGGGAAAAAGGTCGTCGTGCTTCGCCTGCTCACCCTAAACTCGCGGAGACGCTCGGTGAGGGAGGAGGAGGTCCGTGGCGGCGGCAATGGCTCGCCGGAGTCGTCGTCGGGCTCGGGGAAGAAGTGGACGGCGCGGCCTCCTCGAACCCTTCCGGCTCGATTCCTCTGGCAGAGAGGACCTAGACGACGAGGTGGAGGCGATGAGCACAACGGCTGCCGCCGGTGAGCTCCCATTTGGCCGAATCGACGACGAGCTCCATAGCTAGGGTTTCGGGTTGCACAAAAAATTAGAGAGAGAGGGTGTGCTTCGAGGGGAAGAGAGAGAGGGGGCAGGTGAGAGGTGCACTCGGGTCTTTAAACAACTAGAAGGCTTCCACTCGAAGGCAATGGAGCATGGGCTTCCATGCCTCTCCTGCGTCATCTACAGGAAGAAGAAGACCATGTGTGACTAGGATTTCAATTTAGTCCCTGGAGAATTACAATTAGGTCCTTTGCTCTCTGAAAATGGTTGTTTTCCCTAGGCAAACAAAGTTAAAATTTGAAATCCTTTTGCCCAAAATTCTAATTAGTTGAGATGCACAACATATATGAAAATTGGCTCCATTGGATAAACTTTATAATTCAAAGTTGTTCAAATTTGAATTCTTACATAAATGGACATTGAATTTATTAACCTACTTAGGAGTTTCCAAAAATGATAATTTTTTGGCACACATTCCTTATTTGATGTGTTACTTATATGGTAGAAATTTCAAGTCATTTAGAGTTACTTCATAGAACAAACTTGTTCAAATTTCAAAAAGGTGCTGTGAAGAAAACAGGGGTTTTTGGAAACTTAAACAATTCAAAAACTTGTTTCCTTTTGGTTTTCATCCTTATTTATGATATAGAGCAAGTGGTATTTATTTCATGGCATTTGGAAAAAGTTTGTAGAACAAACTTGTTCAAAATCCCAATTGTTGCTGTGGAGAAAAACCATGTTTTCAGGACTTTAATGGATTCAATTTTTGGTCTCCTCTTGTGTGTGTTCCTTATTTGATATAAGGAAGCAATGGTATGAATTTCAAATCATTTTAAGAAAGTTTCCAATAGTAACTTGTTTTAGTTTTCTGTTTCTAGAAATATTGGAATTTCTATTTAATAAAGCACTTGGCTTTTCTTTAACAATGCTTTGCCAAAATATTTATGTGACTAGAGATAGCAAGTCAATGCTCTCCAATACCTTTGTTTTTAATCTTGCAAGGTTGGAAAAACATTTGATAATATTTTGGTGAAGCATTTAAGAATGCCTCTTTTTCTGATAATCATCTATGGAAATTTATTAAGTGTTTCATCTTTCTTAATTTGGGTCTTGGAATAATATTCAACAAGTATGAGATTCATAAGATGTTTTTGGAAAGCTCTTTGATCAATATTTACCTTAGAAAATATTGCCAAAGTCATTGGAACAATATGTTGAATATTTTTATCATTGGAACAATATGTTGAATATTTTTAGTTCACTGCTTTGCTATCCTTTTAAGTTTGCAAGTTTATATAATTAGTTTGTTTGGTTGCACTTAAACAACCACAAACAAACACAACCAAGGTTTATTAGTAAAGCAATTAGCAAAACAACTGTGTTAACAGGTATTCCAAAATTGGGATGTGACAGGTCTTCCCCCCTTAAAAAGAATCTCGTCCCCGAGATTCACAAGCGAGGACTAAGGGAGGGCCAATCAAACACAATGTTAGTGTTGGAGTGCAGGTGCTTCCCCCCTTTGACTTTTCTTGGGAGGTGGGGTACATCCCTAAATTTAGCAAATTCTTCAACGAAAATTCTAGAGCTATCAATTTACTCAACCGCCAATTTTTTTAAAAATTTCTGATAACGTCACTACTGCCAACTAGTTCCTTTTAGTGCAGAACTACCTGGAAAAGTACCGTCAATTAATACATGAGTTCCTAGCTATATCCCACATATTACATACCACATATGGGGTGGTGTACCACTCTCATAATAAGGTATATAAGAAGCTAAAAGTATAGCTTGTGGGTGCAAAAAGGTTAGGTTGCTAAGGTAAAACAAACAGACAGAACAAATACCCATGGCAGTGGTTATTACTCACCACAAGCTACTATCACTTAATGTGTTCATGATTTTAGTTGGATGTTTTTGTTTCATAAGATACTCTTAATCACAATCATAACACAAGTATAAACTCATGCTAAGGTAAAACATTCAAACAAAATCCAATAAGCAAGCAAACAACACCACAGATGAATAGACTATTTATTCACTAGGTTATTGTTTATTAGAGGTTTTGGAATCCATCAATCATGAACAATTAGCAACCAACCAGTAGCTAAAAACCAATGAACACAATCATAAAGATACTCTAAAATACCATCTTCACACAAGATAATACTCCTATTACACAGGCATAACAAAAAAAACAGGACTGCACAAAAAAACACACTAGTATGAAAAATTTACACCAGCATGCTATAAGAGATAATCATGTCCTATAACCATAGTACATGCAACTAAATAATTCATGGCATGATAACAGAAGTAATAACTTCCTAAACATGCTACATCAACACATATACCCATAAAATAAAAAGAGGGTAATACTAGAGCAAAACTCACCATTTTTCTAGTGGTGAGACTAGTTTCACTCTAGAGAAGCAAACAATGCTATCATGATGTTTAAACTTAAACAAGCAAGTCATGAATATAAATGTACCTAATAACAGTACATAAAACTTACTCATGTTAGTAAGCACAAACACCAAAACAATTCCATGATACAACTATTAAACATGCAGAAATTTCTTCTAGCGATTTCTTTTTTCTTTAACCGATTACTAGCAAACAAGCAAGGTATAACTCACACAACCAGTAGCTATGCAATTAGTGAAAAGTTATCTAAACCTTTTCAAAAATCCATACACTCAATTTAAAATCATTCACAAACAATCTACCAATCAAGAGGAATTTATTTTATTTGCGAACAATTTATTTTCAGCATACGATAGTGAAACATTTCTTAACATGATTCCCCTAAGGAATATTATGCTAACAAAAGGATCACACCTAAACATATTAGTATTTACTAATAAGATATAAACTTCTCACTTGCATAAGTGAAAACAAACAATTATATTTTCCATGGTGGAAAATAGAAATCAATCACATAGTGAAACATGCTATTTTCACACATGTGTATGGTTGGGGATTTTCATCCTCAAGCCAAAACGCAATGGGACCAGTGGGCTATGGCCCACTAATACCAAGTAAAAATAGGTACTAAGCCTCTGATTACTCATGAAAAACTTTGCATACAAGATAAAAATATAAGGCTATTTAATCTAGTGAAACAATACTAGTGCATATTGATAGCAATGCTTACATATGCTTTACTTTTAAGAGACATGCAAGCTAACAGAGGTACAAGCATCAAAATATCAGTACCTAAATGGTACTGGACTCAAAGAAAACATAGCACAAAATTTATCAAAGCATTCACACAAAGATCTAGCTTTCACAATAATTCCAAATAATAAAAACTGGAAAAATAGCAAATGTTACTCATGCTTTGCTATAAGATCACATGCAAGTTAATGAAGATAACAGCATATAAATAACAGTACCAAAATGGTACTGGATCTATCATAACCATAACAAAAATCTAGGTACAACAAATCTATAAGGATTTGCCCACTCAACAATCCAAATAATAAAACTGGAAGGTAACAAATGCTATTTCATTTTTATTTGAGTTTCCAAACATGCACACACTTTCTAAGGTAGATTTATTGTAATAAAACAACATAATCACAAGTCCTAACAACTCCATATAAGTTAGGAAGCAGGATTGAATAAAACACAAATTTATTTCAATCAAGAGCACACAAAGAAATAACAACAGGAAAACTGCTGTTTTCCAGATCTATTATAAACATTCCATCGTTCACTTTATTTCTAAACCTCGAATTTCATAGTACTTACCATGTCTACTAAGATTTGGTTTCCAAAGTAGATACACATGATATCCTATTTACTAGTAAACGAATAGGTCAACATTTTATTTTCTCGTGATTTCTCCTTTTTACCAACTAGATTAAAAAGGTGTCATAAGTCACTTAATTCCTTGGTTTAGAAAGAGTTCTCATTAGTTTGCATGCTTTGGTTAGGTGTCAACCTAATATTAAACAAAGCATGTTAGTCTTGTTAGCTTTCTATTAGATAATGTTTGTCCGACAAGATACGACTGGCGTCATCGTGTGTCGAATATTGAGTTGTGCTCTTTTGACTGGCTTCTGAGGGGGTTGCGCATCATGGCATGTGATGGCTTCTTTTGTACCTTTCTCCAGAGGAGGGAGGTATATAACTTTTAAAAAGGGGATTTCCCTTGTTTGGTCTCTTAAAAAGGGAGCATAACAAGGTGCAACATTTAGCCAACATGGTAAAAAGAGTCTTTTGCAAACAGACAAACATAGAGGTTTTGGTCAGTAGTGGTTGGTGCATTCACGCCTTTTCTTCTTTGAGGGTTGTCGTTGTTGGAGTTTTAACTGTTGGAGTGCATCACTGGTAGCAATGCTATCAGCTCGTGTGGCTTGATGGTCCTCTATTTTTAGGTACAACGGTGCTTTCATCAATTGTGGGGGAGATGGTGGTGGTTCACGACGGGTCGCATTATGAAGCGAAAACAAGTATAAGTCTAAGCAACAAATTCTTGTTTTTGAATGCTTTACAAACATTTTTGCTTGCAAAAATTTAACAGGAGGCGATTCAAAAACAAGAGCGGGGCAATCACAAATTTGCAAAACTTGAGTACCCCACAAACATATAGAAGCCTAGATGAACCAAATTCTACCCACACAATAGCACAAAGTCCTACGGACACACATAAGCAAGCCAAAACACACAAGCAAGGCTCCATTGGAGCTACGTCGGGGGAGGCGACTCATGGAGTTATCGCTAAATTACTCCAAACTAGACTAATCCAAAATCCTAGAAGTGGCTGAAGAACTATATCTACTTCTGACCATCATCACTGTAGAGCTAGGCAATTATTTTGGTCTTCTCGGGACATCGGCAAGTATAAAAGTTTTTGTATGAAAACAAGATAAAATAGAAGTAAAGTTTTGATAAAACTTTATGCAACAATCTGTTTTTGAAACTCCAACTATTTTCTGGACAGAAAACTTCAAAGACGAGAGATGTTTCAAAAACAGAGCGGAGCAGTTGCAAACAAGTAAGAAATAACTCTTAACCGAGAGACATACCAACTCTATAAGGCCCGCCCTTCGAACCACTGTTCAAGGACGCCCTTGATATGCATTTAGAATCTTTTGAAAAGATAAAAAGGAGGGAAAATATACTAAAATTCCCTTAGACAAAAATGATTTAGATTGTAACTAGGTTTTTACTCAAAATTACTTTTCTTTCCTATCTGACGTCCATGCTAACTAAGGTCTCCTAAGGTCAGGATGGCTCTGATACCAACTCTGTAAGGACCCCAGACCGGCAGTCTGAAACCCTACGTATGCATACATTCACGATCCCAGAAAGATCAGTCGTGAACAACATACACAGTTGGCACACAGAAATACATCATCCATTACACGAATACATAAAGGTATTACATAAAATATCACATGAACAAGTTTAACGCAACTGCCACATGGGGCAGGCAACTTATCAAACACAGCGGAAGACAAATAAAACACAACGTAGTTGAGCCCAAGTCACGCCTTAACCTACAGGCTGCTGACCCGGAGACGATCCTAGTTCGCAAGCCGTCAACTCCGTACTTCTCTTCATAGATATCCTTTGGAGGCTCCTTCTCCAAATCTGATAAGTAGATACCAGGGGCGAAACCATAATGAGTACATTTGAATGTACTCAGCAAGACATCCATCATGTCACTTACCAACATGCAAGTATGCTTATATGGTGGAATAGGTAGGCTATAAATATGGTTCACTATCAATGGTGTTCATATATGATGACACCACAGTTGCAGTCAGGTTTATCTGTATCTTCGTTGAAGAAGATACTTCAGAAGAAAAATAATATATAGTTTTATTTCTCTTGTAGATATCACATGTACAAGAGGTTTTGTAAAGTTTTGTTAAAGAATATTTTCTCTTTGCAAAACTTCTTGGAATCAGTTTCCAGAATTCTTGCTTAGAGTAGAAAATGTTTTCTTTGCAAAACATTTTGTTTTGTATAACATCGTCTGGCTTTTCATCATCGACGATACCTCCACGGTATAAGTTTCCATTCTTTTCCGAACTTCACAAGTTCAACACTTCCTTTCCAAAGATTCCCTTTCAAAAACTTCCTTTTTGAAAACATTGACACAATGCTAGCTACATGGCCATTCAACTGTCCATATCCGAGGACGCGGCTTCTTCGAAAAAGTTATACTCTGCAGAGGTGTACACATCCACCAGATCCAGTACACCTCCCGTGAACAATCACGGACTGTAACAACAGTATGTAAACATCAGGTATCTGATCATAACCATCCACTATGTTCAAGCTAGAATATGCCTATCTCTCAGTTTTAATCTCCCCGGCACCATGTCGCACATCGCCATGACAGGAGACTCAACCGATGCATCCGGAGGGAAAATTAATCCCACACTTTATATGCCTCAACATTGGGAGTTTTGACGACATTCGGTTCGAGGGTACGACGTCCCTTATAGCGATTGAGATAGCACACACTAATAAGAACAAACTTCAAGTTAAGCCCCTTGCCCATGTTGGGGTAGGGTGGCAGTACGGTAAAGGTTGTCCGGCGAAGACTAGGTTATGTGTCATTTTTGAAAAAACACCACTTTCTCAAAAATGACCACTTCCACATTCCTCCGGAGAACAAGGATCCGCCTTTTCTCCGGGTTTTTCCGTAAAGCCTTTGTTTCGTAGAATCACAATTTTAGGGTGTCCACTTAGGGACTAGTATATTTGATGGTATTAAATACCATATGGTGGCTTATGGGCTTGGTATTACCAAGTTTAACTACTGGCATGATAGTAACCTATAATATAGTATAGTAGTAATTTCCACCTCAAAAATAGTTTTGATAACCAAGTTTTTGGTAAAACTTCAGAAGTAAAACATGCATGATATTTAATGGTAAGTATTGTATCAGCAAGCAATCAGGATGCTTGCCTGGTATCTCTTTGTGTCCCTGGTTGTTGGAGTGACTGGAACTTGAAACAGAGCTTCCCGACACTTCCTTCCTCTTCGTTTTTCTAACGCCGTAAAAGAGAATAAAGGACACACATTCAGAACCAAACAAGACAAACAAGGCTACAAGTAATACATACAGCAAGCAATCAAGAAGTACCACCCAAGTTCTCAATTTTTCCCTTAAGAAAAATTGGCATAAAAACTATAGTTGAAAAGTCTGCTTTTTTCCTAGTGTTTATGTGTGGCCAATTCAATGATTTTTAGTTAAGAACACCATGGACCAGTGGGGTAGAGCACATGTTACTAGACAGTAGGGTGTCACATAAAACACATTTTTATGTCTAAAAACTTCCCAACAATCTCTATGGCTAGCACACCTAATTTGCTAAATTACTCAAGTGGTGAAATAAGCTCATGACAACAAGTCAAACCTATTTTTCCACCATGAGGCAAACATACCAGTGGGTGTTCCACTAGCAAATATGCTCACCAAGAGGTTAATAAGCCTCTGGTCACTTTTATAAAAGTGCTCAAAACAAACAAGCTATCATCCAAAAACTCCTACTCATACTAGTAGAAAATTTAGGAAAAATACTAGACTAGTTTTAGGCTACACTAGTTAATTTTATGCACAAGTGTGCAAGCTAGCAGAGGAAAAATACTCCTCTAACCAGTACCACAAATGCTACTGGATTCCACAAAATAACATAAAAAGCATAGCTAGGAAACAAGGAAAAAAAAACTATGCTTAAAAGGCTACACATGTGAGGAGATTAATTCCTAGTCATCCAAGTGTTACTCATGCTTTTATGCTACTTAAGAGGAAACCTATCAGAGGTTAAAACCCTAAGATAATAATGCCACAAGGACATTCCATCCTCTGGTTTCCATACCAAAGATTCATATTTTTCCCTAGGGGAAAACAAGACAAAAAGCATACATGAATATCCTAGTATGAAATTTAGACTTTAAGCATTTCTATTTAAAGCTATTTCAAACACAAGCACCAAGTATCTAGAGGTTCTATAACCAAAATAACAGTACCTAAATGGTACTAGTTTCATGAGAATTAATCTAGCAATAAGCCTAAAAAGCATTTAAAGATCTACTCAAAACATATATAAAAGAAACACATCTAGTGTGGGGGAAATAATGTTTCCACCAAAAATGCAATGAAACCAGTGGGTGTTACACTAGCATATCAAAGCATTAAGAGGTCACAAAGCCTCTGGTCCATTTGCTAAAAATTAACAAAAAAACTAAACTAGCATCTAGTGCATTAACAATACTAGCAGAAAATAATAGGCTGCTAAAAATAAGCAAGACCATGTTACTCATGCTATTATTTTCACACATGTGAAAACTTTAGGGGTCAAGTACTCATAACAAACTTATCAAAATGCTACTGGACCTATGGATACAACCCAAAAATATGTGGTCACAAAACCACAAATGATTATGTCAAAATTCCACACATGAGGGAATTTTTCCATAACCATTCTCATAGTAATGATTAAGTTACTCATGCTTTTCTACCAATTCAAATGCAAGCTAGCAGAGGTGATTAACAACAAAATATAAGTATCAAAAGGGTGCTGTATATAATATTCTCAACACAACAATCCAAGTGTTTGCACATAATTTATCACTCAAAAATACTATGCAAAATATTAACTAGAGATAAAACATATGTTAATAACCAAAGTTCTATTTCTTCTCCACTCAAGTCCACACAATCTAACATGCTAAAATATCTAAGTAACACTTAGAAAACAAGTTCACACAACTTTTACATGCTAGAAAACAATAATGCAACACAAAAATATAATCACAAAATTTAAATAGCTAAAATGCCCAAAATGGCAGAAACAAGAAAATCAAAGATCTGTCCACCAAAATTTCTAGGTTGCTCTAAAAATTAAACCCTTCTAGGTTTGGATAGCCCTAAACATATACAAGACCATCCAGTTGAGTTTGCATCAAAAATCATTTTTAATTATTTTATAAAAATCACCAAAGTGCTCTCTGGTGTTTTACCAAATTGCATGCCATTTCAAAAATACAATGAATTTGGAAACGAGGTTAAATGCTCCTGTTAGATAATTTCAAGGGCTTTCCAATGCAATTGGCCTCACTTCATTCTGAGTTGTAAAATAAAAATGGTGCTCATTTTGGTGTTTCTGGTACCTGTTGCCAAATCATTTTTCATTTCAAAAATATTCACCCAAATGTAGATCTACAAATGGATGTGGTTTAGATTTAGTTTATTTACATCTGTGAATTTTGGTTTGGCCAAATTCATATTTTAGGTTCCCTTTTGAGTCCAAAAGTAACCATCTAACATTCTGTCAAAATAAAAGGAAAACAAGTGGTTGTTGGGCCAGATCTGCCAACGGGCCGTCCTGGATCTAAATCTACCGCGAGCAGAACTAGCTGCACTCGCTGACCCGCGGGCCAGGGCCGCCACGCTGGCTGCCACGCGGCACAGCGAGGGCCACCAGCAGGTTTGACCTCACCGCGCGGGGTCAAGGCTTGCTGACGCGAGCGTTGCATCACCGAGACGTCACCGCCGGCGGAGACAACTCCGGCGAAGTCCGCAACCAGCGATTAAAACAACCATTTCGAGATTTGAGGGCATCCACGCAAGGGTCTCGACGAGGGGAATCTAAAACGAGTGGACTCGTTTCCAGGGAACCATCGGAGGGTGGCCGGCGACGGCGCGGCGCGGCGGCCGGACCACGGCCAAGGCGCGGCCACTATTTAGGGGGTTAGGGAGAGGGGAAAAAGGTCGTCGTGCTTCGCCTGCTCACCCTAAACTCGCGGAGACGCTCGGTGAGGGAGGAGGAGGTCCGTGGCGGCGGCAATGGCTCGCCGGAGTCGTCGTCGGGCTCGGGGAAGAAGTGGACGGCGCGGCCTCCTCGAACCCTTCCGGCTCGATTCCTCTGGCAGAGAGGACCTAGACGACGAGGTGGAGGCGATGAGCACAACGGCTGCCGCCGGTGAGCTCCCATTTGGCCGAATCGACGACGAGCTCCATAGCTAGGGTTTCGGGTTGCACAAAAAATTAGAGAGAGAGGGTGTGCTTCGAGGGGAAGAGAGAGAGGGGGCAGGTGAGAGGTGCACTCGGGTCTTTAAACAACTAGAAGGCTTCCACTCGAAGGCAATGGAGCATGGGCTTCCATGCCTCTCCTGCGTCATCTACAGGAAGAAGAAGACCATGTGTGACTAGGATTTCAATTTAGTCCCTGGAGAATTACAATTAGGTCCTTTGCTCTCTGAAAATGGTTGTTTTCCCTAGGCAAACAAAGTTAAAATTTGAAATCCTTTTGCCCAAAATTCTAATTAGTTGAGATGCACAACATATATGAAAATTGGCTCCATTGGATAAACTTTATAATTCAAAGTTGTTCAAATTTGAATTCTTACATAAATGGACATTGAATTTATTAACCTACTTAGGAGTTTCCAAAAATGATAATTTTTTGGCACACATTCCTTATTTGATGTGTTACTTATATGGTAGAAATTTCAAGTCATGTAGAGTTACTTCATAGAACAAACTTGTTCAAATTTCAAAAAGGTGCTGTGAAGAAAACAGGGGTTTTTGGAAACTTAAACAATTCAAAAACTTGTTTCCTTTTGGTTTTCATCCTTATTTATGATATAGAGCAAGTGGTATTTATTTCATGGCATTTGGAAAAAGTTTGTAGAACAAACTTGTTCAAAATCCCAATTGTTGCTGTGGAGAAAAACCATGTTTTCAGGACTTTAATGGATTCAATTTTTGGTCTCCTCTTGTGTGTGTTCCTTATTTGATATAAGGAAGCAATGGTATGAATTTCAAATCATTTTAAGAAAGTTTCCAATAGTAACTTGTTTTAGTTTTCTGTTTCTAGAAATATTGGAATTTCTATTTAATAAAGCACTTGGCTTTTCTTTAACAATGCTTTGCCAAAATATTTATGTGACTAGAGATAGCAAGTCAATGCTCTCCAATACCTTTGTTTTTAATCTTGCAAGGTTGGAAAAACATTTGATAATATTTTGGTGAAGCATTTAAGAATGCCTCTTTTTCTGATAATCATCTATGGAAATTTATTAAGTGTTTCATCTTTCTTAATTTGGGTCTTGGAATAATATTCAACAAGTATGAGATTCATAAGATGTTTTTGGAAAGCTCTTTGATCAATATTTACCTTAGAAAATATTGCCAAAGTCATTGGAACAATATGTTGAATATTTTTATCATTGGAACAATATGTTGAATATTTTTAGTTCACTGCTTTGCTATCCTTTTAAGTTTGCAAGTTTATATAATTAGTTTGTTTGGTTGCACTTAAACAACCACAAACAAACACAACCAAGGTTTATTAGTAAAGCAATTAGCAAAACAACTGTGTTAACAGGTATTCCAAAATTGGGATGTGACAGGTTAGATCACAAAGCTATATTGATAATTTCTTACCATACCATGAGATACATAATCCCACTTGGTATATCTTGTAGCTTTGTGTGTTGATCACTTGCTTGATCAACCTTGTATCTTTTCTTATCACTTCAAATGATGATGTCTTGAAGATGATAATGAAAGATCACCTAATCCTTTTCTTCAAGACACACTAGCAATAAGATCAACTCAAATCATGACCATTCTTCATATAAATCCGTGCATATAACAATGGCCATCAAGGAAGCTAACAGAGTTCAACACATGAACTCCATTATTTCCTATGGACAAGATCTATAAGGATAACTCAATGCAAACATTAGTCCATAAGGATTTTCATTAATTACCAAAACCACATATGGGGGCACCATGCGCTTTCAATCTCCCCCATTTTGGTAATTGATGACAATCCCTTTTTACGAGGGTTTATATGATGAATTAAGCAACCATGCTACACTAAGAGCAAGGATGCAATATCATGGAAAGGAAAATGCTTAAGAACGAAACTAAAGCATAAACCAAATTCCCTTAAACACTCTAATCTTCTCCCCCATTGGCATACATTTCTGAAATGGGCAAAAAGATTAGAAGGCCAATATAGTAAGAGCTCCCCCATAGTGTATGCATTCCTCATGATATGAGTGAAATCAAGTGCATATATCCAACTATAAATAGATGGAGGGAGATCAAACTATATTGAGGATCCAAAGATTTAGAAGCAAAGTCAAATTGAAGGATACGTTCACAAAGACGCAACCAACCAAAGGATCCGAAAAACCGATTGACCAAAATCAATATTAAGATAAGATCAACCAAGTGTTATAGAAAATCAAGTGGGAACTCCCCCAAGGTATATGCACAATGTTAGATTTGAATTACTATATCGTGTGCACAACATGGAATCATCACTCCCTTCTAGATAATTTTGAACACAAACAAGAGCAAGAGAATAGATTGGAAATGAAGCAAAGCAACTTGAAAATAAACAAAAGTTGAGCAATAAGATCAAGAAGCGACAAATAAAGACTTACTAGACCGAAATAGATGGGTGTGACAAGGAAGAACATTTTTACAAGACTAATAGGATGATAAAATCATCAACATAGTCTTTCAATATATGAGGCACATAGTGCATATCATGTCTTTCCAATACACACAAACCAACAAAGGATAAACACATAGGTCCACAAGCTTATTAAGATGCAAAAGGAATACCAAATGAAAAGAAAAGCTTGTGCCTTTTAGGAACCACCAAGGAATATAGAGCAATAAAAGGTGGTCACTAAAAAATTCAATTAAAGATGTAACTATTGCCGTGTGTATAAGTTTCTAAGTGGACACCAATCACAAAGATATATATCCACAAAGAAACATGCACACACAAAATAGGTACAAAGGTTAAGAACATGATATCCAAGAGAGGTTCATAAATATACCAAGAAGATTTTTTGCTTGAAAGCAAAGCACTAAGCTCAGATTAATCTTAAGGTGATATAGATGAACAATCAATAAACTCATCAAACTATCACAAATATCACAAGGGAAAAGTGATAGTTAGAATGCTTCGAGAAAGGTAACGCATATCAGAAAAGATTCAAATGGTTTTTGAGAATTCATCAATATTGCATATGAGATACTTCAAGTAGAAGTGGCTAGATTAATATACTTGGGATTGGTGAATCATGAAAATGATTATAAATATCCCCATAGTATGTAATCATCCCGGCTTACTCATAGTTGCAATAAAGATGCTTTTGATAAGAAATTTACAAGAACCAAATGAAATGCAACAAAGGGAAATCATGCCAAGATGCAACCTACACAAGGTTGAAAGCTAGAAATGTATGCATGAGATAGATACTTGTTACCGAGACGACATTGGTGATGAAGAGGATGCGAGTTTGATAATCATTGTAGCTTGACTCCTATAATACCATGGTGAGAACACCTTCCTTATGAATGGAGCAAGCAACCAATGTATCTCCATTGTACCTAAAAACAAAATTCAAGTACAAAATGGTACCCAAACTCATTGGGTCCAAAGTAGTTAGAACAACTTAAATACATAGGACAAACTCCACATAAATATGTGCATATTAATATGAATTTGAATTTCATGCACATCTTAGCCATTTAGGATTTGATGGAGTTTTATCCTATATAAGAGTTTTATCCTATATATTGGATCAACGAAAGTAAGCATGCAAAAAGATATACATAGTAAATATGCATGCACAAAACTTTCAAGAACCAAAACAAGATACAAATTGGACAAAGAACCAATTAAACCAAGAAGCCACTCACAAGAGTGAAAAGAAAGATAATTGTCCAAATTATATCAAGACCCAAATCAACACATGATTGAGGAAACCAAATAGAGAAGATACCAAAAAAACATCAAAGAATAAACAAACCCTCTACACTTTTCATGATAGCACACAAATTACCAAGACGAAAAATGTTCGTCTTCCAAAGAGACAAGTCATTGGGATAAAATAAAAATTTAAAGACAACAAGTGTTCAAACGCATATAGGATAGTTATTCCAATAGTGCATTATTTATGATCTTGCATTTGAATACAAAATGAACACAATGGAATCATTACTCTCCATATATATTATTCAAACACTAGTCATGTTTAAATAAAATCAATTAGATGCAACCAATTTAAAGAACGGTGAGCTACTCAATGTAGGATAGCTTCCACAAGAATAGTGCAACCCAAAGAAGTATGACTTTGAACATAAGTGCACAAGTATGGGATCATTTCTTTTCCTACCACAAGAAAGCACAAAACAAATTGTGAGTAGAGCAAGGAAGACACAAGGGACTTAAACCAAACAAATCATTGGCAAGGAACAAGGAAATTTTAGAGCAAAGGCCAAAGTAAATATGATTAATAAACTTACCACAAATTATTATCACTTGTCAAAGACAAGAGATGTATGGAGATATTTCTCGGTGGTAGAAATTTTCACAATCATATTCACAAAACATAAGCATGTGAGAAAATATAGGAATAAAAAACATGCTTAGATAGAGATTCTTGAAGGCTTCAAATAAAATCGAATATGCAAAGCACTAAGAAACTCTCACAAACAAGATACCAAAAGAAGAGAGACAAAACACAATTAAGGAAACATGGAACTTGTTTGAGCAACATGCCACATAAGAACAAGATAACTAACAATATCAATTCTAGGTGGCAATACCTCACATGTTCACATTTTATAGTCTTGTAATATGCACATAGCTTATTACTCCCCCATAATGTGATAATACATTTTTTTTAACAAGAGGCAAAGAAAATAAATCCAACTAGAGAAAGTTAATGGACATTTAGAAATTGAATTTCTCATGAAAATGACATACCACATAGAGACTAGATAATATTGATATATCAACACTAATTGGTATTCCTCATGTACAAACATTTTAGGATAGTAAAGTGCAAAGCATATTACTCCCCCAAAATGGGATAGTCCATTAATCTCCCAAAGAGCCAACTAAAATAAGAAACAATAGCAATGAAGGCTCAACACAAAGCACAAGTAC
Organism: Alopecurus myosuroides; assembly: GCA_028641055.1. Taxonomy (NCBI): domain Eukaryota; kingdom Viridiplantae; phylum Streptophyta; class Magnoliopsida; order Poales; family Poaceae; genus Alopecurus; species Alopecurus myosuroides. The sequence goes on along the minus strand of CM054058.1, from coordinate 437,915,512 downwards.
ATGAAGTGCAAGCCACAAACTCATGCTAGATTACCAAGATGGGTAAGGAGTAAGCACATCATATACAAACACATGCTAGAGACAAAACTAACATATGCAAGGGAGCATGCAACTTTCAATGAATATATGATTTAAATACAAGTTAACGCAAGGAGGAAAATTGGATAAGAGATATATATAATCCAAATGACTTGGCTTGAGAAAATATAATTGATGAAGATTCCTTAATTCTTCATGAGATAGCCAAGTCTCCAAAGCCCTCCAACAACACCTATTGATCAAGTTTGAGCTTGTTGGTCCCCAACCAAGTTGGGTCCTAAGAGGTTAGTCACAATAGGTTTGGCAACCCAAATGGTCCTTTTATTGACACCATTTTGAGTACCAAGAAACTTGGCAAACACATTGCACACATTATCCTTCCGAATGGAATAAACATCATCAACAAGGATAGGGTTGGATAATGTACCATTAGTGCATGAAGAAGCAAAGTGTCCCTTTTCACGACAAAGATAGCAACATCGACTCTTTTTGTTCTTCTTAATAGGCTCCTCAACTTGAGGAGAATTTTCTTGAGTCTTCTTAGGAGGTGGTTGTTGTTCAACTCGTGGTTGAGCATGAGATTGAACAAGAGGCCGCTTCCCTAGTTGCTTCTCACTTAGAGACTTCTTCTTCAAAGGGCAAGATCTAACATGGTGCCCTTCAATCTTGCACTTGAAGCAAATAATCTTGGCCGGATATTTGGCTTGTTCTTGGCCCTTCTTATTGTAAACCATGGACTTGTTCTTGATATTGGAGTTGAATCCAAGTACACTCTTGTCATTTGGAAGTCTTTGCACTCTCAACATCTTGTCAAGGGTGGAACTCCCTTTATGACTCTTTTCCAAGTCTTTCTTCAAAGAAGTGACTTGGGCCTTGAGCTCTTTAATTTCCTCTACATGGTTAGAATCAACACAAGAGCTAGAGGAAGTAGATGCTTCATTGTTAGAGAAACAAGGCAAGGAAAGTAATTCATCACAAGATGTAGAAACGTTATGAGAGGATGAATTACTAATACGAGCACAAGTCAATATAGCATTACGAGAAGATATTGTGCTAGTAAGCACACGAGGCTCACAAGATGTTACATTTGTAGTGATAGCCTCAAGAGATAATGTTAGCTTGGTATGGGATGCTAGAAGATCCTCATGAGACCTAGATAGCTTTTCATGACTTTCTTCCAATTTCCCACACTTGCTAGTCATTAACTCAAGTTGAGCCCTTAGCTTAACATTCTCCTTCAAAATAGATGCTTCACAAGATGTGTAGTTAGTAGCACAAGCCTCATTAGAAATAGAAGAAGACAACTTGGCAAGCTCATTATTCAACCTAGAGTTTTCCTCAATTAGATTAGCATTGCCAACAACAAATTCAACCTTTTGATTTTTAAGAACCTTATATTTAGCATTGGTATGGTCACGTGCTTTAGTGAGATAGGATATTTGTTCATTATAGAGCTCCTCGATAGATTCAAGTTTCTCCTCAAGAATAACTCGGAGCTCATACTCTTCCTCAAGAGAAGTAGTGAGGGATGCCTTCTCATCGGCATCACTTCTTTCAATCTCACCTTTCTTCTCAATAATTTTGGTGCTATAAATAGCAAAAGCTAAAATTTCACCCAAAGGAGTGATAGCTTTACTACCTTTAGGGAGATCAAGAAGAACCAACTCACCCTTCTCCATTAAAGAGACCTCATCCTCGTACTCTCCACAAATTAAATCCTCATCATCACAAGATGTAGTGGGTTCCAAAGGTGGAGATACCTTTGAATCCTTAGCCATAAGGCACATATGAGAAATGGATGGCGATGATGAAGATATACTTGAAGCGCCATTAAGGTCCATGTCTTGTTCTACCAAAAGGTGGGATTCCTCTACATTGTTAGCCACACAAGTACTAGAGGAAATGGAAGCATTATTTTCATGAAAACAAGACATAGGAAGCATATCGTCATGAGATTTAGTTGAACAACTATTACATGATATGCAAGGACTATCAATACTAGCATGTATGGAACTTTGAGTGCTAGAAGATATTAAGTCCAAAGATAGATCATTACAATGGGATAGAGATGAAGTATAGTCAATAGAAAATTCACTATCCACAATGCAATTTCTATCACCACTCACCATATCATTACCTTGTGACAAATCACATGTTGGTGGAGTGGAGAAAGATGTGAACTCATCACGGACAGAAGTGGATGAAGAACAATCATCCTCAATAATGTTGGACACATCATATATATCTTGAAGTTTTGTCCATAGCTCATGAGCGTTCCGAAAAGGCATGATTGATTCAATAACTACATCGCTCAAAATGCAGAAGAGACCATTAGATACAAGAGTATCGAGATAAGAGTTTTCCTTGTCCTCTAAAGATAAATCTTGAGAATCCTTTGGAGGAGGAAAATCCATATATATAATTCTCTTAACATACTTTGGACCCATGTCCGTAAGAAAATTAAGAATGCGAATTTTCCAAACATCATAATTTCTACCATAGAATATAAAAGCGGTATCGTGCTCTATTTCTCTAAACGACATCGTACTCTCTAGGATGTAAAGCCTAATAAAGAGAGACGAGGCTCTGATACCAATTGAACGGACAACGATGTCGCCTAGAGGGGGGTGAATAGGCGATTAAAACTTTTCCGGTTAAAGCTTGCTAAATGCGGAAATAAACTAGGTGATTGAATTAACAAGCATACAACCTAAATATTCTAGGGTAAACTAGGTGTCGGGGGGGTTACCCCCGAGTAGGGTAAAGGCAAGTGGTAAAAGCAGCTAACAGAAAGGAGGTTTGGTCGAGTAGCCGACTAACCGGTACCCGCTATCCGGCAGACTGCTACTCGGTCTCACCTCCAGATGACCAGAAGGAGATAACAATCAAGTTCTGTCTTTTCGAGTAGAGGAGTTGGCCCGAGTACAATTGGCGGGAACAATTGGCGGGAACCTACTCGGGCCAGAAAGTCAAAGGAGCCGTTCTGACACAGGATCCCGCGTATCCTGGGTCCGTACTTGGCAGCATTCGAACTACTGTTCATCTGGGACCGGCCTGCCTGACAGTGACAGCATGGAAGCAGGCCATGGCAGGATAAGGGGGGCCTACTCTGTGTTTGGCACAGTGATACCAGTCTGTCCCCTTGTTTTGCCCAACGACTTTCTAGATGCTGCCAAGATTAGGAACCAAAGCTGTCAGCGGGAACTCGGAAGAAGGACAGTGTGCACACTATGTCGACACTTGTCTAGATTTGGACGTATCCGGCTGGGCACCAGGTATATAAGGTGCCCCGCCGCCTCCTGCGTGAGGATCGAACACATCGCATACTGGGTCACGCGTAAACCCTAGAAACCCTAAGTCCTTGACTTAGTTCCATCCGGAGAGAGGAGAGCGGCTACTCGGTAGCGGTATCACTTGTACTGTGGCTACTCGGAGAGACATCATAGTACATACAGAAAGGCAGGAGTAGGGGTTTTACCTCCTCACGAGGGCCCTGAACCTGGGTAGATCGTGTTGTTTGCAGTGTGTTATTCTTACCTCACGCGGCTACTCGTCGCGTGATCCCTCCCCGAGCACATCCAGCGTCCTTCGTCCCCACATCTTTAGCCATCCCATGGCATCTGCCGTGACACCACCACGACAGTTGGCGCCCACCGTGGGGCAGCCAGCGGCGCTGGTTGGAGTTTCAGTTCGGACGGGATCTTCTTCAGCGGAGCGCGTAGTCTGTGGCCTTGTCCATAGATTCGGCTCCTTCGACTTCGTCACCGACAACGCCGGCTGTTTTGGCGGCATGGCCATGCCGGAGGGCGGCTCGGTGATCTCCTTCGGCTCTCACCTCATCTACGTCGCGACCGTCGCCAACAGCGCGTACCCCGAGCTGGTGCATGACGCGGAGGATCCTCCCGCGGTGATTGCTGCTCGCGGAAGGCCCGCATGCAGCTCTGCGAGCTGCGCTGAGGTGATGGTGACGGGCTTGGCGGCGAACACTGGCGCAGCTGCTACTGGCGCTGCGGCCGTCATCGAGGATCTTGATGAACCGGCTGCTGGTGGCAGGACTCACCGGCCTTACAAGAGGGAGAGCAACTTGCCGCCTTCCACCTCTACGATCATTCCCGCGTCGGCTGCGCGACCTGGTATGCCTACTCCCACCGACGTCGAGCTTCTAGCCATGCGGGAGCAGCTCGAGCGGCAACGCTTGGAGTTGCTTGCCGAGCAGGCGGAGTTGGAGAAGGTGAGGTTGGAGTTGAGCCTAGATCAGCTCGAGTACAACAAGGCTCACGGCTTCACGCCGGTCGCCAGGAGGGCTAGCAGAGTAGGTGGCACTCGGCGCAACTTGGGTGTCGAGATGGCTACGGTTGCGGAGGTTCCCGCGCAGTCAGCTACCGCGAACACCTCCACAAGGCCAAGGTACAGCACGCCCGCCAAGACACTCAGAGCTGCAGAGGCCGTGGCTGCCGAGTTGCCGCGTCTCGACGGCGACGCGCGCATCAGGCAGCAGGAGAGGCTCAACGAGTTGGTGTTGGAGGCCGCCAGGCAGAACGAGGAGTTCCGGAAGGCCAACCCGGGTGCTGGGGCATCGCAGATCGTGCACTCGCACGCGGCCAGATCTAACGATCAGGCCTCGTCCCCATATCCTAGCCGCGAGAAGAGCCGCAGTGGACGTTCAGGCCGAGATAGGCAAATGCAGGTGTACGACCCGACTGTTGCCGCGAAACAGCACGCTGTGCCGCAGCAGTCCGGTCAGGAACACAACGCTGCAAGAGCAGGCTCTCAAGCCCATCAAGCTCAAAGCCAGGCCCGAGATGGTGCACGTCCAGGTCCTTCTCGGTAACCCGCAGCTCAGCCTACTCGGCAGAGGCAGCAGCCGCGTGCAGTGGTGCCAGTCGCCAACCCGGTGGTGCAGCCTGCTGCTGTACAGGTGGATAGGTATGATGATGGCTACTCGGCTATGGAGATGGCTGGTTATGATATTCATGACCGTGTTGGCGAGCGCGTGTTGGCGCCTGGAGATGCGAGGCACCAGCTGGACCGTATCAGCTTGTCGGCACGGCTTGAGAGCACAGGTCCTCCTGGCCCCGAGTGCTTTGGGCCGCGCATTGTAACATCCCAAGTATGAAAATACCCCTAGAATGCTTTGTTCTTTGTTTTATTTCAATCAATGCATCATGTCATCATGTTACTTATTGTTTGCATTTGTTTTCTATCTGTTTTATCCTGTTTTCACAACTCAAACTTAAACCTTATTTCAAACATGGTTTCATACTTGCTCTGTTACAACTTTTGGAACCAAAATAACAAATAAAAACAACCCTTTTATTCTTTGTTTTTCACTTCTCAAATTGTTGCTTTAATCAAACCATTTTTCCAACCAATTAATTCAAGTCATTAACTCCTAAATTATCTTCCATTTCAAACCAATCCTTTAAAGTCAGTACCTATTTGAAACCATAAAAATTCACCACACTTTTGTACCTTCTAATTCATTCCAAAAACCCTAGGGGTGACCCTATTTAAATGCATGTTTTATTAATGTTTATTAACATGAAAATTCCTCTAATTTGGGTTCAATACAAACTTTCATGTTAAAACTCAATTTTTGAAATCCAATCTTACAATATGGTTTCTAATTACATAACAAGGTTAAACTAATTTTTCTGTAATTTTTATTAACTAAACCCTTAACAGTTTTCTTTCAAAAGCAAAACTACAAAAAAAAAACAGAAAAAATAAAAGGCAGCAGCTAACCAGCGCGCGCGCGGCAGCTAAACGCAACCCAGCCCGCTCTCCCCACTTACCGTTTCGAGTGCGCCAAGATTCGCGCCACCCTCCTAATCCTCTTCGTCTCGCGGTACGGCACGCGATCGGCCGGTGCCACCGCGGCACCGCGCGCGACTCCGGCGGCCAGGAGAGCACCGCGGCCCTATAAAAGCAAGCCCTAGCCCCCTGGCCGTGCCCTAGCGCCCTAGGGTTCCTCCTTCCATCGCCAGCGCCGCCAATTGCCTCCTCCCCGTCGAGCTACCCCTCTCTGCAACCTGTCCCGCCGGCGAGCCTCTGAAGAACTCGATGGCGCCGCCGCGTTCCGCCCCCACCTAGCCACCTCTGCACGGGAATCAGTCTGCCTCCCTCTCTCCTCGCTCCTGGACACCAGATCGTTGCTGGTAAGCCTCTAATTCGCCGCCGCGGTCCTCGCTCCCTTCTCCGGCCACCGTGCGCCATGTTCTGAACCTGAGGAGGACGTCGTCGTTGCAGGGCCTCTCGCCGTCATCTGAGCACTGAAACGAAACCGCCACCACCTCCTCTACCCGCTGAACACCCGAGCCACGCCGGAGACGCCCTACACCCTCGCCGCCGTCCTCGTTCCCTCCGCGGCAGGCCACCGTCGTCAGAACCGCCACGGCAACCACGGTGAGCTCCACCATCTCCATCCCTCCCGCTGCTGCTCTGCTACTGCACCGTGCGCACACCCACGTCCAGCATGCGCACACACCTCAACCACGGCGAGCACGGCCGTGTTTCCACGCCGGCATCCACTTTCTGTCAGGCGAGCAACAATCTGTTCGTCAGTTTCGTCAGGCTTAAGAGCGGATCTGAACCTTAACCTCACTGCAGCGCTACTACTGTCAAACACACAGCAGCAGCGCAGCGGTCCGGGCCTTTTGCGTGCACAGCGAGCTCGCGGGATCGATCCCCCGCGGCCGCAAAATCTTTTTCCTTTTTCTTCCACAGCAGCCAGGCCCACCGTCAGCCTCCCCTGTGGCCACGCAAGCGTGTGCGCCACGCTGGCCCCGCAGCCCACAGGGCAGTGCCTGTGGGTACGCTTCCAGTGCGTATCAAAAGGAATAAAAAGAAATCTGTTTTAATTTCTATTTTCTTTTAAATAACAGAATAAACAACAAACTTTGAAATTCAATAACTTTTAATCTGTTAATCCAACAAATAAAAGTTATATATGTTTTCTGTTCAAAATTTTATAATCTTTCCAATTATTTCATTTGTGTTCTGTTTTGAGTTTTCAAAATTCATTTAACTTTCAAATTTGAATAATTCAAATGTAATTTGTAATAATTCATAACTAATTCATACCTTTTCCAAATAAGTCAAATAAAATATGTTTTTCACACCTTTTTGAATGTTCTATTCAAATATAAATTTTGTTTTCTGGTTTGAATAATTTAATTTGCCTAAACAATTTAAATCTTGTTTAATTCAATTAAAACATGTTTCATATTGTTTAATTCATAATTAAATAATCCAAAGTCCAATTTCAAAATGTGAAACATGTAATCCAACTAAAATTTCATAACCTTTTCAAATATCAATTTTGTTATTTGTTTTTCACCCTCTAACTTGATGAAAACAATAATTGTTGTGTGACATGTCTAAGTAACCAAAACTTTCCAAAATTAACAAATAATTTCCAAACTTGATTTATTCTTTTTCCTTTGCATCTATCATTGTTATTTTGTTGTTATCTTGCTATCACCATCATGCATGCATCATGATAACAACTTTCACATAATAAATAGTTGTAAATCATTTGTTCCAATTATTTCAATGGATCCTTTTCCATATGCAACCCTTGCATATGGGTCCATTTAACTTGTGCTATCATGTTAGTCAGTTTATTTTGCTGCACTATTAACTTGTCATGCATCATATTGATTGTGCACAATGCCATGGCAATGATTGTTTACATTCCTGTTTTGTTTGTTTGCTTCTTCTCGGTTAGACGACGACTACGTTGAGACCGACGATCCTTACGACACCACTACTCAGGACCTAGCCCAGTACCCGGCTACTGAGCTGCCAGGCAAGTTATCACTCACATGAATCATCGAGTTCCCTTCCACACTTGTTGTCGATGCTATCCTTTTGTCTACTATTGCTAGCTCTATGTATCGTTGCTTGTTCTCCGAACCCATCACATGATACCTTGAGCCATGATATTGCCATCACCTCCATACCTACAGCCATTGCTTGTTGCCTTAGTATTACCTAGCATGCTTAGGGTTGCTGTTACTCGAGTCTGTTGTCGGTTGCTACTTTTACTATCTTATTATCTTGTACCGGGGCTCGTTGTTAATCAATCAATCCTGTTAATTGCTAATGGTAATAATAATTTGATGATAAGGCACCGGCAGGAGGCCCATGAGAGGTTTTGGAGCCTGCTAGTGTCGACCCTAATAGGAAAAGGGTCTTGTCTACTGATCCATGATGAGCGCACTAACCGCATGTGGGAAGCGAGTATGGGCGCCCCCCTCAACTTGACCTGATTCGCATCTCGTCCAAATCGCCTCATTTAGTTCGTGTTTTCCATTTGCCGCATGCATGTTTTTGCGAGCCCAGCGCAGGGTGGAACTTTCGTAGTCGGCATATAGGGGGACACGGTCTTAGAGTGCTATGATGGTCCATTTTCTTCTGGGCTTGATTAGCCGTGCGCCCAAGGTTCTTTGGGCTTGATGCGAAGAATGGTTGGTTGTGTAGAGTACCCCGCTTGGTGGGAGGCATCCCATCTGGCGGGTTATTCTTGCGTGTACGGCCAAATTGGTGCAACCCTGCAGGGATAATCTTCTCGAGAAGCCGTGTTTTCCGCGGTTATGGATTACTTGGTGAAAGTACTGGCTAACAAGTACTCAGGACAACTTCAACATAATGATCAATCATGTTACACCCAATGATTAATAACTTGACTAGTAATAGGTTACTCACACAAATAACTTTATTCATCTTAAACCAACTGTGTGAGTTATCCTCGGATTGCTTCTTTGGATAAGGGGCGAGATCCAGGATGGGTTTGGTTGAAGTTATCTTTCAGTTGGTTACAAACTCGATCTTATCTTATTCTGTTAGCCGGAACTTGTAGTTATCTTTCTGTAGTTGGTTAGAGCAGCCAGCAGCAACTTTTATATCACCCCTTTCTTCCGTTGATCCCAAGCATCTATGCTTGTGTTGACGGGTAACTCCTTGATGAACTGTGAGTCTTGCTTGCCAGTACTTGGATGTACTGACCCCGTTGGGGCTGTGGTTTACGCAGAGTACGACTACGACTACGATGCTTCTCAGGACGGCTACTTCGTGGAGTTTGACGAGGCTGCAGACGAGTAGTTAGCTGGACCAGGGCTGGATCCAGGACCTACGTGGATGGGCTTCACTCCTTTATTTTCTCCGGCTTCTTAAGCCATGGATTTGTCTGTACTCAGACCCCTTTGATTGCTTCCGCTGTTGTAATGAATGATATGTTGGGACATGTGTCCTCTGGATGATTGTATTCGCTATCTCTGCCTTAGTGAAGGCTATTTGCAACTTATTTATCTCTTTTGTGTCTTAGAGACAGTTTGTGTTATCGTTTCGTTCAAAGCTGTTGACGTACAATGCGTGTTTGAATATGAAGTACGTCGATAGTAGTGCCTTAGGTTCCTAGCGGATAGTTTACGTCGACGGTGGAAGCAGGGCTTGTGTTGTCGCGCATAAGCGCAGGCCTACCAGGAAGCTGGGACGTGGGAGCATGTATGCCCCATAATCCAAGCACCTGACTTCCAGTTCGTGCGATGAGTATCCTCTAGAAACCTTGGGTGCGACAAATGGTATCAGAGCCTGTCTGCCTGTAGGATCCCTTTTTACTGGTCGTAGTTGAGTCTAGAAACTATTTTGTAGCTATATAGGAAAAATGAAACGTGAGAGTAGGAATTCTGCCATTTTTCTTCTTTCCCCACCCACCCACCCTTTTCTGGTAAGGAAGTGAAACGTTGTTTTCTGTTCTCACCCAACCTTTCAAGTTAGGATTTCACGCGTTTTGGGTTCTCTGTAGTACCTCAGGACTTTTGGTCTCGTTTTCCCGACGTTGCTTCGATATCATGTTCTTTTAAAGAACCTTTCGTCCGTTGAAAACTTGTTGTTGTTTTCCACATCCTTTTTCTTCTACCGGAGTCTAATCAAAACATTCCAAATCATCTGCAGATGGGTCTCAGCTACTACCCGCAGGTGGTTCGCATGACTCGTTGCGAGGACACTGCCGGTTTTCCGGAGACGCTGAGGGACATGGTTACCTATCTGGGGTTCCGTTGGGCACCAGAGTACCAGGTCTACGAGCACCAGCGCGAGTTCGACCAGACTTTCTACCGAGCCATCGTCTACATGGTGTCGGATGATGGCAGGAGCATAGTCCACCGCTACGAGGCCGTAGGCACCACTGTGGACATGGCAGTGCAACAGGTCGCGTATGTGGGTCTCACTGTACTACGTGCTGACTACTGGGGGTTTGATAAGTCCAGTTTTCGTCACATCCCCCGTGGTTACATCACGGCAGCGGGAGTTCACTTCACTGTCCACCGCGACCTGGATACCTACGAGACTGATAGCTCCAGGCTGCAGACCACTGCACAGTTCGCTAGGCACAGTGATGCCGTTGCTTCCACACTTGCTCAGGAGTTGGCCTCAGTCAGGGACCAGCTCCACCTCGCGTTGACGCGTCTGGCTACGTACACCACAGACTTCGTTGGAGACGAGCGCTTCGCGCGTTTCACTCAGCCAGCGGGTTTTCCTCTGCCAGATGCTGGAGGTTACGAGCCGATCAGAGGTCCACTTCTCAACCTTGGAGCAGGTTACAGTGGTATTCCTCTCTATGGAGCACAGGGAGAGGACGCTTTCTACTTCACCACTCCGAGGGTCCCTCTCATAGCAGTTCCTATCTACATGGATCGTCGTGATACCTACTTCCGTGCGCAGACTCCTCCTCGTCATACCACTCGCCGTACTCGCCGCCGTCCTGCGTGATGAGCATGGGAGTACCGATGTATCCATTACTAGCTGTGTCTAGTTTATCCTTTCGTTTTCGAACCATGTATTGGTCTGTTGGATATTCTGATGTATTTGAACATGTGATGATGTACCTGTTGGTTATCTATTCATGCGTCGGAATAATCTATCTTTCGGTTACCAAGTCTATCCTTTTTCTGTTGTTGAGCTAAAATGCATTTCTGTTCAGGATGCCTCCAACCAGGAACACCCCGCCTCCGCCACCACCAATGGGGGAACTGTTAGCTCAGATGACCCAAGTGGTGACTCAGATGGCCCAGATCCAGGCTAACCAGCACCAAAACCAGAATGCTCCCCGAGTCAGCATAAAGGAGTTTCTGAGCGTGGGGCCGAGGGCTTTCGTGGCAACACGTGAGCCTCTGGATGCGGATGACTGGATCAGGGAGATCAACAGAGCTCTGGAGATAGCTCATGTTGCTGAGGAAGATAAGGTCAAGTATGCCACCTACCTACTGAAGGGTCAGGCAACGACTTGGTGGGAGAACTACCAGACCATGAGAGCTGGCTTTCCTATCACCTGGGGTTGTTTCAAGGATGCCTTCCTAAAGCACCACATCCCGGATGGTCTCATGGAAAGGATGCGTGAGGAATTCTGCTCTCTCAGACAGGGCAAGCTGGACGTCCTCGGCTACTAGAACGAGTTCAATCGTCTCGCTCGGTACGCTGGTGACGAAGTGTCCACTGAAGCCAAGAAGATGGCAAGGTTCCGCCGAGGTTTTAACCCGGAACTGAAGTACGCTCTCACCAACATCAAGTGCAAGGACTTCGTGGAGCTCGTGAACACCGCGCTCAATGAGGAGAATGGGCGCAAGGCGTTCGAAGAGTCCCGCAAGCACTCGCGTGAGGGTGGTTCCTCCTCCAACATGACCACCCCTCCGCAGAAGCGCCGCATCTGGGTGCCAAATGGGGCTGTCACTCGGGCTCCAAATGCCCAGGCTTCTCCAGGCTTTGGTCCCCGCCCACCCAACCCATCTCAGATGCAGGGTCAGAGGTTTCCGATGGGGAAGCCAAGGCCAGGTCCTCCTCGTGTCGTCACTTGCTTCAAGTGCAAGGAGACTGGACACTATGCTGATAAGTGCACTCAGAAGCAGCTACCCCTACCTCCTCGCCCCAACACCAACCAGGCTATGGTTCGTGCTCCCCCGGCTAAAGCCTTCAACTCCAACAACAGGCCTGTCGGGAGGAACGCGAGGGTGAACCATATCAAGGCCGACAAAGCTGAGGAAGCTGCTGACGTCGTTCTCGGTATATTACCCGTAAACTCTATTCCAGCTAAAGTGTTGTTTGATACTGGAGCATCGCATTCGTTTGTGTCAAAGATCTTTGCTACAACGTACAATTTACCTCTGGTTCCACTAAGCAATCAAATCTATGTGCACTCTCCGGGAACTAAAATGATTACTTCCAAGATAAGCATGGACAATGAGATCCTAATTGGAGGTCGCATATTCCTTGCTTCACTCATGTTGCTGGGAAATTCTGACATTGATGTCATTCTGGGTATGGATTGGTTGAAGACCCACAAAGCTAAAATGGACTGTGCTCAAAAGTCAATAACTCTCTCCCACACTTCAGGCCAGATAGTCTATTCTCCATATGGATCAAGTTCTGCGCAGCTGTTCAACCTCGATGCTAAAGCTCTTCCTGCAATTGAAAATGTACCGGTGGTTTGTGAATTCCCTGACGTCTTTCCAGAAGAATTGCCAGGGATGCCCCCGGACAGAGCAGTTGAGTTCGTGATCGAGCTTGAGCCAGGTACTGCTCCAATCTCTAAGCACCCATACAAGATAGCTCCTCCTGAACTGAAATTGTTGAAGGAGCAAATCGATATGTATATGGACAAAGGTTACATTCAGCCTAGTTCCTCCGCTTGGGGTTGCCCAACCCTGTTTGTTGCCAAGAAGGACCAAACAAAAAGACTCGTGGTTGACTATCGTCCTCTCAACGAGAAAACAATCAAGAACAAGTATCCACTTCCTCGTATCGATGATCTTTTTGATCAACTTGCTGGGGCCTCAATATTCTCAAAGTTGGACTTGAGGATGGGGTACCATCAGATAAAGATCAGAAAGGAAGATATTCCTAAGACAGCTTTCACCACTCGTTACGGTCTATATGAATACACCGTCATGTCCTTTGGTCTCACCAATGCACCGGCGACCTTCTCAAGACTCATGAATTCTGTCTTCCATGAATACCTCGACAAGTTCGTTGTGGTATATCTTGATGACATTCTAGTCTACTCAAAATCCGAGGGAGAGCATGGAGAACACCTTCGTCTCACTCTCATGAAACTTCGCGAGCATCGTTTGTATGCCAAGTTTTCCAAATGTGAGTTCTGGATTCCAGAAGTTGCATATCTTGGTCATATCATCTCTGCCAAAGGCATTGCCATTGATCCTGAAAAGGTTAAGGCAATTGTTGATTGGAAACCCCCTAAGACGGTGAAGCAAGTCAGAAGTTTTCTTGGCTTGGCTAGCTATTGCCGTCGTTTCGTCCAAAACTTCTCAAAGATTGCTAAACCTCTCACTGATCTCACCAAGAAGGACAAAAAGTTCGTTTGGACTCCACAATGTGATGAGAGTTTCAACCTCCTCAAGACTAAACTCACTTCCACACCTGTTCTAGTTGGCCCCGACACTACCAAACCTTTCCAGATATTCTGCGATGCATCTCTCCAAGGCCTAGGAGCAGTTCTTATGCAAGAACGTCAAGTTGTGGCTTATGCTTCACGTCAGTTGAATGCACATGAGCAAAACTATCCCACTCATGATCTTGAACTTGCAGCAGTTGTGTTTGCCCTCAAGAAATGGAGACAATACTTGTTGGGTAACAAAACTGAAATCTTTTCCGATCACAAGAGTCTGAAATACATCTTCACTCAGCCAGATCTGAACCTCAGGCAAAGGAGATGGATTGAGAAGATTAAAGACTTTGATCTCACCATTTCTTACACTCCAGGCAAGGCTAATGTTATGGCCGATGCTCTCAGTCGCAAATCCTATTGCAATAATCTCATGATCATGGAAAGCCAACCTCCACTTCATGAAGAATTCCAGAAGCTGAACCTTGGTCTTGTACCACAAGGTTATCTTGCTAGCTTGACAGCCAGTCCAACTCTCGAGGACAAGATTCGTTCTGAACAACTTCGTGATAATGAAATCAAGAAGATGGTAGAGCAAATCAAGGAGGGCAGTGATAAATTCAAGTCCTTCTCAATTGATGACAAAGGAGCTGTGTTCTTCGAAGGACGCATTGCAGTTCCTCAGATTCAAAGTCTCAAGGATATCATTCTCAAGGAGGCTCATGAAACTCCTCTATCCATTCACCCTGGAAGTACAAAGATGTACCAGGATCTCAAGACTTTGTATTGGTGGTCTGGCATGAAACGTGAAATTGCTCAATACGTTTCTGAATGCGACGTTTGTCAACGTGTTAAAGCAGTCCATCAGAAAACAGCCGGTCTTCTCCAACCTCTGAAAATTCCTGAGTGGAAGTGGGACATGATTGAAATGGACTTCGTTACTGGGTTTCCAAAGTCCAAGAAGGGCAACGATGCAATCTTCGTTGTTATTGATCGTCTCACTAAGGTTGCTCACTTCTTCGCTGTAAAGGAAACTATCTCAGCTAGCCAGTTCGCAGAGCTCTACACAGCAAAGATTGTTCCTCTTCATGGTGTTCCATTGGAAATTAGCTCAGACCATGGAAGTATCTTCACTTCTCATTTCTGGAAGAGTTTTCAAGAAGCATTGGGCACCAAACTTCTGTTCAGCACAGCTTATCACCCTCAGTCTCAAGGGAAAGTCGAAAGAGTCAATCAGATTCTCGAGGATATGCTCAGAGCATGTGGTCTCTCCTTTGGCATGAAATGGGAGGATTGCCTTCCATATGCTGAATTCTCCTACAACAACAGCTACCAGGCAAGCCTAGGCATGGCACCGTTTGAGGCACTGTATGGTCGCAGATGCAGGAGTCCAATCAATTGGTCTGGAGTTGGTGAACGTTCACTCTTAGGCCCTGACATTGTTAAGGAAGCCGAGGAGAAGGTTCGAATCATTCGTGACAATCTCAAGATTGCTCAGTCTCGTCAGAAGAGTTACTATGACAGCAAGCACCGGGACATGGTCTATGCACCTGGTGACAAAGCATATCTCCGTGTAACTCCCCTCAGGGGCACTCATCGTTTTGGTGTGAAAGGAAAACTTGCACCAAGATACATTGGCCCTTTCAACATCCTCTCAAGACGTGCAGAAAATGCCTATCGTCTCGAGCTTCCAGAAAAGCTATCCAAAGTGCACGATGTGTTCCACGTGTCACAGCTCAAGAAGTGCTTCAAGGATCCTGATCGTGCAGTTGATCATGATGATATTGAACTGCAAGATGATCTCTCCTATGAGGAGCACCCTATTCGTATTCTCGATGAGACCGAGCGTAAGACTCGCAACAAGAGCACCAAGTTCTTGAAAGTCCAATGGTCGCATCATTCTGATAAAGAAGCAACATGGGAGACCGAAGAGGATCTTCGCAAGAAGTATCCGGACCTGTTCATTTCTCAGTAGGGAATCTCGGGGCGCGATTCCTTCAAGGGGGGGCGTTTTGTAACATCCCAAGTATGAAAATACCCCTAGAATGCTTTGTTCTTTGTTTTATTTCAAGCAATGCATCATGTCATCATGTTTACTTATTGTTTGCATTTGTTTTCTATCTGTTTTATCCTGTTTTCACAACTCAAACTTAAACCTTATTTCAAACATGGTTTCATACTTGATCTGTTACAACTTTTGGAACCAAAATAACAAATAAAAACAACCCTTTTATTCTTTGTTTTTCACTTCTCAAATTGTTGCTTTAATCAAACCATTTTTCCAACCAATTAATTCAAGTCATTAACTCCTAAATTATCTTCCATTTCAAACCAATCCTTTAAAGTCAGTACCTATTTGAAACCATAAAAATTCACCACACTTTTGTACCTTCTAATTCATTCCAAAAACCCTAGGGGTGACCCTATTTAAATGCATGTTTTATTAATGTTTATTAACATGAAAATTCCTCTAATTTGGGTTCAATACAAACTTTCATGTTAAAACTCAATTTTTGAAATCCAATCTTACAATATGGTTTCTAATTACATAACAAGGTTAAACTAATTTTTCTGTAATTTTTATTAACTAAACCCTTAACAGTTTTCTTTCAAAAGCAAAACTACAAAAAAAAAAAAACAAAAAAAAAGGCAGCAGCTAACCAGCGCGCGCGCGGCAGCTAAACGCAGCCCAGCCCGCTAAGCCTACGCGCGCGCAGCGTCCCAGCCCGCTCTCCCCACTTACCGTTTCGAGTGCGCCAAGATTCGCGCCACCCTCCTAATCCTCTTCGTCTCGCGGTACGGCACGCGATCGGCCGGTGCCACCGCGGCACCGCGCGCGACTCCGGCGGCCAGGAGAGCACCGCGGCCCTATAAAAGCAAGCCCTAGCCCCCTGGCCGTGCCCTAGCGCCCTAGGGTTCCTCCTTCCATCGCCAGCGCCGCCAATCGCCTCCTCCCCGTCGAGCTACCCCTCTCTGCAACCTGTCCCGCCGGCGAGCCTCTGAAGAACTCGATGGCGCCGCCGCGTTCCGCCCCCACCTAGCCACCTCTGCACGGGAATCAGTCCGCCTCCCTCTCTCCTCGCTCCTGGACACCAGATCGTTGCTGGTAAGCCTCTAATTCGCCGCCGCGGTCCTCGCTCCCTTCTCCGGCCACCGTGCGCCATGTTCTGAACCTGAGGAGGACGTCGTCGTTGCAGGGCCTCTCGCCGTCATCTGAGCACTGAAACGAAACCGCCACCACCTCCTCTACCCGCTGAACACCCGAGCCACGCCGGAGACGCCCTACACCCTCGCCGCCGTCCTTGTTCCCTCCGCGGCAGGCCACCGTCGTCAGAACCGCCACGGCAACCACGGTGAGCTCCACCATCTCCATCCCTCCCTCTGCTGCTCTGCTACTGCACCGTGCGCACACCCACGTCCAGCATGCGCACACACCTCAACCACGGCGAGCACGGCCGTGTTTCCACGCCGGCGTCCACTTTCTGTCAGGCGAGCAACAATCTGTTCGTCAGTTTCGTCAGGCTTAAGAGCGGATCTGAACCTTAACCTCACTGCAGCGCTACTACTGTCAAACACACAGCAGCAGCGCAGCGGTCCGGGCCTTTTGCGCGCACAGCGAGCTCGCGGGATCGATCCCCCGCGGCCGCAAAATCTTTTTCCTTTTTCTTCCACAGCAGCCAGGCCCACCGTCAGCCTCCCCTGTGGCCACGCAAGCGTGTGCGCCACGCTGGCCCCGCAGGCCCACAGGGCAGTGCCTGTGGGTACGCTTCCAGTGCGTATCAAAAGGAATAAAAAGAAATCTGTTTTAATTTCTATTTTCTTTTAAATAACAGAATAAACAACAAACTTTGAAATTCAATAACTTTTAATCTGTTAATCCAACAAATAAAAGTTATATATGTTTTCTGTTCAAAATTTTATAATCTTTCCAATTATTTCATTTGTGTTCTGTTTTGAGTTTTCAAAATTCATTTAACTTTCAAATTTGAATAATTCAAATGTAATTTGTAATAATTCATAACTAATTCATACCTTTTCCAAATAAGTCAAATAAAATATGTTTTTCACACCTTTTTGAATGTTCTATTCAAATATAAATTTTGTTTTCTGGTTTGAATAATTTAATTTGCCTAAACAATTTAAATCTTGTTTAATTCAATTAAAACTTGTTTCATATTGTTTAATTCATAATTAAATAATCCAAAGTCCAATTTCAAAATGTGAAACATGTAATCCAACTAAAATTTGATAACCTTTTCAAATATCAATTTTGTTATTTTTTTTGCACCCTCTAACTTGATGAAAACAATAATTGTTGTGTGACATGTCTAAGTAACCAAAACTTTCCAAAATTAACAAATAATTTCCAAACTTGTTTTATTCTTTTTCCTTTGCATCTATCATTGTTATTTTGTTGTTATCTTGCTATCACCATCATGCATGCATCATGATAACAACTTTCACATAATAAATAGTTGTAAATCATTTGTTCCAATTATTTCAATGGATCCTTTTCCATATGCAACCCTTGCATATGGGTCCATTTAACTTGTGCTATCATGTTAGTCAGTTTATTTTGCTGCACTATTAACTTGTCATGCATCATATTGATTGTGCACAATGCCATGGCAATGATTGTTTACATTCCTGTTTTGTTTGTTTGCTTCTTCTCGGTTAGACGACGACTACGTTGAGACCGACGATCCTTACGACACCACTACTCAGGACCTAGCCCAGTACCCGGCTACTGAGCTGCCAGGCAAGTTATCACTCACATGAATCATCGAGTTCCCTTCCACACTTGTTGTCGATGCTATCCTTTTGTCTACTATTGCTAGCTCTATGTATCGTTGCTTGTTCTCCGAACCCATCACATGATACCTTGAGCCATGATATTGCCATCACCTCCATACCTACAGCCATTGCTTGTTGCCTTAGTATTACCTAGCATGCTTAGGGTTGCTGTTACTCGAGTCTGTTGTCGGTTGCTACTTTTACTATCTTATTATCTTGTACCGGGGCTCGTTGTTAATCAATCAATCCTGTTAATTGCTAATGGTAATAATAATTTGATGATAAGGCACCGGCAGGAGGCCCATGAGAGGTTTTGGAGCCTGCTAGTGTCGACCCTAATAGGAAAAGGGTCTTGTCTACTGATCCATGATGAGCGCACTAACCGCATGTGGGAAGCGAGTATGGGCGCCCCCCTCAACTTGACCTGATTCGCATCTCGTCCAAATCGCCTCATTTAGTTCGTGTTTTCCATTTGCCGCATGCATGTTTTTGCGAGCCCAGCGCAGGGTGGAACTTTCGTAGTCGGCATATAGGGGGACACGGTCTTAGAGTGCTATGATGGTCCATTTTCTTATGGGCTTGATTAGCCGTGCGCCCAAGGTTCTTTGGGCTTGATGCGAAGAATGGTTGGTTGTGTAGAGTACCCCGCTTGGTGGGAGGCATCCCATCTGGCGGGTTATTCTTGCGTGTACGGCCAAATTGGTGCAACCCTGCAGGGATAATCTTCTCGAGAAGCCATGTTTTCCGCGGTTATGGATTACTTGGTGAAAGTACTGGCTAACAAGTACTCAGGACAACTTCAACATAATGATCAATCATGTTACACCCAATGATTAATAACTTGACTAGTAATAGGTTACTCACACAAATAACTTTATTCATCTTAAACCAACTGTGTGAGTTATCCTCGGATTGCTTCTTTGGATAAGGGGCGAGATCCAGGATGGGTTTGGTTGAAGTTATCTTTCAGTTGGTTACAAACCTCGATCTTATCTTATTCTGTTAGCCGGAACTTGTAGTTATGTTTCTGTAGTTGGTTAGAGCAGCCAGCAGCAACTTTTATATCACCCCTTTCTTCCGTTGATCCCAAGCATCTATGCTTGTGTTGACGGGTAACTCCTTGATGAACTGTGAGTCTTGCTTGCCAGTACTTGGATGTACTGACCCCGTTGGGGCTGTGGTTTACGCAGAGTACGACTACGACTACGATGCTTCTCAGGACGGCTACTTTGTGGAGTTTGACGAGGCTGCAGACGAGTAGTTAGCTGGACCAGGGCTGGATCCAGGACCTACGTGGATGGGCTTCGCTCCTTTATTTTCTCCGGCTTCTTAAGCCATGGATTTGTCTGTACTCAGACCCCTTTGATTGCTTCCGCTGTTGTAATGAATGATATGTTGGGACATGTGTCCTCTGGATGATTGTATTCGCTATCTCTGCCTTAGTGAAGGCTATTTGCAACTTATTTATCTCTTTTGTGTCTTAGAGACAGTTTGTGTTATCGTTTCGTTCAAAGCTGTTGACGTACAGTGCGTGTTTGAATATGAAGTACGTCGATAGTAGTGCCTTAGGTTCCTAGCGGATAGTTTACTTCGACGGTGGAAGCAGGGCTTGTGTTGTCGCGCATAAGCGCAGGCCTACCAGGAAGCTGGGACGTGGGAGCATGTATGCCCCATAATCCAAGCACCTGACTTCCAGTTCGTGCGATGAGTATCCTCTAGAAACCTTGGGTGCGACACGCATCATGAACGAGCCGTCCGTGAAGGGCTTCCAGCTTGCGAGGGGCACCAAGAGCTACAACGGCAGCACCAAGCCTGAAGATTGGCTCAATGACTATGTCACCGCGGTCCATATCGCGAATGGCAACAGGAGATGGGCGGTGCGTTATGTGCCGCAGATGCTAGAGGGTCCAGCTCGCACTTGGCTCAACAACTTGCCCAAGAACAGCATCAACTGCTGGCTGGACTTCTCGGATGCCTTCATCAGCAACTTCACCAGTACATACAAGAGGCCGAATAGGCCACAGCAGCTATCAACTTGCAGGCAGCGAGAAGACGAGACGGACCGCGAGTACCTTACTCGGTGGAGCACACTGAGGAACACCTGTGAGGGTGTGAATGAAGCACAGGCCATTACCTGGTTTGCGCAGGGATGCAGGCATGGTAGCATGCTTTGGCAGAGATTACAGAGGGAGATGCCGAACACTCTAGCGGAGACCATCAAGATTGCGGATCAGTACGCACTCGGTGATCCTACTCAGCCACTGATGGACTCCTCTGAGCCGAGAAGAAACTTCAACAGCAGCAAGCGCAACGAGTTCCGCAACAAGCGCCGAGTAGATACTCGGTATGATCCTGAAGAGGTGAATGCAGTGAATGTCGGAGGCGGTGGTGGCCAAAGGCAGAAACCTGCTGGAGCCTACGGGCAGAACCAGAACCAGGGCCAGGGCAACAAGAAACCGTTCCGTACTCCTCAGTCGGGTAGCGGTAACTCCGAGCAGCCAAAGAAGTTTGTCTTTGATGACATGAAGGATGGCCCATGCAGCTTTCACACTCACCACCCCTCAAGGCCTGCGAACCATACTACTCGGCAATGCGAATGGTGGGATGTGATCAAGAGTGATGGCTTGCCTCCTCCTCCTCCCCTGCCAGCTGCCAATGCTACTGTTCAGCCTACTCGCGCACCCGCAGCTCGGCCGCCAGTGTACCCGAGAAGAGAGAATGTCAACCAGGTGGCTTTAGGAGCTAACCGCAACTTCAACAACGAGAGCTACCGCAACAACAACAACTACTACAACCGCAACAACAACAACAGAGGCAACAACAACAACTATCAGGGCAACAACAACAATGGCAACAATGGGGGCAATGGCTCCAACCAGTACCAAGAGCACCATGAGAGCTATATGATCTTCACTTCTGAGGCAGTCGACAAGCAATCACAGCACAGGCGGGCCATGGAGGTCAATGCAGTGATTCATGCTGTTCCTCACTACATGTACTGGTGCGACCAGGAGATCAGGTGGTCCCGAGTAGATCATCCCAAGGTGATGCCCAACCCGGGTACTTACGCTTTGGTGCTGGATCCTACCTTCCTGGGTCCCGAGAAGAATGTGAGGTTCAGCAAGGTGCTAATCGACAACGACAGCAGCATCAACATTGTGTACAAGGACACACTCGAGAAGCTTGGCCTGGCCGAGAACACGATGCTGCCCAGCAAGACCACTTTCCATGGCATTGTCCCCGGGATCTCGTGCAACCCGATTGGCCGAGTGTGGATAGATGTGCTATTCGGTACCCGGGAGAACTGCCGCACAGAGCGCCTGCAGTTTGAAGTGGTTGATCATCAAAGCCCCTATCATGCTCTACTCGGCAGGCCTGCTCTGAGCAAGTTCATGGCCTCTACTCATGTGGCATACCTGAAGATGAAGATCCCTGGTCCCAATGGCATAATCACTATCGCTGGTGACTACAAGAAGTCCATGGAGTGTGCTTCAGCTAGCTCCAAGCTGGCAGAGTCGATGGTGATTGAGGCCGAGAAGAAAAAGATGTACGAAGTGGTGGCCATGGCTCAGTCCGCACAAGCTGGTGCACAAGGTGTGCCGAGTACTCAGCATGGTACTGCTTTCCAAGCTGCCAAGGAGACCAAGACGGTCCAGGTCGACCCCGAGTTCCCCGACCGCGTAGCCATCATTGGTTCCGGGTTGGCGGAGAAATAGGAAAGCGAGCTCATCCACTTCCTCCGTGAGAATCGGGATGTATTCGCCTGGACCAATGAAGATTTACCAGGAGTCCCGAGGGAGTTGGTTGAGCACTCTTTGCATGTGCGTCCTGACGCCAAGCCCGTGAAGCAGGCTATGCGCCGTTTCGGAGATGAGAGAAGGAAGGCCATTGGTGACCAGATCACCAAGTTGCTGATAAGCAACTTCATCATGGAAGTGCTGCATCCGGATTGGTTAGCCAACCCGGTCATGGTCGAGAAGAAAAAGGAAGATCCCAAGGCTGCTACCGCGTGGCGAATGTGCGTCGACTACACCGACTTGAACAAGGCATGCCCCAAGGATCCTTTCCCGCTACCTCGCATCGATCAGGTGATCGATTCCACTGCTGGTTGTGAACTGCTGTCTTTCATAGATGCCTACTCTGGTTTCCACCAGATTGCACTCAATCCCGCTGATCAAATAAAGACTGCTTTCATTACCCCGTACGGGGCTTATTGCTATCGTGTCATGTGTTTTGGCTTGAGGAATGCGGGTGCAACCTATCAGAGATGCATGCAGAAATGCTTGCACGACCAGCTCGGCAAGAATGTGCAGGTGTACGTAGATGACATTGTCATCAAAACGAATAAAACACATACTCTGCTTGCCGACCTGGAGGAAACCTTTGCTAACCTACGCAAGTACAAAATGAAACTGAATCCGAGTAAGTGCACCTTTGGTGTACCGGCTGGAAAGCTACTCGGTTTTCTAGTTTCTAGTCGGGGCATTGAAGCCAATCCTTCTAAGATAAAAGCTATTGAAAGCATGTCTTTACCGAGATCATTGAAGGATGTGCAGAAGTTTACAGGTTGCTTGGCATCTTTGAGCCGTTTTATGGGCCGAATGGGCGAGAAGGCCCTGCCTCTATACCAGCTGATGAAGAAAAGTGACAAGTTTGTCTGGACTCCGCAAGCAGACATGGCATTCAACGAGCTGAAAGCAATGCTGGCTAGCGCTCCTGTCTTGGCTAGTCCGCTACCCAAGGAGCCTATGCTGCTCTACATTGCTGCAACTAACCGAGTAGTCAGCGTGGTGATAGTGGTGGAACGAGAAGAAGAAGGCAAGAGTGTGCAGCGCCCAGTGTATTACCTCAGTGAAGTACTGTCCAGCTCCAAGCAAAACTATCCGCACTACCAGAAGATGACATATGGTGTGTACCTAGGCGCCAGGAAGCTGAAACATTATTTCCAGGAGCACCCCATCACCGTTGTAAGTTCTGCTCCCATCTCGGATATCATGGGTAACAAGGAGGCGAGTGGCAGAGTAGCCAAGTGGGCGATCGAGCTAGCAGCGTATGCTCCCGCGTATACGAGAAGAGAAGCCATCAAGTCTCAGGTCCTGGCGGAGTTTCTTGTGGACTGGGCCGAGATGCAGTATGAACCTCCTGCTCCAGTTTCCAACTACTGGAGGATGCATTTCGATGGCTCGAAAGTGAAGGAAGGCCTTGGTGCTGGTGTCGTGCTCACGTCACCCAAGCGAGATCAACTCAAGTATGTGTTGCAGATCCATTTCAAGGCATCCAACAATGTTGCAGAGTATGAGGCAGTGGTTCATGGCTTGCGAGTAGCCAAGGAGGTTGGAGTGCAGCGCATCATATGCTATGGAGATTCGGATCTGGTGGTGCAACAAGTTTCGGGCACTTGGGATGCTTTGGATGCCAATATGGCATCGTATCGATTCCTGGTGCAGTCTATGACTGGATTCTTCGAAGGCTGTGAGTTCCAACACATTCACCGAGCAGAGAATGAAGCAGCAGATGAGCTATCCAAGTTGGGATCTTCTCGGCAGTCCATCCCGGCTGGGATTGCCTTGGAGCATTTGAGGAAGCCATCCATCAAGCCTTCCCCCAATTCGGAATCTATTTTCGTTCCTTCTCTACCAAGTGAGGAATCTGATCCCATGGACATTGACTGGGAGAATGCTGCAGGAAACCCGGGGACTGCCATTCCTTACTCGGGGATTGCCATTCCTTACTCGGGGACTGCCATTCCTTACTCGGGGACTGCCACTCCTTACTCGGGGACTGCCATTCCTTACTCGGGGACTGCCACTCCTTACTCAGGGACTGCCACTCCCTACTCGGGGACTGCTGTCCTTAACCCGGAGGCTGTCGCATTCATAGAAGAAGTTCTCGCCAATCGATCTGGGTTACAAAGAAGCGCTCCCACTCCTCCTGAGCAACCACAAGTGCCTGTCCCAATGGAACTGGACGAACCAGTGTTTCCTGCGCGGGAGACACCGGGTTGGGCTATGCCCATATTATCCTTTTTAAGGGACGGCACTCTACCAGAAGATGAGGTGGCTGCAAGACAGATTCAGAGAAGGTCCAAGGGCTACACAATAGTCCGAGATGTGCTGCACAAGAGAAGTGCCACTGGCGTGCTGCAACGTTGTGTGAGCCCGGAAGAGGGAGAAGAAATTCTGGTGGAGATACATCAAGGGGAGTGTGGGCATCACGCCTCATCTCGGGCTTTGGTCAAGAAAGCTTTTCGGCATGGCTTCTACTGGCTCACTGCATTGCAGCAAGCTGAAGATATTGTGAGGAAGTGCAATGGCTGCCAGATGTTCGCAAGTAAGATTCATATGCCTGCCTCCGAGTTGAAAACAATTCCTATCACATGGCCATTCGCTGTTTGGTGCTTGGATATGGTTGGCCCTTTCAAGCCGGCTAAAGGCAATATGACACATATCTTGGTCATGGTGGACAAGTTCACCAAGTGGATTGAAGTGAAGCCTATTCGGAAGTGCGATGGGGTCACAGCTGTGAAGTTCGTGAAGGATGTGATCATGAGATATGGCTACCCGCACAGCATCATCACCGACAACGGCACCAACTTCGCAGAGGGGGCAATGGTGCGATTCTGCAGAGATAAGCATATCCGACTAGACGTTGCGTCAGTCGCGCACCCTGCCTCCAATGGGCAAGTTGAGAGAGCAAATGGAATGGTACTGGCAGGCATAAAGCCGAGGCTGATTGAGCCGTTGCTGAAAACACCTGGGTGTTGGCTAGAAGAGTTGCCAGCGGTGTTGTGGAGTCTAAGGACTACCCCTAACCGGTCAACCGGCTACACGCCATTCTTCTTGGTATACGGGGCTGAGGCCGTGTTGCCAATAGACTTAGAGCATGACTCCCCCCGAGTAGCCCTCTACACTGAGGTGGAGGCGAGAGAAGCTCGAGAAGACGACGTTGACCTGCTTGAAGAAGCAAGAGAGCTGACTCTGTCACGTTCGGCTATCTACCAGCAAAACCTGCGGCGTTATCATAGCCGAAAGGTGAACCCAAGGGTATTCCGAGAAGGAGACATGGTCCTTAGGCTTGTGCAGCGCACAGCCGGGATGCACAAGTTGTCTCCTCCATGGGAAGGGCCTTTCATTGTGAGCAAAGCGCTGCACAATGATGCGTACTACCTTGTAGATGTGCGCCCATCGCAGGTGAACAGGGCAGATAAAGCTGGAGAGGAAACCAAGCGCCCCTGGAATGTAGCTCTACTTCGTCGTTTTCATTCGTAAGCAAAGATGTGTATGTACCCTCTTATCCGAGTTGAAATTCTACTCTGCAATCTGAAATTGTTCTCGGGGACTGCCCTCGTCCAAAATTTCTCTAAGTGTTTTTACTCGGCTTTACTGTTTTCCTATTCGGTTGCTTCACTTCGAAACTCATAAGCGTATTGAGTACTGTGTCTAAACCTACATGCCAACTCTTCGACTCTGCTGCTGTCCGAAACCCGGCTTCATGGCAAGCAAGAGAACAAGCAAAAGGTCAATGAGCACAAGAAAATCGCTAAGGAAGAAAAAGTGCAGGAACCGAGTAGAGTGCTGGTTACTTTCGTTCTACGTTTTGTCTTCTCGGCTAAGTGGTGGGCTGCGTTACTATGATTGTTTCTAAGTGGCTAAATATTTGCAGCTCTACTCTTTGATTCTCGTGACTCGAATACCAAAAAAGCAACAAGTTGCAGGTAGAGCAGAGATGAAAAGATAGAGTGAATAAGAAACGCAACTCGGGGACTCGCATGGAAACGCAACCCGGCATTGAGCCAGGGCTACTCAAAATGACTAAATTGAAGATAATGTGTGGAAATAAAATTGAGTAGCAAGAAAAGCATAAATAAGTCTGATACATATGCTTCCGGCATCCCGGGGATCTGATAAGTGTTCAAGTAAAAAGTGTGCAGGTAAAATCACGTGGAGGAGGCAGCGTTGTCGGTGCTGGCATTCGCTGCTGCAACGTCTAGGGTGGCCTTGGTCGCCTCTGCTTCCGAGTTGGCAGCAGTTGTCCTTACGGCTTCTTCTTCGGCGCTGGCGTAGGTGGCGTCCGCCTCCGACTGGACGGTGGCGGACTCCTCCATCTCGACGTCGTGCTCGGTGGCCGCCTGTTCAGAAGTTGCCGTGGCCACCGAGATGGGGCCTGGGGCTAAAGAGGAACCAGAGGCTTGGCCAGGGGGGCGTATCGTGTCGTCGAGAGCGGCTCCAGATGAGGTGCTGAAGCCGAGTACGGCGGTGTCGATGTTCTCGGCCTCCTCGTCGCTACTCGCGACGGCAGTGTCTTCCCCTTCCCGGCCTTGCTCCTGGGGGAGTCGAAGAAACCCGACTCCAGATCGGAGTCTGTCTCTTCATCCTCCTCCTCGCCTTCCTCCACTTCGGTGTCGGGCTCGGGTAGGCCGTCGATGAAGACGACCGTCTCAGCGCACTCCGCGACCTCGTACGCAATCAACTTGCGCGCGGCCACACAACTGGGGTCCATTTCCCACTTGGAATTCTCGCGCTTCCCACGGATGATTTCCATATTCAGATTCTCATACCATGAGGCGACGCAGAGGAGCATCAAGTCAGCACCCGCCCGAGCTCCCGAGGCGCGCCATTTCTTCACCTCGGCCTTCACATTCTGCAGCTTCAGAGCAAGGCCACCAATCGTTGACGGCGCGCAATCTTCAGGCCAGAACAGCTTGTGGAGCGCGAAGCCGACGCGCACCAAGTCGGTGCCCACGCCGGCTAGACGCTCGAAGTACCCTTTCAGCACCAGCAGGCTGTCCTCAATTTCGGCTCTGGTGTCCGAGGCTTCGCCCTTCTCAAGACGAACTGCTCGGGCCTTGGCCAAGGCTGGCTTGCTAGCGGACACGAGCGGGAAGATTTCTGCACGGAAGCAAGGGAGAAATTCAGTCACAGGATCCGAGAAGAGACCAAACCGAGAAGAAAATATGCAGAAATGAGGAAACTTACTGTGAAGCTCGCGGCACAGCTGCTTCAACTGGTTTTTCCATTCCTCCTCATTGGAAATGTGCCTCTCTTGGACCTGACGCAGAGTATTCATTTGGGCAAAGAGCCCAGCGTTGGCCGTCTTCAGCGTCTCGCATTCTTGCTCAAGGGCCTTCTCCTTGGCTTTGAAGGTTGTCTCGGCCTTGGCCTTCTCGGCGATAACTCGGTCCCTCTACTCACCAAGCGTGACAGCATCCTGCAGTGCTTTTTGCAGTTGGAGTTGCACTTCTCCATTTCGGTAGTATGGTCCTTCACCAGCTCAACGGCCTGGTCGGACAGTCGCTGCTGCACTTCGACAGGCTTGACGCAGTCCTGGTGTTCCTCAACAAACAATTTGTGATCTTCTGCGAAGAGCCAGACAAGGTTAGCAGAGAAGCAGAGAAGCAAAAGAAACAAGAGTCAAACCGAGTAAACGACAGCTCACCTTCTAATCTTTTGATGGTGGCCTCGGCGTTCTCCACAAACGCACGGCATTTCTCGTGCTCCTCGGCTAAAGCCTTCAGGTTATCTGCAGAGTAGGAATGGTTAGCGCAAAAAGAAAGCAGAAGCGGGCGTAAACATAAAACGCAGTAACCGCGCAGCTAAAAGCATACCTTTTACTTCAGCCAGCTGCTGAGTGCTATCATTAGCATTCTTGCTCGCTGCCTCCGCAGCTGTCTTCTCCTTTTCCAGGGCAGCAATTCGCCTCCTGGCGATAGCATGATTCCAGAGGAGCACGCGATACAGATTGGTACGCTTCAGAACGCTATCCTGAGAAGCGGGAAGAGGGCAAGTTAGGCAAAGAAGTGGAGATTCAACCCGAGTAGGAGGCTACTCGGAGAGTATCCGTCTACTCGGCCAGAATCTCGGGGACTGGGTGATGGTAAAGGAAAATGAAGACGAGTAGGAGAAAAGAAAAATTCAACTCGGAGAAGGACAAGCTGAGACTTACTGCATAAGCTTGCTCGATATCTTCGGCATTCTTGCGGTGCAGGAACATCTTGGCGGCGAGATTGGCAGTCTCGGTGGAGACAGTCATGGGTTTGTAACCCAAATCCACCTTGTTCCACTCAACGCGCATGTAGTCGATTGCGCCCAATCCAAGGCCGTGCCAGTTGTCCGTGCCGAGAACCTTGCTGTCCCACTTGGCGTCGATGAAGCCAATAGTATCCAGCACCTGCTCAAGGCTCTTTGTGGTTATCGTTGGATCTTGGACTCCCCGAGAAGCAATAGTGACGGACTGGTTCTGGTTTGGATCTGGGGGAGGGGAGTTCACGGCTACGGCCTTTCTTCCCCTCAGAAGGGCAAGCTGCTTATCCTTGGGAGAGAAGCCAATCGTGTTTTGATGGCTAACCTGAACCATGTAATCCGGGAAGCAAGGTTGGCCAGTGGCGATAGCGGCGGCAGCGGTCGCAGCGGCAACCGGGCCGGACTCGCGAATCACCAACGCTCCGCCCGAGGTTGGTGGCGGCATCTGATCTCTGGCCCGTTTCTTCGCCTTCTCTTTTTCGGCTCGCTGCTTCTCGGCATCTTCGGGCTTCTTTCCCTCAGCTCTCGCTTTCGCCTTCTCGGCGACTTCCTTCTCGGCTGCCTCTTTCTCAGCCTCGGTCTTCTCGGCAGTTTCTTTCTCGGCTGCTCTCTTCTCGACTGCCTCCTTCAGAGCATCAAGGGCCTGGGCCTGCTGCCTGGTCACTCGCCCAGCAGGAAGGCTGGCTGTGGCCTGAGTCTGCGGCGCCAAGGAGGAATCTGGCGCCGTAGTGCCTTGAACAATTGGCGGTGCCACGGACCCATCACCTTGCGCGGCATCTGGCTGGGCGCTAGTCGGTGCGGCGCCTGTCTGCACGTCACTCAGTGGATAGACATCTGTTATAGTGGCATCCGTGGCGGTGGCATCTCGTACTCGCTGCTCGGCAGCGGGATTCACTTGGTCAGCAGCTCCCGTGCTTGGCCGCTCTTGCTCAACTTCTGGCCGCTCAAGGGCGGTGTTGTCCTGCATCTCTTCGTCTTGAGTCTCCTTGGCAGTATTGGCCGGAGGAGAAGGGGTTTTTTCCTGGTCTGCAGCAGTGTCCTGTGCTGCTGACTCCGCACGGGACTGTTGCTCCGAATCAGCCCCTTGAGCATCAGTGCTCTGTGCATTGGCAGCCTCATCCTCGTCATCATCGAGATTGATAAGCGGTGCTGCTGGTTTCTTAGCCTGGTCAGGCGCGAGAGCAGCGTTCGCATCCATGGGAGGTCTGCGGAGAAAAAGGAATTCAGAAGTTAGGAGAGGATTGGGGAAATAGCACAGGGCGAGAAGAAAGACAACAGAGAAGAAACTTACGCGCTGGTGGAGGCGAGCTTCCGCCTTGGCCTCTTCGCGACCGCCTTGGTCGCCTTTGGCTTCTCGGCCGGCTTCTTCTTCTTGGCTGGAGGCTCTTGGGCGCCGCTGCCGGTACGCTTACGGGTAGCGGGTGCAGCAACAGAAAGGGGCTTGACGACAAGGGCCGTATCGCCCTTGTTCTCGTCTTCATCCTCATCATCATTCTCCTCAGCAACATCATCTATGAATCCAGAAGAGAAAAGAAGCGGATCAGAAACAGCAAATGATGGATTGATACTTCTCGGAAACAAGCAAAATGAGTATGCAATTACCTTCGAATTCGTCCTCGGGCCAATCACGAAGAGATGATTCGGCAGGCTGCTTCTCGGTCGTTGGAGAGTAGGGGAGGTTGATCTGATCCGCAGCCCCAAAAGAGGCATCGTCATCCTCCTTTCGATCCTCATACCAATTGCCTTCGAAACGTTCGCAGCTCTCACTGAGCTGGCGACTGAGGACCTGAAGGACAAAGAAGTGTCACAAGTTAGCCGAGTAGCGGGATGGAATCCTACTCGGGTAGGCGTGCAAACACGAAGCACACTAAGCCTAAGTAAATTATCGAATGATCTACTCGGAAAGGCGTGCAGGCACAAAGCACACTAAGCCTATACAGTTTTACTAAGTACTCTACTCGGTACAGACTACGATTGCTAGTCGCGGCGAGAAGAGGAAGCTTCTTACTCGGAATCCTTGTAAGAGAAAGCAGAAAGGGAAGAACGTACCCGGGTAATCGGTTTGGTACGGCTGTATGGGATGAACCCATACTGCCAATGCTCGGCGAGGCTTGTCGTCAGGATGGCTCTGGCGTGCTCGGGGACGTCAGCGTTGTCGAGCTCGATGGTGGTCGTCCTGGTGCAGTCACGGGGGCCTCCCATGTAACACATCAGGTGGCAGCGTTCCTGCAGAGGCAGGACGCGTCTCTGAATCCAGCATGCCACAGGATCATCACTCTTGAGGCCCTCGTCGATTAGAGCACCGAGCCGCGCCTCAATCTCCGTCGCGTTGAGGTCGTTGAGGGGCTTCTCCTTCCAATTCTTCTGGGTGGGAGCGCGGAGGCTCCAAGCGGGAAGGTTGATCCTGTCTATTACCTGTCCTCCTTCGGTGGCGGGGATGTTTTTGACGTAGAGGAACGTCTTCTGCCACATCCGGACAGACTCCAGCCCCTTGATACGGGGGTGATTGGTCCCCGACCGCTGCACCATCATGGCGCAGCCGGTGTCGGTTGCCCGTGGCACCCCCGTGCCTTCCTTCTTCCCGGTGGTCTGCTGGCGGAGGTGGAAGTACCTGAGCCAGGTGTCCGTTGTCGGGTGGATGCCGAGGAAGGCCTCGCACACCACGGCGTGGTAGGCGAGGAAGACGACGGCGTTGGGCGGCAGATGATGCATTTGAAGGCCGAAGTGGTCGAGGAAACGGCGGAGGAAGTCGGAGGCTGGCAGGCCGAAGCCGCGCTCGAAGTGCGCCATGAACACGACGCGCTCACCCTCCTCCGGCGCAGGCACGAGCTCGCCCCTGGATGGCCGGCATTGAACACCAGGAGGAACCCTCCTAGTGTTCACAAGCCAGGCGCAATCCTCGGCGGTGACGATTGAACCGGCCCAGCCAGCTCGAGTGGCCATGGCAGAGTGTGTGCGGATGGTGGAAAACGGGAAGGATTTGGTCGAGTGGATTGAGTTCGCGGCGGCGGAGAAGAACAGAGAAAGGGGAAAGTACGGAGGAGGAAGAAGGGGAAGTTACCGATAGGGGTATTTATACCCTCGCCTCAGGCTACCGTTACCATCGGCGTAGTGGGATCAATCGTGGCCATGATTGCTGTGTGGCGGGGCCTGTGGCCGGATAGAAACGCACGCAAGCGCGGAACGCGCGCGTAACGGCCACAGTGGATCCCACGACCAAATCGTGGCCTATTATTACGATTGATGGGACATAACGAGCCGGTGGGCCTGTCCCGTGAAAACTGGGCGCGTGGCACGATGTGTCATGGGCAGCGAAACGACAGGGCGAAACGACAGGGTCGTGGATGCTTGACACGCGTCCGGTTGCGGCTCGGACGGCTGGATGGTGCTCTGCGCTGCAGAGATGCCAGAGAAGAAATTCTCTAAGTCTTTTTACTCGGTCGCCGGATAGAAGGCTGGTGCTACTCGGAAGACATGAAACTCAAGGTACTTGTCAGAATACCACTCGGAGGTCTTTTACTCGGCATCTTGAGGATCATGGGCTGTGTTGCAAGGATTGGTTTTAAGCTGGCAGAGCCTAGTGAACGAGTTCGCAAGACTCAACCAGCTTCGGGGACTGCTGTCGGGGGGTTACCCCCGAGTAGGGTAAAGGCAAGTGGTAAAAGCAGCTAACAGAAAGGAGGTTTGGTCGAGTAGCCGACTAACCGGTACCCGCTATCCGGCAGACTGCTACTCGGTCTCACCTCAAGATGACCAGAAGGAGATAACAATCAAGTTCTGTCTTTTCGAGTAGAGGAGTTGGCCCGAGTACAATTGGCGGGAACAATTGGCGGGAACCTACTCGGGCCAGAAAGTCAAAGGAGCCGTTCTGACACAGGATCCCGCGTATCCTGGGTCCGTACTTGGCAGCATTCGAACTACTGTTCATCTGGGACCGGCCTGCCTGACAGTGACAGCATGGAAGCAGGCCATGGCAGGATAAGGGGGGCCTACTCTGTGTTTGGCACAGTGATACCAGTCTGTCCCCTTGTTTTGCCCAACGACTTTCTAGATGCTGCCAAGATTAGGAACCAAAGCTGTCAGCGAGAACTCGGAAGAAGGACGGTGTGCACACTATGTCGACACTTGTCTAGATTTGGACGTATCCGGCTGGGCACCAGGTATATAAGGTGCCTCGCCGCCTCCTGCGTGAGGATCGAACACATCGCATACTGGGTCACGCGTAAACCCTAGAAACCCTAAGTCCTTGACCTAGTTCCATCCGGAGAGAGGAGAGCGGCTACTCGGTAGCGATATCACTTGTACTGTGGCTACTCGGAGAGACATCATAATACATACAGAAAGGCAGGAGTAGGGGTTTTACCTCCTCACGAGGGCCCTGAACCTGGGTAGATCGTGTTGTTTGCAGTGTGTTATTCTTACCTCACGCGGCTACTCGTCGCGTGATCCCTCCCCGAGCACCTCCAGCGTCCTTCGTCCCCACATCTTTAGCCATCCCATGGCATCTGCCGTGACACCACCACGACACTAGGTGTACCAACAACTTATGCTAAGCAAGACAAGTAACAAGGTGATAGCAAGATATATAACTTCAAGCTCGAAGGCTATCACAATGTAAATTGCACAAGTAAAAGCTCGAGTATAGAAATAACCGAGGCACACGGAGACGATGATGTATTCCCGAGTTCCTCCCACAAGGGGAGTACGTCTCGTTGGAGGGGTGTGATCTCGCCACAAAGGCCTACTCAACGCCACAAAGGCCTCACCCTATTCTCCGATGAACCCCGCTACAAAGGCCTAGTTCACCTTCCACTATATATTGGCAACCTTCGAACCCGAGGCACGCATCCACACCTTAATTGGAGGCTCTCGGTGTCACCACAATCTTGGGGCACACATCCACAACTCAATTGGAGGCTCCCAAGAACACCACAAGTCGTCTAGGGTCCAAGACCCAAGAGTAACAAGCTCACAAACTTTCAACTTCCACAAATCCTCGTGGGAGAGCAAACCGATGCAACCGATGCAAAAGGCAAGAGCACAAGTGCTCAAATCCTTCACTCTCAAATTCCAATAAAGCAACAAATTCTTATAGGGGAATAAGAGAGGAAGAACAATGGAGGAGAAACACCAAGAACTCCAAGATCAAGATCTACCATGTTTCCCTCACTAAGAAGGAAGATGGATTGGTGGAAATGTAGATCTAGATCTCCTCTCTCTTTTCCCTCAAAGATATGCAAGAATCGTGGGAGGAATTGAGAGAAGGGCAAGCTTTCCAAGGTCAACAATGGAGGAGAGAGAGGGGGAAATTCGTGCTTAGAAGACCTAGCTCTTTGGGGAAGAAAGGGGCCTTTTATAGGTCCCCACGATAAAGAGCCGTTGCAGGAAAAACTCACATCGGAGACTCCAGACTAAAGACCGGAAACTCCGGTCTGAACCGGAGACTCCGGACCCTATACAGTGAGCGATACCAAGGGAGCAACCCCTGGGGGAGTTTTTGGTCCGGAGACTCCGGACTGCACACCGGAGACTCCGGATAGCCGGAGATTCAGGCCCTAAGTCCGTAGACTCCGGATTGACCAAAACAGCAAAAACACCAATACTACAACGTCCATAACTTTTTCTTTCGGACTCCGTTTTCGACGATCTTTGGCTCGTTGAGTTCGTAATGAAAAACTATAAAAGATAATGCAGAGAAACATCACTTCTCAATAATGGAAATTAAAACCAAATGTAAAAAGGTTTAACCTCTCTAAAAGGAACAACCGGTAAAACCTCCATCACCGAATCGAACATAACTTTTGCGAATGAACTCCGAAAGTGGTGAATCCAATTGGGTTGGAAAGATAACACCAAGGTTTGCTTATATTTCAGATTGCTACTATCACTTACTATCATCCATATTACTTTTATTTTACTTTGTCTTCGCCGAACTAGTGCACCTATACAACTAACAATTGTATTAAGTGTTTTGGGAACACAAGAGACTTCTTGTATCGTAATTGTAGGGTTGCTTGAGAGGGACTTGGGTAATCCACTTAAGGGAAACTTGCTGCTGTTCTACAAACCCCTGTACTTGGAGGCCCAACACTGTCTACAAGAATAGAAGCGTGCGTAGACATCAGTAACCGGTGCGGCCCGTTAAGGGGTACTGTAAGATTCCTCAAGTAACGTATACATAAGCCCACGAAGTTTTTGGCTGCAACAGAAGGAAATTCCACATCAACAAGATTAGGAAAGAGTAGTTACTAAGTTGGAGTCGAAGTCTAATACATGTATAACCCTTGAGACCCCTGCTACATATATAAAGCATGGGAGGGGGTCACAACAGGGACGGACAACCCTAGATTCAGAGCTATTCTAGATCTAATTTCCGGAGAGCACCCCGTGTAATCGACACTTTTCACATCATCAAAATAATATCGGCGGGCAGTAACCTGTTAAATCAAGTAGTCCACCAGCGCCCTCTTCCTTTATCAAACCCCGGGGATTGTTGAGTTCACCTCCTCGACAATGGGAGTAGCTAGGGATAGAAAAAATAACTTTCATACGAGATGCAAGAATACAAGCAAGTGCACAAGATGCAAAAAGGAAAGGCCGAACTTGTGCAATTCTCTGAGTAGGAAAAAGATAAGGAAGTGAAAGAACCGAATAGACACAACTCCTCAAGAGAGGAGGTCGGTGACTGTAGCCACCATGTTTGAGTGTGTACCTTGGCACCGTGAATATATATCTTGGGTCCAAAAGTACTACTCACAATGGATCACAATAAGTCACAAAATCACTAGATATGCAATGAATATTTAATTTACGCATAATAAGAGGAGTGTTCACTCATGAGTTGAGTTATGCTACCCCTATGTCCATGCCTACATCCAAACCTAATAACATTAATAATGAAAGTACTTATACAAGGTATCAAGTGAAGTTAGACGAATCAATGACATTTAGTTCATTCCTCAAAGCTCAAAATCTTGTTTCATCAAGGGACTTTGTGAAGATATACACAAGTTGATCCTTGGTTGACACATATGAGATATCAATATAACCATTCTCAACATGATCCCGAATAAAATGAAGACGAATCTCGATGTGCTTCGTCTTGGAGTGAAGAACGGGGTTGTAGGCGATCTAGATGGTACTCTTATTGTCACATAGAAGAGACACTTTGTCAAAATTGACACCATAATCCTTCAAGGTTTGCCTTATCCAAAGCAATTGAGCATAACAACTGTCCGCGGAGATGTACTCAGCCTCAGTGGTGGAGAGAGCAATGTAATTTTTCTTCTTGGAAGACCAACACACCAAAGAGCGACCAAGGAATTGGCAACCCCCGAATGTTGACTTCCTATACATATTCTCTCCCGCATAATCCGCATCCGGATACCGAGGAGCTGAAAACTTGAACCCTTGGGATACCAAAGACCGAAGTTTGGGGTATGAACTAAATATCGAAAGATTCGTTTGACCGCTTCCAAATGACTTTGTCTCAGAGAGGCTTGAAACCTTGCACATTTACCAACACTATACATGATATCGGGTCTAGATGCACAAAGGAAAAGCAAAGAGCCAATCATGCAGTGGTATACCTTTTGATCTACCTCTTTACCGTTAGGGTCGGGTTTCAAGTCAAGGGTTGTGGACATGGGAGTCTTCATAGGCTTGGCATCATGCATGTTGAACCTCTTGAGAATGTCTTGGGTATACTTGGCTTGTTTGATGAAGGTTCCTTCATGCTATTGGTTGACTTCAAAACCAAGGAAGTACTCAAATTCCCCCATCATGGATATCTCAAACCTATCGATCATTAGCTTTTAAAACCCTTCATTGAACAAAGTGTTAGTAGACCCAAAATGATGTTGTCAACATAGAGTTGGCATATGAACAAGTCACCTCCAATCCTTTCGGTAAAGAGGTTGGGATCGATTAAACCAACATTAAACCCACGATCTACTAGAAACTCTTTAAGGTGATCGTCCCGTGCACGTGGAGCTTGTTTAAGTCTATAGAGCGCCTTGTCGATTTTATAGACATGGTTGGGGTGGTTTGCATCATTGAAACCGGGAGATTTCTTGACAAATACTCACTAATGGGACCATTTAGGACAGCACTCTTAACGTCCATTTGTTGTAACTTGAAATTATGATGAGATGCATAAGCAAGTAAGATGTTGATGGTGCAGATCTTCCACTCGTTGGGAGACCCGAAGTGAAAGGTATGATGAGCACAACAACAGTTTTCCCTAAAAAAGAAACCAAGATTTAATCGACCAGTAGGAGGAAGGAGTAACTTCAAAAGGTTGATGCAGTTGAGATGGTAGGGCGCACTACTGGTTCAGCAGCAACGTGGAACCTACACAACACAATCAAATCACTTTGTCCCAACGAAGCAGTGAGGTTGTCAATCTCACCGGTTTTGCTGAACACAAAGAGATTAAACGTATGGTGTGGAAAAAAAGTATGAGAATAGTATGAAAACAGTAGTAGCAGTGTGAAAACAGTAATTGGAGTGGTTGTATTATCAGTATGAGAAAATGGACCGGGGTCCACAGTTCACTAGTGTTGTCTCTCCATAGAAAATAAATAACATTTGTGGTGAACAAATTACAGCTGGGCAATTGATAGAAAAGAAGGCTGCACCGTAGTGCATGTGCAAGACATAAAGATTACTATGTGATTCATGCGGGCATTACAACAAAATACAAAGTCCAACATCCAACTGCATCTATGACTAATAATCCACCATTCGAATATCATCTGAACAAACGTTGGGTATTAAGTTGCAAGCAACAGATAATCGTAGTAAGCAAAGTGTGTAATCTAAACAATGTAAACGAAGTAAACATCGTTGTTTTGTCCCTAATGGCAACAACACATCCTCCATCCGTCGCGATTCTGTCACTCGAGCACAGATGCAAAGGAGTCATGAACGCACTATCGAGCATAAATACTCCCTCTTGGAGTCACTAGCATCTACTTGGCCAGAGCATCTACTAATAACGAAGAACATGCAAGATCATAAATAACATATGCATGAAAATAACATGATAGATTGATAATCAAAATACATAGCATTCAACATTCATCGGATCCCAGCAACATAACATGTAGCATTACATAAAGATGATCTTGGTCATGTAGGGCACCTCACGAGATCTAAACATGTGGAATAAAGTGGAGGAGACAACCAACTAGCTATTGATACGGACCCGTAGTCCAGGGATGAACTACTCACGCATCACTTCGGAGGAGGGCATGGAGGTGTAGACCCCTCCGGTGATGGATTTCCCTCCGAGGAGGGTGCCGGGGAGAGCTACAGAACTCTTCCGATCTCGGGATGACGATGAAGGCGGCCTCAGGCGTTTCTCGGAAAAAAGTGGGATATATTTAGGGTTCACGTATCGGGCGGGGGGGGGGGGGAATAGGCGAAAGGGAGATGGCAGTGGATGCCCGAGGGGCCCACACCACCCCACGATGCGGCCAGAGGGGGGGCGCTCCACCCTATGGTGTGCCCCCCTCCAGGACTCTCTATGAATCCGTGGAACCTTCGGGATTTCTAAGACTTCCGGGTTTTGAATTTTACAATTCCGCGAATATTTCTAGAACAACTTTTCTGAAACTAAAAACAGGAGGAAACATGGAACTGGCTCTGTGGCATCTTGTCAATAGGTTAGTCCCATAAATCGATAAAAATGACAGAAAGTGTATAGAAAACATGTAGTAAACAACATGAAAACAACATGGAACATCAGAAATTGAGGATATGATTATGACGTATTAGATGCGAATAGATTCAAGACGAGCTACATGAGCAAAGGTTTCACCGAAATCAACACATTCGACTTGAGAAAACCCTTGAGCTATCAATCTTGCCTTGTTGTGAATGACGATGCCATCTTTGTCTTGCTTGTTTTTTAGCACCCACTTGGTGCCAATAACATTCTTGCAATGCTTGGATCTTGGAACTAACTTGCAAACCTTGGATTGCTCAAAGTTATTGAGTTCATCATGCATGGCTTGAAGCCAATTGAGAGCTTCCAAAACTTTCTTGGGCTCAATGAAAGAGACAAAAGCACGAGCCTTGCTAAAATCCTCCAATTGCTTCCTTTAAACCCTTCCACAATTTGCCCAAGAATCTTTTCCTCCATGTGACCCGCACGCTCAATATTTTCTAGCCTTCTCTTTGCTCTACGAGCTAGCATCTCCTCCAAAGTTTCTTGGATATATCTTGGGCATCAACTTCTTCATCGGAGTCATGTTTATCTTGATCTTGGACTTGATCATAAATGGGTGAAGGATCACCACTTGGTTGAGCTCTCTCAACAATGGGAGCATCTTTATCTTGGCCTTGATTGATAGCTTGGCCTTGTTCATTAGCTTGATGGCTTGGTGCATCTTCTTGGGTAGCTTGTGTATCAATGGGTGTAGTCAATGGCTCCACTTGAGTAGAGCATAATCCTTCTCCCTCCGTCATCCGGTAACCCTCAATGGGAATTATTTCACCAGTCCCCATTCTTCTTATGACGCTGGGAGGAATAGCATCTCCTACAACACCATGATCTGTGAGCCCCCTTGGGAGCCATTATCCTCATCAAATACCACATCTATAACTTGTTCAACTTGTCTGGTGGACTTGTTGTAGACTATATAGGCATGGGAATTTGTGGCATAACCAATAAAGATACCCTCATATAATTTGGTCTCAAACTTTGACAACTGTTTACCTTTCTTACGAATGAAGCACTTGCAACCCAAGACTTGGAAGTAAGATACGTCCGGCTTCTTGCTCGTGAGAATATCATAGGAATTCTTGTTCAAGATCTTACGAAGATATAACCGGTTGGTAGCATAACAGGCGGTGGAGACGGCTTTGGCCCAATAATTATAGGGAGACGAGAACTCCGCAATCATTGTCCTAGCCGCATCCATCAAGGTTTGGTTCTTTCTCCCTGCTACACCATTTTGTTGAGGGGTATAGGGACTGGAATACTAATGAGATATGTCCTCTTCACTAAGAAAACTCTCAACGGTGCAGTTCTTGAACTCCGAGCCATTATCACTCCAGATGGCCATAATGGTAGCATTGTGTTGGCGCTCAACCAAAGTGATGAACTCGATGACTCTCTTTTGAGTCTCACTCTTTCTCTTGAAGAAATACACCCAATAATATCTTGAGTAGTCATCCACGATCACCAAGCAATACTTCCTTCCTCTGAGACTATCATAGGATAATGGACCAAAAAGGTCCAAGTGAATAAGCTCGAGAATTCTTGTGGTTGAGATGTTGGTCTTGGTAGGGTGAAGTTCTCCATGTTGCTTTCAAAAAGCGCAAGACCTACATACACGATCTTTAGGAAACTTAGCTTTCGTTAGTCCTAAAACATGTTTGCCACTTTGAAGGTCATGCAACATCCTCATATTGGTGTGGGCTAACCGGCGATGCCAAAGCCAACCCATATCAACTTTATCCATTAGGAATGTCGAGGCACATGTGTCTCATTTAGAGAAGTCCACTACATACATGTCGTTCTCGACAAACCCAATAAATTCTACTTTAAGAGTTTTTTCCAAGTGACAATCACATTCTTTTTCTATACTACTTATATAAAAGAGCAAACATGTTTGGATACATTTAATAACAGGCTCCGACCAATGGCTCAGATCGTCCCAATGTTGAGTTGAACCCAACACCAAAATCAGGACTGCGTACATCCTACTCAAACATGATCCAATCTGAAAACAAATCAGGGTGTCCGTGACCCTGACGTACATAAGGTATTGCGACAAACAATTCAACATATTAATGGTTCGCGTTAAAGACAGCACACGACCAGCTTAAACGACACGATGCACACGATGTACGGTAGAGGATTGGGCGGTTTCTTTGTCCGACTCCATGTAGAATACGAGTTGTTGCGTGTGTGGCAATCCCAATTTGCTATTTCCTTGACTTGTGTTTACATAAAATTACCTTGTGTTTACCTATGAGAGCTAGCTGAATCTTTACCTAATAATAAAAGCATTAAGGTTTCTGCCAAAATTTTCGTCCAACACGAATTTACCAATTTTCCCTCCCAATCTATTATGAATTTACAAAGACTGCCACCGCCTAAGTGAAATAAGGATTCGTTCGTTAGGAGCGATCCCTCTTCCAGACCTAATCCCCACGAACCGCTCCCCACGAGCGCCGCCCATTGCAGGGCTTGCATCGAAATCGGGCTCGCCACCGCACCCATCGTCCTCCATCCATCCTCCGCCACACGAGCATGCAGTGTTGCCCCGTGCTGAATCGTCCCACATTGTGCCCTCCAAGCACAACAATCGCAGTCGGGCCGGTGTCGGTGTTGCCAAACCGGGCGAGATCGCTGTTCGCGCCACCATCGCCCGGCCTCGACAACCAGCCACCCCGCTCACCGATTCCTCTCCTGATCGGCAGTCCCCTATGCTCCGCCTCCTTATGACCCTGGTTCGACCGCCACGGAACACTAGCACACCGAAGATGAGGATGTGGAGTTGGCAAGCACGGGCTGAGCCTAGAGTTGGGCAAGGTCGGCATGACCTCCGAATCGTCCTGCCATTCCATCTCCTGTCATCCAGGCGCTTGGGAAGAGTATTGTAAGGTCATGGCGAGGAGCACAGTTGAACGGACAACGATGTCGCCTAGAGGGGGGGGGGTGAATAGGCGATTAAAACTTTTCCGGTTAAGGCTTGGTAAATGCGGAAATAAACTAGGTGATTAAATTAACAAGCATACAACCTAAATATTCTAGGGTCAACTAGGTGTACCAACAACTTATGATAAGCAAGACAAGTAACAAGGTGATAGCAAGATATATAACTGCAAGCTCGAAGGTTGTCACAATGTAAATTGCACGAGTAAAAGCTCGAGTATAGAAATAACCGAGGCACGCGGAGACGATGATGTATTCCCGAATTCCTCCCACAAGGGGAGTACGTCTCGTTGGAAGGGTGTGAGCTCGCCACAAAGGCCTACTCAACGCCACAAAGGTTTCACCCTATTCTCCGATGAACCCCGTCACAAAGGCCTAGTTCACCTTCCACTATTGGCAACCTTCAAACCCGAGGCACGCATCCACAACTTAATTGGAGGCTCTCGGTGTCACCACAATCTTGGGGCAAACATCCACAACTCAGTTGGAGGCTACCAAGAACACCACAAGTCGTCTAGGGTCCAAGACCCAAGAGTAACAAGCTCACAAATTTTCAACTTCCACGAATCCTCGTGGAGAGAGCAAACCGATGCAACCGATGCAAAAGGCAAGAGCACAAGTGCTCAAATCCTTAACTCTCAAATTCCAATAAAGCAAAAAATGCTTATGGGGGAATAAGAGAGTAAGAACAATGGAGGAGAAACACCAAGAACTCCAAGATAAAGATCTACTAGGTTTCCCTCACTAAGAAGGAAGATGGATTGGTGAAAATGTAGATCTAGATCTCCTCTCTCTTTTCCCTCAAAGATATGCAAGAATCATGGGAGGAATTGAGAGAAGGGAAAGCTTTCCAAGGTCAACAATGGAGGAGAGAGAGGGAAAAAATTCGTGCTTAGAAGACCTAGCTCGTTGGGGAAGAAAGGAGCCTTTTATAGGTCCCCACGAAAAAGAGCCGTTGGAGGAAAAACTCACACCGGAGACTCCGGACTAAAGACCGGAGACTCCGGTCTAAAACGGAGACTCCGGACACTCTCCGGACCCTATACAGTGACCGACACCAAGGGAGCAACCCCTGGGGGGGTTTTTGGTCCGGAGACTCCGGACTGCACACCGGAGACTCCGGATAACCGGATATTCCGGCCCTAAGTCCGGAGACTCCGGACTGACCAAAACAGCAGAAACACCAATACTAAAACGCCCATAACTTTTGCTTTCGGACTCCGTTTTCGATGATCTTTGGCTCGTTGAGTTCGTAATGAAAAAATATACAAGATCATGCAGAGAAACATCATTGCCCAATACTGTAAATTAAAACCAAATGTAGAAAGGTTTAACCTCTCTAAAAGGAACAACCGGTAAAACCTCCATCACCGAAACGAACATAACTTTTGCGAATGAACTACGAAAGAGGTAAATCCAATTGGGTTGGAAAGATAACAATAAGGAGTATCCAAAGAAAAATGAATGGAGAAGTTACCACACATGGAAGGTGTGGAAACATTGTCAAAGCTGAACCGGATATTTTCACCACCGAAAACGCAACAAGTTTTTCTTACCAAAACCGTTTTCGATAAACCTTGTCTTGTTATGAAGATCACGACAAGAACCAAAAACCAAAGGAGACAAAAGAAAAATAAGAACCAAGAAAGATGATATGCCAAGCATGCAAAGGTTTGAGCTCTCCATAACGATTCGATCACGTTACTCACTTGAGAGCCCCTCTTGATAGTACGACTATCTATGCTATAACCCGGTCTCCCAAAGACACGAGACTAGTAAAATAGAAAACCTATCAATATTATACCTTTGCCTTGAGCATTCCACTTGAGATAGATGATGACGATTTTGACTCTCTCAAGTTGGATCTTCTTTCTTGATTGCGCTTGCTAGCACAAACTCCGCTTGATGAAGACTTGCAAGTTGCTCCCCCATACACCATTATGGGAGAGACTAACTCCCTTATATACCATTATGGGAGAGACCCTTCTCATAAAATCTTCTCAAGGCCACAATCTCCAAAAGGGTGGCAAGCATCAAGCATAGGATATCTTCTAGATGCTTCACTTGAGCTTCCACGTCAAAC
The DNA here is from genome assembly GCA_028641055.1 of Alopecurus myosuroides. NCBI lineage: Eukaryota > Viridiplantae > Streptophyta > Magnoliopsida > Poales > Poaceae > Alopecurus > Alopecurus myosuroides. The sequence continues at coordinate 437,872,508 of CM054058.1, read as the reverse complement.
TAGGTGACGAACACCGCTTGACGATGACATAGACCATGGGCTATATAAAATCTTTCTTTTGGTACATGCCCATGGAAAGATATCTAACCACACATAGAGATGCCACAAACACACATATGGGTTAGATCACAAAGCTATATTGACAATTTCTTACCATACCATGAGATACATAATCCCACTTGGTATATCTTGTAGCTTTGTGTGTTGATCACTTGTTTGATCAACCTTGTATCTTTTCTTCTCACTTCAAATGATGATGTCTTGAAGATGATAATGAAAGATCACCTAATCCTTTTCTTCAAGACACACTAGCAATAAGCTCAACTCAAATCATGACCATTCTTCATATAAATCCTTGCATATAACAATGGCCATCAAGGAAGCTAATAGAGTTCAACCCATGAACTCCATTATTTCCTATGGACAAGATCTATATGGATAACTCAATGCAAACATTAGTCCATAAGGATTGTCATTAATTACCAAAACCACATATGGGGGCACCATGCGCTTTTAACGGTTCCGGCCAAACTTGATTTGTACATGTCTTATGTGGAAGATGAGTTTATCCTAGATCTGGATCGGCCGCTTCCTCCTCCTTTTTTTCTGAATTTTTGGTTCCACCTGATTCTGACTTATTTTGTCGCACACGATTGTGCTTATGATCAAAACGTGAGCTTGATTCCATCGGTCGTGGATGATTTTTTTTTCTCTATCCCATGTGATCCAAGATATCATTTAGTCCGTTTCCGCTCTTCTACTGGATCATGGCCAAAGCTCTAGGTTGCAGTTCTGTGGTGTTGTAGATGATTTCGCTGCAGGTTGAGCTCAGCTCATGAGCTGGGCCTAAGAACATTTAGCTGGTCTGGTTTGTTCTGTCTCATGATGATGCCGATTGATGAGAGAAGTGACCAGTCTTGATTAGGTTGCAGTTCTGTGGTGTTGTAGATGATTTCGCTGCAGTTTGAGCTCAGCTCATGAGCTGGGCCTAAGAACATTTAGCTGGTCCGGTTTGTTCTATCTCATGATGATGCCGATTGATGAGAGAAGTGATCAGTCTTGTTCGACAGCCGTGCCTCTCAATCTTAATTCCAACAATTGAAGAACATTGATAGGTGTGTGTCGAGAAAGTATGCACTACTATGCACAGAGTTTTTATTACCGTGGTTCTATTTTGATGATCGGGATTGTGTCTATTCTACAATGTGCATCAATATTTCTAAAAAAAGCCCTAATGAGATATCCGAGATAAGACGGGGGCACCAACTTAAGTATTGAGTTTTTTTTCTCCAATTGCTAGATCAATTGTGCAACTAATTAATCATTCTGCCAAATTGGATTTGAGCAAAGAAAATATTGGACGCCTTGCCTGCGCCGCGACCATGTGCCCTTCCGTGCGCCTAGCCAGGTGGCACACATCAAGCGAATTTCGAACAGTTTTTTTCCTTTCGAGTTATACTACTGGCAAAGAATAAAGCACATACTCCTACGTATTGTTATACGATTCCGTGGCGAACCGCTGGCCATTACCGGTGGCTCCTTGCAGACGGAAGGAGTCACCGAGGAACTGAGCCAGCGAGATGCATGTAGCATGCCACCAGACCCGCGCGATTCCGCACAACGACGGACACCGTATTTGCAAGCTGAACTCCAACAGCGGGACTTCAGGCACGGCCCGACTTCATGACCTTCACCGGCCAAGCAGGGTTGCCGACATGGTATTGGGGCTTTAATCGTGCGACTTTGCCCAATATTTCCCATTCCCATAACGAGTACATTTTCTGATCAGATTACCATGATGGACAATGAAGGAGCAGTTAGAGTAAATCGTGTACTAAATCAAAAGCAGAGCAACGCCCTGTTCTCGATGGCATTTTTTTTGAAACGGGAACCTGTCCCAGCCTCTGCATCAAATTGATGCACACATCCGGTTTTTCATTAATATAATAGTTGAAGGAGTACAAAGTAAATAGAACCGAGGCCAAATGCCTCGCAACATCACCTCCACCAGACTACCTCTAAACTAATGGCAAAAGATAAAAGTAAAGATACATACACAACTTCTAGACGAAGCCTTCAAGAAGGAAAAGGCACACGTGCACCGATGATGACGAGTCCGATCCAAGACCGAGTCGGGATTTTCATCCCCAAAGTCAAGCTTCGCACCATCACCTTCAGCAAGGTAACGACGCAAGCGCGTGTCAACTTCGCCCGAGATGTTTCCACCGAAGTGTGTATACTCGACACCAAATTTTCTACCATCACCACCTCTTCGGCCAACGAATAGCCAGATACCACTGGAGGAGAAACTGGAAGCCGGTGACGTCCCATACCGCCCCGCCTCTAGCCGCTGTCACACCACCTTCTATCGAACAACAGCAGGCATGACTTGACACCGTGGAGAAACGTCGTGCGTAGCACCTGCCAGGATCAGGCATATCGCCACCGCCGGCCAGGCATGACTTGACAGCTCCTCTGAAGTTGTCATGCGTAGCACCTGCTGCATCGAATAGAACCGTGTCTCGAAATGTAGGGGGCGTCCCATACCGCCGCCAGCCTCAGAACTCTGCAACCATAGAAGAGAACGTCTCATACCGCCATTGACTGTGACTTACGAAGCCAGAGACCATCACCATCTCGAAGATCAGCCCTCGCATCATCCACATGACCACGAAGACCACCACCGTCGAAGAAGCCGGGTCGCCGCCCCATCTCCAAACTCTTGCGGTGTCGACGACCCGCAGCGAGCAAATTGCGGCCAGCGCGCCGCCGCTAGACCAGCTGCAAGCAACCACGCTGCCATGCAGCATCAGCTGCCGACATCGACCTCCTCCCCGCCGCAAGCCGTTGCAGATCCTGATCCATAGGTCCGATGACCTGGAAAGTCGAGGCTGCCACGACCTCGGCCCCTCCGCCGCTGGTCCCTCCACCCGGCGAAGACTCCAAAGAGATGCCCGCAAGAGGGAATACGACGCCGAGACGCCACCATCGCTCGATCCCGATGGGATCTGAGGTTTCCCCCGGAGATGCAACCGGAGGTCCGCCGAACGCAAGCCATCTCCGAGGAAGAAGACGACCAGCGTCAACTTCTGCCAACCGCCGGCACAACCATGGTGCCCAGTTCGGGCTCCCCGGGTGCCCTCCGCAGCATCCTGCTGCCGTGGAGGAAGAAGAACCCGCCCGAGCCCATCTAGGCCCAAGCTGGCCGCTGCTCATCACCACAACTGCAGGGAGATTCCCGCGGGGGACGCGATGGTAGCGACGGCTACCTCCGGCGACCTTGGCCGCGCCTCCAACAGCTCCCCGCGACACCACGCTGTTGTCGCCACAGATCGTTGACCAAATCACCTGTGGAACCGCCCCGGCCGCCGCTCGGCCGTCGCTCGATCTGAATTCCCCACCGTCGTCGTTCTGAATTCCCCGCCGCCGCCATCACGGGCACCGCGCAGCCTTTGCTGGCGCACCTCAGGAAGCAACGGAGGGGGAGGGGACGAGGGAAGGGGGCAAGAGGTGGCGGCGGTGATCTCCCCCGGGCCGCCTAGGCGGCGGCGCGAGGGTTAGGGTCGCGAGGGTTCTCCTCCTGTTTCGTTCTCGATGGCATGGCGGAAGTCGCGAGTCACCAGCAAGCTTAGAGTCCCTGCTAACCGGAGCCGACGGCAACGCTGGCCAGTTCCATTCCAGGACCCTTCCCGGCCTAGGCGTCACGGTTATTTTTTTAGAAGGGAATGTTTTTTAGGGGGCCTTTGTGAAAAATATTTACTATGTAACCTGTGGTTACCTTGCTCTCATGATAGATGAGATGACCAGAGTCCACTCTGCGCCGACATCGATGGGTGTTGGGAGTAAGCGTCTTCTCCACCTGAACATGGGCGCCTCGCTCATGGCATGAACACATTAGGATTAGGAGTTCGAGAATCAATATTTGGATGGTGTAGGCGGTTAAGTGGGGCGAAAAAGAGGAGTTCAAAACATTCTTTATAGTCAGTCGCTTAAATCAGGCCAGATTGTGTGCTTCGGTGTCTCTAACACCTCTAACGCGGAGGAAATTAATGTCACTTTGAAGTTTTTTCTCCCATTGCAACGCATGGGCATATGTGCTAGTAATCTAAAAAAATAGGAGAGCTAGCTGAATAGATCGATCGGAACATTGATGTGCTTAGATCAGGCGTCCGGATCGGCACCCGGGACCACCCTTCGGGGGCTCGTTCGGACGGCGCCGCGCCCACGGGGCTGCACCGTTCCCACTCGGCGCCCCAACCAAAACCCCTTCGGGCTGCAGACCCGCCCTGTCAGCGGGGGAGAGGTTCGTCGCCTCGGGAGCCGTGCGCTTTGACGCCTCAACGAGACGGAACTATGTGGCGGAGCAGTCCAATCGCCCACGCTGCAAAGTTATGGCGCCGCCGCCGCCTCGTATTGCCCGCCCCGGGTACAAAACCCGGCCCCGTCGTCATCCTCGACGCCATTCTCCCCCCTCCCCCCCCCCCCCTCGTCGCCTTCTCCTCGCCATGGTAAACCGTCACACCTCGTCGGCGCGGCCGCCAGCGGGTTCAGCCGCCGAACCCTGCACCTCTGGGAGGAACGGCTCCTATACGAGGCCAACTACCACTCGCCGCCGGGGATGAGCGCGCCAAGGAACTAGCGGCTCAGTGCAGGCGGCGTGCCTGTGCCTCCGCCACACACCGGGCCCGAGCGCGTCGCCGAGATCGAAGAGATCCGGGCGCAGATGTCGCCGACGACGCGCATCCAGCCTTAGTGGCATCCCGCCAACGAGGCCGCCTGGACGGCGTTCTTCCAGGACAGCTTCGAGGCGGAACTCGCCGACGTCCCCACCCACGGCCCCCTTTCGAGCCGCAACAACGCCGTCGGTCGCCGCCTGGTGGAGCAAGACCGAGCGCACTCTCTCCCGTGTCCTCGCCCACATCGAGCGGCACATGAGGTGGGGGAAGAACCTCCGCACCACGGCCGCGCCTGCTCCCCCACCCACTCCTCTCACCATCGTCAAGGAGGAATCGCAGGAAGAGCCTCCACCCCGGCGGACTCAGAGCCAGTCCCTCGTCATCAGGGAAGAGCACGCTCCTCCGCAGGCGCCGGGTGACGTCATCCTCCTCTCCGACATCGACGACGATGACGCATGCCCTCCCCCGACAGTGTACCTCGGCGACCCATGGCAGGGCAGCAGTAGCGCCGCCACGAAGGCAGAGCCGCCGAGCGACTCCGACGACGATGTCGACTACACCAAGATGTACAAGGCGCTAGGAATGTAGGCGACTACGCCGTTTTATTTTAAATCTCGTCTAAAATATGTAAAAATCTCCTATATTCGGCCATATATGAAAAGTAGTAGTTGTTTGCCAAATTTTTGAATTGTTCCCATCAAGTTTTGCCTACTTGGGCGGCGGCGCCGGTGGGCGAGCCCGGCGGCGCTACGAGGCAGAGGGAGTGGACGTGGTGGCGTGGGCTAGCTTGTGGGAGAATTGTGTCGCTGGTAGGACAAGCCCGCGGCGCGGAACGAGTCGTCCGGCGCCCCCACGGGAGCCCCTAGGAGGCGGGGTTGGGCTGGGTTTGTCGGACGGGAACAAGGGGGCATCCGGATGGGAAGGCCCAATGGGGTATGTGAGTGGGCACGCTGGGCCTGTCCTAACGGGAAGGCGCTTGGGGCGGCCTTTGGGGGCGCGACTGGAGATGCTCTTAGCTGCCTGCTTAGCTACGTGCGGTGTCCCGCGAGTTCATCCGCTCGGAAATTAATCGAGCTAGTTGTCCTGCCCTCGCTCGAAAGTAGTCGGCGGACTGCATCGTAGCATCGGGCCTACGTCAACATCATACTCTAGGATGCATCCGCGGATGACAAACATCGGAACTCACTGGGAAGAGGGCACGACACCGGTCGATCATATTCCACGCATGGCTATAGCCTGGCCGGGGTAGCTGTGTAGTCATATTCTGGTGAACGTTTTCCATGGCAGCGGCAGCGGGTGACTGGGAGATGGAGGAGGCATGTGCTTTGGAACCACACCTCGTCGACGTGCCCGTACGGTATAGTTCCCCACCTTGCGGCTACTTCACCTGGCTAGGGATCGACACTAATGTGCCCCAACTGTCGCCGCACCTCTTCATAGTCTTCCACGGCCAAGGCGACGCCGAGGTATGCGTGCTTGAGATGATTCAAAAGTCTCCCAAAGAAGAGTAGCTCGAATTATTTAACTATGTGTGTCTTCCGTGTAGGTGCCAAACTACATGCATGAAACGCTTCGGTTCGTCCTGGCCAAGAAATCATGTTGGGAACAAGTCTTTTTTCTCGTTTGAGTTGTCTTGGTTGCGTCAGGAGGGTTTTTACGAGATGGTGAAAACTGAATGGCGATCCATTTCGATGGTAAATACCCCGATTGAGAGGTGGCACAATAAAATCAGGTACCTGCATAGTTTTTTGCGAGGTTTGGCGCAAAATATGTGCGGGGGGTATAAGAAGTTAAAGCAGAAGCCGGTCCTTCTTATCAACAAATTAGATGTAAAATCATAATATGTTCCTCTCTCAGATGATGAGAGAAAATCTAAAATGGAGGCGGATTAATTTCTTGCAAAACTTAGACGGGATGAAGAGTACAAGTGGGCTCAACGTGATAAGGTTAGGTATATTCAAGAAGGAGGGAATAATAATAGTTATTTTCACCTCATGGCCAATCGTAGGCATCGCAAGAATGAGATTTTTCAGTTAGAACAAGATGAAGGTACGATTGTGGGGCAATCGAATCTAAAAGTTTTCATCTCTGAGTATTATAAGAAACTATTTGGAGCGCCGACTCCTAATTTTTTCTTGCTGGACGAAACAAGGATAGAGGATTTTCCCCAGGTTTTGGCAGAGGAAAATAGCTTATTAACCATGCCTTTTTCTGAAGAGAAGGTTTTTGATGCTATTGACCAGATGGAATTGAAAAAAGCACCGGGACCGGGTGGGTTTCCTGCGGAGTTCTATAAATTCTTTTGGGATTTTATCAAGATGGATCTTATGGCATTGTTTGCACGGTTGCACACAGGGGAATTACAGTTGTTCAAGTTGAATTTCGGTGTGATTACCCTGTTACCCAAAAAATAGGATGCGTCTAGAATCGAGAAGTATAGACCTATTTGTTTGCTTAACGTGAGCTTCAAAATTTTCACGAAGGTGGGAACTAACGGAGTTACCTCCATTGCTCAACGGGTGATTAGACCAACTCAATCATCTTTTCTCCCGGGGAGAAATATTTTAGAGGGGGTTGTGGTCTTGCATGAAACTATTCACGAGTTGAAGCAAAAGAAATTAAATGGGGTATTGCTCAAAAATAATTTTGAGAAAGCATATGATAAAGTTAATTGGTCCTTTATGCAATAGAAACTTCACATGAAGGGATTCACGCCACTGTGATGTGAATGGGTTGCGAGGTTTGTCCAAGGTGGAAGTATTGGGATCAAAGTTAATGATGATATCGGTCATTATTTTCAAACTCTAAAAGGATTGAGATAGGGTGATCCGTTATCACCTATCCTCTTCAACCTCGTAGCTGATATGTTGGCGGTCCTTATTGCTAGGGCAAAGGGGGATGAACAAGTTCGGAGTCTAGTTCCTCACTTGGTGGAAGGTGGAGTCTCCATTCTTCAATATGCCGATGATACCATTCTCTTTCTAGAACATGATACGGTAAAAGCAGTTAATATGAAACTGTTGTTATCATTGTTTGAGAAACTGTCGGGGTTAAAAATTATTTTTTATAAGAGCGAGATCTTTTGTTTTGGGGGAAGATGTGAAACATCAACAGGATTATCGTCTCATCTTTGGTTGTGAGGTTGGAAAACTCCCGTTTAAGTATCTAGGTATCCCCATTCATTATCATAAGCTGTTTAATAAAGAATGGAAACTGATAGAGGATCGGTTTGAACAAAAGCTGAGCTCTTGGATTGGGAAAATGCTCTCGTATGGAGATCGTTTGATCCTAATCAATTCAGGCCTATCCAACTTACCTATGTTCCTTTTGTCCTTCTTTGAGGTACCTATTGGGGTACGTAAAAGACTGGACTTCTTTATATCTCGATTTTTTTGGCAAAGCGATCAACAGAAAAAGAAATACCGTCTAACAAAATGGAATATTGTATGCCGGCCTAAAGACCAAGGGGGCCTAGGTATTGAGGTTCTTTATGTTAAGAATAAGTGTTTACTGAGAAATGGCTCTTTAAAATGTTATCTGAGGGAGGTGTGTGGCATGAGTTGCTACATAATAAGTACATTAAGGGGGTTCCTCTCTCCCAAGTTGAGTCTAAACCTGTTGATTCTCCCTTTTGGGAAGGAATTATGAAGATGAAAGGGGATTTCTTTTCTAACATCACTTGTACGCTAGGTAATGGTCTTTTGGTTCGGTTCTGGGAGGATGTTTGGCTAGTAGCTCTGCTCTATCGAGTCAGTACCTGTGCTTATATAATGTGGTTCACATAAGAATGTTTTGGTGTAACAGGTGCTGGCGAGTGAACATCCTAATATTACCTTTAGGAGGGCGCTAATGGGTGATAAATGGGAGTGTTGCGGCTAGTACCGGGTGCTTAACTCCAATCTGACTAAGCATAAGTTCTTATCTCCTGAAGTCAACCATTTGATTCAATTAGGCATTAGTACAAACTACCCGCTAAAAGTAAGGGCATTAGTGCATACCGAAGATTACAATGTTAAGGGAATTGGAGTAGACATGAACCAACTTGATGAAAAGATAAATGTGTACTTCCTTCAAATCACATTAGTACAAGCAGCAATATAATATTTTGGCTGCATCATGCATGTACCTTTTACAGCTATACCGACAAGTTGCACTAAACTAACATATACCGTAAATCCGCAATAACTATGTTGTATATATGGAGAACATTATCAAAATATTGTATTTATATTTCATATCCTCTTGAGCTATTAAGGACTTAATATGGTGGCCAAAGTGCTATAATGTGTACTAATATTTCCACTGAGGCACCGACTAAGTGGTGATCTTTTCAAGCCATTACAACCGACCTTTAGTATGATCGTTGCATTGTTGAGTTACAAAATATTTTGGAATTACACTTGATGGGTCATGTCATACTCTATTGATGCAGGTTGCTTGCAGCGTCCATACTTTAACTATGATAGCTCACTTTGGCTTTAAAATTGTTGCAATGCACTGCGTCACTAACACTGGACCTCTTCAAAGTGTACATTTTCGATACATTAGTCAAATTCTTCTTGACATGTCCCAACCCTAAGGAAGGTGGAAGGCCTTCTCATAGTGATCTAAAGAACCGTATCAACTAATTCTAATTTTTGTGACCAATTTTAAAGACGTTTGTTGCACGTGCCTATGTACTATTTATATTAAAATATGATGCACGTTGGTAGGTTACTAAATTTTGTAGTAGAAAATTATATATATTTTAAATAAAACTCTTCATAATATTATGTTTAATTTGGTCAACACATGCACCATTATAAAAGCACACAAATTTTTTAATAGTGGATACGTGCAAGTCAACTAGTCTTAAAGAAAGAGGTAAACCCGTGATTTGCAATTTCAATAACAGACATCAAGTTGTACCAAGGGACTCAACAAGAAGGTTATTCTCAATTTACAAATCATTTGAGATAGCCACCTTGCCTCGTCCCAATACCTTAAGCTCGGAATTAACACCAATAGTGATGCAATTGAGGTATGGCGATGGAGGTTCAAGATTACTCTGTGTCCTTACTTCCGTTCATATGTTGGGATGCACCACTATCCACCGTCTATCTACCCGACCCGGAAGCAGTTCCCTACAAGAGATCGATTTCTTGATTTAGTTACTCATCCTTCAATGGGTCCTCTTTTGTTAGTAACAACGGTCTTAGGAACCCAAATAGTCCAATGATAATCATCACCATAAGTAGTACCAACATATTTAGCAAAAACATGACCATCTCTAGATTTCATAAAACATAAGAGGGGTTATATTATCCGGCAAAGTCGTTGTGAGTGGTGCTCCCCCGAGAGGTCTCACCACCGACAATGCTGTTGGTGTCCTTCTCCTTGATCACCTCTCATTCCTTCACAAAGACAATATTTTGAGAAGGGGAGGTGACATTCTTCTTATTGTTGTTGTTCTTCTTGTTTGACTTAGCCACAAAGCCAAGACCTTTGTTGGGGGAATAGGTGAGGGGAAGCCTCACCAGCCACCCACATAAACCGGAATCTACTTAAACCGGCTCAGAGCACCCGATCCGGTTTATGTCAAGAAGAACCGGCCTGAGGTGGTCACTCGGCAGAAGAAGACCCGGGTTACCATGTGCGTAACCCGGAAAGGATAGAGGGACCGGCCCACGGCCCAAGCTAGAAGACTTAGGGCCCAAGCTAGAAGATGAGGGCGGATTGTTGTCCGGAAATTCCGGGCGCGGATTATTCAAATATCCGGCCCTGGTCCTTAGCAGTTTTCAGCGCGGTGCTGCTGCCCGCAAACAGAGATGGGGGCGGAATATTGGGCGGAAATTTCCGCCCCAGGAAGTTTCAAAATTCCGCCCCCCCGGACTATTCAAATTTCCGGCCAGGATAGACCGGAAATTTCCGGTGCTAACACCGGAATATTCCGGCCCTGGCACATTGCAACGGCCAGAAATTGGAGGAGCCTATAAATAGTTGTCTTCTTCCTCTAGATAGGTAGCTCGTCCATTCCTCTCTCTCCTCTATTGTTGAAGAGCTCAAAACGCCCCGATCTCCCTCCTCCTCAAACTAAACTCGATGCCCTTCAAGGATCTCATGGAGGAGGACTAGATCTACCTTTCTACCAAGCCAAAAATTGTGTTCCCACACCATACCTCTTGGGATCTTGTAATCTCGTGGTTGCCTTGTCATCCAAGGGAAACCCTAGTGCTTGTAGCTTCCACCTTGTAGCAAGAACCTTCCGATTATTGAGAGCCTCCATCTCACTTGTGGAGTAGACTCAACCACTTCTAAATGTTTGGTCAACGCCTTCAAGTCGACCTCATAGTGGAAACGATAATCTCCCTCACCGAAGAAGCTCAAGGAGAATAAGGTGTGCACATCCGTGCTATTGAGGAGCGCCTAGGTGGATCCCCACCTCTCCAACGTAGACGTACTTCTTTCAAGAAGGAACTACGGGAAACATATCATTGTCTCTTTGTTTTCACTTGTGGTTATCTTGTGCCTTGCATTTACTTCCGTTGCTACTCGTTACTTGTCACATAGGGTGTCCACTTAGTTGCACATCTAGATAACCAAGCTATTAACTTCCCAAAGCCCCCACTAAAATTGAAAAAGAATTAAAATTTGTAGGTCACCTATTCACCCCTCCCCCTCCCCCTCTAGTTGACCTTTGTGTACTTTCATGTCCGGCTCCATGGAGCAACCCGGGTGCAAAATAAATTATTCTACACCCATTAGGTGTCTAATAGAGTTTTCCTAGACACCCTATTTAGCACCTTGGGTGTAGAAAACTTATTTTGACCCACAATTTTTTTTTACGTTCCTAAGTCAAAAGTTTATGTTACGTATGTAATTTTTTATGTTCATGTTTGATCCATAAGATAATACTCGGTATAAAAACTGAAAAATATGAGTCATAGCAACATAAAAGTAATAAAAACAATGTAAAAATATGTTTTTTTTTTCATTTTTTGTAGCGTCACGTAAATAAAAGGTTTATGTCATGTATATATTTTCTTACGTTCTACTTGACATACCTAATACGACAAAATTTACAACGCGTAAAAATCATCTACGGTTCAAAAGATATAGGGTAGGTGTAGAATAACTATTCTGCACTCTCGGTATCAAATAGCGCTACCTACACCCTATTCAGCGCCCTGGGTGTAGAAAACTTATTTTGCACCCACAATTTTTTTTTATCTTCCCAAGTCAAAAGTTTATGTTACGTATGCAATCATTTACGTTTGTTTGATACATAAGAGAATACTCGGCATAAAAATGGAAAATTATGAGCCATAGCAACATAAAGTCATAAAACAACATTAAAAAGTCTATTTTTCATTTATTTTGTAGCATCACGTAAATAAAAGGTTATGTCATGTATATAATTTGTTACGTTCTACTCGACATAAGGAATACGGCAAAATTTACGTGACGTTAAAATCATGTACGGTTCAAAACATACAGGGTGGGTGTAGAATAACTATTCTGCACTCTGGGTGCCAAATAGCGCGACTCTATATAGAGAGAGAGAGAGAGAAAAAAATGGTTTTGTACACCTGGGTGTACGTATTCCGCATGTTTAATGTACCGCATAATTGTATTGAATATACCTCTTTAGAATTTTTAATATACTTCATTACTAAATACTAGATACCCCAAAGTGATTTTTACAAAAAAATTCACTCAATTCTATATATATACCGGAAATGGTAAGCATGACGACAAACATTTTTGCTCTCACGTTGCAACACACAACATCAACTATACATATCTAGACTAATGTATAGTTGATGTCGTCAGTTAATTTTTCGGAAGTGTAGAGACCTCATTAGTACTAGGTACGTGAGCATTTGTACTAACATGTTTCATGTGATAAGATCTACTTTTTTACCTCCATATAACTCTTTTGTTAGTTCTACCTATTTGTACCGATATGTTCCATCCCTGAAGATAGACGAGGAGTAGGAAGGCGCCAAATGGCGAGGGAGCGGGGATGTGGAAACAAGGGAAGCATGGGAAGGGGCATGGATGACATGGACCCGGGGCTTCGTATAAGTTTATCCTAACTCCACGACGTCGTAGTAGGGAAAGGAGGAGGGCACCGGCGTAGGGGAAGCAGAATAACGACAGCGCAAAATATAACGATGATCACATGAATCCAACACGTCGATGCTAATGGGGGCTTGCTTGTGCTCAACCCACACCTCTGTGGCATAACCCGTATCAACGCACCGCCATGTTTTCTATACAAAATAATGCAGATTATTCTTTGATGTTCTTATATATATGTTGGAAATATCTGTTGGGAGTATCGCAAAAAGGAGTTTAATATGCTCGTGGATTAAAATGCGCTCCATGCGGTTGCGACGTGGCACTAAAAAAAACTGGTATCCACTTAACCTATTATTTTTATATTTTTACAAATTTATCCATTGCAACTCAAGGTATGGTGCTAGTACATGTCTATAACGTGTTTAACGGAAAAGGGGATCACGGGGATTGTGTTTCAGGGAAAAGGGGATCACGAGCATGTTTCACGGAAAAGGCGATCACGAGGATTGCTGCGCTGGCAGGATACCCAAAAGCAACGTTGTACTACCTCCATTCCCTTTGACCGAGACTTTAACAAAGATTTACTCATTTAATATGAAACTTTTGTGATAAAACTCAGTCATAAGATAAGAAAGTAGTTTTGAGTAGAAATAATATATGTCGCATATATTACATATTGATAGATTAATTGTTGGTCAAAGGGTCGGTCAAAGGAAATAAAATGTGGGAAATAAAATGTTCCTTATATTATGGAATAGAGGTAGTACAAATTGAAACGGTTCGGATTTGTAGCATCATGGTCGGTTCTTTTTGTTGTTATTAAATCTCCGTTGAGAACTTGAAATGCAGTCTGCTGAAAGCATGAGATTGTGTCATGTGTGCACCACCGAGTTCGGTAATCGAGATTACCCAACATAATTGTGTCCCCACTGTGCACTTAGAAATAGAAATCTTAAAAGAGGTCCTATTGCAAGAAACTGGGCTTCTTTGATTCATAGGATAGTAATTGCAAAGGAATATGATAGGGATAGGAATAGGAAAGGATGACAGGTACAAAACTTTGCCTTGTTCCTTGTGCATATAGGAAATAAAACATGAGATCTGAGTGCATTTTCTTTTCCTCACTAGTGTGAGTTGGTATGAAGAGAGAGGAGTTGTGGAGGTGTTTCACACGCGCGCTCCTCCTCCGCCGCCGCCCGCCTCGCCACGACGCTCCGCGGGTTGCGGGAATGAGCCGAGTCGATGCCTTTATTTTGGAAGTCGGAAACGGGGAGTCAACAGACACGGCAATAATATGAGACGTCATATTGATTGTTGTCTAATTTCGTCACATTTATTTTTTGTAACAGCCGTATTGATCGCGTGTGATAACCGCACGCAGTAAAAACGCCGCCTTTATCACGTGGTAACAGCTGTCGTAAACGCCAATTAAATTGACCGTTCTCCTACTCGGCCGTGCCTATAAATTGGAGGCTCAGGCGGACACAGAACATACAACTCATACACGCCGCCTCTTTGCGCCCAGTGTCGTTACATCTCCTGTTGCTGCCGCCGGTGATCCCATCCCGTCTACCGCGTACACGGCCGACGGGAGAGCAGGCCTCCGAAACCCCGCCTCTCCAGATCCTATACGGGAGAGGGACGATTAGGTTTTTGGGGCGCATCTCCTACGCGACTGCTCGCTGCTGCTGTACATCTACTTCGTGTACTACCGCGTCGCCCTCGTCGTCAACATGTCCACCGAAGCCGAACGCGCTGCTGCTGCCACCGAGGCCGCGGCTGCTGCTGCTGCGGCCACCGTTGCTGCCGCGGCGGCCACCGCTGCTACGTCTACTGCCCACTGACCGATCGCAGGGTATAACACGTTTATCCCTGGCCTTATTATTTCCATGTGTGCCATATTAGTAGTTTGCGTAGATGTGTCTACTGTCAATCTAGTATGCAGTAATATGGTAAATTATCAGTATGTTTACGTCATGATCATGATTCATATTTGGATTAATTTAATCTATAAATTGCCTAAATTCCTAACAGCTTGTGCTCAACCCACACCTCTATGGCATAACCCGTAGCAACGCACCGCCATGTATTCTATACAAAATAACAGAGAATATTTTTTTGATGTTCTTATATATATGTTGGAAATATATGTTGGGAGTATCGCAAAAAGGAGTTTAATATGTTCATGGATTAAAATTCGCTCATTGCGGTTGCGATCGTGGCACCAAAAAAAAACTGATATCCACTTAACATATTATTTTTATATTTTTTAGAAATTTATCCATTGCAACGCAAGGTATTGTGCTAGTACAGGTCTATAATGTGTTTAACGGAAAAGGGGATCACGGGGATTGTGTTTCACCAAAAAGGGGATCACGAGGATGTTTCATGGAAAAGGCGATCACGAGGATTGCTACGATGGCAGGATACCCAAAAGCAACGTTGTACTACCTCCATTCCAAAATATAATGTGCATATTGTTCCCTTTGACCGAGACTTTAACAAAGATTTACTCATTTAATATGAAACTTTTGTGATAAAACTCAGTCATAATATAAGACAGTATTTTTGAGTACGAATAATATATGTCGCATAAATTACATATTGATAGATTAAGGGTCGGTCAAAGTAAATAAAATGTGGGAAATAAAATGTGCCTTATATTATAGAATAGGGGTAGTACAAACTGAAACGGTTCGGATTTGTATAAAATGTCGGTTCTTTTTGTTGTTATTAAATCTCCGTTGGAAACTTGAAATGCAGTATGCTGAATGAGATTGTGTCATGTGTGCACCAGGTAATCGAGATTTAATAACACTTAGAAATAGAAATCTTAAAAGAGGAGAATGGTCCTATTGCAAGAAACTGAGGGCTTCTTTGATTCATAGGATAGTAATTGCAAAGGAATATGATAGGGATAGGAATAGGAAAGGATGACAGGTACAAAACTTTGCCTTATTCCTTGTGCATATAGGAAATAAAACATGAGGTCTGAGTGCATTTTCTTTTCCTCTTCGTTTTGTACTGAAACTGACATGTACGGGAAAAATTCTTATGGTTTTCTTTCACACCATTCCTATGAATCAAAGTTGTGAGCAGTGCCATCTCTTGAAAAATTCCTAACCCTCTAAATCAAAGAAGGCCTGAATTTGGAGTGGCCATAACCGATGGACAACTGACAGCGGCTGTTGCGGAAGTGTGTTCAGTCAAAGCCCCATCTAGTGAGCTGACAGCCCTACTTCTTTTCATCAAGGTGTTGGTGCAGGAGCTACTGCTGCGATTATGAGGGACTCTCGAGGTAACTTCATTGCAGCTAACTGTTCCTATGTTTCTCGGGGGGCTGATGTTATTACTCTAGAAGCACTTGCAATGAAGGAAGGCCTTATATTAGCAAACGAGCTCGGTTTTCACAAAGTTGAAGCAGAATCTGATTCTCAAGAGGTAATAAATTTTTGCACTGGGCAGTCTCAATGGTGGGACTCGGCAGCGGCAATTTTTGCGGAGTGTGTGGATTTATCTACTTCTATTGGAACTGTGGAATTCAAACATTGCCCTCGTGAAGTTAATGGTGCTGCTCACGAGATTGCTAGTCATAGCTTTTGTAATCATATTTCGAGTAGATGGATTACCGATCCTCCGGGATGGTTAATCAAATTCATTGTAGATGATGTAACGATACTCTAAACTCCAGCAGCAGGTTTATTACGCACTCTTTTCCTTACCAGGGTACCTACGGGACTGGAAGTTTTTTAATGAGGCGGCATGTTTGCTTAATATAGTGTGTTTTAATTTTCAAAAAAAAAAGGACGAGGGAGTACAAAACTTTGCCTTGTTCCTTGTGCATATAGGAAATAAAACATGAGATCTAAGTGCATTTTCTTTTCCTCACTAGTGTGAATTGGTATGAAGAGAGAGGAGTTGTGGAGGTGTTTCACACGCGCGCTCCTCCTCCGCCGCCGCCCGCCTCGCCACGACGCTCCGCGGGTTGCGGGAATGAGCCGAGTCGATGCCTTTATTTTGGAAGTCGGAAACGGGGAGTCAACAGACACGGCAATAATATGAGACGTCATATTGATTGTTGTCTAATTTCGTCACATTTATTTTTTGTAACAGCCGTATTGATCGCGTGTGATAACCGCACGCAGTAAAACGCCGCCTTTATCACGTGGTAACAGCTGTCGTAAACGCCAATTAAATTGACCGTTCTCCTACTCGGCCGTGCCTATAAATTGGAGGCTCAGGCGGACACAGAACATACAACTCATACACGCCGCCTCTTTGCGCCCAGTGTCGTTACATCTCCTGTTGCTGCCGCCGGTGATCCCATCCCGTCTACCGCGTACACGGCCGACGGGAGAGCAGGCCTCCGAAACCCCGCCTCTCCAGATCCTATACGGGAGAGGGACGATTAGGTTTTTGGGGCGCATCTCCTACGCGACTGCTCGCTGCTGCTGTACATCTACTTCGTGTACTACCGCGTCGCCCTCGTCGTCAACATGTCCACCGAAGCCGAACGCGCTGCTGCTGCCACCGAGGCCGCGGCTGCTGCTGCTGCGGCCACCGTTGCTGCCGCGGCGGCCACCGCTGCTACGTCTACTGCCCACTGACCGATCGCAGGGTATAACACGTTTATCCCTGGCCTTATTATTTCCATGTGTGCCATATTAGTAGTTTGCGTAGATGTGTCTACTGTCAATCTAGTATGCAGTAATATGGTAAATTATCAGTATGTTTACGTCATGATCATGATTCATATTTGGATTAATTTAATCTATAAATTGCCTAAATTCCTAACAGCTTGTGCTCAACCCACACCTCTATGGCATAACCCGTAGCAACGCACCGCCATGTATTCTATACAAAATAACAGAGAATATTTTTTTGATGTTCTTATATATATGTTGGAAATATCTGTTGGGAGTATCGCAAAAAGGAGTTTAATATGCTCATGGATTAAAATTCGCTCATTGCGGTTGCGATCGTGGCACCAAAAAAAACTGATATCCACTTAACATATTATTTTTATATTTTTTAGAAATTTATCCATTGCAACGCAAGGTATTGTGCTAGTACAGGTCTATAATGTGTTTAACGGAAAAGGGGATCACGGGGATTGTGTTTCACCGAAAAGGGGATCACGAGGATGTTTCACGGAAAAGGCGATCACGAGGATTGCTACGATGGCAGGATACCCAAAAGCAACGTTGTACCACCTCCATTCCAAAATATAATGTGCATATTGTTCCCTTTGACCGAGACTTTAACAAAGATTTACTCATTTAATATGAAACTTTTGTGATAAAACTCAGTCATAATATAAGAAAGTATTTTTGAGTAGGAATAATATATGTCGCATAAATTACATATTGATAGATTAAGGGTCGGTCAAAGTAAATAAAATGTGGGAAATAAAATGTGCCTTATATTATAGAATAGAGGTAGTACAAACTGAAACGGTTCGGATTTGTATAAAATGCCGGTTCTTTTTGTTGTTATTAAATCTCCGTTGGAAACTTGAAATGCAGTATGCTGAATGAGATTGTGTCATGTGTGCACCAGGTAATCGAGATTTAATAACACTTAGAAATAGAAATCTTAAAAGAGGAGAATGGTCCTATTGCAAGAAACTGAGGGCTTCTTTGATTCATAGGATAGTAATTGCAAAGGAATATGATAGGGATAGGAATAGGAAAGGATGACAGGTACAAAACTTTGCCTTATTCCTTGTGCATATAGGAAATAAAACATGAGGTCTGAGTGCATTTTCTTTTCCTCTTCGTTTTGTACTGAAACTGACATGTACGGGAAAAATTCTTATGGTTTTCTTTCACACCATTCCTATGAATCAAAGTTGTGAGCAGTGCCATCTCTTGAAAAATTCCTAACCCTCTAAATCAAAGAAGGCCTGAATTTGGAGTGGCCATAACCGATGGACAACTGACAGCGGCTGCTGCGGAAGAGTGTTCAGTCAAAGCCCCAGCTAGTGAGCTGACAGCCCTACTTCTTTTCATCAAGGTGTTGGTGCAGGAGCTACTGCTGCGATTATGAGGGACTCTCGAGGTAACTTCATTGCAGCTAACTGTTCCTATGTTTCTCGGGGGGGGGGGGGCTGATGTTATTACTCTAGAAGCACTTGCAATGAAGGAAGGCCTTATATTAGCAAACGAGCTCGGTTTTCACAAAGTTGAAGCAGAATTTGATTCTCAAGAGGTAATAAATTTTTGCACTGGGCAGTCTCAATGGTGGGACTCGGCAGCGGCAATTTTCGCGGAGTGTGTGGATTTATCTACTTCTATTGGAACTGTGGAATTCAAACATTGCCCTCGTGAAGTTAATGGTGCTGCTCACGAGATTACTAGTCATAGCTTTTGTAATCATATTTCGAGTAGATGGATTACCGATCCTCCGGGATGGTTAATCAAATTCATTGTAGATGATGTAACGATACTCTAAACTCCGGCAGCAGGTTTATTACGCGCTTTTTTCCTTACCAGGGTACCTACGGGACTGGAAGTTTTTTAATGAGGCGGCCTGTTTGCTTAATATAGTGTGTTTTAATTTTCAAAAAAAAAAAGGACGAGGGAGTACAAAACTTTGCCTTGTTCCTTGTGCATATAGGAAATAAAACATGAGATCTAAGTGCATTTTCTTTTCCTCTTCGTTTTGTACTGAAACTGACATGTACGGGGAAAATTCCTATGGTTTTCTTTCACACCATTCCCATGAATCAAAGTTGTGAGCAGTGCCATCTCTTGAAAAATTCCTAACCCTCTAGATCAAAGGAGGCCTGAATTTGGAGTGGCCAATGGAGTGGCCATAACCGATGGACAACTGACAGCGGCTGCTGCGGAAGAGTGTTCAGTCAAAGCCCCAGCTAGTGAACTGACAGCCCCAGTTGAATGGGCATGCAAAAACGACAACGAGCGCAAATTTGTGAGGGTCCACCCACTGATACGAGAGATAGTGTATTGAGTACTACTCCCTCCGTATCAAAATATAAGATGTTTTAGCATTTTGTAGATATAACGTATCTAGACATGTTTTAATGTGTAGATTCATATGCCTCTTACACTAAAACATGTCTAGGTTACATATTGTCTAGGAAATGCTAAAACATCTTATATTTCGATACGGAGGGAGTACATTACAAGCCAGTGAAAATTCAAACAGCTTTACATTGAAGTCCGACTAGAAGACATGAAACTCAAAACACAAACATCATCTGGAAGTGCTGATCAACTTACTCGGCACCACCGTGCTCGTTTTTTCAGTTATTTGGTCCCAGGGGCCGACTCCAGAGCAAACATTCATCCACCAACGTCACACCCATGCCATGAGGTTGATCCTACCATCCATCCCATCATAGAAGATCATTATTTGCTATCCCTCGAATCTAATACTCCACTTAGCATACCAAGTGGAGCAGCTGGCCATCAATGTTGTAGCGTATGGATTTATGCTTGACCATCTTGATCCCGGCTTCAGCTGTGTCGCTGGGCTCCAACTCAACCCCCGTGAACACGAGAAATGTCTCCTTAATGAAGGGATCATCAAAGACATGGAAGAGCCTAGCAATGCAGAACCTGCGAGAATCAACACGCACAAGGTCGGAAGTCTGAACCTCCCAGTCCTGCAGGTTTGTAGCAATGTCTTCTTTCCAAACGCGAGACAGAGTGGGCTCTGCCCCATATGCAGCAGCGACCGAGAGGTCTGAAGCACAAAAGAACTGGTCTTCTCGTCCACGTGAGAAGCCAAGCCAGAGGTCAAGCTCAGGGATGTACTGAGCGCCACCACGGAACGGGAGCTCCCAACTGCCCACTTTGCTCCACTTGCGGCTGCCCTTGTCAAAGGAGTAGGTGCCAATGCCACCCCTGGCAGACACCCAGATGCTGTCACCGACCACGGCAGAGGAGACGATTTTGGTGGAGCAACTAGGCTGGTACCCAGGGGTCTTTGTGTAGGGGGGCAGCGGAAGAGAGTGCCAGAACCACCCTGGCAAATCATGGACATCAGCCGGAGGTTCACCATGGATGAGGGCTTCGAAGCAGGGTCGATACGGCTGAAACCGCTCAGGCTCGTGAGGGCACCTGTTGATGAGGTATAGTTCCTCACCGACAGGGATGGAGAAGGAGTTAGACGACCACCCCTTGAGAATGGGCAGGGGGGATACCGTGTTCTGGGAGGGGTCGTGAACCATAACAATGCCATCCTGGTCTGCGCTGACAATCTTGTCCCTGCTGCTGCCAAAGGGCATGAACATAACATCCCCGCCGTCTTCCTTGGGGGTGGAGAGAAGGAAGGCACTTGCAGGTTTACCCAGCACAGCTTCTACCAGCGATGTCGGCGGCGGTGGGTGTCCGTTCTGTTTCTTTGGGTGGAAGAGACTGGACGATTTGATGCGGTGCATCGCGAAGGAGCCATTCTTCTTGCAACTGTCCAGTACCAGATTAACAAACTGGCGTTTCATAGCCAATCTCCCCTTCGTCTCTCCTGACGGTTGGTTTTGGCACCCTGACTCAGACAAGCGAATGATAATAAGTGTTCATCCTCCCCACGTCTCTCACTAATAAAATTAGATGCGGAGAAAAGAGAACCAGATTTGTACCCCCTGCGGCCGTCCGTCAGATGATCTAGATGGAAGCAACAGTCGCCAGGATCCAAATTACCTACGCTTCTCCAGCTTAATACAGTATTGAAGATCGCTACCTGCAGCCAAAGATGCTCTTAAGTTCCGTTGTGAAGGAGGATAATTCTACATATAACTAAATATACGATGCTCAAAGAAGAGAGAAATCGGTGTTACCCTTTGAGCAAACCGAGCGGCGGTTGGACTGTATGGTCGAACAACGTCAGGCAAGCGCCAAGGCGAGATTTTCTCGAGCTAGTAACATGAACTGATGTGAAAACCGGCTTGGGGCTGCACGAGAGCTGCGGCGGCGCAGCGAGCGACTAGCATAGATCTTCCTTTCTATCCTATCAAACCCTAGTCCTTTAGAAGAAGATGCGGGGCCGGAGTCAATCCTTCCAGGCTCTCTATTAATATCTCCAAACATGGGCCAACCGTTTGACC
Source organism: Alopecurus myosuroides (assembly GCA_028641055.1). NCBI lineage: Eukaryota > Viridiplantae > Streptophyta > Magnoliopsida > Poales > Poaceae > Alopecurus > Alopecurus myosuroides. The sequence continues at coordinate 437,850,698 of CM054058.1, read as the reverse complement.
AGTCTGTTGTTTCCGTTACCCATATGGGCCGCCGCCTAAAATATGGTTCGGAGGAGTAAAAAAAACATCAAACCTCTAGTAGAGGTACGTGCTACTGGGCCAGCCCAATACAGGTAATTTCTGTTTTATTTTTATTTTTATTTATATGAATAATTATTTAATAATGATTTTATTTGAAAATACGAACGATTTTCAAATCTGAACAAATTTTTAAAAAGAAAACAATTTTCAAATATGAAAGATTTTCAAATCTGAACAATTTTCAAAAATAATTAATATTTTAAAATGAACAATTTTCAAATATGAACAAATTTCAAAAATAAAAAATGAACAATTTTCGATTGCGAGCGATCAAATCTGAACAATTTTCAATTTTTTTGAACGAACAAATTTCAGAACTAGCCTTTTTTCATTTGAACAAAATTTAAATTGAAAAAAAAAATATTCAAACAATTTTCGAATTTAAACATTTTTAAAATAAGAACATATTTCAAAATGAATATTTTCGAATAAAAACAAAATAAAACCAAAACCAAAAATAAAACAAAAAACAGAAAAGAAAAGAATAACAGAATCAGAAAAGAAATTGAAAACGAAAAAAAACAAGACTATAAAAACATACTCGCAATAAGCGATATATAGGGATTGCGAAAAAGACAGCAAACCAAATTTTAGGAAAATGACTACCCTAATGATAGAGACGCTAAAATACGTAGATACCCAAAAAATGCTAGAAGCACAATACTAGCGCGCATCCAAAAAGGTTGAAGCGCGTAGCAAAAGGGGTATCCTGGGCTTGAAGTTTTGGGTGTTCATTTATGTGCGCTCGAACACACGCTAACACCAACTTCAGGCCCCGTTCCTGAGATTTCGGGGGTCCGGACGAGACTAAGACTTCGGGCCCCTTAGCATAAGTATACATATAACAGTAGTTTCGTGTTTTTTAGACTATCAGTGATATGCTTTCAATATCTAAACTCATCATACACAAAATAACTCTTGAAGTTTATCGAATTGAACAACTTACATAAGAACATTCCACCTATTTTGAATAAACTAATCATTGGACCATGTACCTCTCCATTACGCATTGTTATTAGAGTAATGGGTATAAATTTTCTTACTTGCCATTCAAACGAAAATTAATATTTTTCTCTAATACTACCCTTATCCAATAAAAATAGAAAAGAAATGTGTCACGTGCTTTATTACAAAGATTACCCAATTTGGGAGGTCATAAATATCCACACGAACTGGTTTCTCGTCAACACTAGCAAATTCCGTAGGAGATGAATTAAGTATGTGCTCATGATCACTCACATTTTATATTCTTGTTGATGTCTTCATCTTGTAGATAAATATTTATTTTTCCTTTTCGACTACCAGATAGAGTCTTCACAAGAGTGCATAAAGCAAAAAAATAACTAGTAGTCAAAATTAAAGCATAGCCTAGCTAAAATAGAGAGCTAGAGAAGACCAAAATTAATCAAATAGATCACCTGCCGGTCGGTATGGCGCATGGGAACGAATCAGGACAGAAGGTTCAGACTCAATCGACTACTCGAGCTCAGCGGCGGCCGGCGATGCTGGCCTTGGGAATGGTGACTGGCGGGTGATACAGGCTTTGGGCAATCAGATGTATTTCCGATAGAGATTTCCGATCGGTTTATTCAATAAATAGATCGTGATGTGATCGAATCGATCCTAGAAAGCAGGAAACTACCAGCCACGCTAGCAACTAGCAAAGGTAGTTTACTTAAAGTGCTCGCTAGTCCTTTCCTCTCCGAGCTGACAGGCCTGAAGCGAAAATACAAGGCCCAATTGCTACGTGGTACGCTGCTCATTTCATGTCATTTATCTTTTCTTTTTTCCGACACGTACATATAACATATACCCATTTTTTTAGAATCGTCACGTACGTATAGCTAGTACTAGCGTATGTATAACTCGGAAGGGGCCCCAAAAAATTATGGGCCCGGGGCGGCGGCCCCTCCGGTCCCACCCTAGGACCGGCCCTAACCAACTTCCACGGAAGTTTTTCTCGCGCGCCCACGAAAGTTTTCCCCGAGCTCTGTCACTGCCGGCCGCCGACGCTGCTCCCGCCGCTCGTCGTAGTCGTCAGGCCACAGGCCCCTGCCCATGAGCACCCACACGCGCGGCCAAGCTTGGGCGTTTCTTCGCGTGTGCTCACTACCGACCGAGCCGTAGATGCGTCCTTGCGCGCGTGGGCCGAGGTGGTCAATGAGGATGGCGGGCCGAGCACAGGCGTCCCTGCTCCGAGCACAGCGGCCAGCTCGACCAGCTCCTCGACCAACGGCCAGTTCGGACAGCTCCTCAACCAGCGGCCAGCGACGGCGATCCGAGCACGATGGGTGTGGTAATGTGAGCTCCGGGCGACCAACTCCTCTACCAGCGGCCAGCTCCGTGACCATTGGAATCCAAGGCAGCCTAGCATAATTTGATTCCATACCGATTAGGGATGTGATTATTTTTTTCCAATTTTCTCCTATGGTTGACGTGGGGATCCCGAATCCCCTGACAGGCCTATCCGGTCTAAGCTATGCACAAAAGCCCACCATGAGGAGCTACCTCGACCTTACAGAAGACCCAACTACGGCCCACCCGTAAGACTTGCGGGTCAAGAACTAGAGGAACAACCGATGTTAGGTTAGGGTTTTGTAAACCTACCCGGGTAAGGATTTGGGGCCCAACCTCCTATATAAAGGGTGGGAAAACCCCCCTCGGTAGGGTATCTAATCATTATTCCCACTATAGGTGATGTCCGTTTCGAGTTCCAATCTCTCGACTAAGGCTCCCGCCACTGTAAACACCGCATCAACATAATCCAGACAAGCAGGAATAAACCGTGCCCCTGTTAACCGTCGAGTCCACCAACATTTACTAGTCTCCTATTCTCAAACCCCCAGCATGTCACCCGGGGGATATGTCAATACGGGAAACCGACATTTGGCGTCGTCTGTGGAAACGGCAAGCGCTGGAGCAATGGCCTCGCCGGTCTCATCTGCATCGATCTCAAATCTGGTTCACGGATCTTGATAAGTCTCAAACGTATCTATAATTTCTGATGTTCCATTTTGTTTTCATGCCATATGCTACATGTTTCGTATACACTTTATGTCATTTTTATGGATTTTCTGCCACTAACCTATTGACAAGATGCCACCGAGCATGTTCCTGTTTTCTGTTGTTTTTGGTTTCAGAAAAGTTTTTCTGAAAATGTTCTCGGAATTGGACAAAATAAAATCCCAGGGTCTTAGAAGTTTGTCACGTACATGGAGTCTGGAGGGGACCCGGAGGGGGCCTTATGGGCCCCACACAATAGGGCGGCGCCCCCCCCCCCTTGATCACGCCACCAGGTGGTGTGGCCCCCATGGCCACCCACCGAGGTTTCTCTCTCGCCTATTTTAGCTCCTCCACGGGTTAACCCTAAATACCCGAGCTTTTTTTCACCAAAAGTTCTGTAGCCTCCATCATCGTCAACTCTAGTTCGGGGGGGTTCTGAAGCTCTTCCCGGTAGTCTGCCGGGAGCGGGAATCATTACTGGAGGGCTCTTCATCACCATGCCTGCCTCCGGAGTGATGTGTGAGTACTTCATCCTTGGACTACGGGTCCATATCAGTCGCTAGATGGTTGTTCTCTCCACTTTATGCCTCATGCTTATATCTTGTGAGCTTCCTAACATGATCAAGATCATCTTATTGTAATGCTACATGTTGTATTTGCTAGATCCGATGAATATTGAATGTTGTATCCAATGATTATGACTCTATCATGTTCTATCATTGTTTTCCTCACATTCACTGTCATCACTGTTCTCTTTTGATTTACTGCAAACAAGTACTATTTTTCACACTATACATCTAATCCTTTGTGTTAGTAAAACCGATGAGATTGACAACCTCACTGTTTTGTTGGGGCAAAGTATCTTGATTGTGTTGTGCAGATTCCACGTTGCTACTGAGGCTGGTAGTGCGCCCTGCCAACTTTAGCTGTCATCAACCTTCAGAAGTGATTTCTTTCTCCTACTAGTAGATTAAACCTTGGTTTCTTTTTGAAGGAAAACTTTTTTCTATGCTCTTCATACCTTCCTCTTGCGGTCTCCCAACGAGCGTACATTTACGCGAATCAAGCACTTTTTTGGTGCCATTGACGGGGAGGAAGAGGAATTCTGCAAGGGGGGTATCTCACCTCCAATCTCTTTACTTTGTTTTTGTTTTGCTTCAACATTCATGTAGGGAAGCTCACGAGATCAGAAGACATATCATTCAACATTCATTGGATCCCAGCAAACACAATATGTAGCATTACATAAAGATGATCTCGATCATGTAGGGAAGCTCACGAGATCTAGACATGAGGCATAAAGTGGAGGAGACAACAAACTAGCTACTGATATGGACCCGTAGTCCATGCATGAACTACTCATGCATCACTTCGGAGGAGGGCATGGTGGTGTAGACCCCTCCAGTGATGAATTTCCCTCCCGGCAGGGTGCCGGGGAGAGCTTCAGAACCCTCCCGATCTCGGGATGACGATCACGGCGGCCTCGGGTGTTTCTCAGGAAAAAGTGGGATATATTTAGGGTTCACGTATCAGGGGGAATAAATAGGCGAAAGGGCGATGGAGGTGGATGCCCGAGGGTCCCACACCACCCCACGATGCGGCCAGGGGGCGCGCCTTCCTATGGTGTGGCCCCCCTCTGGGCCTCTTTGGGACTCTGTGGAACCTTCGGGGTTTCTAAGACTTCCGAGTTTCGAATTTTATAATTCTGAGAATATTTCGAGAACAACTTTTCTAAAACTAAAACTACCAGCAAACAGGGAACTGGCTGTGTGGTATCTTTTCAATAGGTTAGTCTCGGAAATCGATAAAAATGACATAAAGTGTATAACAAACATGTAGGATATAACCTGAAAAAACATGGAACATAAGACATGTAGGATACGTTTATGATTGTAGAGTCCGCCCCAGAACCACTGTTCAAGGACACCCCCGATATGCATACATTCATGATCCCAGGAATTCAGTCGTGAACAACATATCAAGTTGGTACACAGATACAATATCCATTACACGGTTGCATAAACACTTACAAAAGAGACATGGTCACTTGACCAAGCCTACACGACTGCCACGCAGGGCAACACACAACACACACAGCGGAAGACTAAACACACACAAAACGCGGTAGAGCCCAAGTCACGCCTTAACCTACAAGATGCTGACCCGGAGACGATCCTAGTTCGCAAAGCCATCAGCTCCGTACTCCTCCTTGTTGATCTCCTTCTGAGACTCCTTCTCAAAGTCTGGCAAGTAAATACCAGGAGCGAAACCATATGAGGTCGTTTGAATGTACTCAGCAAGACATCCATCATGTAGCTTACCATAATGCAAGTATGCTTATTTAGTGGAATAGGTAGGCTATAAATAGGGTTCACTATCAATGGTGTTCATATAGGATGACACCATAGTTGCAGTCAGGTCAATCTGTAGATATCACAAGTACAAGAGGTTTTGTAAAACTTTTGTTAAAAGAATATTTTCTCTTTGCAGAACTTCTTGGAATCAACTTCCAGATGTTTGCTTAGAGAAGAAAGGTTTTCTTTGCAAAACTTTTTGTAAAACAACTTCTGGCTTTTCATCATCGGTACCTCCACGGTACAAGATTTCCTTCCTTTCCGAACTTCAAAAGTTCAACTCCTTTTAAAAAACTCCTTTTTGAAACATCCTTTTGGAAAACATTGACACAATGCTAGCTACATGGCCATTCAACTGTCCATATCCGAGGGCGCGGCTTCTTCGAAAAATTTGTACTCTGAAGAGGTGTACACATCCACCAGATCCAGTACACCTGCCGTGAACAACCACGGGCTGTAACAACAGTATGTGAACATCAGATAACTGATTCCTAACCATCCACTATGTTCAAGCTAGAATGTGTCTATCTCTCAGATGAGTTTTACTGTCATCCCCGGCACCGGGCTATTCCTTGCTAGCCAGGATGCCCCAACTGAATGCGACCGGAGGGAAACTTAATCCCACACTTTTTATGTCTCAACATTGGGAGTTTCGACGACAATCGGTTCGAGGGTACGGCGTCCCTTATAGCAATTGAGATAGAACACACACTAACAAAAACAAACTTCAAGTTAAGCCCCGTGCCCATGTTAGGGTAGGGTGGCAGTACGGTAAAGGTTGTCCGGCGAAGACTAGGTTATGTGTCATTTTTGAAAACACGTTTTTCCCAAAAATGACCACTTCCACATTCCTCCGGTGATCAAGGCTCAGCCTTTTCTCCGGGTTTTTCCATAAAGCCTTTGTTTTCTGAAAACATATTTTTAGGGTGTCCACTTAGGGACTAGTATTTGTGATGGTAATAAATACCATATGGTGGCTATGGGCTTGGTAACACCAAGTATCAACTACTGGCATAGTATATATAGCATATATAATAGTATCTAAAAATTAGTTTTTTTGGAAAACAAAGGTTTGGAGAACTTTCAGAAGTAAAACATGCATGATAGATAATGATAAGTGTAGCAACAACAAGCATCAGGATGGCTTGCCTCAAGTCTCTTAATGTCCCTGGCCTTGAAGTAACTTGAACTTGACGCACAACTCCACAACTGCTTCGTCTTCTTCTTCGTTTTGTAGCGTCGTAAAGGAATAAAAGACACACAATCAGGTCTAAAGGGCAAACTACTAAGCTAAACAACACATACAACAAGCAAACGTACACTCGCGGATTCTCTGGAAACGTTATCGCGAAAACTATCTCACATAACTCTCACGGTCCAAAACTATCGTCAGACACTATGTACGGCTTAGAAAACCATATCCCACGTCTTACATACCATCTATGGAGTGGCGTACCACTCTCATAATGAGATATACAAGAAGCTAAAAATATATCTTGTGGGTGGAAAAGGTTAGGTTACTAAGGTAGAAACAAACAGACAAAACAATACCCATGGCAGTGGGTATTAGCAACACACAAACGATTTATCCTTTAATGTGTTCATTATTTAGTTGGATGTTTAGTTTCATAATATACTCCTAAGAACAACAAATAAAACAAGTATACACTCATGCTAAGGCAAGTCACTCAAACAAAATACAATCAACAAGCAAACACACCACAAAAGAATAGACTATTTATTTATTACATTAATGTTTACTTGAAGTGATGGAATCCATCAATCATGAAAATTTACCAAACAACCAGTAGCTAAAAACCAATGAATCAAGTCATAAAAATAATCCAAAACACAAACATCACCCAAGAAAACTCCTATCAAAACTCACAAATTAAAAGAGTAGTAATTCTAGAGCAAAACCATAATTCTAGGGGTGACACTAGTTCAATACTAGAGAAGCAAATAATGCTACCATGATGCATAACTCTAAACAAACAAGTTATGAACATAAATGCATCTACTAACAGTACACAAATCTTACACATGCTAGTAAGCATAAACATCAAAGTAATTCTATGAAACAACTATTAAGCATGGATAAACCAATTCTAGCAATTTCTGTTTTTCCTAATTAATTACTAGCAAACAAGCATGGTATAAGCTACACAGCCAGTAGCTATTCACTCAATGAAAAGTTATCTAAACGTTTTCAAAAATCCAAACACTCAATTTAAATTATGCACAAACATTCTATCAATCTCAAGGAATTATTTTATTTGTTACCAATTTTATTTAGCACATAATAGTGAAACATTTCTTAACATGATACTCCTAAGGAATATTATGCTAACAAATAGATCACGTATAAACATACTAGTTTTTACAAAATAAATAAACTTTTCACTTGCATAAGTGAAAGCAAACAATTTATGTTTCCATGGTGGAAAAATATCCTATCAACCACATAATAAAACATGTTATTTCTACACACACGTATGGTTAGGGATTTTCATCCTAAACACAATATGCAATTGGACCAGTGGGTTATGGGCCCACTAATACCAAGGAAAAAGAGGTACTAAGCCTCTAGTTACTTATGACAAAAACTAGTATACAAGGTAAATCACAAGGCTATTGATTCTAGTGAAAAAATACTAGTGCACATACATAACAAATCCTACACATGCTTTACTATAAAATGACATGCAAACTAACAGAGAAAACAACACCAAAATAACAGTACCAAAATGGTACTTGACTCAAGCAAACATAGCACAAAATTTACTAAAGCAAGCACACAAATATCTAGCTCACACAAAAATTCAAAGAATCAAACTAGAAAACAACAAATGCTAGTTCCATTTTTATTTGGGTTTCCCATCATGCACACACTTTCTAAGGTAGATGTACTGCAAGGAAACAACTTAATAAAAATTCCTAACACTCTATACAAGCTAGGAAACAAAATTAAATTAAACAAAAATTTCATTTTCCACAAAAACATACAAAGAAACAAAAACAGAAAAGCTATTGTTTCTAGACCTGTCCACAAAAATCAATCTAGAGCTCCAAAAATTATTATAATCTAGGACTACATAGATCTAGTCAATATCAAACTCATCCAATTGGATTTACTTCAAAAATCATTTTTGAACTTATTCTAAAAATCACAGAAGAGCCTACTGGTCCTTTACTAAAATGGATGGCATTTCCATTTGGTTACTCACCTTGATGTGAGGTCAAGTAATATGGATAGATCTTTTTAATATCTATCCAGAATATTTTTGTTTCTTCATTTTGGTTATGTATTTTAAAAGTTATGGTCCAAACATTCTTACAGACATTCTGTGCCAAAACAGTTCTTGTGTCCAAAATAATAGTCCAAACTTAGATCTACGAATTTTGTATGGTTAAGAATTCATATTATTCGTTCCATGATTTTTGGCAGATTTTATTTTGCATTTTTAGTATTTTTCATACGTACAAAGTAAATGTACAACTTTCCGTCAAAACTTAAAAAGGAAAAAGCACAGAGTAGTGTGTGCCGGTTTGGAGTGGGCGTGGCCTAGTTAACGGGCTGCGCGGCCCAGCTGCGCTGCACACGCGAGCGCGGGCGCGGGAACGGTACCGTTCAAGTGTGGCCGTGGATCTAACATCCAACGGCGCACATCGTTATTCTTCCTCACCTCACTCCTCTCTCTCTCACGTACGGCCGGCGGCGAGAAACGCTCGGGGAGGCTCACCTAGGGCTCGGGGAGGGGCTGGCGCGGCTCGGGGACGATGCCGGAGGTCGAGGGCGTCGAGGGGAGGTGTCGGTGGCGCTCGGCGCGGCTCCAGGCGGCGCAATGCAAATGCCCGAGGCGGCGCTCCCGGACGGCGGCGGCGATCTGCAGGTTATCCCACCACGGGAGAGGGCCAGGGATGCTCATGGCGATGAGAGGAGTTGATCAAGGGCATCGGGGAGTAAGGAGAGGGATCGGGCAGAGCAGTACCACGCCGTGGCCGTGGTGGACACCGGCGGCGGCTCACGGCCCGTGCACGCTCCAGGGGCTAGGGCTCGGCTCCGTTTTGATTTGGGTGAGTGGTGAGAGTGTGAGGGAGGGCAGGGCGCAAGGGGAAGAGCTCTGGGTACTTATACCCGAGGGGGTGAGGGTGAGGGCAAAGTGGGGAGCTCGGGTTGATGCCAACGATTGGCATGAGCTAGCCCTAGGGGTTTTTGGTCACTCCACACTTGTGCACTGGGTGTCCTAGTCATCTAGCACATGGGGGCTGGCCAGGGTTGGCTTTTGGGTGCAAGTGGAGGCAAGGGCAAGGTCAACTAGGTCAAAGCATGGGCTTCCATACCCATCCACATCATCATCTTCTCTCTCCTTTTTCCTTCATGCACAAGGCTTCTAGAAGGCTACTAAAGCATCCTGGTTCGAGTCTATACTGTGGTGATCACTTATGTCAAGGTTGCATTTCACAATTTGCAAAGAATCACAAAGAAATCACCTGATCAAAAGTGTATCTCTTACTGTTCACTGAAAATTCAGATTAGGACTTAGAAAATTTTTAAGTGTTGGAAACAGATGAAAAGTTCAAAAAGTTGAGTTTGTTTTCAGGGTTCAAATGCTTTCCAAAATTGGTTTTCAAAGTATGGACTTGTTAACCATGTTATAAACTTTCAGAAACATGTTTTGAAAACAATTTTGAAATTTTTTAAGGCCATGAAAACAATGTGGAATAAGGTATACTTTCTGCTTTTATCTGTTTTTCAAAAATGCCATTTTCTGCCTTAATTTTATACCACAAAAAAAAAACAAGCAAAAGATAATTTTTCTTTGTTCAAAAATAAAAATAAGCTTATTAATTTGTAGTACATATATCAAGGATTAATTAAATGTCAAGAAAACATAAAATAACAATTTATAGCCTATTGAAAACAAAGGTAGAAAACAGATACTTGGCTTTGTTTTCAAGAATTGTTTTCTATAGAAAACTTAAAAGAAAACTTTCATAGATCATTTTGAAACTTGTTTTCTTGGATCCAATAAAGTTAAAAGTTTGTTTTAAGATGCAAACAATAATGATCCAAGTCTTGGAATAAAAATCCACTCAAGTAATAATAAGAAAACATGAGGGAAAAATATCAGGAAAAATAATAGAATTGTTTTCAGAAACATTTGGTATTGGTTTCATAAAGAAAAAAAATTGTGTTGCAAATATTATTAAGATCATAAATACATGTTGGTTCAAACAATCATGTTGTTAGAAAAAAAAATTGTTGGCCCTAATTTTTTTCTCCTTGAGCACAGTACAAGAATCCAAAAACTGGGGTGTGACAATGATGTATCAGGTCTCTCTTCTGTTTCAGGAATAGCCGAGTTCCTATGAGCACCTTCTTCCACGACTACTTTGTCTCAAGTCCTTTGTGAGGAATCCGAGGTTACGGGAATATTAGCCTCGGGAGCAGCACCTGAATCAGTGTTCCCTCGAGCAGGAGGAGTGGGTATAGCGGTCGAAGAGGTAGGAAGAATCAGAGAAGTAGCAAGATCCTCCACAGGAGGAGGAGTAGGAGCCCTTGGAGGAATGGGAGTCCTTAAATAGAGATGATTAAACTTACAAATTTGACTGACAAAAAGAGGAAAACGAGTGAAAATTACCTGCTCAAAGAACCCAAGCTAAACTCGGCGAACTTTCTTGGCCGGAGGGACTGTAGATTGTTGAGTAGCGGGTGGAGGCACCAGAGAGAGAGGGGAACAACATGAATTGGGTTCCTTAACTCATGTCATTGGGCTGCACTCGAAGAGATTGAGTCCTTGGAGGTAGCTTCTCCAAAGTTGTTGAACCGATAGTATGGGCACCTAGGGGGGTGAATAGGTGCTACGACCAATTTTAATTTTTCTTCAAGATTAGGCTTGACACAAAGGTAAATTCTCTAGATAATGCAACAAAGGTTAATTAACCTTTATGATAAGAACAACAACATATCCAATACAAGCACAAGTAAAGGAGAGGGGAACGAGATAATCGATAGGAAGCACGCGGAGACACGATGTATTCTTGAGTTCCTCGTTGTCAAGGGAGTACGTCTTGTTGGAGGGGTGTGAGTTTCGCCACAAAGGCCTAATCAATGCCACAAAGGACTCACCCTATTCTCCGATGAACCCCACCACAAAGGCCTAGTCAACCTTCTACTATTGATCCCCTTTGAGGCGGGAATCGAGTCATTTACAAACAAGTTTGGGGCACACAACCACAACCAAATCGGGGGCTCCGAACAATCACTAGAATCACCAAGAGTAGCAATATGTCTAGGTTCTCGACAATAGGAAACCTTAGACCAGTTCCCCTCAAGCAAATAAGGGGAGAATGGAAAACCGGTTGGTGAAGACGTAGATCGGGGCCTTCTCCTTCAGTCCTCCGAAGATCAACACTTTTGGGTGGAGGGATTGGGAGATCAAGCAAGGTGGGTGAGATCTAGCAATGGTGAGATCTATTCTGGATGAGCTAACCCAAGGTAGGAGAAGGGGAGGGGGTATTTATACTCCTCACCAAATTTTGAGCTATTGGAGACATTTCTGGAAATGTCACACCGGAGACTTTGTGTAAAGTCCAAAGACTCCGATCTGAGAAGACTTTGGACAGCTCCAGACCAGAGACTCCGGATAGTCTCCGGAATGTCTCCAGAGTGACACCACGACGCCATCTTCACTTTGTTCTTGGGAATCGACGAGTCCAAATACTCTGGTCAGCCAGACCGGAGACTCCAATGTATACCGGAGATTTAGCGGAGACTCCGCCCTTTGCCTTGACGCCTTCACACAGAGGATGTCTAGGGTCGAGCGAGCAGCAGCGTGGGAGAAAGTCTGAAGACTCCGGTGTATCTCGTCTTCGGTGTGAGTCTAGTGGATGACACCACATGCGAAGCTCTGGTTTTTTCACAGGAAAGCTCCATACTGGAGACTCCGGTCTGGCAGAATGGAGACTTCGGCCAGGAAATAAACTATACCAGGATTTCTCTTTGTCCTTTTTGATACTCAACACCACCATATGAAATATTATTGAAATACCCTGAAAAACATCAGCACACTTAAGATTATACGTGTGTTGTTAACAAACATCCAAAACAAGATTTAGGTGCATTTGCACTTTCAATCTCCCCCTTTTTGGTGTTTGATGACAACACACATATTTGAAGTGAATATCATAGCTAGGCTTGGTTTGAAAAAAATAGGCGGGCTCTCGAACAACCAAGTCATGAGCTTCCCTTATGTTTTACAAACAAAGCCCACAAGTACAACAACTAATGAACAATATAAATGCATGCATAGGTAAAGTAAGTAAAGAAACAATAATAGCACAATAATAGGATAGCTTCGCCAACATAGTATCACCACATATAGATTTAAGGTCCACTAGGAAATAAAACTCGAAATCAACTAGGATATAGGGAACACAAGACATAAAAGCAAATCAAGTCCAATGACTTGTGTTCCGAGGCAAATGAAATCAAACCAAAGCAACCCTTGCAAATCCCAAGAAGTCTATAGCTACTTCTCCCCCATTGGCATCGAGACACCAAAAAGGGAAAAGAGCAACTACACGGACCCCAAAGTATCAATCATCCTCTTCATAGTCCTCGTCATCTCCATGGTTCTTGTCTGTGCCATCACCTTCATCATCATCATAACCATCTTCTTGTTACTCCTCTTCATCTTCTTCTTCCTATTCAATATGCTCCTCTTCCTCAGTCACAAGATCCTTTCCATTGTTGTTGGAATAAGAAGGAGCCAAAGTGACCTCTTCAAAGTCACCCCACGGGAAAGAGGAGGTGTTCCCGTTCTCATAGGACATGGTGATGGACTCAGTTGGAGGCTCAAGAGGAGGGGTAGCATCAGCACCAATACCATCATTCTCCTGAAGATTGGTGAGCATCTTCCTCATCTGTTGCCTCTCCTTATAGGCCTCAGGATTCTCCTTGTGATCAACGATCGTCATGCACAGAATGTTACACTGAAACCACGAGAGCTTCTTCATCTAATCTTGAACCTCATATTTGCCATGAAGGCGAGAAGGAGGGTCGACATTCTTCCTCATAGCCCTTGGCGCCTCGGACCCAGCTTCACCCATGGGGGTATCCTCATCAGAAGGTAAGTGAGAAGTGAGCACCTGAAGAGTACCAACAACATGCATAATCTCACACACAAGTCTAGGGAACTCATCAAGAATGAGCATCATCACATATGGAGCATAAACAGGGACTTTCTTGATCTCAATCATGGCATAGTACATACCTTCCTTAATGAAGTGCATGACATCAATCTCAAAACCCTGGCAGTCTGGTCCCTCCAAGTGACACTAGCAAAGCATGATAGAGCAAGTTAACTATCCATCCACGAATAACATCCATGTTCCCGGCCTTGGGAGCAATGTTGTTGCGGAAGAGGCAGATAAGAGAATTGTAGACCTTTTTCAAGTCCTTAACAGTGCATGTGCTCGAGATCTTCTCATACATAGGGGCCATCCTCTTCTTGTTATAGGCCACACCATGAATATGCATCCTTTGCCCAACATTGTAAACCAAAGGGTAACCAAGCAGCTTGAAGAGCCTACGAATAGATGACTCACACCTCATGTTACCTGTCATCCAAATCAAGGGAATGTCCTCATCTTCTCCAAAGGTGACAGTGGCATAGAATTGCTGAACAACCTAGATGTTGTAATTCTGCTGGATGCCCACAAGATGCGCAAGACTCGGCTTCCTAGTGATCCACACGACTTCTTCAAAGTAACCCCTGGCTCCCAAAGCCTCTAAGTCAAGAACCCTCTACGGATAGACAGGATGTTGCAGGACACTGTAATCTCCCTCTGAATTAGCTCAGACTCTCTCCTCCAATAGTGAGAGCTCTCAGTAGTGTGGGCCATGGAGAAGAAAGGCTTGGATCTCATCAGCGTGTAGTCTTGTTTGCTCATAATTTTCACAATAGTGATCCTGCCAATCCTGGGCTTCTTCGCCATTTCACACCTCTGTTGCTCTTGGATAGCCTCTTGTTGGCGACACTCATCATCAAGGGTCCTACGCTGAGCATCCTTCCTAGTCTCCGGATCGGTGACTAGGTAATCACGAGAGTGAGCATGAGACTTTCTTGTGTTGACACGAGGATTGGAGGAGGATGCCTTAGTCCTTTTCCCTGAAACAAAACACAGCCAAAAAGTAAAACTGGAAAACAGTAGATAAGCATGCATGTCCACAAGATGAAGTAAGAAATCTACACAAGAAGTTGGACACAAATCTCTATTTCTACACCCAAATCTCCGGTCTGGAGACCGGAATCTCCGATTGCACAGAACGGAGTCTCCTGTTTGTGCAACGGATCTGACAGAGTACATGCAGTGATTGTGTTCCAATTCTCTAATGTAGATTTTAGAGTTGTCCAACAGCATAGGAAGTGAAAGCAACTAGGGGCAAGTGCTAGTTTCTCCAAAAAAGTACATCTAGAACAAACCCTAGATGTAAACCAAGAAAAGAGAGGAGGAGAGGGTACCCTTGCCACCCTGGTCAGCCATGGAGGGGTTCCTAGAGGGGAAACCCGAGGAGGAGTCGAGGGGAGCTCGGAGGGGCGGATTCTGACGGCTGTGGGCGGCCGGATGGGGTCATGGAGTCGGCAGCGGCACATGAGAGGATATGGGGGTCGGGGGTGGTCGGAAGGGAATGGAAACCCTTCTGTTGGGGGGAAAGATAACCTGGTACCCCTAAGGACGAAGAAAGTATGACCAGCCAGAAGCGAGACCCGGCCAGGAGGTAAAGCCTGGTCTGGAAGGAGACCCGGCCAGGAGGCAAAGCCTGGTCTGGAAGGAGACCCGGCCGGGAGGCAAAACCTGGTCTGAAGGAGACCCGACCAGGAGGTAAAGCCTGGTCAGGAAGGATACCTAGATTAGGACTCTTAATATGGTATGACCCAGTTTTTACCTTGTACGACCCGGAGACCAGCCGCCCATATAAGCAGGCTCCTAGGTCATAGAGACAGGGAGAGATTTCGAGTAGAAACCCTAAATTCCATGTCTCAGCGAGAGTCAGCCCGAGCCGAATTCCAGGTCTCGGCGAGAGTCGGCCCGAGCCGAATTCCAGGTCTCGGCGAGAGTCGGCCCGAGCCAAATTCCAGGTCTCGGCGAGAGTCACCCCGAGCCAAATTCCAGGTCTCGGTGATATTTGTAACCCAAGATTTGGGGTCTCGGCGACATTGCAGTCCGGGCCTCTAGATCGATTGCTAATAAGATCCCAGCTGGAAGTAAGCTATTATCTCCAATGGAGAGGCCGAACCAGGATAATCCTTGTGTCCAAGACGAGTTTTACTAGCTATTCGAGTATCCTTTGTAACACGAGAGTTGAGATAATCTATTCAGATCGGAGACTCAGCGACTTGATTGCCGGCTACCAGATCGCTTATCACCATGATTTCCCCTGAGCTAAACCCTCTCCCAAACACCAGAGTCGAATTGCCCCAAGATAAGTTACCCCCGGTAACGTCTGCCGTGATTATCCCACGACAGTTGGCGCCCACCGTGGGGCCTACGTCCAAGGGTGTTTACATCACGGGAGAAGCTCGGGAGAACATGAAGAACTTTGTCATCGGCGAGATCTACGCCAACCCCGAAGGAGAGAAGATGGTGGACGATTTTGGCTGGGGGCCAGAGTCGGATCTGCTGGAAGCCGGGACTATGGTCACGATCGGTTGTGTCAACGTCTTCGTGGATATGGTACGTACGTCGGGTTTAATTTCTGACAATAATGATTATAATTCTGTATCAGGAGCGCTTCGCAAAAATTTATATTAGCTTAGCCCGAGAGTGCTTCGCAATATTGTGAAATATCCTATTAGTATAAGCTTAGTCCAAGAGTGCTTCACAACTTCAGTTAGTGTTGCCCAATGTGCTTCGCTAAAACTCATATTAGCTTGGTCCAAGAGCGTTTCACAACTTCGGTTAGCGTGCCCAAGAGTCCTTCGCAGCAGTATGCGGATCAATGGGGTAATGTTGCACAATTAAGCCTTTACTTTATAAACATTGATCCGGGTCTTGGGGGCTCTTACTTGAATAGTTTGTAGCTGCAATCCTAAGACCTGGCTTTTATGCCGCCAGTATAATTCTTGCCTATCTTGCTTAAGCTCGATGTGACTCACACTTATATGGCCTGTTTGTTCTCCTGTAATCTCAATCAGTTATGATGCCCATGGGGACTTAACTGACCCTGTTTTACAGAGTGAGTACAGCAGTGATAATCCATGCGAAAGCCGGCTTACAGTTAAAGGTTTGCAAAAGGGTCATCTAAACCATAGACATATTGAGATGACCTATCTTAGTAACCTGGAGGCGTATGAACCCAGGAAGAAACATGATTTATGGGATGTTATTGAGATAAACCTGGAGGCGTATGAACCCAGGAAGAATAACCGGGTTTTATCCTTTTATATATTATTTGTCTTATTTAAGGAGTTTAACCTGGATGATCGAGCTCGCTGCTTCACCTAAAACATGAAGCCTAAAATCAAGATCATGAAGGAGAACAAGACCAGCTCGAATCCAGCTTAAACTTGGGGGCTACTGTTGGGGGAAAGATAACCTGGTACCCCTAAGGACGAAGAAAGTATGACCAGCCAGAAGCGAGACCCGGCCAGGAGGTAAAGCCTGGTCTGGAAGGAGACCCGGCCAGGAGGCAAAGCCTGGTCTGGAAGGAGACCCGGCCGGGAGGCAAAGCCTAATCTGAAGGAGACCCGGCCAGGAGGTAAAGCCTGGTCTGGAAGGAGACCTAGATTAGGACTCTTAATATGGTATGGCCCAGTTTTTACCTTGTACGACCCGGAGACCAGCCGCCCATATAAGCAGGCTCCTAGGTCATAGAGACAAGGAGAGATTTCGAGTAGAAACCCTAAATTCCAGGTCTCGGCGAGAGTCAGCCCGAGCCAAATTCCAGGTCTCGGCGAGAGTCAGCCCGAGCCGAATTCCAGGTCTCGGTGAGAGTCGGCCCGAGCCAAATTCCAGGTCTCGGCGAGAGTCCGCCCGAACCAAATTCCAGGTCTCGGCGATATTTGTAACCCAAGATTTGGGGTCTCGGCGACATTGCAGTCTGAGCCTCTAGACCGATTGCTAATAAGATCCCAGCTGGAAGTAAGCTATTATCTCCAATGGAGAGGCCAAACCAGGATAATCCTTGTGTCCAAGACGAGTTTTACTAGCTATTCGAGTATCCTTTGTAACACGAGAGTTGAGATAATCTATTCAGATCGGAGACTCGGCGACTTGATTGCCGGCTACCAGATCGCTTATCACCATGATTTCCCCTGAGCTAAACCCTCTCCCAAACACCAGAGTCGAATTGCCCCAAGATAAGTTACCCCCGGTAACGTCTGCCGTGATTATCCCACGACACCTTCCACCCATATCCCCTTTTTAATCTGCGAAAACCGCCAGACCAGAGTCTCCGGACTTAGCACCGGAGTCTCCGGATAGAACGGAGTTTCCGGTGGTACGAATCATAGTCTCCGGACCCAAACTCCAGAAATCCCCAGAAAATGATGGGGACATGCATGTAGCTAGGAAACTTGGATTTTAGGAATATTTTGGCTTGGGACAAGAAAAAACAAAAAGGGATGGTATTCACACTCAAATATTGTAAGATCCAAACAACTAAAACACCAAAATTTGAGTATGTTTTCCATTACAATAACAAAGCTCAAACTGAAAGAAAGAAGTCAAATACAAGCCAAATAAGAACCAAATAAGAACCAACTCTTCAAAATAAGAGGTTGGTGGCCTAAGCCACCATGTAAGAGATCATGGTATGTCACCGCGAAGATATATCTTGGGTGCATGGCAAATTCTCGACATTGAAGCTCACAATTCAACATTAGAAAAAGAGAGATACTAATGAATTTTTGCTTTGGGAATAATGGGGGAGAGGGAGAACCCAATGTGTTAGGATAACACCCCCCCTATGTCCATGCCTACACCTAAACCTAAACACGTATCAATTATAGGGGTGTGTGCAAGATCCTCAAGTCAAACTCCTAGAATCAATGATATTTAGCTCATTCCTCAAGAACATGAATCTTGCATCATCAAGTGGCTTTGTGGCGATGTATGCCAGATTATCCTTGGTGGGGACATATGCTAGCTTAATATCACCTCTTTCCACATGATCCCGAATGAAATGATGACGAATCTCAATATGGTTCGTCCATATGTGTTGCACGAGGTTGTAGGCGATCTTGATGGAACTTTCATTGTCACACATGAGAGGTACCTTATCCAAGTGAACATCATACTTGATGGAGGGATAATAACCCGGTAGGCCAACTCCAAGGTGTAATCCGGCCCAAAGGACGCTGCGCAAGATCCGGCCGAGGATAAAGGAACTTCTAGAAGGCCCAAGTTTGTAGGCCTGGTAATCCGGATTGTGGGTTACGGTAAGGAAAGCTAGGGTTTTGTATGCAGTGTCCGGGTAGGATTCAGGGTACGCCTTGGATGGCAAGCCAAGGGGTTCGGGTGCTTTATAAACCGATCCCTAGGCCTAGTTTAGAGAGATCTAAGAGTTCTAGCAATATCGCCTGATATCGATTATCCAGTGTAACACGAGAGTTGAATCATTATGTTGAGATCGGAGACTCGGCGACTTGATTGCCGGCTACCAGATCGAATATCATCATGTTTTCCTCTGAGCTAAACCCTCTCCCAAACGCCTGTGTCGTCTTGCCCCAAGATGAGTTACCCCTGGTAACGTCTGCCGTGATTATCCCACGACAGTTGGCGCCCACCGTGGGGCCTGCGTCCAAAGGTGTTTACATCACGGGAGAAGCTCGGAAGAACATGGAGAATCTAGTCATCGGCGAGATCTACACCGACCACGAAGGAGAGAAGATGGTGGACGATTCCGGCTGGGGGCCAGAATCGGATCACCTCGAATCCGGATTTATCGTGACAATCGGCCAGATCAGCATCTTCATCGGTATGGTACGTACATCTGGTTTAAAAGGACAATATCATGTGCATACTACAGGAACTTCTAACAGGGACAAAAAGATACGGAAGCAAGCGGTAAACTCGGTTTCCTCGGCTGTCCCGGGATACCTGAGATGGTCAGAGCAAGATGTAACATGGAGCCGAAGAGATCACCCGGAAAGGATAGAACACCCGGGAGTCTTAGCATTGGTAGTTGCACCACAGGTCAATGGTTACGAGTTGAAAAAGGTCCTGATGGATGGTGGGAGCAGTATCAATATTCTGTATTGGGAAACCTTTTCAAGCATGGGTCTCAAGGAATCTCAGCTACAGAAAAGTTCAACAATCTTTCATGGGATAGTGTCGGGTCACTCAGCGTGCCCCGAGGGAAAAATCGCATTGGAGGTAGCTTTTGGAGAATCAAAGGATAATTATCGAGTTGAGTGGCTCACTTTCGAGGTGTTTAAATTGCGCAGCCCGTATCACGCGCTATTCGGAAGGCCGGCTTATGCTGAGTTCATGGCTAGGCCGTGTTATGTGTACCTACAGTTAAAAATCCCGGGTCCTAGGCACACCATCACCATACATGGAAGCCGGGATATAGCAGCAGAGTGCGATGAAGGAGATTCAGTAATGGCCGAGCAAGCTTGCAGAAAAGAGGAACTCAAGTATTACCGATCTCAAGTAGACCCGGATGACAGAACAGCATTGAAAAGGCCGAATACCGAGGAAGAGAGAGAGCAAAATTCAAGGCATCACAGGACACCAAGATGATAGCTTTTGTGGAGGGTGATCCCACTAAGCAATTTACTATAGGGTCTAACTTGGACAGCGAACGGGAGAAGGCACTTGTGGAGTTTATTCGTTCGAATGCGGACGTATTCGCCTGGACGCCTAGCGACATGCCAGGTATCCCTACAGAGTTGGCAGAGCACAGTTTGCACGTAGACCCCAAGTCCAGGCCTGTGAAGCAGGGCTTGAGGAAAATGAATGAGGAAAGAAGGAAAGCTATAGGAGAAGAAATTGCTCGGCTGTTGACAGCCGGCTTTATCATGGAAGTATTTCACCCGGATTGGTTAGCAAATCCGGTTCTCGTGATGAAAAAGACCAATGAGTAGAGGATGTGCATTGATTTTACGAGTCTCAACAAGCATTGCCCAAAGGATCCGTTCGCACTACCAAGAATAGATCAGATCATAGACGCGGTAGCTGGAAGTGACCTATTATGCTTTCTGGACGCATATTCCGGGTATCATCAGATTAAGCTCAAGAGGGAGGATTGGGAGAAAACATCATTTATAACCCCTTTTGGGGCCTTCTGTCACAAAACCATGACGTTTGGATTGAAGAATGCTGGCGCAACTTATCAACGGTGTATTCAGAAGTGCTTCGAGGACCAAATTGGACGCAACGTCCATGCTTATGTGGATGATGTGGTTATCAAGACCAGGAAGGCGGAGCCATTTATCGATGATCTAAAGGAGACGTTCAAGAACTTGAGGAGGTATCAGATGAAGCTTAACCCGACAAAGTGCGTGTTTGGAGTTCCAGCCGTGAAATTACTCGGCTTTATCGTTTCCGAGAGAGGAATTGAGGCAAACCCGGACAAAATCAAAGCTATCCAGAGTCTGAAAAAGCCGGAAAACTTGAAGCATGTTCAAAAGCTCACGGGCTGCGTAGCAGCCTTGAGCCGATTCATATCCAGACTCGGAGAAAAAGCAATACCCTTGTACCGGCTCTTGAGGAAATCTGATAAATTCGTATGGGATCAAGAGGCGGATGAGGCGTTTGAGGCACTAAAGAAGCAGTTATCTGAAGCACCAGTACTAGCGGCCCCGGGTCCTAAAGAACCTATGTTGCTATACATAGCAGCTGGCCCCCGAGCCGGCAGTGCAGTAGTTGTTGTGGAGTGCAAAGAGGATGGGAAAGGTTACCCGGTCCAGAGACCGGTTTATTACGTCAGCGAGGTATTATCAGAGGCAAAGCAGCGCTATCCGCATTGGCAAAAGCTGGTGTTCGGGGTCTTTATGGCCAGCCGGAAACTGAAGCCGTATTTCCAAGAACACCCCATAACAGTGGTTAGTTCAATACCAATGTCGGATATCATCAGAAACTCGGACACGACAGGAAGAATAGCCAAATGGGCGATAGAGATGGGGGATTATCACATCAACTACGAGCCCAGGTCAGCAATCAAATCTCAAGCTTTGGTCGATTTCGTTAATGATTGGACACACACAGGCGTGACCACCATGGCTCCAAGCTCCGAGTCTTGGATCATGCACTTCGATGGGTCAAAGCAATACGAGGGATCAGGAGCCGGAGTGGTGCTGACATCACCTAAAGCAGACAAATTGAGTTACGTACTACATATTCACTTTGATTGTTCCAACAACGTGGCCGAATATGAGGCCCTATTGCATGGCTTAAAGGTAGCCAAGGAGATGAACATTAAGAGGATACGATGCTTTGGAGATTCGGACCTTGTGGTACAGCAGGTATCAGGAACATGGGATAGAAAGGACGCAACTATGGCAGCATACCGCAGAGAAGTCGATAAGGTTGCCGGATGTTTTTCCGGGTATGAGGTGGAGCACATAGACAGGAGAAAGAATGAGGCAGCAGACGCCCTTGCTAGACTCGGCTCGCGCAGAGAGCCGGTTCCACCCAACGTTTTCCTGGACGAATTATGGCGACCATCAGTTAAAGCCGAGTCTGAAGAACTGGCAAATTAAGACCCGGATTTGGAGCTCGTGGCCACTGTGTGCGCTGTTCCCGAGTGGACAAAACCGTTTTTGGCCTACCTATCACGAGGCGAGTTACCACAATAGGAGGTGTTAGCAAGGCAAATTTTGAGGCGAGCAAAGGGATATTCTATCATCAATGGGGAGTTGTACAAGAGAAGTGCAGCAGGAGTCTTTTTGCGCTGCGTAGCACCAGAAGAAGGCCGACAGATTCTCAAGGAAATCCATGAAGGTGATTGTGGGCATCATGCATCCACAAGATCCCTTGTGGCCAAAGCTTATCGACACGGACTCTTTTGGCTCACGGCTCTAGCAGATGCGGAGCGCTTAGTGGCAAGGTGTCACGGATGTCAAAGGTACGCTCGCCAAACCCACGTACCGGCTATGGAATTACGGACCATCCCGTTAACTTGGCCGTTCGCTGTATGGGGTATGGACATGGTTGGTCCCTTTCACATGTCACCTTGCAAGAAGACACATCTTTTAGTGGCTATTGATAAGTTTACTAAGTGGGTTGAGGTTATGCCAGTCACCAATTGTGAAGCAGCTACAGCAGTCAAGTTCCTGAAAAGAATTATCTATCGGTTCGGGTATCCACACAGCATAATTACCGACAATGGAACCAACATGTCCCTTGGCGAGATGGAGAAGTTCTGTGGCAACAATGGAATCCGGCTTGACGTAGCATTAGTGGCTCATCCACAGGCCAATGGACAAGTGGAGAGGGCAAACCAAGAGTTGCTTCGTGGACTAAAACCACGGCTGCGGGTCCCTTGCATTAGGGCTGCGGGTGCATGGGTTGACGAACTACCTTCCGTGGTTTGGGGTATCAACACTACGCCTAACAGATCTACTCAGATGACACCATTCTTCATGGTTTATGGTGCGGAGGCGGTGTTGCCGAGTGATATTATTCATGACTCACCTCGGGTATCAGCTTACGTCGAGGTGGAGAACGAGAAGACCCGGCAGGACGCCGTAGATATGTTAGAAGAACAAAGGGAACAAGCCTTGGAAAGATCAGCCATATATCAGCAAGACTTACGGAGGTATCATAACCGGCACGTCAAAACCTGGGTCTTCCAGGAAGGAGACCTGGTTCTGCGTCTGGTACAGTCAAACGAAGGAAAACACAAGTTATCACCACCATGGGAAGGACCGTTTATCATAAGCCGGAATCTGCATAATGGATCATATTACTTGATAGACGCAAGGGAAGAGTCGGCTACAGTTAACGACACCGCTCGCACCACTTCGTCTATGCAGGAAAGAGACAGACCATGGAACGTGGCTCAGCTACGCCCCTACTATACTTAGTATAGACTATATTGGCAAGAGGAATTGCACGATGTAACAGGCGGCAGGTTTCAGACGCACTCTTTTCCCTACCCAGGGTACCCTTGGGGACTGGATAGGTTTTTAATGAGGCGGCTTGCTGACCTAATTTTTTCATATCAAGTAAAGAGGTGGTCATTCTTATGTTCTTCAGTCTCAGTATGTTGCATATATCTAGGTCTTGGGGGCTGATTGCTTGAATAGCACAATTACAAACTCAAAGACCCGGCCTTGATGCCTATGAGTTATAAGGGCCGATTACTCGCAAACGAGTACGGCTGCAATCTTATAACCGGACAAAGGAGCCAAATTTTCTTGACTTTTCTTACTTAAACTCGATGTGACTCGCACTAAAATGGCATGATTTGCTCGCTTACGATTACAATCAGCCATGAAGCCCAATGGGACCTGCCTGACCCTGTTTTCGTATAGATGTAACAACATGATATCCATGCGAAAGCCGGCTTACAGTACAAGATAGTCAAAAGGGTCATCTAAACCACAAGTTATGCAGAGTACAGGGCTAAAAGCCGGAAACTCAACGATTATTAAGCATAACTTCAAAACCTATGTGAAACGGCTCTAGGTTTCGGGCTTAGCAGCAAACAATTTGTTCTCTTTAAAAGACCACGTATCCCAGACTCGGAACTTCGGGTCTTGGGGACTCGGGATTTTGAAAAAGAAAAAGTTGCTTAGTTGCTCAGGCTCAAAAAACCCAAACATCCGAGTCTTGGGGACTTGGGGACTTAGAAGCAAGTCCGCTCGTCAACACCCATGAAACTCGGAAACCGAGTCTCACAAAAGGAAAAATAAAGAAAGTCGGATATCAAGAACAAGTGGGTTCAAAAGTAGATAAATTTAAACTCATCCAAAAGGCCAGAAGAGGCACAAGGAGTATCAAGAATTTAGAGTGCATTACAAACTTCGGCAAATAGTATCAAGGGTGCACAGGCGCACCATCCAAAAATAATTATTTTAAACGACACATCGGTCGACTGACGCATATGAAGTGGCGTCAAGCAGCATGTATCACTCGGCGTTCTGGGCTGCGGCGTCCATCTTCGCCTTGCCCTTGCCATCACCTGTGGTAGCAGTAGCACCCGGATCAGCAGTGCCAGCTCGCGCAGGAGGGGGAACGACTGGTGTGGAGGTAGCGGGCGCAGAGTCGGCTTCGGCCTTCTTTTTGGCGGCTTCCTCCCTAAACTTAGCAGCTTCCTCCTTCCATCGGGCAAGCATATCAAATGGCTTGGGACGATCCGCCTTAATCACCTTGTCATCAGCATCATAGGTAGGGAGGATAGAGTCGACATCCAATTTGTCAGCAATCACACTGGCCGGGTGACGAACTTCCTTCTGGATGGCCTTGAAGTTCTTCGGTAAGAACTTAGACCCGTCTTGGTTAAATTCTGGAAACCCGCCTATAAGCTTGGCCGGCTCTAGCTTAGGAAGATAAGCTTTAGCCAGTGCGAGCCCCCGGGTTACCCCAACCCGGCATGAAGAGCGTTTCCAATGCCAAATCCACTCGGGAATGGTGGAGCAGACATCCAGCAGTTTTTTCATGTTACCTGGCCCAACACCCGGCAGTCGCAGTTCATCAAGGATCCATCCGATTCCGGCACAGAGCTGCCGGACAGTATCCTTAATGTTCTTCAGCTTGGCAATATCATCTTCATCAGGGATCATATCATCCGGGCCTGCAGAAAACAAGAAAAGCAATGAGTAAGGAGATCGACTATTTATCCAAAGGAGAATCCGGGTCTTAGTTATTAAAGTCAAGGATTGTACCAGTTGCTGCACGATAGGTATCGGCAATCTGAACAGAAAGTGTCGTCAGCTTGTCCTCTGCTGCATGAGCCCTCTTTCTATACTTCCTTGTGATTTTCCCGCTCCTCCGAGCTTCAGCTTCAGCTGCCTCGCACAGAGCCGTCTCCTTCTCAATGCGTTTGGCGGCCTTCGCCAATTTCTTCTCAGATTGGGCCACGAACGTCTGAGTGGAGACACAAAGAAGGATTAGTCGGACATACCACGAAGTTCCAAGCAAATTATTAATAAGTTCACTCGGAACTTGGGGACTAGATAAGGATATAAGTGGTATTGTTTGAACTTACCTCATGCTTAGTTATCAAAGCCTCCAAGATATGTTCTTCATCAGCCCTCAAGGTGTGAAGAGCACTAAGCATCTGGGCAAATGTCATATCTTCAGGACGAACACCAGAAGGGCCGGCAGATTGGTCGTCTGGCTGAGGAACTTTTCCCGATCTTGGGGTCGAGACCCGAACCGTCTGGGTATCCGGGTTAGGGGAACCCGTCCTCGTCTCCAGGACCTCGATCTCCTCGTCCATTTCTTCGGATGATTTTGGAGACCCGGCTTCCTGATGAGCCGGGTCACTAAAGGGGTCTTGTTCCTGGTCGTCTTCAGCCTCATCGCCAGCTGCAGCGTTCGCGTTATCAGTCGGCCCCTCCGTCCCCCTGTTCTCAGGTTCTATGTTCTCCGGGTCACTAATGGTGACTTGGGCGCTAAGGAAAAAAGAGAAAAGCAGTTAGTAATAATGACTGAAAGTTATCAGGTATGAAAGGGTATCGTACAGCGGAGGCTTACCCGGCGTTCACAGAGTAATCCGGTGGGAGTTCGCTGCTGGAAGCAGATGAGGTCGTCAAGGGGACCTGTCGTGGGATGATCACGGCAGATGTTACCAGGGGTAACTGATCTTGGGGCAAGTCGACACAGGCGTTTGGGAGAGGATTCAGCTCAGAGGAAAACATGGTAGAATTCGATCTGATAACCGGCGATGAAGTCGCCGGGTCTCCAATCTCGCTTTATTAACTCGATCTCTTTGTGTACAATGGATACTCGATATTCGATGATATGATTACTACTTGGATCTCTTCAAAACTAAGCATAGGGCCGGTTTATAAAGCACCCGTCCCCCTACCCGGCTTGCCCTCCAAGGCACAGCTTGAGTCCTACCCGAACACCGCTTACAAACCCTAGCTTTCCTTACTGCAACCCACAATCCGGGTTACAAGGCCTATAAACCTTGGGCCTTCTAGAAGTTTCTTTATCCTTAGCCGGATCCTGCGCAGCGTCCTTTGGGCCGGGTTATACCTTGGAGTTGGCCTACCGGGTTATCATCTCCTCATCAGTAGTCCCCAGAATAGCTTGGGCTTCAAAGATCCCTCCTTGAAGCGCTGGCTATTCCCTGCAAAAAATATCAATCATACGATCGTGCAGAAACCGAGTTGAAGTACCTCATGAAATGACTAGGCCCAACTCCCTGGTGGCCACATAATAACCCGGCTTTCCTTCCAGATGCCTTGCTCTACTTCCCGGTCTAAGCCTTGATAAGAATAGCAAAACTTTATACTTTTCTCGATAACTTGACTTGATACCGCGGAGAGGATCTGCTTCCCTTTTTCATTCGGAGACCTCGATCTACACTTAAGGCGTATCTCGCAGATTTCACACAAATAGCCGTTACCCCGTAATTTCCGGGTCCCACCCGTTGGGATGAGTTTTTCCACCCCGGCCGTTATAAATAAGTCCTTAGAGGTAACCCTAACCCCAACGGCTCACTTTCCCCCATTTCTCCTCCTTCCTTCTTTCGTGCTCGAGCTCCCAGAGCGTCACCACGGAAGCCTCGCGCGCATCACCGGAGCCCATCCGTTGCCGGTTGCGCTCCGCCACAGCGCGCTCCGCCCCGCCGCCCAGATCCGCCGCAAGACCCCCAGCCTGTCCGCCAGGAATCGCGAAGGGGCACCAAGCTTGCGCCATTTGCCTCCGCAAAGCTTCACTTCAATCCCCTCCGGTAAGTCTCTCACATTATCTAATTTTCCCTCACAACTTCTTAGTTCTCTCTCAGATTGGATCTGGATTGGGCCGCCCACGATTTCTCGGGTCGCGCCGAATTAGGTCACTAGCATTCACTCTAACCCACCCAATAGGTAGGATATACCCTTCAACTCATTCTCCTACCAGCTGTAATCATTAATTTCACCAATAACTTGGAAATGGAATTCCCAATCCGGGCTTGAGCCGCCCAAACCTTCCGCCCCTGTTCCTATCACCCGGAAAACCCTCCTTCTCCGGCTCATTTGCTCATAACAGATGTACGGACGCCCACTTATCACCCCCAAACGCTCATCCATGCATAAGATTCTACAACTTTTGTAATAATGCACGATACCCGGACAATTCATACCTTGCTTAGCAAGATAATACCCGGATCATATTTAACTTCCAGGCTAACTTGACACCACTCGTCAATACTCGGTCAACTGATAATTTCCGAGTTTTGTTTCTCACATCTTTTCTTATGACGCTTTTTCAGGTTAACCCCATGGCACCCAAGAAGCAGGGAAAGCTGCCGGCTAAAGCTAAAACCACAAGCTCCATATCTGCCAACTGGGCGCGGTCCTCCGTCACCAAGGCCAAACTAGAGGAACTGGTCGAACTAGGGGTTCTCCCCTCTCAAGAAATTATCCACTGGAGGGTACCGGGTAACGAAACCCGGCCCACCCCGGCAGAAAATGAGGTAATCTGTTTTGTTGAACACGTGACCCGGGGCTTCCGGCCTCCGGGTCACCCTTTCTTCCGCGACGTTTTAAGCCATTATGGCCTTCGCATTTTCGACATAGGACCCAACTCTGTACTAAACATCTCCCATTTTATCGTTCTCTCCGAGTCTTACTTGTGCACTCCGCCAAGTTTGGCTCTATTTGTCGAACTTTTCCAGTGCAAACCGTGCCGCGAAAGCGGAGACGGTGCACTTCTTACTTGCGGCGGGGTCTCTATCCAACGCCGCAAGAACTCTTTAATGCCTCCTCTCACCCTCAACTCCCACGTCAAGCATTGGCAGCTCTCGTACTTTTATTGCCGGGACACCTCCCCACCCGGCGAAAAGAAGTTGCCGGGTTACTCGGAGGGCCAACTTGACATTTCTGAAACCTTCAATGGGTTTGCCCCTGACCCGGAAAGGGAAGAAATTCTGCCTCTATTGGCTAAAATCTCCATCCTTTCTGCCCAAGGCCTCATCGGGCTTAACCTGGTGAAGACTTGGGTCGATTTCCGCATCCAACCCAACTCCATTCGCACAAAATTGATGTGCGAATACTCGGGGCAAACCACGGACCCCATTCGATACTCCACCAGCAGCTTCGCTCCTAGTGACACCAACAAGACAATCAAGGGCTTTCTGACAGAGAAGCTCGAGGTAATCCGGAACATAGCCGGATTAGAGCCCTTCACTCTCGAGAACCCGGCCCCCGCGGTAAGGACCTGGTTTTCTCGATTTCATCCTTATCTTCTTTACTTGATACAATCATTAACCCTTGCTCTTATGCTTTTACTTCAGGCCGATGATGATTTCTGGAAGATGGACGCTTCTCCTAACTCCGGAAACCCGGAGGAAAAAGAAGAGGCCGCTAACTCGGACGAAGGTACATGCTCAGTTCTTTTGAGTTCGTCACATCCCACTTTTCTTTTTCCTATTGTAACCATGGTAACTTTCAGAACAAGAAGACCAAGACGAGGAAGAAGAAACTGACGGCAAAGTGGAGTCCGCCAGCGATGAAGATGAACCAGAACCGGCAATTAAGGCCGGATCTAAAAGAAAACCCCAAGGGGTCGTCTTCAAGGTTTTGCATCAATTTCTCACATCTAATTCGCGTTCCTGTGATAATATTCCTGAGCTGACCATGGCATTACCCCCTTTTGCCATACCTGAAGGAGTCGCCTATGACCAAGCGCAGGGTAACTCGGAACCACCCGGGCGATGATACCCTTAACCCGGGTATTTCATCACCTCCAACTCGGCATACTGGTACTGACCATACCCTTATTTAAACATAAAGATCCTTCTAAAATACTCTCTCGCAAGGTAACCTCACGCCTCGTTTGGTATTTTTCAGTTTCATCCGGTTCTAGCAGCGAATTCCCTGCAGACCTTATGGTGAATCCCGGGTAAAGTTCTTTTCCTAATGTTATACCATACTCTCGCCGTCTTTCTCACGGCTATGTGCTAACTGTGCCTTCATATTTTTCACAGGGCCACGGTCGTTATTAGTGACCAAGAAGACATGGAAACCGAGGACCCGGGCAAAGAGAAGCCAAACGACGTGTTCGCCGCAGCTGGTGATGAACAAGCGCCACCGACAGACCCGGCTGGGCGAGAAGCCGGGTATCTGATAGCCTCGCACGCAAGCGAGAAAGAAGATACTGCCACTTTGGGCGCGAGAGGAAGAGCAGACCCCGACATTCGAATGACCCGGGTGCCCTCTCCTGCTAAGAGGAAAACTTTTTCTCCAAGTTTCCGCGACCCCGAGACTTCTAACTCGGGTAACGATGATTTTGACCAGCTGATG
Source organism: Alopecurus myosuroides (assembly GCA_028641055.1). Taxonomy (NCBI): domain Eukaryota; kingdom Viridiplantae; phylum Streptophyta; class Magnoliopsida; order Poales; family Poaceae; genus Alopecurus; species Alopecurus myosuroides. Next base: position 437,820,841 of record CM054058.1, on the reverse strand, counting down.
AGCGCTCTCCTCACCATGAAAGCTTCAGAGAACAACCTCCTAGAGTGTATGTCTGCAGCGCATCAGGTAATTGACACCGGATATCTCTTGGTACATACCTAGTCCCCAAGTTCCGGGCATAACTTATCGAAGTTGTGCTCGGTACTTCACGCAATACCCGGTTTTTCATGATATCCGACTGACACTTTCCGTTCTTTACAGGCGGAAGTGACCCGGTCCGATGAGGTGTTACTCAAGACCGAACATCTCCTACTTGCTGAGGTAAAACGAAGAGAAGCTCTTGAGGCCAACATGGAAATTTTGAAAAAAGACGTTTCCAAATACAAAAAGAAGTACCATACTGCTCAATCCGCGCTGAAGAACTTATCGAACCAGATTGCGGATACTTATCGCATCTTGCTAAGTAAGCTTTTTGCCTTCGACTAACTTAATTGCCTCTACTTTATCGTTATGACAATCGGGATAACTGATATACTTTCCTTTTGTTTCAACTGCAGGTGCGAACCTCGCTGCTCCAGAGGACGATGCCATTGCCAAGGTAAAAACATTGAAGACTGTGCTCCGGACCTTTTTTGCCGGCACAAAGCTTATATTGGACGCTGTGAAGTGGCCTTCCGAGGTATACCCGGGTGAAGAGAATCTTGTGCAAGCTTGCTCAACGGTGCCTGGATGGATTGAGATATGGAAGCGCTCGTCCTGCCGGATCGGTATGACCCGGGCCTTGACGCTGGCGAAGGCTTACTTTCCTAAGCTTGACCCGGCAAAGGTAGTATCCGGGTTTCCAGAATTAAAGGCTGATGGCTCTAAGTTTACACCCAAGGACTTCAAGGCCATACAATCCGCAGTACGCCCCTCGGCCACCGCTTTGGCCGATAAGATGAACCTGGGCACGATCATGAGCTCATACGATGCTGAAGGAAAAATCATATTGGAAGAGGCACCCCCTCCTTTTGATATGCTGGAAAAATGGGCGACTGATCTGGCCAGGAGAAAAGAAGAAGCTGCAAAGAGAGAGGCCGAGCTAGGATTACGACCGTCTACCTCTACGCCAGCTGTCCCGCCACCTATCCGTCCCGACGCGGAAAGTCCGAGTAATGCTGCTGGAAAGGCTAAGGAGCAGATCCAGGACCAAGACCCGGAGGACCGCTCTCAGGATACCGAGTAGAGAGTTATCTGGTACTTTTGTGCTTTAAAACTAATATGATTTTGATGGTGCGTCTGTGCACCCTTGATATTGGTACCATCACTTGTAACGTACTTTTGGTTCGGAATATGTTTGTGCCTCTCCCGGCTTTTGATAGTCTTGACACTTGTCTTTATTCTTTAAACTTATTCTCGATACCCAACTATTTGTTGATTCCCTTTGCGAGACTCGGTTTTCCGAGCATCACGGGTTTTGATAAGTGGACTTTTCTTGAAGTCCCCAAGACTCGGAAGCTGGGGTCTCTCGGGCTTCAATAGCTAAACAGTTAGTTTCTATTTCGAAGTCCCCAGTCCCCATGACCCAAAGTACGAGCCAGGGGGGTGCGGCCATTCTCAGAGGACAAATTGCTCTTTACCAAGCCGAAAACCAATAGCCGTTTGCGTAAATATTGAAGTCATGATTAATACTCGTTGAGTTTCCGGCTATTAGCCTTGTACTCTGCATAGACTTGTGGTTTAGATGACCCTTTTGATTATCTTGTACTGTAAGCCGGCTTTCGCGTGGATACCATGCTGTTACATCTATACGAAAAACAGGGTCAAGCAAATCCCATTGGGCTGCGTGGTTGATTGTAATCGTAAGCGAACAGATCATGCCACTTTAGTGCGAGTCACATCGAGCTTAAGTAAGAATAACCAAGAAATTTGGCTCCTTCGTCCGGTTATAAGATTGCAACCGTACTCGTCTTGCGAGTAATCGGCCCTCATAACTCATAGGCATCAAGGCCGGGTATTTGGGTTCGTGACCGCTATTCAAGCAGCTCAGCCCCCAAAGACCTATGTATGTGCAATGTATTTTGATGATACTGATGTATTGATAATAACAAGTACCACTTACTTGTAATCGAAGCAAAGACCATGACAATACTTGAAAACCATCTCTTTTTATTGATACGATAAAGTTTGGGTCAGCAAGCCGCCTCATTAAAAACCTTCCAGTCCCCTTAGGTACCCTGGGTAGGAAAAGAGCGCGTCTGAAACCTGCTGCCCGTTACACTGTCTAGTTCTTTTCGACAATTTGTCCCGGGCTGGCGCGACCGACGCACATTCTCCACTTGTTAGACCCTTTCATGACGAGTACCGAGTTTGCTAGCCAATCCGGGTGTGTCGTTATCGCAGCGCTGCTAGCCGTAGACGACGATGTGATTTCCCCTTCTATGTCGGACAATTTGGAGGGATCGTTCCTGATGAAAGCCGCCATCTTAGCATCTTGCTCTGCCCTGGGTTTTTCTTTTTCTTCCTCAGAGCTCGGTCTTTTTGAAGTTGCCCTTTCCTCCAGGTCCGCTTGAGATCGGTATTGCCTGAGTTCCTCTTTCCTACAGGCTTGCTCAGCCATTGCTGCATCCCCTTCATCGCACTCAGCCGCTATATCTCGATTTCCATGTATGGTAATGGTCTTCTTAGGGCCCAGAATTTTCAGCTGTAGATACACATAGCACGGCCTTGCAATGAATTTGGCATAAGCCGGTCTTCCAAATAATGCGTGATAAGGACTACGCAACTTAACCACCTCAAAAGTAAGCCACTCAACTCGATAATTGTCCTTTTGATTCCCCAAAAGCTACTTCCAACGCAATTTTTCCTTCAGGGCACGCTGAATGACCCGGCACTATCCCGTGAAAAACTGTTGTACTTTTTTGTAGCTGAGATTCCTTTAGACCCATGCGCAGGAAAGTTTCCCAGTACAGGATATTGATGCTGCTCCCTTCATCCATCAAGACTTTTTTCAACTCATACCCATTGACCTGTGGTGCTACTACCAATGCTAAGACTCCCGGGTGATCCACTCTATCCGGGTGATCCCTCCTGCTCCATGTTACCTCCTGTTCTGACCATCTCAAATACCTCGGAACAGCAGAAGAAACTGAGTTAACCGCCTGCTTTAGCATCTTTTTGTCCTTGTTAGAGCCTCCCGTAGTATGCACATGATACTGACCCAACTGTTTGGGGTTAGCCTGGAAACCTCCCGCTCCCCCTTGATTGTTGCCCGGATTTCCTGCTGCCGGGTTACCGACTGGGGGTGGACCGTTGCCCAAATTTCCACCTGGACCCGGGCCTCCTCCCCGACCCGCACCTCGCATGGCTCTGTTTACTTCCTCGTTCTTCCATCTCTGTAAGTCGGCGCATTGCTCCAAGGAGTGATTAGCCGGCTTGCCGTTCCTGCTGTGCTTTGGACACGCCATCCTGAATATGTCCCAACTGTTGCCTGGCCTCGGAGGTCCCTGATAGTGTCCTCCATTATGATTTCCGGTATTAAAATTCCCTTCAGATCTGGGTCTCGAAGACCCGGCTCCAGTATTAGCTACAAACTCGGAACCTCCTTCAAATGGGCGCTTGTTCTGACTATTTCCGTTATTACTCGGTGCCGATCCATTGCCGGTTCTTCCACTACTACTGGTATTCGCCTTTGCTTTCTTGTCATCAACTTCCTCCTCTGTAGTGTCTGTTGCGGCGTGCTTGTTGCACGCATCCATTAATTCTCCCATCGTAACCTCCGATGCATTCCTACTGGACTTCATGCGGGTTAACTTTTGTACTAAAGGAATATACTTGCATGTTTTTGCCATAGCTTGTAGCGCATCTTTGGGCTGAATATCCGTGGATGAGTGAAGTATCTCCATAACCCGGCGTACCCAACTGCGTGCTGATTCTCCCTTCTTCTGAACGCATCGCTCTAAATCATCAATAGTGAATAGCTTTCTGCACGTTCCATGAAAGTGCTTGACGAACGCGGTCTTCAGTTCTTCCCAGGACTTGATCGATTTTTCTGGCAGGTTGGTGAACCATAACTTTGCTGCTCCTTCTGACATCATAAAGTACATGAACTTGGCTTGAAGATTCTCGGACGCATTGCGGATTGACATTGCCATCTCGTAACTACTCAACCATGTTTCCGGATCCATGGTCGGTTCATAATTCACTACTTTTCCCGGCTCTTTGAATTTTTCCGGGTAAGGTTCAGCTCTGATGTCATCCGAGAGACACTTGGGCCCTGCGAGGACGGTTGAGGCTGGCCTTACTCGGGAAGCGTGCGATCCAGCCGGGGGCGCGGCGGGGCGCGGGGCTGCAGGCAACCCATGTGCAGCAGACCCGGCCCCGGCTCTCCGAGCCCTGGAGCTATCCACAACGGCCTGCGCCACCGATGCTGCCGGAACACGGGGAGGAGGCGGCATTTGCTGCTGCTCTTCCCTCCGCCGCGCCGAGTTTGCTTGAGTATTCCCTTGTTGTTGACTGGCGTATGGCGTCCCATGCATCCCGCTTCTGTGGTCCGGGTAATTGGCCTGCTGCGCCACTGCAGTGTGCAGTAGATCGATCGCTTGCCGGGTCCTTTCTGCATGGGGCGATTCTCCTACCGGGATCTGGTTCAATGCAAGCGTTGCTGCATACACGTTGTCCATGGGATTGTTGTAGTGGCCTGCTGGTGTGCGAAACCGTGACGGTGGCTGTGGTGGCAGCTCGTTGCCGGTTGTGACTCTGGTTCGTGGTGGGGGTAACCCGGCCTGCACGTTTGCCGCGTGGGCTTCTGCTGTTGCCGGCTGAGACGCAGTTCCCTGGTTTACCGCTGGGATCGGTTGATCCTGAGGCGTAATGAACAAAGCTGCCGGGTTAATGACCCCACCCGTGGCCGGTAGTCTAGTTTGATGTCTCTGGTGTACTCTAGATGTTTCCTCTCGGAGCCGGGTTTCCAATGCATCCAGCTCACGTTGACGCGTAGCCATCCCTTGTTTCTCCGCTTCCACTTGCCTTCTTTGCTGTTCCAACGCGCGGCGGGCCACATCCAGGTCCCTGACACGTTCCGCTGCGTTTTCTGGAGTGATAACCGTAGCGAGGACCGTGGGGTCTAGGATCAGATTATTGTCGAACAAGGCCGGGTGGCGCGGGTTTGAAGGACCTGCCCCCGGTGTCCGGTTTTCCAGGAATCCGAACGTATTCGCGTGCAACTCCTCATCCGCCGCACGGCTAGTTACTGATGCCGACTCTCCGTCGACCCGGGCCGGATCCGGGTTTCCGTTAGCTGCGTCCTGCCGCTGCGCCAATGCCTGAGCCGCCCCGACCGGAGCCGTGGTCACGTTTCCTTGATTAAGGTTGGCTGCGGGAGCCGTGTAGACCGCCGCTCGGCGTATTACACTTGTTGTGAGTTCATGCTGATCTTCTCCGCTGCTATCTTCTCCGTACCGATCTTCCAGCAGGTCCTGGATAGATTCAGTATCATCCTTTCCATCGTCCGGGTCACGCGGGGCCCATGCCGGCTCCTCCGGCTGTTCCCACTGCGCGATGGATTCTTCTATCTGATCTGTTGCTCCAACTGATTCTTCTCTATCTGATTGGGCGTAAGTAGCCTCCCCTGACACAGAATCAGATCCAACATCGTCAGGAACCGAGCCAGAGGTACGTACCATACCGATGAAGACGCTGATCCGGCCGATTGTCACGACAGATCCGGATTCGAGGCGATCCGATTCTGGCCCCCAGCCGGAGTCGTCCACCACCTTCTCTCCTTTGTGATCGTCGTAGATCTCTCCGACGACGAGGTTCCTCATGCTTTTTTGAGCTTCTCCCGTGATGTAAACACCTTTGGACGCAGGCCCCACGGCGGGCGCCAACTGTCGTGGGATGATCACGGCAGATGTTACCAGGGGTAACTGATCTTGGGGCAAGTCGACACAAGCGTTTGGGAGAGGATTCAGCTCAGAGGAAAACATGGTAGAATTCGATCTGATAACCGGCGATGAAGTCGCCGGGTCTCCAATCTCGCTTTATTAACTCGATCTCTTTGTGTACAATGGATACTCGATATTCGGTGATATGATTACTACTTGGATCTCTTCAAAACTAAGCATAGGGACGGTTTATAAAGCACCCGTCCCCCTACCCGGCTTGCCCTCCAAGGCACAACTTGAGTCCTACCCGAACACCGCTTACAAACCCTAGCTTTCCTTACTGCAACCCACAATCCGGGTTACAAGGCCTATAAACCTTGGGCCTTCTAGAAGTTTCTTTATCCTTAGCCGGATCCTGCGCAGCGTCCTTTGGGCCGGGTTATACCTTGGAGTTGGCCTACCGGGTTATCATCTCCTCATCAGGACCGATAGCGGGACCCGGAATTGCCCAACGCGTGGATGATTGGGAGATGGATGACGTTGAGGAGATTTGGAGGGTTGAGGTGGAGGAATACTGGCCTTGTCGTGGGATAATCACGGCAGATGTTACCGGGGGTAACTTATCTTGGGGCAAGACGACACAGGCGTTTGGGAGAGGGTTTAGCTCAGAGGAAAACATGATGATATTCGATCTGGTAGCCGGCAATCAAGTCGCCGAGTCTCCGATCTCAAGATAATAACTCAACTCTCGTGTTACAGTGGATATTCGATATCAGGCGATGTTGCTTGAACTCTTAGATCTCTCTAAACTAGGCCTAGGGATCGGTTTATAAAGCACCCGAACCCCTTGGCTTGCCATCCAAGGCGTACCCTGAATCCTACCCGGACACCGCATACAAAACCCTAGCTTTCCTTACCGTAACCCACAATCCGGATTACCAGGCCTACAAACTTGGGCCTTCTAGAAGTTCCTTTATCCTCAGCCGGATCTTGCGCATCGTCCTTTGGGCCGGATTACACCTTAGAGTTGGCCTACCGGGTTATTATCCCTCCATCAGTAGTCCCCAGAATAGCTTGGGCTTCACGAGATTCTCTTTGAAGCGCACGCTATTCCCTGCAAAATTATCAAGCTTCACAAATTCAATGAAGGCCGGGTCAAATTGCTTTGATAAGCAGCTAGGCCTAACTCCACGGTGGCCATATAGTAACCCGGCTTTCTCCAAGTCTCTACTTATCTTCCCGGGTTAACACCCTGATAAGAATGTTAAATATCCGGCTAACTTTACTCGATAATTGACCCTGATGTTGCGGAGAAGATCTCATTCTTATTTCCGTCCGGATATCTCGTTCAGCACTCATAGCTCTGGATGGCACCCACCGGGTTCGGGGTCGGGTCGGCGCCCCCCATACCCGCCCCAACTTGTCGGGTCTCATTTCTTACCAGACCCACGACCCGGTCGGGTTCGGGTCCCCAAATGTACCCATTTAAGGAGCGACACCGACACATGTGGGAAATAAAACAATGAAATATTGTGATGAGGTTGGTGGTAATAGACACGTGTGTACATGTGTTATCTCCGGGACTCTAGATTTCAACGCGTCCATGTGATGTGTGAGGTTTGTGGTCCATAGCTCGTGGATGTGTGGTTAGGAATATGATCATTAGGGATATGATTAGGACTTAGAGCGGGTCTGCGGGTATGCGGGTACGGGTTTGCCACCCCCATACCCGCCCCACTAGACCTGGCGGGTCGAACATTTTACCAAACCCTCCCCATTTAAGGCGGGTACCCGTCGGGTTTGCGGGTTTCGGGGCCCCATTGCCATCCGTAGCACACCCCACAGAATCCAGGCAAATAGCCGTTAACCCGAAATTTCCGGCTGCCACCCGTTGAGCTAGGTTTAGCCGCCCACAACCTTATAAATAGGCACTTAGGAGCAACTCCAACCCCAACGGCTCATTTCCCCCTTTCTTCTTCCTCCTCGCCTCCACGCTCGAGCTCGCAGAGTATCGTCACGGAGACCTCACGCGCATCACCAGAGCCAATCTGCCGCCGGTTGCGCTCCGCCACGGTTCGTCCCGTGCCGCCGCCAAGATCCGCCGCCGCACCCCCGACCTACCCGCCGAGAATCGCAAAGGGACACCAAGATTGTGCCATTTGCCTCCGTCGGGCTTCACTTCGATCTCCTCTAGTAAGTCTCTCATATCCAGTAACTTGCCTTTGCAATTTCTCGATTTATTTCAGATTAGATCTGAGTCAACCCGCCAGTCATTTTTCTTGCCATGCCGAATTAGGTCGCTTGAATTCACTCTAGCTCATCCAATGGATTGAATATAGACTTCACTTCACCCCCCTACTGCCCATAGTCATTAATTTCACCACAAATCTAGGAATGGAATCTCCAATCTAGGCTCGGGCCGCCCAAGTTTTCCGCTCCTGTCTCTGTCACCCGGAAAATCCTTCCTTTCCCGGTTCTTTTGTTCGTAATAGATACATGGACAACCATCCATCTTCCCCGAACACTTTTCAATACGTAAGCCTCCATAATTTTTATAATGATGCTTGATACCCGGATAACTTGTAACCTTACTCCGCAAAATGACACCCGGATAATATTTAACTTCCATGTTGTCTCGATATCGCTCGCCAATACTCGGCCAAATCATGGTTTCCGAGTCTTATTTCTTATACCCTTCTACCTTTGTGCTTTGCAGGTTAACCCCATGGCTCCCAAGAAGCAGGGGAAACAGCCGGCCAAGGCCAAGACCACCAACTCCATATCAGCCAACTGGGCCTGATCCACAGTTACGAAGGCCAAGTTAGAAGAACTGGCCGAGTTAGGGGTTCTCCCCCCTCAAAAGGATATCCACTGGAGGGTGCCGGGTAACGAGACCCGGCCTACGCCCGCGGATGATGAGGTAATATGCTTTGTGGAGCACGTGACCCGGGGGTTCCGTCCTCCGGGTCACCCTTTCTTTCGAGACATTTTGAGCCACTATGGCCTCCGAATACTTGACATAGGGCCTAACTCTCTGTTAAATATTTCCCATTTCATCGTTCTTTCCGAGTCATACTTGTGCACTCCGCCAAGTTTGGCTCTCTTCATCGAACTTTTTCAGTGCAAACCGTGCCGCGAAAGCGGTGACGGGGCACTTCTTGCTTACGGCAGGGTTTCTATCCAGCGCCGCAAGAATTCTCTAATGCCACCTCTCACCCTCAACTCCCACGTTAAACATTGGCAACTCTCATACTTCTATTGTCGGGACACCTCCCCACCCGGCCAAAAGAAACTGCCGGGTTACTCGGAGGGCCTCCTTGATATCTCTGAGACCTTCAACGCCTTCGCCCCTGACTCGGACAGGAAGGCAATCCAACCCTTGCTAGCCAAAATTGCTACTCTTTCGGCCCAAGGTCTCATCGGGCTTAACCTGGTGAAAACTTGGGTCGATTTCCGGATCCAGCCCAATTCCATCCGCACAAAGTTAATGTGCGAGTACTCGGGGCACACCACGGATTCACTCCGGTACTCCACCAACAGCTTTGCAGCCGGCGACACCAACAAAACCATCAAGGGCTTTCTGACAGAAAAGCTGGAGGTAATCCGGAATATAGCCGGATTAGAGCCCTTCACACGCGAGAACCCGGCCCCTGAGGTAAAGATCAGGTTTTCATGTTTTTACCTTCACTCTTTCCACCTGATACAGCTGATAACCCTCATTCTTATATCTCCATTTCAGGCTGATGATGATTTTTGGAAGATCGAAACTCCTCCTAACTCCGAAAGTCCAGAGGAGCAAGAAGACGCCGTTAACTCGGATGAAGGTGCACTCCGAGTTTCACTTAGTTCCTTTGAGTTTGTCGTGGCTCGTTCTTCATTTTCCAACTGTAACCTTGATAACTTCCAGAACAAGAGGACAATGACGAAGGAGAAGAAACTGAAGGCAAGGTGGAATCCGCCAGCGATGAAGATGAAGCGGAGCCGACGATCAAAGTCGGAGCAAAGAGAAAACCCCGAGGGGTCGTCTTCAAGGTTCCATATCGTTTCCTTGCCTCCAAACCATATTCATTTGATAACATGCATGAGCTAAACTTGGCGTTACTCCACTGGCCGTATCTGAAGGAGTCGCCTATGGCCAAGCGCAGAGCGACTCGGAATTACCCGGGTGATGATGCTCTTAACCCGGGTCTTCCATCGTCTCCGGCTCGTCGCGCTGGTATTTAACTTATCCTTCCTTGAATGTAAAAATCTTCTCGAACCATTCCCTTACAGGGTAATTCCGTGTCTTGTTTGATGTTTTTCAGTTTTGTCCGGGTCCAGTAGCGAATTCCCCTCGGACTATGCGGTGAATCCCGGGTAAAATTCCTTTCCTGATGTTTTATCATATTTTCATCACCTTTTTCTAGTTATACGCTAACTACTCACTCATACTGTCCATAGGGCCACGGTCATTATTAGCGACCAAGAAGATATGGAGACCGATGACCCGGGTAAGGGGAACCCGATTGATGATACGATAGCCGCAGCTAGCGGCGAAGAACAAGTGCCACCAATAAACCCGGCCGGACAAGAAGCCGAGTACCCGATAGCCTCGCATGCAAGCGAGGAGGAAAAAGCTGCAGCTTTGGGTGCGAGAGGAGGAGCACCAGACTCCGATATTCGGAAGACCCGGATGCCTTCTCCCGCCAAGAAGAAGACTCCTTCTCCGGGTCTCCAAGACCCTGGGTCCTCTAACTTGGGTAATGATACTTTCGACCAGCTGATGAGTGCTCTCCTCACTATGAAGGCCTCGGAGAGAAATATTCTAGAGCGAATGGCAGCAGAGCACCAGGTAACAATACTTGATATCTCGTAGTATCCATCTAGTCCCCAAGTTCCGAGCATAACTTGTTGAAGTTGTGCTCGGTACTCTGCGATATGCTGCTTGCCCTGATATCCGACTGATACTTGTACTTTTTGTCCCTTACAGGCACAGGTCACCCGGTCTGACGAAATTTTGCTCAAGACCGAACAACTTCTGCTTGCCGAGGTGAAGCGGAGAGAGGCCCTTGAGGCTGACGTGGAAACTTTGAAAAAAGATGTCTCCAAATACAAGAAAAAGTGCAGCACTTCTCAAACCGCACTGAAGAAATTATCGGACCAAGTTTCCGATACTTATCGCATCTTGCTTAGTAAGTTTTTGCTGCCAACTGACTTCATGCCTCTATTTTGTTACACGATACTCGGAATTACTGATATGGCTTTTCTTTATTTCGACTGCAGGTGCCAACCTTGCGGCCCCAGAAGAGGATGCTATTGCAAAGGCTAAAACTTTAAAGACTGTGCTCCGGACTTTCTTTGCCGGCACCAAGTTTATATTGGATGCCGTGAAGTGGCCTACTGAGGTATATCCGGGTGAAGAAAATCTTATCCAAGCCTGCTCCACTGTGCCTGCATGGATCGAGCTTTGGAAACGCTCGGCATGCCGGATTGGTATGACCCGGGCCTTTACGCTGGCTAAGGCTTACTTTCCTAAGCTCGATCCGGCAAAGGTGATATTCGGGTTTCCAGAATTCAAAGCGGATGGCTCCAAGTTTGTACCCAAGGACTTCAAGGCCACACAATCCGCAGTGCGTCACTCGGCAACCACTTTGGCCGATAGTACGGACCTGAATACACTTATGAGTTCGTACAATGCTGAAGACAAAATCGTGAAGGAGGACGCACCCCCGCCCTTCGATATTTTGGAGAAATGGACTGTCGATTCGGCCAGGAAGAGGGAAGAAACCACGAAGAGGGAGGCCGAGTTAAGATCAGAGCCAACCACTTCTACACCGGCTGTCCTTCCCCCTGTCCGTCCTGATGCGAAGAAGCCGGGTGACGATGCCGGGAGAGCTGAAGAGCAGGCCCAGGACCGTGACCCGGAGGGCAAGGGCAAAGATGTGGACCCTACTCAGGAAGCCGAGTAGACAAATGCCATCATGATACCTTGGCCGTTTCGATGCTTTTGTTCGAAACAGATATTATTTTGTCGGTGCACCTGTGCACCTTTGATATTAGTACCGAGATCTGTAACGTACTTTAATTCCTTGATATACCTCGTGCCTCTTCTGGCCTTTGGATGAACTTGATACTTTTGAGCTTATTCTTGATATCCGACTTTCTTTATGTTTCCTTTTGTGAGACTCGGCTTCCGAGTATCGTGGGTTTCGACAAGTGGACTTTTCTCTAAGTCCCCAAGTCCCCAAGACTCGGATGTTGGGGTTTTTCGAGCTTAGTGACTAAACAACTTGTTTCTGTTTCGAAACCCGCAGCCCCCAAGACCCGAATTTCCGAGTCTGGGATACGTGGTCTTTGCGAAGAGAACAAATTTGTTGTTGCTAAGCCCAAAACCGGAGCCGTTTCACATAGGTAATGAAGTTATGCTTGATAAACATTGAGTTTCCGGCTATTAGCCTTGTACTCTGCATAACTTGTGGTTTAGATGACCCTTTTGACTATCTTGTACTATAAGCCGGCTTTCGCGTGGATACCATGTTGTTACATCTATACGAAAACAGGGTCAGGCAAGTCCCATTGGGCTTCATGGCTGATTGTAGTCGTAAGCGAGCAAATCATGCCACTTTAGTGCGAGTCACATCAAGCTTAAGTAAGAAAAGTCAAGAAAATTTGGCTCCTTTGTCCGGTTATAAGATTGCAGCCGTACTCGTTTGCGAGTAATCGACCCTTATAACTCATAGGCATCTAGGCCGGGTCTTTGGGTTTGTAACTGTGCTATTCAAGCAATCAACCCCCAAGACCTATATATATGCAACACACTTGGTGATACTGATGTACTGATAGCAATAAATAATACTTACCTGTAACCGAAGTAAAGATCATAACAAAATAAGACTTGATAACCATCTCTTCATTGATACGAGAAAGTTTGGGTCAGCAGGCCGCCTCATTAAAAACCTTCCAGTCCCCTTAGGTACCCTGGATAGGAAAAGAGTGCGTCTGAAACCTACTGCCCGTTACATTGCTTAGCTCTTCTTGGGAATCTGTCCGGAACTGACGTAATCGACACACATTCTCCACGTGTTGGTCTTTTTTATTATGAGTATCGGGTTTGCTAGCCAATCCGGGTGAGGTGTTTCCATGACGCGGCTGGCTGTGAACGGGCGTGCGATTTCTTCTCTTATGCCAGATTGTTTGGGGGAATCACTCTTGATGAAAGCCACCATCTTAGTATCTTGTGCTACCTTGGACTTTGTTCTTTGGTCTTCAGTACTCGGTCTTTTCAGTGCTGCTCTGTCATCCGGGTCTGCTTGAGACCGGTACTTCTTGAGTTCCTCTTTCCTGCAGGCTTGCTCAGCCATTGCTGCGTCTCCTTCATCGCATTCAGCTGCTATATCCCGGCTTCCGTGTATGGTGATGGTCTGCTTAGGACCCGGGATTTTTAGCTGTAGATACACATAACACGGCCTAGCCATGAATTTAGCATAAGCCGGCCTTCCGAATAGCGCATGATAAGGACTGCACAACTTAACCACCTCGAAAGTGAGCCACTCAACTCGATAATTGTCCTTTGATTCCCCAAAGGCTACTTCCAATGCGATTTTTCCCTCGGGGCACGCTGAGTGACCCGGCACTATCCCATGAAAGATTGTTGTACTTTTTTGTAGCTGAGACTCCTTGAGACCCATGCGTAGAAAGGTTTCCCAGTACAGGTGATACTGCTTCCTCCATCCATCAGGACCTTTTTCAGCTCGTACCCATTGACCTGTGGTGCGACTACCAATGCTAAGACTCCCGAGTGTTCTATTCTTTCCGGGTGATCTATTCTGCTCCATGTTACATCCTGTTCTGACCACCTCAGATACCTCGGAACGGCCGAAGAAACCGAGTTTACCGCTTGCTTTAGTATCTTTTTGCCCTTGTTAGAACTTCCTGTAGTATGCACGTGATATTGACCCAACTGTTTGGGGTTAGCCTGGAAACCTCCAGCTCCCCCTTGATTGTTGCCCTGATTTCCGGCTGCCGGGTTACCGGCTGGAGGTGGGCCGTGGCCCGGGTTTCCACCTGGACCCGGTCCTCCTCCCCGTCCTGCACCTCGCATAGCTCTGTTCACTTCCTCGTTCTTCCACCTCTGTAGCTCGGCGCACTGCTCCAAGGAGTGGTTAGCCAGCCTACCGTTCCTGCTGTGCTTCGGGCACGCCATTCTGAAGATGTCCCAATTGTTGCTCGGCCTTGGTGGCCCTTGATAATTTCCTCCATTGTGATTTCCAGTATTGAAATTTCCTTCTGCCCTGGGTCTTGAAGATCCGGCTTCAGTGTTGGCGACAAACTCGGAGCCTCCCTCGAACGGGCGCTTTTTCTGACTGTTTCCGTTGTTACCCGGCGCTGATCCATTGCCGGTTCTTCCACTATTGCTTGTGTTTGCTTTCGCTTTTTTGTCATCAACTTCCTCTTCTGTAGTATCTGTTGCGGCGTGTTTGTTGCATGCATCCATCAGTTCTCCCATCATGACCTCTACAGCGTTCCGGCTAGATTTCATGCGAGTTAATTTTTGCACTAAGGGCGTGTACTTGCATGTTTTTGCCATAGCTTGTAATGCATCCTTGGGTTGAATATCTGTGGATGAATGAAGTATTTCCATAACCCGGCGCACCCAGCTGCGTGCCGACTCTCCCTTCTTCTGGACGCATCGTTCTAGGTCATCAATAGTGAATAACTTTCTGCACGTCCCATGAAAGTGCTTGATAAACGCGGTCTTCAACTCCTCCCAAGACTTGATAGATCCTTCCGGTAGATTGGTGAACCATAACTTTGCTGCTCCTTTTGACATCATCAAGTACATGAACTTGGCTTGAAGATTCTCGGATGCATTGCGAATTGACATAGCCATCTCATAACTACTCAACCACGTTTCTGGATCCATGGTTGGTTCGTAATTTACTACTTTACCCGGTTCTTTGAATTTTTCCGGGTAAGGTTCAGCCCTGATGCTATCCGAGAGACACTTAGGTCCTGCAAGAATGGTCGATACTGGCCTTACTCGGGAAACGTGTGATCCTACGGGGGGTACGGCTGGGCGCGGTACTGCTGGTGACCCTCGTACCGCAGACCCGGCCACGGCCCTCCTGGCTCTGGAACTATCCACGACAGCTTGTGCTGCTGGTGCTGCCTGAACACGGGGAGGAGGCGGCATTTGCTGCTGCTCTTCCCTCCGTCGTGCTGAACTTGTTTGGACATTGCCGGTATTGCCTTGTTGCTGACTGGCGTATGGTGTCCCATGCATTCCACTTCTATGATCCGGATAATTAGCTTGCTGTGACACCGCGGTGTGCAGCATATCTATCGCCCTCCGGGTCTGTTCTTCGTGGGGCGACTCTCTCACGGGGATTTGATTCAATGCGAGTGTTGCTGCGTACACGTTGTCCATGGGATTGTTGTAGTGACCCGGCGGTGTGCGAAATCGTGACGGTGGTGGTGGTGGTAATGTATCGCCAGTTGCAACTCTAGTCTGGGGTAGAGGTAATCCGACCTGCTCGTTTGCCGGCTGTGTTCCCGCGGTTGCCGGCTGAGGTGCAGTTCCTTGGTTTGCCGCTAGAATCGGCTGATCTTGAGGTGTGATAAATAGTGTAGCCGGATTTATAACCCCACCCAACGCTGGTAATCTGGTTTGGTGCCTTTGATGTATTCTAGTTGTTTCCTCTCGGAGCCGGGTTTCCAGTGCATCCAGCTCACGTTGGCGCGTGGCCATCCCTTGCTTTTCTGCTTCTACTTGCCTTCTCTGTTGCTCCAATGCACGACGGGCTACATCTAAATCCCTAACACGTTCCGCCGCGTTCTCTGGAGTGATAACCGTGGCAAGAACTGTGGGATCTAGGATCAAATTGTTGTCGAACAGGGCCGGATGCTGTGGATTTGAAGGACCCGCCCCTGGTGTCCGGTTTGCTAGAAATCCGAACGTGTTTGCCTGCAATTCATCGTCTGCTGCGCGGCTGGTAACTGATGCCGATTCTCCATCAACCCGGACCAGGACCGGGTTTCCATTAGCCGCACCTTGCTGCTGGGTCAATGCTTGTGCCGCTCCGACTGCGGCCGCGGTCACGTTCTCCTGATTGAGATTGGTCGCGGGGGCCGTGTAGACCGCAACCCGGCGCACAATGCTTGGCACGAATTCATGTTGTTCCTCTTCACTGCTATTTTCCTCATACCGGTTCTCCAGCAGATGCAGGATAGATTCAGTATCATCTTCTCTCTCGACCCGGCCACGCGGGGTCCATACCGGCTCCTCCGGCTGTTCCCACTCCGTGGTGGGTTCTTCTGTCGGATCTGTTGTTCCAACTGATTCTTCTCCATCTGATTGGATATAAGTGGCCTCCCCTGACACAGAATCAGATCCAAAATCGTCAGGGATCAAACCGGAAGTACGTACCATACCGATGAAGACGTTGATCCGGCCGATTGTCACGATAGATCCGGACTCGAGGTGATCCGACTCTGGCCCCCAGCCGGAATCGCCCACCATCTTCTCTCCTTCGTGGTCGGTGTAGATCTCGCCGATAACTAGATTCTCCATGTTCTTCCGAGCTTCTCCCGTGATGTAAACACCTTTGGACGCAGGCCCCACGGTGGGCGCCAACTGTCGTGGGATAATCACGGCAGACGTTACCGGGGGTAACTTATCTTGGGGAAAGACGACACAGGCGTTTGGGAGAGGGTTTAGCTCAGAGGAAAACATGATGATATTCGATCTGGTAGCCGACAATCAAGTCGCCGAGTCTCCGATCTCAAGATAATAACTCAACTCTCGTGTTACACTGGATATTCGATATCAGGCGATGTTGCTTGAACTCTTAGATCTCTCTAAACTAAGCCTAGGGATTGGTTTATAAAGCACCCGAACCCCTTGGCTTGCCATCGAAGGCGTACCCTGAATCCTACCCGGACACCGCATACAAAACCCTAGCTTTCCTTACCGTAACGCACAATCCGGATTACCAGGCCTACAAACTTGGGCCTTCTAGAAGTTCCTTTATCCTCAGCCGGATCTTGCGCAGCGTCCTTTGGGCCGGATTACACCTTAGAGTTGGCCTACCGGGTTATTATCCCTCCATCAGGCCTGGTGGGCTGGGGAGGTGGAGATGCCCGGGTTAAGGGGATCGTCGCCCGGAGAACTCCGGGTCACCCTACGTTTGGCCGGGATAGGATCCTTCAAGTGTGACGAGTGTGACAACTGTTGGTTAAGTCTATGCATGGTATCGAAGGAGTAAGGTTCAGATGATATAGAAGAAAAGGGAACCTTGGACACCACCCCTCTGGCCTTCCTCTTGGCCCCAACTATTGTTTCTTGATCAGATTCGGTAGCCTCCGGGTCATCCTCATCTTTTTCATCTTCGTCCTCCAGCCCTATGAGCCGAGTATGTATTAGTGGGAAAAAGTTGAATGGGAGGAAAACAATGCAAGTGAAGATGACAAGAGATCCGGATTAATACCTTCATCATCATCAGCCGGCTCGTCTTCTTCTTCCGGGTCTCTGGAAGAAGGGGAGGTTTCGATTCTCCAAAAAGGATCATCAGCCTAAGACAAAAAGATAAAAGTAAGAATTAGAAGCTGTATCAAGTCGAAAGTGTGGAAATAAATTTATCAGTATCGGGTCTTACTGCTGGAGCCGGGTTTTCCCGAGTGAACGGAGGTAACCCGGCGATGTTCTTTATCACCTCCAACTTCTCCGTCAAGAAGCCCTTGATGGTTTTGTTGGTATCGCCGGTCGCAAAGCTCTTGGTGGAATATCGGAGCGCGTCCGTGGTGTGCCCCGAATACTCGCACATCAATTTGGTGCGGATAGAATTGGGTTGGATCCGGAAATCAACCCACGTTTTCACTAAGTTGAGCCCAAGAAGGCCTTGGGCTGAGAGGACGGCTATCTTAGCTAGCAAGGGCTGGATCACCTCTCTGTCCGAGTCAGGGGCGAAAGCATTGAAAGACTCGGAAGGCTCGAGGAGGCCCTCCGAGTAACCCGACAGTTTCTTCTCGCCGTCTGGGAAGGTGTCGTGGCAGTAAAAGAAGGACAATTGCCAGTGTTTGACGTGGGAATTTAGATTGAGGGTTGGCATTGGTGAATTCTTGCGGCGTTGGATGGATACCCCGCCGCAAGTGAGAAGTGCTCCGTCACCGCTTTCGCGGCACGGCTTGCACTGGAAGAGTTCAATAAACAGAGCCAAACTTGGCGGAGTGCACAAGTATGACTCGGACAAAACAATGAAGTGGGTAATATTCAACATAGAGTTAGGCCCTATGTCGAATACCCGGAGGCCATAGTGGCTTAGGACCTCCCGAAAGAAAGGGTGACCGGGAGGACGGAATCCCCGGGTCACGTGCTCTATGAAGCAGATTACCTCGTTTTCGACGGGTGTGGGCCGGGTCTCGTCACCCGGTGCCCTCCAAAGAATATCCTTCTGAGAGGGGAGAACCCCCAACTCGGCCAGCCCTTCCAGCTTGGCCTTCGTGACCGTGGATCGCCCCCAATTGGCGGATATGGATTGGGTTGTCTTCGCCGGGGCCGGCTGTTTCCCTTGCTTTTTGGGAGCCATGGGGTCAGCCTGCGAAGCGCAAGGAAAAAAGATACAGGAAATGAGACTCGGAAATACTAGGTTACCCGAGTATATACATGGAGTATCAAGGAGATATGCAAAGTAAGAGTTATCCGGGTATCATGCCGCAGAGTGAAAATTACGAGGTATCCGGGTATCAAGTATGATTATAGAAACTACTGGTTACTTACATATTGAGAGGTGTTTGAGGAAGACGGATGATTGCCCATATATCTACTGCAAGCGAAAGAGCCATATATCTACTGCAAGCTTCAAAGAGAATCTTGTGAAGCCCAAGCTATTCTGGGGACTACTGATGGAGGGATAATAACCCGGTAGGCCAACTCCAAGGTGTAATCCGGCCCAAAGGACGCTGCGCAAGATCCGGTCGAGGATAAAGGAACTTCTAGAAGGCCCAAGTTTGTAGGCCTGGTAATCCGGATTGTGGGTTACGGTAAGGAAAGCTAGGGTTTTGTATGCAGTGTCCGGGTAGGATTCAGGGTACGCCTTGGATGGCAAGCCAAGGGGTTCGGGTGCTTTATAAACCGATCCCTAGGCCTAGTTTAGAGAGATCTAAGAGTTCTAGCAATATCGCCTGATATCGATTATCCAGTGTAACACGAGAGTTGAATCATTATCTTGAGATCGGAGACTCGGCGACTTGATTGCCGGCTACCAGATCGAATATCATCATGTTTTCCTCTGAGCTAAACCCTCTCCCAAACGCCTGTGTCGTCTTGCCCCAAGATGAGTTACCCCTGGTAACGTCTGCCGTGATTATCCCACGACAATACTCTTTGAGTGTTTGCCTCATCCATAGCAATTGGGTGCAAGCACTAGCAGCCGCCACATACTCGGCTTCGGAGGTGGAGAGAGATATACAATTTTGCTTCTTGGAATACCAACTCACCAAAGACCTACCAAGAAATTGGCCAGCTCCGGAAGTAGAATTCCTATCATCTTGATCACCGGACCAAGCCGAGTCCGTGTACCCCTTGAGATAAAATTGTGCCCCCTTCGGGTACCACAAACCAAACCTTGAGGTATGAACTAAATACCAAAAGATCCTATGGACCGCTACCAAGTGGCTTTACTTAGGAGCCGCTTGATACCTTGCACACATACCAACACTCAAAACGATATCGGGCTTAGATACACAAACGTAAATCAAAGAACCGCTCATAGAACGATACAACTTTTGGTCCACATCTTTACCGTCCAGATTGCGCTTGGGGTGGCATTTGACTTCATAGAAGATGGCTTCTATTTTGCACCTTGGAAATTAAACCTCTTAAGCATGTCCTGGGTATACTTGGCTTGAGAAATGAAAGTCCCATGATCCAATTGCTTGATATCAAAGCCAAGGAAGAATTTAAGCTCTCCCATCATGGAAATCTCAAACCTGCCAGTCATAAGCTTCGAGAACTCATTATTAAAAGCTTGGTTAGCTGAGCCAAAGATAATATCGTACACATAGATTTGGAATATGAAAAGCTCTCCTTTACCCTCTTTGTGAAAAGGGTGGGGTCGATCTTCCCAACTTTAAACCCACGGTATATGAATAACTCTCTAAGGTGCTCATACCACGAACGTGGTGCTTGTTTAAGTCCATAGAGAGCCTTATCGAGCTTGTATACATGGTTAGGGAAGTTGGGGTTCTCGAAGCCCGGAGGTTTTTTAACATATACCTCTTCTTTCAATGGACCACTATACAAGTTTTTTTTGACATCAATTTGTTGCAATTTTAAATTATGCGAAGATGAATATATAAGAAGGATATGGATGGACTCAAGGCGAGCCACAGGAGCATAGGTTTCATCAAAGTCAATTCCTTTCACTTGAGTGTAGCCTTGAGCCACCAATCTTGCCTTGTCCCGTATGACAATGCCAGGCTCATCTTGCTTGTTCTTGAATATCCACTTAGTGCCAATAACATTGTGGCCATCCTTGGGCTTCTCAGCTAGCTTCCAAACTTTATTGGGCTCAAAGTTATTGAGCTATTCATGCATAGCTTCCAACCAATCAGAGTCCTCAAGAGCTTCAAATACTTTCTTTGGTTCCACCATGGATATGTGAGCTTGATTCTCACTAAAGTTTGCAAATTTCCTTCTAGTAGATCTTCTATTTTGAACATATTCTAGGACCTTGTCATCGGATGCATCAATAAGCTTCAAGGCCCTTCTAATCCTCTTAGCACGACGGGTTTCGATCTCCCCATTATTGCGAGGAGGGATCACTTGATCATCTTGATCATTTGGGTCCTCGTCTTGACCGGTTTGTTGGCCTTGATCATCATCATCATGAACACTTGGTTCAACTTTTGGAGAGGAGGATGAAGAAGATTGATCTTGGCCTTGACCTTGACTATCTTGAATGATAGGAGTGGTTCCATCTTGCATAGTAACTTGGTCAACAAGAGTAGGGTCTTGAAATTGTTATTTGGTAGGTGCATAACTTAGCTCCTTCGCTTGTTCTTATATTGTATAGGAGGGCTCCACTTGTGTAGAGCATAATTCTTCTCGAGTTGGCATAAGGTGTCCCTCAATGGGGCGGAAATATCCCACACCCATCCTTCCTATGGCTTCTTGAGGCATTTCAACATCTACATTCGAAACATGAAATTGTGCCACTCGGGAGCCATCATTTTCCTCGGAAACCACAATACAAGATTCTATAACTATCCGCGAGTTTTTGTTAAAGACTATATAAGTGTGGGATTCGGCACCGTAACCAACAATCATACCTTCAATAGTTTTATATTGGAATTCAGACAACCAAACACTTTATCAAATAGAAACACTTACAACTGAAGACACGGAAGTAGGAGACATTGGGTTTGTTGCCGGCAAGGATCTCATATGGAGTATTCTCTAAGCCCTTGTGAATGTAGAGGTGGTTGGAGGAGTGGCATGCGGTGGATATGGCCTCGGCCCATAAATATTGGGGAGAAGGATACTCCTCCAACATTGTCCTTGCCATATCCATTAGAGTTTGATTCTTCCTTTCGGCTAAACCATTTTGTTGAGGGGTATGTGCGGCGGAATATTGATGACGAATACCCTCTTCACTACAGAACTCATTCAAAGTGTAGTTCTCGAACTCGGTGCCATTGTCACTCCGAATAGCCATGATTGGGACATTGTGTTGACGTTGTACTTGATTGGATAAGTCCATGATGATTTGTTGGATCTCACTTTTCGACTTGAAGAAATAAACCCAATTGTATCTTGAATTGTTATCGACAATCACCAATCAATACTTCTTTCCTCTAAGACTTTCCTCGGGCACGACACCAAATATATCAACATGGAGAAGCTGCAAGATTCTCTTTGATGAGATAATGGTCTTGGCCTTATGGGAGGAATCATGCATCTTTCCTTGAACCCACGACCTACAAACGTGATATTTGGAAAAGGAAACATTTTATTTTAGTCCGAGAATTAGGCCATTTTGTGAATACTTTGTAAAGTTCTCATGTTGACATGGGATAAGTGGTGATTCCACAACCACCCCATGTCCTCCTTTACAGAAGACACATCGCTTGAGAGTTGGTATACTTCGAAAAGTCCACCACAAACAACTCATTTTCTACATGTCCCACGTATGCGAAGTCAAGAGTCTTGCTCCTCAAAAGGAGCACAACATTATCATCAAAGAAGACGGAGAAACCCATCTTCCCAAGAGAATGAACTGAAAGTAAATTGAAACCAAGGGATTTGACAAGCATGACATCCACGATAGTGACATCGGGAGCAACCACAACCTTGCCAAAACTCGTTACCTTAGACTTGGACCTATCACGGGCGCATCATTTGTATTTGGGTGCAACTCCGTCACAAGTTCCTTGCTTCCGGTCATATGACTAGTTCATCCACTATCAATTATCCATTTAGACCCACTGGAAGCATAGTGCTATAAGATATCATTGACTAGATTTGGGACCCGAGGAGGGTCCCCTCATGTTAGCAAGAAGGGTCTTTGGAACCCAAATGGTAAAGTAAATGAAACCTTCAATTGTACCAACATATTTAGCTTGTCACAACACCATAATAATAAACATATAAGAAATGGTGTGGATTGTTAGTTCCCGCGGGGTTGCTACGAGTAGTGTCGTCCCTAATGACAATACCACTCGAAGAAACACTCTTCTTAGATTTTGCGGGCTTGGCCTTGTTCTTCTTCGTCTTCTTCTTCTTCTTCTTTTTGTTCTTCTTGGCAACATAGCCAAGACCTTGCTTGCCCACTTGTGGTCTAGGAGAAACCACTTGTGGCTTGGGAGCAACTTGTGGCTTATAAGCCACCACCTTCTCAACACATGGGCTCTTGACCTTGTTCCTTACTAGCTCTTTCTTCAACCTAGCATTCTCCTCAATAATATTTGCATGATCACAAGAACAAGTAGAGGTACTAGGCACATTGAATTGATTGAGTTGAGTTTTAAGTTGTTCATGTGAATCTTTGAGAGTAGAGTGTTCACTCTCCAAGGCCTTGTGAGCCTTGGTGAGCTTCTCAAACTCCACGGTTAGTTTATCATGACCAACCCCAAACTCAACATTATCCTTTTTTAGCTTTCTTATATTTACAAATTTCAAGGTCACGTTCTTTAGTGATATTAGCAACAAGTTCATTATGTGACTCTTCAATAGTTTCGAGTTCCTCTTGAAGAGAAACTCGACCCTCATGCTCTTCCTCAAGTTTCATAGAGAGAGATGCCTTTTCATCCGCATCCCTCCTTTCAATCTCACATTTCTTTCAAGAGCTTCATAGGCCTATCCCAATTGGCTCACGAGGAGATCAAAGTACTTCTTTGTCTCACCTTGCAAGCTAGACATAATATGTTCCAAAGAGGCAATTTCATCTTCTACACTATGACTAGCAATGTTATTCATGTCATTTGTAGTCTTAGAGATGATAGAAGATGCTACCTCCGAGGCCTTAGCCATGAAGCACTTGGCGTTGGGTTGAGAAAGATTCTCATTGGGGGATTCGAAGAGAGGTGTAAAATATGCAGTTGATGAAATATAAAGAGCGGTCACTTCACTTGTAGATTCTTCTTCTTCATCACTTTCGGAATCATACTCTTCTTGAGTCACTATCACAAACTTTGTGGGAGACTTATCGTTGAAAGGTTTCTTATTGAAGTGAGGTTTCTTGTAAGCAACCTTGGACTTGTCCTTGCGAACAAGCTTGCCACCATGATGTTCCCTGTTTTCATAGGGGCACTCCGCAATGAGATGGTGCTTGTCTTGACAATTGAAGCAACACCTCACTTTTTGAGTCCCTTCCTTGCCATATCTAGACTTGGTCTTCTTCTCAACATATGCCTTGGACTTGGGAGGATTCTTCCAAAACTTATGCATGGAAATAGCAATGACATCCTTGAGCATGGGGTCATATTCTTGATCCTTCAAATGGGACAAGTCCTTAATGCAAGATTCTTGATGTTCAACCTCCCTTGACACTACCTTGGCCTTCAAAGCAATGGAAGCTCCTTTGTGCATTCCCATGGCCCTAGCACGATTGTCAAGAGAATTCTTTGTTTTAACTTGGAAGGAGATAATTTATTGCATTACTTGGGTTGAGGTCAAAGATGCAAATGCATGTCTTCCTTGAAGGATCTTCAAATCTGAGGGCTTAAAAGGCATGAGACCACTAATTTACTTCCTATTGATCCAAGAATCATCAATATACTTGGTACCAACATTGTTGAATGGGGTGGCAAGTGTCTTGAGACTTCGATACATGTCTTCATGGTTCTCACCATCATGCATATAGAATCCTTCGGCTTCATTGCTCAAGGTATCATACCTATTCCTTTTCATGCTATCATTGCCCACAAATATGACAACAAGAGTATCCCATGTTTCTTTCACGGTGGAATACTGTTTGAAGATGATACATGTGGTTTGGACCCATGGCTTGTTGAATGATGGACAAGGCTGTGTAGTTGAGTTGACAATCTATAAGTTCTCATCTTGTCAAGTTCTTGTGGTCATGTGGCTTGTATCCATCTCGAGTGACCCTCCAAATCTCAATACAACAATAGTTTCAGATAGTTTCCATGTAATATTGGCAATCACCAAAAGAACGTGCATCAAGGTTAGGAGTTTCTCCTCTAGGAATTATATGAGGATGTGGGACGGGAGGATCGGGAGAGTAGTGCCCCTCAATGCAGGTGTAATATCCTTTTCCTTCCGTACCCTTATCGGTGGAGTTCTTAGCGGAAGCATCTTTAAGTGGTTCACCATTTCCCCATTCTTGGCACCCTCCATATTTTCATCCGAAGGAGATGAATTGGACGTCTCCGGTTCCTTGGCTTTCATGAGTTGCAACATGAGAGTTCCCAACTCATCAATTTTTCCCTCCATGGATGAGGTCAAGGAACTTTGCAATACCTTGAGATCATCCATAGTGACTTGTGTCGCGGGACCGGTGAATCCCGTATCACCTTCCATACTAATCTCTTAGGCGCTTAAGCCCAATAATAAGAGTCGAGGCTATGATACCAATTGAACGGATAGTATGGGCACCTAGAGGGGGGGGGTGAATAGGTGCTACAACTAATTTTAATTTTTCTTCAAGATTAGGCTTGACATAAAGTTAAATTTTCTAGATAATGCAACTAAGGTGAATTTACCTATATGACAGGAACACTAACAAATACAATACAAGCACAAATAAAGGAGAGGGGAACGACATAACCGATATGAAGCACACTAAGACACGATATATTCCCGAGATCCTCCTTGTTAAGGGAGTACGCCTCGTGGAGGGGTGTGAGTTTCGCCACAAAGGCCTACTCAATGACACAAAGGCCTCACCGTATTCTCCGATGAACCCGGCCACAAAGGCCTAGTACACCTTACACTATTGATCCCTTTTGAGGCAGGAATCGATTCCTTTACAAACAAGTTTGGGGCACATGCCCACAACCAAATTGGGGGCTCCCAACAATCATTAGAATCATCAAGACTAGAAAGATGTCGAGGTTCTCCACAAGAGGAAACCCTAGACTAGTTCCCCTCAAGCAAATGAGCGTAGAATGGAAAACCGGTTGGTGAAGACATAGATCGGGGCCTTCTCCTTCAATCCTCCGAAGATCAACACTTTTGGGTGGAGGGATTGGGAGATCTAGCAAGGTGGGTGAGCTCTAGCAATGGTGAGATTTATTCTGGACGAGCTAACTTAAGGTAGGAGGGGAGGGAGTATTTATACCCCTCACCAAATTTCGAGTCATTGGAGAAATTTCAGGAAATGTCACACTAGAGACTCCAGTGTAAAGTCCGGAGACTGCAGTCTGATAGATTCCGGACAGCTCCAGACCAGAGACTCCGGAGTGTCTCCAGAGTGACACCACGACACCATCTTCACTTCACACTTGGGAATCGACGAGTCCGGAGACTCCGGTGTATATCGGAGATTTAGCGGAGACTCCTCCCTTTGCGTTGACGCCTTCACGCAGAGGATGTATGGGGTTGAGCAAGAAGCAGCTTGGGAGAAAGTATGGATACTCCGGTGTGAGTCCAGTGGATGACACCACACGTGCAACTCTGGCTTCTTCACAGGAAAGCTCCATACCGGAGACTCCGGCCTAGAAATAAATTTCAGCAGGATTTCTCTTTGTCCTTTTTGAAACTTAACACCACCATATGAAATAATGACGAAAGACCCTGAAAAACATCAGCGCACTTAAGAGTATACATGTGTTGTTAACAAACATCCAAAACAAGATTTAGGTGCATTTGCACTTTGAGTTGTTTTCTACTCGGGTGTGTTTAGAAGCCACCTGAGACTCGTCAGCAACCTCCTCCTGGAAATCGTCGAAATCATCCACCTCTCGAGAATAATTGTTGTAGCAACTGAGGGGATGGATTCCAAGTCCACTGTAGCAGCTTTAGCTAAACCTTCCAGAAATGGGATGGTACACATCTTGGGTGGTTCACTAGGAAGGACATTAAGATTCTAGAGGAAAACAATTCGATCAATGAAAGAGAAGATCACTCAAGAGGAAAACAAATAAAAAGCAAAAATCATAAAACAAAAGGGAAAAAACTTACCTTAGTGTGTTCAGTCAAAGTGCAAAGTGGAGGCAGAGCAGGCGTCAAATCGACTACCTCATTTTCCTTCACTCATGTGATCTGGCGTAATAATTGCTCGAGTTCATTACTCGAGAGTTCCTCGCAGCACAAGCGGTGGGTCGAGTCAGCACTCAAATAAGCCCACATAGGAATTGCCCGAGCCTATAGAGGTTGTACTCGACGCTTGAGGAAAACGGCGGCTAGGTGGGTTCTAGTGAGCCCTTCAGCTTTCAGAGTGGCAACTTGCATCACCAGATCTTCGGTTTGAGCAACCTCCTCGATAGACATCTGGTTTTTCCACGAGCTCCTGAGAACTACTAGCTTGTCAAGATCCACCAAAGGAGAACCATCAGAGTTGGGAGAGTCCTTAGCGTAGAACCATCGACTCCTCTAGCCGGCGACGGATTGGTACTGGGTTGCGCCTTCACATTCAAGAAATGTTTGAAGAGGCCCCAGTTCTATGCTACCCTGAGGTAGAACTCGCACACACGATGAAGCACTCAAGGTGTTGCACCGAGTTCAGCGAAACGTCATGCAATTTCACGCCGTACGCTGCCATGAGCGCCAGAAGAAAGGGGTAAAGACGGAAGGTCACACCTCTGGAGATGTGGTCCACAAAGGCCACTCATTCGTTAGCCTTCGGGAGTGGGCATACTGAAAGCGCATGGTGCCCCCATATGTGGTTTTGGTAATTAATAACAATCCTTATGGACTAATATTTGCATTGAGTTATCCTTGTAGATCTTGTCCATAGGAAATAATGGAGTTCATGTGTTGAACTCCATTAGCTTCCTTGATGGCCATTATTATATTCATGGATTTATATGAAGAATGGTCATGGTTTGAGTTGAGCTTATTTCTAGTGTGTCTTGAAGAAAAGGATTAGGTGATCTTTCATTATCATCTTCAAGACATCATCATTTCAAGTAAGAAGCAAATATACAAGGTTGATCAATCAAGCGATCAACACTCAAAGCTACAATTTGTACCAAGTGGGATTGTGTATCTCATGGTATATTTCCATGGGCATGAACCAAAAGGAAGATTTCATATAGCCCGTGGTCTATGTCGTCGTCAAGCGGTGTTCATCATCTAGATTGACATGGAAGCTCAAGTAAAGCATCTAGAAGATATCCTATGCTTGATGCTTGCCACCCTTTTGTAGATTGTGTCCTTGTGAAGATTTTCCGAGAAGGGTCTCTCCCATAATGGTGTATGGGGGAGCTAGTCTCTCCCATAATGGTGTATGGGGGAGCATCTTGCAAGTCTTCATCAAGCGGAGCTTGTGCTAGCAAGCGCAATCAAGAAAGAAGATCCAACTTGAGAGAGTCAAGATCGTCATCATCTAGATCAAGTGGAATGCTTAAGGCAAAGGTATAATCTTGATAGGTTTTCTATTTTACCGGTCTCGTGTCTTCGGGAGACCGGGTTATAGGATAGATAGTCGTACTATCAAGAGGGGCTCTCAAGTGAGTAACGTGATCGAATTGTTGTGGAGGGCTAAAAACTTTGCATACTTTGCATATCATCTTTCTTGGTTCTTATTTGTCTTTTGTATCCTTTGGGTTCTAGTGCTTGTCGTGATCTTCATGGCAAGCCAAGGTTTATCGAAAACGGTTTTGGTAAGAAAAACTTGTTGCGATTTCGGTGGTGAAAATATCCGGTTCAGCTTTTAGAATGTTTCCACACCTTCCATGTGTGGTAACTTCTCCATTCCTTTTTGTTTGGATATTCCTTGTTATTACCTTTCCAAGCCATTTGGATTCACCTTATTCGGAGTTCATTCGCAAAAGTTATGTGTGTTTTTGTCGCACCCGGACTTCTAGAGGATACTCACAGCCCGCTAAACAGTAGATGATTGGATTACGGGGCCTACCTGCACCCGCACCTCTTACGAGTAGGCCAACACGTATACGTGTGACAACCAACCTCTACTATTCATCGTCTGCGCAAACCATCCCATAGAAATCCGAATACTTCCATTGACGTACTTCATAACATACACACATGGTACGTCAACGGCATTTGAACAAGTGATATCACAACAAATCTCTAAGACACAAAGAAATAGAAATAAGTGGCAAATAGCTCTCACTAGAGCAGAGATAGCAAATACAATCATGCAGAGGACACATGTCCCAACAAGTCAGCATTACAACACAGCGGAAGCATCCAAAGTGTCTGAGTACAGACAAGATCCAAATAGGCCTAAGAGGCCGGAAATGAAAAGAATGGAGCCCATCCACGAAGTCTCGGATCCTGCCCGGGTCCGCTATCTACTCGTCAACAGCCTCGTCATACTCCACGTAGTAGCCACCATGGGGATCCTCGGAAACGTAGTCTGCAGAACACGCAGCCCCAAAGGGGTCAGTACAGACGAGTACTGGCAAGCAAGACACACAAGATACCAAAGTGTACCCGACAACACCAAGTACAGATGCTTTGGGTTCAACGGAAGATAGGTGATACAAAGGTGCGGCATCGGGCTGCACTAACCAACTACAGAGACACGCTACAACATCCGGCTAAAAGAACGGGATAAGGTAGCGCGACAAAAACCAACTATAACTACTGACCAAACAATACCCATCCAGTGTTACCCCCTACTAAGGAAGCAACCCAAGGAAACTCACACTGTTGATTAAGGTGAAGTTCAGGTTATTGTGACAATATTACTATTACTAGTCAAATTATTATTAATTAGGTGTAAGTTGTCTGAGTACTTGTTAGCCATCACTTTCACCAAGTCGTCACATAACCGCGGACAACACGGCTTCTCGAGAAGATTCATCCCTGCAGGGTGTGCTCCAGTACCCGTACACACTCAAGCCACCAACTAAAACTCAGGTTGGCTCGACACGACCCAAACCGTCTCTACAACCTGTCCTAGGAGCCACGGAGCTATAAGGTCCCAGCCACGCAGCCGAATACTCAGCGCAAGTGCGCAAAACTCCCGCAGGACGCAACACCCCGGCAATACAGGCCTCGCCCTATATGCATCATCATCATCATCACCAACAGTAACCATGGGAGCGACCCATTCATGCGTATGAGCAAAATGGAACACCCGAACTAAGTGTGGCTCTTCGGACAAGCTGCAAATCAGGTCTAAGTCGAGGGGGGTCCCATACTACCTCCCGGATGCGGTGAGCACGCTCATCATGGATCAGAGGACAAGACCCTTTTCCTAATTAGGGTCGACACTAGCAGGCTTCAAAACCCTAACCCGGGCCTCCTGCCGGTGCCTTATCATCAAATTATTGTTACCCCAAACATTAACATGATATTGATTATAACAAGCCCATCTATCAAACTAAACAGGTGATAATATAAGTGACAACAAGACTCGAGCACAAACAACCCTAAGCATTATACTACGACACAGGCTAACAAACAACAAGGTTGTAGGTGTGGGGGTGAGGCTATATTCATGGCTGCAGGATGACATGTGATAGGATCGGAACACAACCAACGAATCATAAGGCTAGCAGATTAGACAACGGAAAGTATCGGTATCCAGTGTGGAAAGGACACAATGGTTCATGTGAGTGAATACTTGCCTGCAAACTCAGTAGCCTGGTATTGAGCTAACTCCTCTGAAGTGGTGTCGTAAACCTCGTATGTCTCAACGTCATCGTCTATTCGAGAAGAAGCAAACAAACAACGAAGAGAGACGGACAATCAATAACATGGCATAATGCACAAACATGGGATGATGCATGACAATTTATTATATGCATCAATTTAACGATGAAGGACATAAGAGCAATTTTAAATGGGCCCAATAGCAATTTAAATTGCATTTGGGAATTACCCATATGTAATATTAGTGAATTAAAAGAATTACAAGTAAACATTAGGTTGAAGTGATTACATGCATGAAATGATGCTTTTCTGTTATTAATTCAAGTTCTTTCCATTTTGGTATAGTTTCCATAATTTTTGGGTGAAGAAAATAATAACTACGAATTAATTCTTATTGTTTTCATTTCTGCCATTTTTGGTAAACCAATTTAAAAAAAGGGGGTACTTTCAGTTACAAAAGCATGGGAAATACTTGAAAACATGTGGACAATGTTTCTCTGAACATTTTGAGATATTAAACATAATTTTTGGATCATTAATGAATTTATTATGCATTTTTCCATAAGCATTTTTATTCTGCCCCTTTTAGTAAACAGAAGGAAACATGTTCAAATTTAATTCAATTGTGACCAAGTAAAATACCAATGTGTAGAGTTTGTTAAGACAAATTTTTAGATCCCAAGTTTGCTCAAATTGGATGAATAGAACTCAAGTTATGAAATTCCAAAGTTTCAAATTTTTATTGCATTTTCTGTAATTAATTATTTAGTGCAAAAATTATTACAGAAACATGTTGCAACTTTGACATTAGCAGAAAGAGCACAAGATTCTGAATCCACAGAAACTTGAATCATCTAAATTGGATCAATATTCAATTTGTTATTGATTTTACAAATAAGGGCTCAGATCTGTTTTTCTGGATTCGGGAAATAAAAGAAAAAGGAGGAAAAAAGGGGTGGCTTTCTGCCTAAGGGGGATTCGAACTCGGGTGTCGGGTGCGCGCTGGGAGGGCCCAAGCCAGTTGGGCTGCTGTTTGATTCGTGTTAGGACTAGAGTGCACAAGTTTTTGAGGTGGGGTTTGCGGATGGATGGAACAGATCGACGACGGCGATCGCTGCGCTGCTGCGGCTGGCGGCGTGCGCTGTGCGGGGAAGAGAAGGAGGGGAAGACGGGGGGCGACGGAGGAGTGCTCACCGGGGAGGCGCGGGGCGTCGCGGAGACGATTGAGGAGTGCGGCCCGCGCGGGAACGACTCCCTGACGGAGGCGTTGCCGTCAGGAGTTCGCCGGGGAAGAACTCGACGGCGCCGCT
This sequence comes from Alopecurus myosuroides, assembly GCA_028641055.1. NCBI lineage: Eukaryota > Viridiplantae > Streptophyta > Magnoliopsida > Poales > Poaceae > Alopecurus > Alopecurus myosuroides. Next base: position 437,789,501 of record CM054058.1, on the reverse strand, counting down.
GCTGTGGTCCATCTCCGGCCGCGCCTCCTTCAGCGAAAACGGGGGTGTAACCCTCCGGGTTCCATTCCCGCCGAGAGGAGCCCGCGACAATGACCACGGCCACCGCTGTGCTACCTCCAATTCCCGGCCATGGATGGCATGCTCTGGTTCAGGTACAGAGAGGGAAAAGAAAAGGAGGGAGGAAGAGGGGAATGGCGGCGGCAGCTTAAGGAAGGAGGAAGAAGGGAGAGAGAGGGCTAGGGTTTCCGTGGGGAGAGGGGTATTAAGTAGGAGGGGGAACAGGTGGAGCTCTGCATCGGTGGGGGCTACCTCCCCTTTTCTCTGTCTCCATACAGAGGTAGGAGATGACCGCATCGTGGGCGCTTGGGCCTTGGGGTTGAGGTGGGCTCAGCCCACTTAGGCTGGCTTGCCTCCCCCACTGGTTTCTTTTTATTTTATTTCTTTTTCTTTCTTTTTTTTTGTAGAAAAGGAATAAGAAAGAAAAATAGAAGGGTTTTTTGATACTTAGAAAATCATGAATTTAATTTCTATGCACTAAGCATCTCAAACTCCCAAGTGCACAACAAATTGTTTTTTTTTCAAAATTCAAATTTATGTGCCTGTTTGAAATTCAAACTTGAATTGACTTATGTTTCAATTAAAGGAGTTATTTCAACTTGTCCAATTTATGAAAAATAAAATAAAATTCAAGTTTATTGAAAGCAATTGATTTGTTTCTGTTAGTGATTTATTTTGAAAACATTGGAACATACCAAGTATGAACCAAAAGGTTTGAAATTGAATTGAAACAACACAATTAAAAAGAAATGCAATGCTCATGATGGAATGATGCTTAACTGAAGTTAACAAAAGCAAGCACTCTAAGGGTGTTTTCATACTTGGGATGTTACAAAACGCCCCCCTTGAAGGAATCGCGCCCCGAGATTCCTACTGAGAAGAGAAAAGGTCCGGATACTTCTTGCGAAGATCCTCTTCGGTCTCCCATGTTGCCTCTTTATCAGAATGATGAGACCACTGCACTTTTAAGAACTTGGTGCTCTTGTTGCGAGTTTTGCGCTCGGCCTCATCGAGAATGCGAATAGGGTGCTCCTCATAAGAGAGGTCTTCTTGTAGTTCAATGGCATCATGATCAACTGCACGACCTGGGTCTTTGAAGCACTTCTTGAGCTGTGACACGTGAAAGACATCGTGCACCTTGGATAGTTTTTCTGGAAGTTCAAGACGATAGGCATTTTCTGCACGCCTTGAGAGAATGTTGAAGGGACCAATATATCTTGGTGCAAGCTTTCCTTTGACACCAAAACGATGAGTGCCTCTGAGGGGAGTTACACGGAGATAGGCCTTATCACCAGCTGCATAGACCATATCTCTGTGTTTGCTGTCATAGTAGCTTTTCTGACGAGACTGAGCAATCTTGAGATTGTCACAAATGATGCGAACTTTCTCTTCGGCCTCCTTAACAATGTCAGGGCCTAAGAGTGAACGTTCACCAGCTCCAGACCAATTGATTGGACTCCCGCATCTGCGGCCATAGAGAGCCTCAAATGGTGCCATGCCTAGGCTTGCCTGGAAGCTGTTGTTGTAGGAGAATTCAGCATATGGAAGACATTCCTCCCATTTCATGCCAAACGAGAGACCACATGCTCTGAGCATATCCTCGAGAATCTGATTGACTCTTTCGACTTGCCCTTGAGACTGAGGGTGATAGGCTGTGCTGAACAGAGGCTTGGTGCCCAATGCTTCTTGAAAGCTTTTCCAGAAATGAGAAGTGAAGACGCTTCCACGGTTTGAGCTTATTTCTAGCGGAACACCATGAAGAGGAACAATCTTTGCTGTGTAGAGCTCTGCTAACTGACTAGCTGAGATTGTCTCTTTAACAGGGAAGAAATGAGCGACTTTAGTGAGTCGATCAATGACAACGAAGATTGCATCGTTGCCCCTCTTGGACTTTGGAAAACCAGTGACGAAGTCCATTTCAATCATGTCCCACTTCCATTCAGGAATTTTCAGAGGTTGGAGAAGACCCGCTGATTTCTGATGAACTGCTTTGACACGTTGACAAACATCGCATTCAGAGACATATTTAGCAATTTCACGCTTCATGCCAGACCACCAATACGTTGTTTTGAGATCCTGGTACATCTTTGTACTTCCAGGGTGTATGGAAAGAGGAGTATCATGAGCCTCCTTGAGAATCACATCTTTCAGGCTTTGGATTTCGGGAACTGCAATGCGTCCTTGGAAAAACACTGTTCCCTTGTCATCAATTGAGAAGCACTCATACTTCACATTGCCTGCTTTGATGTTCTTTGCTATCTTCTTGATCTCAGCATCACGAAGTTGTTCAAAACGAATCTTGTCCTCAAGCGTTGGACTGGCTGTCAAGTTTGCAAGATAGCCTTGAGGAACAAGTCCAAGATTCAGCTTTTGGAATTCTTCATGAAGAGGAGGTTGGCTTTTCATGATTATGAGATTGTTGCAATAGGACTTGCGACTGAGATCATCGGCCATAACATTAGCCTTGCCTGGAGTGTCGGAAATGGTGAGATCAAAGTCTTGGATCTTCTCAATCCATCTCCTTTGTCTAAGTTTTAGATCTGGTTGACCGAAGATGTACTTTAGACTGTTGTGATCGGAAAAGATCTCAGTGCGATTACCCAACAAGTATTGTCTCAATTTCTTGAGGGCAAAGACAACTGCTGCAATCTCAAGGTCATGAATAGGATAGTTGAGCTCATGTATGTTCAACTGGCGAGAAGCATAAGCCACAACTTGACGTTCTTGCATGAGAACTGCACCTAGACCTTGGAGAGAAGCATCACCGAATATTTGGAAAGGTTTGGTAGGATCTGGGCCAACCAGAATTGGTGTAGAAGTGAGTTTAGTCTTCAGGAGATTGAAGCTTTCGTCACATTGTGGAGACCAGACGAACTTCTTGTCCTTCTTTGTGAGGTCAGTGAGAGGTTTGGCAATCTTGGAGAAGTTTTGGACGAAGCGACGACAATAGCTAGCCAAACCAAGAAAACTTCTGACTTGCTTCACTGTTTTTGGCGGTTTCCATTCAACAATGGCCTTAACCTTTTCTGGATCAATAGCTATGCCCTTGGCAGATATGACATGACCAAGGTAAGTGACTTCGGAAATCCAGAACTCACATTTGGAAAACTTGGCATAGAGGCGGTGCTCGCGAAGCTTCATGAGGATGAGACGCAGATGTTCTTCACGCTCTTTCTCGGATTTTGAGTAGACAAGAATGTCATCAAGATATACCACAACGAACTTGTCGAGGTATTCGTGGAAGACAGAGTTCATGAGTCGAGAGAAGGTCGCCAGTGCATTGATGAGACCAAAGGACATGACGGTGTATTCATAGCGACCGAAGCGAGTGACAAAGGCTGTCTTTGGAATATCCTCTTTTCTGATCTTTATTTGATGGTAACCCATTCTCAAGTCCAACTTGGAGAATATAGAGGCTCCAGCAAGTTGATCAAAGAGATCATCGATGCGAGGAATTGGATATTTGTTCTTGATGGTTTTCTCGTTAAGAGGACGATAGTCAACAACGAGTCTCTTTGTTTGATCCTTCTTTGCCACAAAGAGAGTTGGGCATCCCCAAGCCGAGGAACTAGGTTGAATGTAACCTTTTTCCATGTACATATCGATTTGCTCCTTTAACAATTTCAGTTCAGGAGGAGCTATCTTGTATGGATACTTGGATATTGGAGCAGTGCCTGGTTCAAGTTCGATGACGAACTCAACAGCTCTGTCAGGAGGCATTCCTGGCAATTCTTCTGGAAAGACATCGGGGAAGTCACAAACCACCGGAATAGTTTCAATAGATGGTAGAGGATTTGCATTGAGAGTGTAGAGTTGAACAACTGGATTTTCAGCATGGAAGTAGACTATCTGGCTAGAAGGGTGTGTGATTTTGACAGACTAAGCAGGACAATCAATGACTGCTTTGTTGGCTACCAGCCAATCCATCCCAAGAATGACATCAATATCTGAAGAGTGGAGAGCTATCAGAGATGCCTGGAATGGAAGGTTTCCAATTGTGATCTCGATGTTCTGGCTAACTTTATTGCTTTGCCAGCTAGATCCCGGTGATTTCACTAGGAGAGGGATAGACAACTGTTCGAAGTTGATTTTAATGGTGTTTGCAAAGTTTTGAGAGATGAAGGAGTGTGAAGCACCAGAATCGAACAAGACTTTAGCACGAACCGAGTTCACAAGAAGTGTGCCCATTACAACCGCTGGAGATTCTTCTGCTCCCTGGGCCTTGACATGGTTCACCCTCACAGTTCTCAAGACAGACTTGTTCCTGTTGCAGGGCCTAGGCGAAGAAGTGTGTACCATCACATGATTGACATTAGAGATAGGTAGTGATGGTAGCTTGTTCTGCGGGCACTTAAAGGAGTAGTGTCCTGGTAGACCGCACTTGAAGCATGTAATAACAGAACGAGGAGCTGTTGGACTTGGCTGAGATGGAGCACCTCCTGAAGATACCACTGGGGTGGGAGGGCGGGCAAGAAATCCTGCCGGGCTTGGCAAGCAGATGGGCGGTGTTGGAGTGGTATATGGAACCCAAACTCTTCGTTTTTGTGGAGGCATGATAGCTTTTGAGAGATTAGCCTGTTCACGAGAGTGCTTACGAGATTCCTCAACCAACTTGCGCCCATGCTCTTCATTTAGAGCGATGTTGATGAGGTCCTCAAAATTCTTAGCCTTGACGTTGGTGAGAGCATACTTGAGTTCCGGGTTGAGACCCCTGCGGAACTTTGCCATCTTTTTCGCTTCCGTGGAGACTTCATCTCCGGCGTAGCGAGCCAGGCGATTGAACTCTCTTTGGTATTCGAGAACGTCCAAATTGCCTTGTGTGAAAGAATAGAATTCCTCACGCATTCTCTCCATGAGCCCATCGGGAATGTGATGGCGCACGAAGGCTTGCTTGAAATCCTCCCATGTGATTGCCACACTAGGACCTCTCATTTCTTGGAAGTTCTCCCACCAAGACATGGATTGCCCACGGAGAAGGTAGGTCACGTAAGGAACACGGTCCTCGTCAGCCACATGAGCTACCATAAGAGTACGGTTCATTTCACGGAGCCATTCATCAGCATCCAATGGTTCGGAGGAGGTATCAAACGTGCGCGGATTGAGCTCAAGGAACTCCCGAATAGACACCCGGGCGTTGCCATTACTCCCAAGGTCTTGGTTCTGCTGCATCTGCCTTATAACTTGTGTCATCTGAGATAGCACTTTCCCCATCTCGGGTGGAAGTGTGGGTTCTTCGTCACCACTCTCCATCCTGAAGAGGATACCAAGGTTAACACACTAATCGGATAACAAAATCCAATATAAGTGCTTAAAAGGATTACTTCAGACGGTAAGAAGGTAGCATGGAGCAAACATCTACTACCCTCAACGTTCACCATAAATGGTTCGTGTACCACACGGATGCGGTGTTGAAGAAGAAATCTCCGGAACAAAACGGATGTAAGGTTAACAACGAATCAACAGATAAGTTGTTACAACGGAAGAGACGATTTGTGAAGGACGATATCGAAGCAACAACTGGGAAACAGGAGACCACAAACACCTGAGGTACTACGGAAAAACCCATCCGGGCTTCTAAAGGATCAATATCTACTGCTTAAGGAATAGAGGATCTGCTTCTGGGGCTTACACGCCTCCGTTCTCAATCGTGAGTAGGCAACATGATAAATCATGTCACAACCACCTCTATTCCTATGGTCTAGTAGATATAACTATCCTAGAGAAACCAGGATACGTGAAATCCTAACTTGAAAGTTTATATGAGAAGAGAAAACAACGTTGCACTTCCTTACCAGAAAAGGGATGGTGGGTGGGGAAAGAAATAAAAGAACAGAATTCCTACTCTCACGTTTCATTTTTTCCTATATAGCTACAAAATAGTTTCTAGACTCAACTGCGACCAGTAAAAGGGATCCTACAGGCAGACAGGCTCTGATACCATTTGTCGCACCCGGACTTCTAGAAGATACTCACAGCCCGCTAAACAGTAGATGATTGGATTACGGGGCCTACCTGCACCCGCACCTCTTACGAGTAGGCCAACATGTATACGTGTGACAACCAACCTCTACTATTCATCGTCTGCGCAAACCATCCCATAGAAATCCGAATACTTCCATTGACGTACTTCATAACATACACACATGGTACGTCAACGGCATTTGAACAAGTGATATCACAACAAATCTCTAAGACACAAAGAAATAGAAATAAGTGGCAAATAGCTCTCACTAGAGCAGAGATAGCAAATACAATCATGCAGAGTACACATGTCCCAACAAGTCAGCATTACAACACAACGGAAGCATCCAAAGTGTCTGAGTACAGACAAGATCCAAATAGGCCTAAGAGGCCGGAAACGAAAAGAACGGAGCCCATCCACGAAGTCTCGGATCCTGCCCGGGTCCGCTATCTACTCGTCAACAGCCTCGTCATACTCCACGTAGTAGCCACCATGGGGATCCTCGGAAACGTAATCTGCAGAACACGCAGCCCCAAAGGGGTCAGTACAGATGAGTACTGGCAAGCAAGATGCACAAGATACCAAAGTGTACCCGACAACACCAAGTACAGATGCTTTGGGTTCAACGGAAGATAGGTGATACAAAGGTGCGGCAGCGGGCTGCACTAACCAACTACAGAGACACGCTACAACATCCGGCTAAAAGAACGGGATAAGGTAGCGCGACAAAAACCAACTATAACTACTGACCAAACAATACCCATCCAGTGTTACCCCCTACTAAGGAAGCAACCCAAGGAAACTCACACTGTTGATTAAGGTGAAGTTCAGGTTATTCTGACAATATTACTATTACTAGTCAAATTATTATTAATTAGGTGTAAGTTGTGTGAGTACTTGTTAGCCAGCACTTTCACCAAGTCGTCACATAACCGCGGACAACACGGCTTCTCGAGAAGATTCATCCCTGCAGGGTGTGCTCCAGTACCCGTACACACTCAAGCCACCAACTAAAACTCAGGTTGGCTCGACACGACCCAAACCTTCTCTACAACCTGTCCTAGGAGCCACGGAGCTATAAGGTCCCAGCCACGCAGCCGAATACTCAATGCAAGTGCGCAAAACTCCCGCAGGATGCAACACCCCGGCAATACAGGCCTCGCCCTGACGGAGGCGTTGCCGTGAGGAGTTCGCCGGGGAAGAACTCGACGGCGCCGCTGCTGTGGTCCATCTCCGGCCGCGCCTCCTTCAGCGTCTCCGCGACGCCCCGCGCCTCCCCGGTGAGCACTCCTCCGTCGCCCCCCGTCTTCCCCTCCTTCTCTTCCACGCACGGCGCACGCCGCCAGCCGCAGCAGCGCAGCGATCGCCGTCGTCGATCTGTTCCGTCCATCCGCAAACCCCACCTCAAAAACTTGTGCACTCTAGTCCTAACACGAATCAAACAGCAGCCCAACTGGCTTGGGCCCTCCCAGCGCGCACCCGAGACCCGAGTTCGAATCCCCCTTAGGCAGAAAGCCACCCCTTTTTTCCTCCTTTTTCTTTTATTTCCCGAATCCAGAAAAACAGATCTGAGCCCTTATTTGTAAAATCAATAACAAATTGAATATTGATCCAATTTCGATGATTCAAGTTCCTGTGGATTCAGAATCTTGTGCTCTTTCTGTTAATGTCAAAGTTGCAACATGTTTCTGTAATAAATTTTGCACTAAATAATTAATTACAGAAAATGCAATAAAAATTTGAAACTTTCGAATTTCATAACTTGAGTTCTGTTCATCCAATTTGAGCAAACTTGGGCTCTTAAAATTTGTCTTAACAAACTCTACACATTGGTATTTTATTTGGTCACAATTGAATTAAATTTGAACATGTTTCCTTCTGTTTACTAAAAGGGGCAGAATAAAAATGCTTATGAAAAAATGCATAATAAATTCATTAATGATCCAAAAATTATGTTTAATATCTCAAAATGTTCAGTGAAACATTGTCCACATGTTTTCAAGTATTTCCCATGCTTTTGTAACTGAAAGTACCCCTTTTTTTTAAATTGGTTTACCAAAAATGGCAGAAATGAAAACAATAAGAATTAATTCCTAGTTATTATTTTCTTCACCCAAAAATTATGGAAACTATACCAAAATGGAAAGAACTTGAATTAATAACAGAAAAGCATCATTTCATGCATGTAATCACTTCAACCTAATGTTTACTTGTAATTCTTTTAATTCACTAATATTACATATGGGTAATTCCCAAATGCAATTTAAATTGCTATTGGGCCCATTTAAAATTGCTCTTATGTCCTTCATCGTTAAATTGATGCATATAATAAATTGTCATGCATCATCCCATGTTTGTGCATTATGCCATGTTATTGATTGTCCGTCTCTCTTTGTTGTTTGTTTGCTTCTTCTCGAATAGACGATGACGTTGAGACATACGAGGTTTACGATACCACTTCAGAGGAGTTAACTCAGTACCAGGCTACTGAGTTTGCAGGCAAGTATTCACTCACATGAACCATTGTGTCCTTTCCACACTGGATACCGTACTTTCCGTTGTCTAATCTGCTAGCCTTATGATTCGTTGCTTGTGTTCCGATCCTATCACATGTCATCCTGCAGCCATGAATATAGCCTCACCCCCACACCTACAACCTTGTTGTTTGTTAGCATGTGTCGTAGTATAATGCTTAGGGTTGTTTGTGCTCGAGTCTTGTTGTCACTTATATTATCACCTGTTTAGTTTGATAGATGGGCTTGTTATAATCAATATCATGTTAATGTTTGGGGTAATAATAATTTGATGATAAGGCACCGGCAGGAGGCCCGGGTTAGGGTTTTGAAGCCTGCTAGTGTCGACCCTAATTAGGAAAAGGGTCTTGTCCTCTGATCCATGATGAGCGTGCTCACCGCATCCGGGAGGTAGTATGGGACCCCCCTCGACTTAGACCTGATTTGCAGCTTGTCCGAAGAGCCACACTTAGTTCGGGTGTTCCATTTGGCTCATACGCATGAATCGGTCGCTCCCATGGTTACTGTTGGTGATGATGATGATGCATATAGGGCGAGGCCTGTATTGCCGGGGTGTTGCGTCCTGCGGGAGTTTTGCGCACTTGCGCTGAGTATTCGGCTGCGTGGCTGGGACCTTATAGCTCCGTGGCTCCTAGGACAGGTTGTAGAGACGGTTTGGGTCGTGTCGAGCCAACATGAGTTTTAGTTGGTGGCTTGAGTGTGTACGGGTACTGGAGCACACCCTGCAGGGATGAATCTTCTCGAGAAGCCGTGTTGTCCGCGGTTATGTGACGACTTGGTGAAAGTGCTGGCTAACAAGTACTCAGACAACTTACACCTAATTAATAATAATTTGACTAGTAATAGTAATATTGTCACAATAACCTGAACTTCACCTTAATCAACAATGTGAGTTTCCTTGGGTTGCTTCCTTAGTAGGGGGTAGCACTGGATGGGTATTGTTTGGTGAGTAGTTATAGTTGGTTTTTGTCGCGCTACCTTATCCCGTTCTTTTAGCCGGATGTTGTAGCGTGTCTCTGTAGTTGTTTAGTGCAGCCCGCTGCCGCACCTTTGTATCACCTATCTTCCGTTGAACCCAAAGCATCTGTACTTGGTGTTGTCGGGTACACTTTGGTATCTTGTGCGTCTTGCTTGCCAGTACTCGTCTGTACTGACCCCTTTGGGGCTGCGTGTTCTGCAGACTACGTTTCCGAGGATCCACATGGTGGCTACTACGTGGAGTATGACGAGGCTGTTGACGAGTAGATAGCGGACCCGGGCAGGATCCGAGACTTCGTGGATGGGCTCCGTTCTTTTCGTTTCCGGCCTCTTAGGCCTATTTGGATCTTTTCTGTACTCAGACACTTTGGATGCTTCCCGCTGTGTTGTAATGCTGACTTGTTGGGACATGTGTCCTCTGCATGATTGTATTTGCTATCTCTGCTCTAGTGAGAGCTATTTGCCACTTATTTCTATTTCTTTGTGTCTTAGAGATTTGTTGTGATATCACTTGTTCAAATGCCGTTGACGTACCATGTGTGTATGTTATGAAGTACGTCAATGGAAGTATTCGGATTTCTATGGGATGGTTTGCGCAGACGATGAATAGTAGAGGTTGGTTGTCACACGTATACGTGTTGGCCTACTCGTAAGAGGTGCGGGTGCAGGTAGGCCCCGTAATCCAATCATCTACTGTTTAGCGGGCTGTGAGTATCCTCTAGAAGTCCGGGTGCGACAGTTTTCGTGTTGGAGGTTTTACCGGGTGTTCCTATTTGAGAGGTCTAAACCTTTACCCATTTGGTTTTATCTTCCATTTATGGACAATGATGATTCTCTGCATATTCTTGTAGTGCTCGTCGTTGCGATTTCAACGAGCCCAAGAACATCAAAAACAGAGTCCATATGCAAAAGTTATAACATTTCTCGTATCGGTTGTGAGTCTCACTGTTTGCATCCGGAATATTCCGGGGCCATTCCGGCCATAACGGGAAAATTCTCTGTTTGCATCCGGAATATTCCGGACCCCGGAATATTCCGGGCCAATCCGGCCTGGTCGCATTTTGGGCAGAAAAAGGCTAGTTTTTGAGCACCTATTTAAGGGGCTTTCTTCCCCAAAGTCCCTAAGACTTTCCTAGCCCGTTTTCCCTCTCTCTCCCCACCATTGTTGACTTTGGAAAGCTTGCTCCTCTCTCAATCCCTCCAATGATTCTTGCATATCTTTGAGGGAGAAGTTAGAGGAGATCTAGATCTACATTTCCACCAATCCATCCTCCTTCTTAGTGAGGGAAACCTAGTAGATCTTGATCTTGGAGTTCTTGGTGTTTCTCCATTGTTCTTCCTCTCTTATTCCCCCATAAGCATTTGTTGCTTTGTTGGAATTTGAGAGTGGAGGATTTGAGCACTTGTGCTCTTACCATTTGCATCGATTGCATCGGTTTGGTCTCTCCACGAGGATTCGTGAAAGTGAAAGATTGTGAGCTTGTTACTCTTGGGTCTTGGACCCTAGACGACTTGTGGTGTTCTTGGGAGCCTCCAATTGAGTTGTGGATGTGTGCCCCAAGATTGTGGTGACACCGAGAGCCTCCAATTGAGTTGTGGATGCGTGCCTTGGGTTTGAAGGTTGCCAATAGTGGAAGGTGAACTAGGCCTTTGTGGTGGGGTTCATCGGAGAATAGGGTGAGGCCTTTGTGGCGTTGAGTAGGCCTTCGTGGCGAGCTCACACCCCTCCAACGAGACGTACTCCCCTTTGTGGGAGGAACTCGGGAATACATCATCGTCTCCGTGTGCCTCGGTTATTTCTATACCCGAGCTTTTTTACTTATGCAATTTACATTGTGATAGCCTTCGAGCTTGAAGTTATATATCTTGCTATCACCTTGTTACTTGTCTTGCTTAGCATAAGTTGTTAGTGCATCTAGTTGACCATAGAATATTTATTTTGTATGCTTGTTAATTTAAACACCTAGTTTATTTCCGCATTTAGCAAGCCTTAATCGGAAAAAAATTAATCGCCTATTCACCCCCCTCTAGGCGATGTCGTTGTCCGTTCACATACCTCTGAACCTGGGCGCCTCCATAATCCGGATTGAAGGAGCACTTCACGTTCAGTGGCGATGAGGAACTTAGTCGTGTCGATGTATTTCGTCCATTTTTCTCCCTTTCTCTGACGTCCCTCCGCTCCGCCAGCCACCGAGGAGTCGTCTCTCTTTCGGGTCTGTACCATGGTGTGGATTCGAGAAAGATGGAGGGGCGCACTGGCGATTATGAGCAAGAAGCTAGAGCGGATTCGGGCGCGAGAAAGAAGAAGGGGAAATTTACCCCTCCTCGCCCATGGTATTTATAGCCAGGTAAAAATCATCCTCACTCTCACTTTCCCTTAGACCACATCTGCCCTACACGTGGCAGAAGGAGGACAACCGAAGACAAAAGGGCTAACTGCACAACTAATTGAATTCCTTGAGTTCATCTTGAAACTGTCGCGCCCAATAATTCTTATTCACGGGAAAGCCAACCGAAAGATTCGATTCGGACTTCGTAGAGCTGATGCTCATGATTCGGGTTCTCTTGGATTTTGTGTTTATTTTACACACAGTCTGCGGCCTCCACGCTGCCCACTATGCATGATAATCTATACATTTACTGAAAATCCCTAAATTGTCGTGCACGGAACTGTCAAAAAGTGGTCAATCTCCACTCGAGCAAGCCACCGCTTGACAGGATCAATCCACATCACAACAATGTCTTATCCCCTGACAGAAAACAGGGTATTACGTCACTGCTGACGATTACTACCAGAATAGTAAAGCCCTCGAGTAACCATAAAGTTTACCCGAGGCATGAATATCCTTTCACAAAGGAAAAATTTAATCGAGTGAGCGTGTAAGTCGATATTTCCTCCTTGACCATTCGCTCGACTGACTCAAATAAATCGAGCTTCAAATACCCCAGATGCATACAGCTACGCCAAAGCTCTGGATGTCGTGCACATAAGCATGAAGGTAAGACCCATGGAACATTTCCAACTGCCTGGGAGTTGCACCATCGCTGCACTACCTAGTAGTTATGGTACCAACAAGTATGATGAAAATCCTAATGGACGCATCGGGTAAAATTATCCGATAACTAGAATTTGACTCAATAAGACTTTAGTAGCTGGAGTCGGATTACCTAGAATTTTCCAAGATCGAGCCAGAGGACTCGAACATTGAGTAGATTAATCAGTGTATTATCCCAAATGAGATCAATTTACCTCGACCCGTCGAGTAGCTCAAGCCCACGTAATCATTCTCCTCCTAGAAAGGTTATTTGGAGGAAAAGTACCTAGAATAATCTGTCCGTGAAGGTTGAGTCCCTAGTCGAGTCTTCGACTCCATCGGGCACTCGGGGGCTACTGTTGTGGGGGTACCCGAGAGACCCTCCCTTAGGAGGGTACCTATACGTATTAAACGTATCCATAATTTCTGATGTTCCATATTGTTAACTTCCACTCCAAAGTAAATTGCTCACGTGTTACCTTTAAAACTTTCAAAATTATTCCTGTTTTGTGCCCCTGTTTTAGCTCATGAGGACGTGAATAGAGAAATTTGTATCTCACTTTTTTATTGGACTTCACACACCTGGACTAGTGGCTTCATCCACTTTTCCAATTTCTAGAAGAGCTGGCAGCGGGGTGGCCAGCCCCAAACTTAATTAGAACAATTTTTCTTCACCATTTTCGCCCCTAATTTATCAGTCAAAGCAAAAAGAGAAAGAGGGACGACCTTCTACCCAGTTGTGTCCTTCTATGTGATCCGCTCTTGTGAATTTTAGTTGGCTTGTATAGTTCTTTGACATAATTACGTACTGTATTTTTCCGTTTACCATTCTTTGACATAATCATACACCTCTCTAAAAAAATGTTTTGAATACCTCTGTTTACTAAAATAAAAATTGGTAGCACATGAGTGATCCCTGCTTTCCTCTGCGAAGGGCCTTTCTTTTACTTTTATGTTGATTCTCCATCTTCTAACTTTATGCACAGTTGAGAGAGCATAGTTTCCATTTCGATTTTAATGTGCATTTAATTGATTCATGATGTGTTATTATTTGTTTTCAAATTATTTGTTCTAGTCTTCCTCTTGAATTTTGAATGTGTCCTGACATTTATGTTTTTCCCCACTCTTAAGGACAAGCGAAATATCACTTTGCTATGTTTTCTCTATGCTTGAAACAAACGTATAACTTTCAAGTGCATTATTGTTCATGATCTTTTATTTATGTTACTTTTCATGATGCAAGGTGATTGGTATGTTTCATTGTTAAAATTATATCTATCATGCTTGTGTTTAAAGTTCTATGATCTTAGCTATACCTATGCTTTTACAATTTAGATGATCAAGTTTATGTTGGTAGCATGTCACCTCAGAAATTATTTGTTTTTTATCGTTTACCTACTCGAGGACGAGTAGGAACTAAGCTTGGAGATGTTGATACGTCATAAACGTATCCATAATTTGTGATGTTCCATGTTGTTTTCATGCCATATGCTACATGTTTCCCTTACACTTTATGCCATTTTTATCGATTTTCTCGGACTAACCTATTGACAAGATACCATCGAGCCAGTTCATGTTTTCTGCTGTTTTTTGTTTCAGAAAAGTTGTTCTCGAAATATTCTCGGAATTGGACGATTCAAAAGCCAGAAGTCTTAGAATTCCCGGAGGGTCAATGTAACACCCGGGGGATTCCCCCCCAACTAGATTTGGTTGTTTTTATTTTTGCATAGCATCATGCATCATATTCATTGCACTTGGTTTCAAACCAATCAAAACTTTCAAACCAATTTAAGAAATTCAAACAATGCCCTCTTGTATCACACTCAAATTGTTTTCAATAAAATTGAATGTCAAATTCAAATTTAAACATCACTACAAACTTTTGAATTTTCAAAACCCAAAACTTGTGCAACTGGGCATTTTAGATGCCAAGTGCATAGAAACTTGTTTGATAATTTTCTGAAGTGTAAAACTATCCCAAAAAAATTCCTTTTGCTTCTCTCTTTTTCTCTCTTACAAAAAAAAAGAAATACAAAAAGGAAAAAAACAAACCAAAGGGGGAGGCAGGCCAAAGCCCACCTACCACCCCAACCATCCCCTCTAGGCCCAGCCGCACCCCCCTTGTTGACCTATCCCAGCAGCCCAACACCCCCCTTCTTCCTCGTACGGACAGACAGGAGGGGGGATGTCGCTGTCACCATCGATTCCCCACCTCCACCTGATCCCCCCCACCTTAAAGCACCTCCTCCCCCCTCCAACCCTAACCCTAGAACCTCTCCACTCCATCTCTTCCATCCGCCGCCATCACCTCCCTCCCTCCTCTGTTTTATTTTCGTTCTCTGAACTTTCTGAAATTTGTAATTGCCTCCATGGCCGCCACTTTGGGAGCATGGTGCCGCCACCTCCGTCCACCTCGGGTCTCCCTCTCACCGGGAATGGAAACGGGGCATCTTCCTCGTCGCCCTCGTATCCTTGGCCGGCCCGGGGAGGCAGCAGGGAGGTCTCGCCGTCCCCGTTTGCCGCCGCCGACCTACTGCCTGCGACTGCCGCCTGCTTCCTCGTCAGGCAATCATCCTCCCCGAGCCGTCCTCGTCGCACAAGCCATCACCGAGGTGAGCCCACCCCGTCCCGGCCTAGGCCTCGACCCCCTCCCTTTGCTCTGCATGCTTGCCATCGAGCAGCATGATCTGATGTGCGTCAGGTCGTCGCCGATCTCCGTTACGTCCGTGCATTATCTGTATTCTTCAGTTCGTCAGGGAAAATACCGCGTGGTGTTACCTCTTAATCAGTTGGATCTGAACCCTATCACCAATCGCACAATAGCCCAATGGCTCGGTTCCTTCCGCACCGCAACCAGGTCTTGGGTTCGATCCCCCCCGGCGCAAGCCACCCCCTTTTGCCTCCTTTTTCTTTTTATTTCCCGAATCCAGAAAAAACAGATCTGAGCCTTTAATTGTAAAATCAATAACAAATTGAATATTGATCCAATTTCAATGATTCAAATTGCTATGGATTCAGAATCTTGTGCTCTTTCTGTTAATGTCAAAGTTGCAACATGTTTCTGTAATAAATTTTGCACTAAATAATTAAATACAGAAAATGCAATAAAAATTGGAAACTTTGGGAATTCATAACTTGAGTTCTGTTCACCCAATTTGAGCAAACTTGGGCTATAAAAATTTGTCTTAACAAACTATACACATTGGTATTTTATTTGGTCACAATTGAATTAAATTTGAACATGTTTCCTTCTGTTCACTAAAAGGGGCAGAATAAAAATGCTTATGAAAAATTGCATAATAAATTCAATAATGATCCAAAAATTATGTTTAATAGCTAAAAATGTTCAGTGAAACATTTGCTACATGTTTTCAACCTTTTCAATACAATTTGTTTACTGTTTTTCCTAATTAAAAGTGGTGCAATAATTCAATGCTTTAATTAAACTTTTTAAATTGCAAAATTCATAACTTGGGCAATTCAAATCCAATTCCAACATGTAAAATATGTTTTCCATGAAAAATTGAATAAGCTTTCCAAATATCAACTTTGTTTTCTGTTTTGAACAATTTAAATTGCTGAAAACAACTATTTCTTAATTAATGCATTTAAAATTGTCAATTTAATAACTTGCTCATCTAAAATCCAAATTCAACAAATGAAATATGTATTCCATCTAAAATTTTGTGTTATTTCCAAATATAAATTTTGTTATCTGTTTTGAACATTTAAAATTGGTGAGAACAACAAATGTTTGTTTAAATCATTTAAAATGCCAAAGTTCATGACTTAATAAATAAAATTCCAAACTTGGTAAACAACATATCAAACTGAAGCTATTGTTGTTTTCTTATTGTTTTTCATCATCCATGCATCATTCTAATCAACTTTCACATGATGGTTATTTGTAGATCATTTAATTCACATTAGTTCATGGGCTTTTCCATATGCAATCCAAATTGCATATGGGCCCATTTAAATATGTTTACCATGTCAACTAGTTTATCTTTGATGCATCCTTAAACTTGTCATGCATCCATATCCTGATCATGCTGGATCTTTTGCCGTAGTAGTAATTGTTGCATCCGGTATTTGTTCTAGTTCGTTGCTTCTTCGCGGATAGGACGCTGAGATGATGTGAGCAACAACAAGTTCTGCGGATGTACCTCTACTTGCTGGATTCCAGGCAAGTATACTGACTTGCTACCTATGTTGCCTTTCCTCACTTGTTACCGATTCTTTCCGTTGTCTTTATGCTAGCCTTATGATTCGATGCTTGTGTCTCGATCCTATCATATGTTTACCTTGCAGCCATGATATAGCCTTTCCTTCCACTTCCTATTAACTGTTGCTTGTTTACCTTGTTGGCCCTCGTGTCGTAGTTGCATGCTTATTGTTGTTTGCGCTCAGGTCTTGTTGTCCTTTTTCATATCACCTGTTTAGTTGATAGTTGGGTTTCAATTTAATCAACAACATGTTAATGTTTGGGGTAATAACAATTTGATGATAAGGCACCGGCAGGAGGCCCGGCGTGGTTTTGAGGCCTGCTAGTGTCGAACTTAATTAGGAAAAGGGTCTTGTCTACTGATCCATGATGAGCGCACTAACCGCATGTGGGAAGCGAGTATGGGCGCCCCCCACAACTTTGATTCGATTCGCATCTCGTCCAAATCGCCTCATTTAGTTCGGGTCTTCCATTTGCCGCATGCATATGCAGGTGCGAACCCTTGGTGCCAGGGTGGAACTTTTGTAGTCGGCATTTAGGGAGACACGTTCTTAGAGTGCTATGAGGGTCCCCTTTTCTTCGTGGGGCTTGATTAGCCGTGCGCTCAACTGCACGGGGTTCTTTGGGCTTGATGCGAACAAGAGTTGGGTTGTTTTGAGTGCCTCGCTTGGTGGGTTTGATCCCCGCCTGGCGGGATACTCTTACGTGTACGGTCAAATTGGTGCATCCCTGCAGGGTTAAATCTTCTCGAGAAGCCGTGTTGTCCACGGTTATGGATGACTTGGTGAAAGTGCTGGCTAACAAGTACTCAGACAACTTACACCTAACGATAATAACTTGACTAGTAATACAGATTACCTCCACCATAAAAATGATGTCACCCTAGTCAACAGTGTGAGTTTCCTTGGGTTGCTTCCTTAGTAGGGGGTAACATTGGATGGGTATTGTTTGGTGAGTAGTTGTAGTTGGTTCTGATACGCTCTCTTACCCCTCTCTAATAGCCGGAAGTTGTAGCGCGTCTCTCTAGTTGTTAGTGCTGCCCGCTGCCGCTTCTTTGCAATAATCCCTTCCTTTCCGTTGTACCCAAAGTATTTGTATCTTGTGATGATTGGTTACGCTGGTATCTCGTGAGTATGAGTTGCCAGTATTTAACCGTAGTGACCCACGAATCCATTTCGTGGCTGCATATTCAACATTGCAGTCAACAGGTTTGAAGTCTGACGACGTTAGCTTGGGAATCCCTCCGGCTTGGCCTGGGCAAGGATTTGGACGCCATCGGTTATCTTCAAGACTCTTAGTCCAATTTGTATCTTGTCCGTAGTCGGGCACTATGTTGTTTTCTTCCGCTGTCATTTGGATCTTTGTATTGTATCAGTTGTATACTTGACTCGTTTGAGTCGTCTTGTATATACCTCCTCTGTTGTTGTTGTCGATTATTCGTGAACTGTTGTAATGTTATCACAAGTGGCAACCTGGAATCGGTTATTATGTGGATTTTGGCAGAAATGCTGAAATCTGCATAGTGCCCGATCTCGGGGCGTCACAGTCAAGGAAGTCCAAAGGAGACCCGAAGGAGGGCCCTGGAGCCCCCAAACCATGCCTGGGTGTGTGTGGCCCCCTGGACGCATCTAGGGGTGGTGTGGCCCCCTCGGGCGCCCACCGCCTATGTATGCCCCACGATGCATAAACCCTTAGGAAATCGGCCCCTTCCACGAAAAGTTCCGTAGCTCCACCGTCGCCGCCGACAAGTTTCAGGGGATAGAAATATCTGTTTCGGCACCCTGTGAGGACAGGGAAGTGCCCTGGAGCCATCTCCATCACCGTTGCTGACTCCCATGATGAGAAGGGAGTAGTTCTCCCTCGGGACTAAGGGCTCTACCGGTAGCTATGTGTTTCATCTCTCTCTCCCATGGTGTGATCTTTATGTGATCATGAGCTTTGTAATCTAGTTGAATAATTAGATGTTACTCTTCATATATCATGCTACTCATGTGGTTTTGTTATGAGATCTCCGCAGACACTTTGATCACAGTGTAAAGGTGACAGTGTGTGCACCGTGTGGTTTAGCATGATATTTCTATTTTGTGTTGGACGACCCTATGAAATTGTGGAGTTTGTTTAGTACTACTCATAGTGATAGAGTGGAGTTCCCTAGAGAGGGAATCCAGACTTGAGGAGTGTTGTTACAGCCCTACGCATGGATTGGTGTTCGTTATCCGACCAGAGATTGGTTTAGAGTAGCATAGTGAAGAGAGATATTTATGCATTCAATTATGTTATTGTTGTTGAGAGTGTTCACTAGTGAAAGTATGATCCCTAGGCCTTGTTTCTAAGCATTTAAACACCGTTTAAAATCAGTTCTGCTACATGTTTGCTTGCTGCCATTTTTATTTCAGATTGCTACTATCACTTACTATCATCCATATTACTTGTATTTTACTCTGTCTTCGCCGAACTAGTGCACCTATACAACTGACAATTTTATTAGGTGTGTTGGGAACACAAGAGACTTCTTGTATCGTAATTGTAGGGTTGCTTGAGAGGGACTTGGGTAATCCACTTAAGGGAAACTTGCTGCTGTTCTACAAACCCTTGTACTTGGAGGCCCAACACTGTCTACAAGAATAGAAGCGTGCGTAGACATCAGTAACTGGTGCGGCCCGTTAAGGGGTACTGTAAGATTCCTCAAGGAACGTATACATAAGCCCACGAAGATTTGGGCCGCGACAGAAGGAAATTCCACATCAACAAGAATAGGAAAGAGTAGTTACTGAGTTGGTGTTGAAGTCTAATACATGTATAACCCTTGATACCCCTACTACATATATAAAGCACGGGAGGGGGTCACAACAGGGACGGACAACCCTAGATTCAGAGCTAGCCGAGATCTAATTTCCGGAGAGCATCCCGTGTAATCGACACTTTTCACATCATTGAAATAATATCGGCGGGCAGTAACCTGTTAAATCGAGTAGTCCACCAGCTCCCTCTTCCTTTATCAAACCCCGGGGATTGTTGAGTTCACCTCCTCGACAATGGGAGTAGCTAGGAATAGAAAAAATAACTTTCATACGAGATGTGAACTCACCATATCATTACCTTGTGACAAAATCACATGTTGGTGGAGTGGAGAAAGATGTGAACTCATCACGGACGGAAGTTGATAAAGAACAATCATCCTCAATAATGTTGGACACATCATATATATCTTGAAGTTTTGTCCATAGCTCATGAGCGTTCCGAAAAGGCATGATTGATTCAATAACTACATCGCTCAAAACGCACAAGAGACCATTAGATACAAGAGTATCGAGATAAGAGTTTTCCTCGTCCTCTAAAGATAAATCTTGAGAATCCTTTGGAGGAGGAAAATACATATCTATAATTCTCTTAACATACTTTGGACCCATGTCCGTAAGAAAATTAAGAATGCGAATTTTCCAAACATCATAATTTCTACCATAGAATATAAAAGCGGGATCATGCTCTATTTCTCTAAACGACATCGTACTCTCTAGGATGTAAAGCCTAATAAAGAGAGACGAGGCTCTGATACCAATTTAACGGACAACGATGTCGCCTAGAGGGGGGTGAATAGGCGATTAAAACTTTTCCGGTTAAGGCTTGCTAAATGCGGAAATAACTAGGTGATTAAATTAACAAGCATACAACCTAAATATTCTAGGGTCAACTAGGTGTACCAACAACTTATGCTAAGCAAGACAAGTAACAAGGTGATAGCAATATATATATAACTTCAAGCTCGAAGGCTATCACAATGTAAATTGCACAAGTAAAAGCTCGAGTATAGACCGAGGCACACGGAGACGATGATGTATTCCAGAGTTCCTCCCACAAGGGGAGTACGTCTCGTTGGAGGGGTGTGAGATCGCCACAAAGGCCTACTCAACGCCACAAAGGCCTCACCCTATTCTCCGATGAACCCCGCCACAAAGGCCTAGTTCACCTTCCACTATATATTGGCAACCTTCGAACCCGAGGCACGCATCCACAACTTAATTGGAGGCTCTCGGTGTCACCATAATCTTGGGGAACACATCCACAACTCAATTGGAGGCTCCCAAGAAGACCACAAGTCGTCTAGGGTCCAAGACCCAAGAGTAACAAGCTCACAAACTTTCAACTTCCACGAATCCTCGTGGGAGAGCAAAACGATGCAACCGATGCAAAAGGCAAGAGCACAAGTGCTCAAATCCTTCACTCTCAAATTCCAATAAAGCAACAAATTCTTATGGGGGAATAAGAGAGGAAGAACAATGGAGGAGAAACACCAAGAACTCCAAGATCAAGATCTACCATGTTTCCCTCACTAAGAAGGAAGATGGAATGGTGGAAATGTATATCTAGATCTCCTCTCTCTTTTCCCTCAAAGATATGCAAGAATCGTGGGAGGAATTGACAGAAGGGAAAGCTTTCCAAGGTCAACAATGGAGGAGAGAGAGGGGGAAATTCGTGCTTAGAAGACCTAGCTCTTTGGGGAAGAAAGGGGCCTTTTATAGGTCCCCACGAAAAAGAGCCGTTGCAGGAAAAACTCACACCGGAGACTCCGGACTAAAGACCGGAAACTCCGGTCTGAACCGGAGACTCCGGACACTCTCCGGACACTATACAGTGAGCGATACCAAGGGAGCAACCCCTGGGGGAGTGTTTGGTCCGTAAACTCCGGACTGCACAATGGAGACTCCGGATAGCCGGAGATTCCGGCCCTAAGTCCGGAGACTCCGGACTGACCAAAACAGCAGAAACACCAATACTAAAACGTCCATAACTTTTGCTTTCGGACTCCGTTTTCGATGATCTTTGGCTCGTTAAGTTCGTAATGAAAAACTATACAAGATAATGCAGAGAAACATCACTTCTTAATAATGGAAATTAAAACCAAATGTAAAAAGGTTTAACCTCTCTAAAAGGAACAACCGGTAAAACCTCCATCACCGAAACGAACATAACTTTTGCGAATGAACTCCGAAAGAGGTGAATCCAATTGGGTTGGAAAGATAACAGCAAGGTTTGCTTGATGCCATTTTTATTTAAGATTGCTACTATCACTTACTATCATCCATATTACTTGTATTTTACTCTCTCTTCGCCGAACTAGTGCACCTATATAACTGACAATTGTATTAGGTGTGTTGGGAACAAAAGAGACTTCTTGTATCGTAATTGTAGGGTTGCTTGAGAGGGACTTGGGTAATCCACTTAAGGGAAACTTGTTGCTGTTCTACAAACCCCCTGTACTTGGAGGCCCAACACTGTCTACAAGAATAGAAGCGTGCGTAGACATCAGTAACCGGTGCGGCCCGTTAAGGGGCACTGTAAGATTCCTCAAGTAACGTATACATAATACCACGAAGATTTGGGCCGCAACAGAAGGAAATTCCACATCAACAAGATTAGGAAAGAGTAGTTACTGAGTTGGAGTCAAAGTCTAATACATGTATAACCCTTGAGACCCCTGCTACATATATAAAGCACGGGAGGGGGTCACAACAGGGACGGACAACCCTAGATTCAGAGCTAGCCGAGATCTAATTTCCGGAGAGCACCCCGTGTAATCGACACTTTTCACATCATCGAAATAATATCGGCGGGCAGTAACCTGTTAAATCGAGTAGTCCACTAGTGCCCTCTTCCTTTATCAAACCCCGGGGATTGTTGAGTTCACCTCCTCGACAATGGGAGTAGCTAGGAATAGAAAAAATAACTTTCATACGAGATGCAAGAATACAAGCAAGTTCACAAGATGCAAAAAGGAAAGGCCGAACTTGTGCAATTCTCCGAGTAGGATAAAGATAAGCAAGTGAAAGAACCGAATAGACACAACTCCTCAAGAGAGGAGGTCGGTGGCTGTAGCCACCATGTTTGAGTGTGTACCTTGGCACCGTGAAGATATATCTTGGGTCCAAAAGTACTACTCACAATGTATCACAATAAGTCACAAAATCACTAGATATGCAATGAATATTTAATTTACGCATAATAAGAGGAGTGTTCACTCATGAGTTGAGTTATGCTACCCCTATGTCCATGCCTACATCCAAACCTAATAACATTAATAATGAAAGTACTTATACAAGGTATCAAGTGAAGTTAGATGAATCGATGACATTTAGTTCATTCCTCAAAGCTTAAAATCTTGGTTCATCAAGGGACTTTGTGAAGATATCCACAAGTCGATCCTTGGTTGACACATATGAGATATATATATAACCATTCTCAACATGATCCCAAATAAAATGAAGACGAATCTCGATGTGCTTTGTCTTGGAGTGAAGAACGGGGTTGTAGGCGATCTAGATGGTACTCTTATTGTCACATAGAAGAGGCACTTTGTCGAAATTGACACCATAATCCTTCAAGGTTTGCCTCATCCAAAGCAATTGAGCATAACAACTGTCCGCGGAGATGTACTCAGCCTCAGTGGTGGAGAGAGCAATGTAATTTTTCTTCTTGGAAGACCAACACACCAAAGAGCGACCAAGGAATTGGCAACCCCCGAATGTTGATTTCCTATACATCTTCTCTCCCGCATAATCCGCATCCGAATACCGAGGAGCTGAAAACTTCAACCCTTGGGATACCAAAGACCGAAGTTTGGGGTATGAACTAAATATCGAAAGATTCGTTTGACCGCTTCCAAATGACTTTGTCTCGGAGAGGCTTGAAACCTTGCACATTTACCAACACTATACATGATATCGGGTCTAGATGCACAAAGGAAAAGCAAAGAGCCAATCATGCAGTGGTATACCTTTTGATCTACCTCTTTACTGTTAGGGTCGGGTTTCAAGTCAAGGGTTGTGGACATGGGAGTCTTCATAGGCTTGGCATCATGCATGTTGAACCTCTTGAGAATGTCTTGGGTATACTTGGCTTGTTTGATGAAGGTTCCTTCATGCTATTGGTTGACTTCAAAACCAAGGAAGTACTCAAATTCCCCCATCATGGACATCTCAAACCTATCGATCATTAGCTTTTAAAACCCTTCATTGAACAAAGTGTTAGTAGACCCAAAATGATGTTGTCCACATAGAGTTGGCATATGAACAAGTCACCTCCAATCCTCTCGGTAAAGAGGTTGGGATCGATTAAACCAACATTAAACCCACGATCTACTAGAAACTCTTTAAGGTGATCATCCCGTGCACGTGGAGCTTGTTTAAGTGTATAGAGCGCCTTGTCGATTTTATAGACATGGTTGGGGTGGTTGGCATCATTGAAACCGGGAGATTTCTTGACAAATACTAACTCACTAATGGGACCATTTAGGACAACACTCTTAACATCCATTTGTTGTAACTTGAAATTATGATGAGATGCATAAGCAAGTAAGATGTTGATGGTGCAGATCTTGCACTCGTTGGGAGACCCCAAGTGAAAGGTATGATGAGCACAACAACAGTTTTCCCTCAAAAAGAAACCAAGCTTTAATCGACCAGTAGGAGGAAGGAGTAACTTCAGAAGGTTGATGCAGTTGAGATGTTAGGGCGCACTACCGGTTCAGAAGCAACGTGGAAACTACACAACACAATCAAATCACTTTGCCCCAACGAAGCAGTGAGGTTGTCAATCTCACCGGTTTTGCTGAACACAAAGAGGTTAAACGTATGGTGTGGAAAAAAAGTATGAGAATAGTATGAAAACAGTAGTAGGAGTGTGAAAAACAGTAATTGGAGTGGTTGTATTATCAGTATGGGAAAATGGACCGGGGTCCACATTTCAGTAGTGGTGTCTCTCCATAGAAAATAAATAACATGTGTGGTGAACAAATTACAGCTGGGCAATTGATAGAAATGAAGGCTGCACCGTAGTGCATGTGCAAGACATAAATATTACTCTGTGATTCATGCGGGCATTACAACAAAATACAAAGTCCAACATCCAACTGCATCTATGACTAATAATCCACCCTTCGAATATCATCTGAACAAACGTTGGGTATTAAGTTGCAAGCAACAGATAATCGCAGTAAGCAAAGTGTGTAACGTAAACAATGTAAACGAAGTAAACATCGTTGTTTTGTCCCTAATGACAACAACACATCCTCCATCCGTCGCGTTTCTGTCACTCGAGCACAGATGCAAAGGAGTCATGAACGCACTATCGACCATAAATACTCCCTCTTGGAGTCACTAGCATCTACTTGGCCAGAGCATCTACTAATAACAAAGAACATGCAAGATCATAAATAACATATGCATGAAAATAACATGATAGATTGATACTCAAAATACATAGCATTCAACATTCATCGGATCCCAGCAACATAACATGTAGCATTACATAAAGATGATCTTGGTCATGTAGGGCACCTCACGAGATCTAAACATGAGGAATAAAGTGGAGGAGACAACCAACTAGCTATTGCTAAAGACCCGTAGTCCAGGGATAAACTACTCACGCATCACTTCGGAGGAGGGCATGGCGGTGTAGACCCCTCCGGTGATGGATTTCCCTCCGAGGAGGGTGCCGGGGAGAGTTACAGAACTCTCCCGATCTCGGAATGACGATGAAGGCGGCCTCAGGCGTTTCACGGAAAAAAGTGGGATATATTTAGGGTTCACGTATCGGGCAGGTGGGGGGAATAGGAAAAGGGAGATGGCAGTGGATGCCCGAGGGGCCCACACCACCCCACGATGCGGCCAGAGGGGGGGGGGCGCTCCACCCTATGGTGTGCCCCCCTCCAGGACTCTCTAGGACTCCGTGGAACCTTCGGGATTTCTAAGACTTCCGGGTTTTGAATTTTCCAATTCCGCGAATATTTCTAGAACAACTTTTCTGAAACTAAAAACAACAGAAAACATGGAACTGGCTATGTGGCATCTTGTCAATAGGTTAGTCCCAGAAATCGATAAAAATGACATAAAGTGTATAGAAAACATGTAGGAAATAACATGAAAACAACATGGAACATCAGAAATCGAGGATACGTTTATGACGTATCAGATGCGAATAGATTCAAGACGAACTACATGAGCAAAGGTTTCACCGAAATCAACACATTCGACTTGAGAAAACCCTTGAGCTACCAATCTTGCCTTGTTGTGAATGACGATGGCATCTTTGTCTTGCTTGTTTTTTAGCACCCACTTGGTGCCAATAACATTCTTGCAATCCTTGGATCTTGGAACTAACTTGCAAACCTTGGATCGCTCAAAGTTATTGAGTTCATCATGCATGGCTTGAAGCCAATTGAGAGCTTCCAAAACTTTCTTGGGCTCAATGAAAGAGACAAAAGCACGAGCCTTGCTATAATCCTCCAATTGCTTCCTTTAAACCCTTCCACAATTTTCCTAAGAATCTTTTCCTCCGTGTGACCCGCATGCTCAATATTTTCTAGCCTTCTCTTTGATCTACGAGCTAGCATCTCCTCCAAAGTTTCTTAGATATATCTTGGGCATCAACTTCTTCATCGGAGTCATGTTTATCTTGATCTTGGACTGGATCACCGATGGGTGAAGGATCACCACTTGGTTGAGCTCTCTCAACAATGGGAGCATCTTTACCTTGACCTTGATTGATAGCTTGGCCTTGTTCATTAGATTAACTAGTCATCAACCCGTGCGTCCGCACGGGCTAGTCATTTTGCGACCGTATAACATAAATCATTGACAGTTTTCATTTTGCATGCATGTCAACATTTGGGGATAGACCCTGCAAAAAAAAAATTGGGATTGTTTTTTTTTTGTAAATACAATGTTATTCTTCATAAAATCTTGTGTATTTTTTTTGCACGAAGCTTGTGTATTCGGTAGACAATAATCCTGAAAGCTACAAAAATTACATTTAATTCATTGACCGTGTCTGTCCTTTACACGGACAAACTCTTCGTCTCCAAATTTCCTGATTCCTCTGTTGAATAAAAAATGAAGACTCGCTTTCTCTCTTTCTCCATTAGCATCCGTTCCTGTCTCTCCCTTTCATATTTTAGCTGTTCCCCACTTATGCGTTGGATCTGGATGATGCTCTATTTATAGTTGTGGAGAGGAGCCGCATGGATATTGAAGGAGCAGCAACAACTGCCGTGTAGTAGCTGCAGCTAGCGGATGCAAAATTCATAGCAGCAGAGTATTGGTCGTGGAGGCTGGCCGGTCGCCATTTTCCCCCATCATTCAGGCTTCACTTCTCCAATCGTGGCGCCCAGCTCGATTTGTAAGGACAACTTGCCCCCTCCCTGCTTTCCTTCTCCCTCGCCATACAGCTAATGCTGCCGATGCCCCTGCTCGAGGCGTGTGGCGTAGATCTCCTGCTGGAGATTCTCCCTTGCAACATAGGACCCCTGTTGACGTCCTCGAGGATTATGGGGCTGACGTGGTCGAAGATGTCGCACTTCAAGATGCTCAGGTTCTTTCCTACTGGCTCGCCAATTTGATTGTGAACACGGACCTCACCTTCGCTGTATGAAATGAAGAACAAAATACATGTGCAGAGTGAGCACTACTTGTGTGTTGTCCGTTTATAAACTTTTCAGTTTTCTTCTTTAATGCCAAATCTTTTATATCGAAATAGGAATTCAATTTAAAAAATGGCCCAATTCTAAGTCTTCCCCATATATGAACTAAGTATGTACTATTTGACTATTTCATGAGAATATATCATACAATTGTATTATTTTTGGGGGACTTACGTAGGAGAAAACATTGCGCTCTAGGATCTGTTCAAGTCGCCATCGTCAGCCAATCCGCCTGTTACTTTTGCTGTATTCCTGCAGAACGACCCTGTTATAGATCATGTTTCTGTGTCTTCCGTACTTATGAAAATAAAGTAATAAATTCGTACCTATAATTCAAATCATGTAGCATGCTTCACTCGACGTAGAGAGCAACAAGAACCTGAAAGTAAGCAACAAACTTCAGTTCTCAGTTGTCATTGTTATGAATTATATTTAGCAGTAATATGAAGCAAAATCAGCATTACTCTGTTAGAGCACTATTTAGCAGATACACGAATCTGAGTAATGCATAATTGTTATGATCAGACTTGCAACACACATGTTCATTGTAATTAGCAACAGTTAAGCTGAAGCACCGTAAACAACACAATGGAATCGACATGCAATCTGAATTTGCACCGACCTTTTTTAAGATTTCATTGCTCTTTTAAGTTTCATCGAGAATATCTGCTACACCAATGTAAAAATGTAGCCATGTAGGTCCACAAATATATCTCATTAATAAAAAAAATCATATAAATTTGTCTTAAAAACCGTAAATAGAGTAAAATATATATTCTAAGGTCTCTTGCACCAAAGAAGATTAAATTTAAGTCCATCTGTAGCACAGTAAAATTTAAATGTAGCCATGTAGTTCTGCAAATATATGTGATTAATAAAAACCTTACAAACTTCCTTTTTAAGAACCGTACATAGAGTAAAGTAGAATATTATGAGTTCTTCTCCACTAAAGGATCTCTTTGTAGACAATATTTTTCGCCAAATTATTTTCTTTAGATTCTTCATCTGAGATCAGAACTTTAAGTCCATCTCTACTTGTGACTCGTGACACATCCACATAGAGTTGGCCATGTGTGAACACCTGCTTTGGTAAGTATAGTCCAACATGTTTTAATGATTGTCCCTGGCTCTTATTTATCGTCATTGCAAAGAAAACTAATATCGGGTATTGCCTTCTCTTCAACAAAAACGGCCATTTTGACTCATTTGGTGACATTATTATCCGTGGAATGTAGACCTTGTTTCCAATGTTTGTCCTTGTTATTATTTGAGCTTCTATGAACCACTTCCCTAGTTTTGTTATAGTTAGTCTCGTGCCATTGCATAAGCCCCCGCTTTGATTGATATTTTGCAAGAGCATTATTGGTAGTCCAACTTTCAGACGTAATATGTGGTCTGGTGTTCCAGGGAATTTCAAGCTATTCAAGAACTCTGTTGCGTACAATTGATCTCCATCTTCTGTATTGGACATTGCTTTGCACACTGTATCAGACCTTCTATATGTTACCTCTTCTCCATCTAGTCTGCTCATGATGTAAGAATATACCTCATGTACCATCTCGTTTCTCGGACATAAGATGTCTCTTTCTACAAGGTACTTTCGATTTGTGTAGTTTGTCCACATGTTAGGATATGTGATGTTGATGATTGTTTCCAGTTGGTTTCCTCCTTTCCGCAGAAGTAAATCTTCAGGTATATTTACCCATGCCTCATCTTCTTCATTTCCTATTAAGCCATCACCAATGCTTAGTATCCGGTCTGCAAATTCTGCGGCTGTCCTTTGTTTCCTCTGAAGTATCTATAAGTGCTGTAACACGCATGTTCCGAGTGAGTTTGAATTCCTCGAAGTGCTTCTGTAACATCCCTGATTTTTGGAAAACTCAAAAATCACAAAAATTTGAAACTTTTTGTTTTTATGTCACCAAAAACCAAATAAAAGGAGGAAATAAAAGAAAACAATATGTAAATTGGAATAAAGAATCCAAATTGCCTTAACCCTAAAGCTTATCTCTAAAATAAAATATGTTTCCTCATGTGAATAAAACATTTTTTTTAGCAAACATCTTTACCAAACATGTACTCAACTCAACTACCATTTTTTTTAAATGATTATGACAATTAAAAATCATAGAGTTACTCTCTCTAATATTTTATCCTTCTCCAAGAAATTATGTCACTAATATTATTGAACTCAAATGGATAAAAGTTGGTCATTTGTTTTCCAAGTATTATGAAAATCAACAAAACAATAAAGTGCTATATATATTTTTGAGTTATGAAATCAAATATTATTTGGAAAATGTTTTATAGCCTTTAATTATTACCACTTAACAGTTTATATGCCTCAAAATTATTTTATGGGAATAACAACTATTTATATTGATATACAAATGATACTCCAAGTTTTAAACATAAAGGAGTGAATATAAAATGCTTTGCTTTGTAAATAACATAAAATAAGACTTAGAAAACAATATTATGACTTGTGGTTTTATTCTAAATTATTAAGCCACTTTAATAATTATTAGTTTTTCTATTTAAAGAATATGGCATTAAGTTGCTATTACTAAATCACTTATATCTTAAAAATATATAATAGGAAAATAAGATGTAATGATTTTCAAAAATAATATTTCACTTATAGAATGTCACTGAATTTTTATTTGACTAAGTTTTACATTTTATTATTTATATTTTGGAAATAACATTAAGTCACTATTTGGGGATATATTCAATTTTCAAAATTCAAAATTTTAAATGTGTTGAAAAGTTAACAAAAACGTATTTGGTTGAAAGGTATTGGAATTACAAGATTTTAGAAATTTATTTGGTATTAATTGGAGATTTAAAATAGAAGTTATTAAAGAAAAGAGAAAACAGGAATTAAAAAAAAAATGCTGACATCGTTGATGACGTCACATCGTCATCAACCTCACGTTCAAATCTAGAAACGGTGAAACGGCCGAATTTATTTCCTTGATTGCAGGCGATTTAAGACACCATTTGATACCCCGTTTCTTGCCCTTTAAAGATATCCCTATTCTCATTGATTCCCCTCTAATTTCACTCGTAATCGTGCCCCAGGGCCGAAGAAATCTCTCGCCGAAGTTGAGCCTCTCCCGCCGCCGTGTTTCATTGTTTTCGTCAAGGTGAGGTTGTTCCCGTCGGTGAGACCACTCCCATTTGCCTCCCATTGCTTGCGGGTACCATCTAAGCCCCTATCTCGTTTTGTTTGGACGCAGAATCGACCGCTTCGTTGGCTCCCGAAGTTCGCCGGAGCCGCACGACCACACCTGCACAGCGCCGTTGATACAAGCCACGGGAGAGCGCAACGCCACCTCCATTCATCTCGTCGTGCTGCGCCGAGCCTCTGCGCGGTCTCCTCTGTGCCCAATAAGCATCGGAACGCCGTCGCCGTGGATTTCCGAGAGGTGCGCCGCCGCATCGGCCATTTCCGGCCGCCTCGCCGCCGGTGAGTTTAACCCTAGCACCCCCACCGTCCGATCTGCATCGTACGCGTAGGATAGACCCACTTATTGAACCGGTACGGGCCAATCACAAGACGCCACCTGGGCGCCCAGTCGGCCGTGCGCCCGTCTGCTTATCCGCCGCTCGGTGCAACGCGTAGCCGGCCCAGGCCCATTCCCTATCCATCGCCCCGCGCGGCAAATAACAGATCTGAGCCCATCCGCCTCTGGATTTTATTTTCCGAATAAAAATAGAATGTAAGTTTTGCAGAAAAGCCCCTGCATCTTAAATCTATCATAACTTTTGATCCACAAGGACAAATTTAGAAAAATTGGACTTTTTGGAATCAGCATAACATGTAGAAACTTTCTCCACTGTTCAAATTTAAAATTGACTATTTACAATTTGTTCAAATTCAAATATGTTTGTTTGATGAAATTTGGCATAATTCAAATTCTACAAATCCAATAATTGCAAATAAAATATATTTGGAAACCTTAGAATGTGTACTTTCATATCCTCTGTCCCAAAATAATATTGGAACAAATTAAAATTGAATTTAGAATTAAGTTGTCTGTTTGAGTAATTTTGACATAGATTTAATTATGTAAATAATTTCAATATAGTTCCTTTTACAAAATTGCTCCATTTGATAACCTTGAACCATAGACATTATGCCCAACCATTTTGGACACCCTTGGACCATGACCATGTATTTTAGCCAAAAATCCATCATAGTAGTCCATCTAGTTATTATGTCTTAGATTTTGTTTCTATTTCTTTCTACCAATGTTTGTTGTGGCCATTTTTGGACCCAAGACCAAGTCCCTAAAATTACCAAGTAGTGAACCTCAAACACTAGCACCCTAGTATTCTATCTACTTCTCCATTCCCATATTCTTGCTTCAAGAAATCATCAAGTTAGCAAAATGGAGATCAAGACTCTAGCACAAGAAGAAAACTTCATTTTCAACTGGGTGGCAACATGAAGAGCTACAAGGAAGATCAATGAAGAAGTTTTGAAGAGAAGACTTATACTCCACAACAACTAGAAGAAACTCCAGAAAGTACAAGTGTGAAGAAATCCAGAAGAAAACAACTTCCTCTCTCTTCCTATCCCTTCCATTCCTTTCTTTTCAAATTGACTTAGTGGTATTTGTGCCCATCCCACACCCAAACCAATTAGTGAAGTGAAATCCCTGAAGAATTTATCAAGACCAAGAGAAGAATCCATCCAAGGAACAAGACTACAATAGAAGCATGAAGATGATCTTCAAGAAGGCAATCACATGAAGTCTAGAAGCAATTCACACAAGTTGAAGAGTAACAAGTTATTTTTGTCCAACCATGAAAACCCAAGACTTAGTAATATTTTCCCTTTGATGATGAAGTTAGTAGACCTACCCTAGCCACAATGGAAAATACTAACATAGTCACTCAAATATTTTTGAAGGTGAATATGACCAAGTGTTTGCATGTATTACTTTAGTTGAAAAAGTAATATGTTTATTCTTAGTGAACTCTTGGAACTTCCTCGACAAGTATGGTTATAATAAAGTTAGTTTTCTGCAAAACTTAACCTAGCCCTTCCCAAGTAAACCATTGGAATTTCCTTAACAAGAATGAGACCACTAGAGAATGAATCTTTCAACTCAAACCTAGACCTTGTCCTAACCAACTTGGTTAAGCCCCTTTTGATATGTTAGTTGCTTTTCTACACTTGTATGATTGTTTGGTAGAATGTTTGTTTATTTTGTTATTGTGTTTTCAATGAATAGATTGTACGGAGAGCAACGATCTTTTGTAAAGAGAGTGTGAATATCTTCACCAACTTCAACAAGGCAAGTAACACACCATCAACTACCCATTATTTTCTATATGCATTAGTTGATTTTTGAGTAGTATGCATTGATAGGAAATTTTACTAAGTTATATTATGCTATGCTATTATCCTAGTAGTGTGTAGCCATCTCTTTTATCCTTGTTATTTATAGCCTTAGAACTTGATAGATGCTATGCAATGTGACAAATGATTTTTACTTGATGTTGTGGAAAAACTCTAAGTAACAACTTCAATGAACCACCTGGGTGGATTTGGTTGTTTGGCTGATGAGAGTTGAGTGTCTCCCCGAGGGGTTGTTCACTTGAGGAATGCCACCCAGGAACAAAGTGATTATGATGTTCCCCAAGTTTAGATTGCTTCCAGTGCAGCCTTTAGTCATATGGGCTCTGTCTTGATCAACTAAGTTGTGAGGGTTCAGCCTGGGCTTGACAAGCAGATGTAGCATAATTATAGGTGGAACGGGTCTTGCCATTGGGTTGGATTCTTGCTTCTGAAAGATCTCGTCTTGATTCTTCTCCTTTCCTTAATGCACTCAGGGTGTATAGGATGTTTGGGTTGAGTTGAGTCTGAAGGTGAAAGTGCACAAGCTCTGCAGAGTCAACAAACTAAGATCTTAGCCGTGTCCCCGGTTATGGACAACTATGAGCAGCTGGACAAGGAAGGACGGAAGAATCACATCACCATTTTCAATAAGTAAAATTTTGACCAAGTGAACAGT
This sequence comes from Alopecurus myosuroides, assembly GCA_028641055.1. Taxonomy (NCBI): domain Eukaryota; kingdom Viridiplantae; phylum Streptophyta; class Magnoliopsida; order Poales; family Poaceae; genus Alopecurus; species Alopecurus myosuroides. Next base: position 437,756,207 of record CM054058.1, on the reverse strand, counting down.
ATTTGTGGTGCTTGGATCTTAATCCAATGTTGCCACCCTTTGAAAAGAAAGGTTTGTTTTACAAAAGTGATAGGAGAAAACTGGCTTTATGCAAACCTAGCCAAAACTCCACTCAGCCAAATGAGCATGTAGTATTAGTCTTGCCATTTGTATCCACCATAGTGTTACTTGCCAATACATTAAATTGTATTGACTCCCTTGTGGCTGCATATTCCATATTGCAGATATCTCTGAAGACGAGTGAGGATTTCGTTTAGGATCTCGAGACTATCGCCAACATGTTTTGCCTGTGGCACATGAAGAAGATGGGCTCAATGTTGTACTATGTTTTCCGCTGTATTTCTTTGTTTTCTGCTAGTCTTCTAAGACTATGCAAGTTGTATTTCTATTTTGTAAAGACTGTATCATGCGATGTAATAGAATTTGATGCATTTGCATGATATTTCATTTTGTACTATGGTGCTAGCAATTGATCCAGGGACTAGCACAATAAACACAGGTATTCCATCTTTATTAAAAGTTGGGATGCTACAAAATGGTATCAGAGCATTGTGTTGCCTGTAGGATTCGAGACCCTTAGGTTTGGAAGCCCTTTTTGATCATGTTATTATCTCCTTAAAGTATTTTGGATCCTAGCGGCATAGTGAGATGAAGCGGCCCGGACAACTTTACGTGTCCACGGACACGAGACCGTTCCCTGATTGGCTTGCGGGTGCCAGTATCTCTCACTATAGTGAATATCCAATTTGCAACAAGTTGTTAATAACCCATTGATCACCCTAGGATTGAAAACTTTCTATGTTCAAACTATCTAGAAACAAAACAATCATCTAAATTCTTCTCATATCATCTCATCTATTGTAAACCTTCAAAATTTCCTAGATGACCTACCTCTACAATACCATCAAGACATGAGTGTTGAAGATCATACCAAGAAGTGCAAGAAGTATTTTCACCACATGAAGACCTACACTCAAGATTATTGAAGAAACATGGACATATACCCAGATTTCACAACAATCAAGAACACCTCAAGACATGGAGAGAAGAATTGGAAGAACTCAAGAAGATATAGATGAGACCACCCATCTAGTTCCTTTGTTAAACAACGTTAACGTGTTAGAGTATTGATCATAGCAATGAGTGTGTTATGACAATATTAGTTGTTTTATAAAAACCTTGATGTTTGGTGTGATGAATGTGTTGCTATATGTTGGTTATGTGTTGTTTGTAAGATGAGTTTCCTTGATCTGCTATTTTGGGATAAGAACCTTCCTTAGCCATTTTTCTAAATCTCTACTCATCTCTACTAGACCAAACCCAACACCATGCTCATTCACCAACCATAGTGAGAACCATTTGGAATCATACAACCTTTACCCTATTGATACACAAGCCATCCCATTTGAGGAATGCTAGTATCAAATTTCTTTCTTCTGTGTGAAGGAACAATCACATCCATGATCAATGCCAACTGCCTAATAAGGATCAAGCTAACCTTGGAGCTATCAAGCAATGTGAGTTTTCCTACCATGAGAGTTTCCTTAGAAATAGCATGGTGTTTGCCTTCAAGGATGACAACAACAGGATGAAAGATTTCCAAGGACATCAAAAGATCAAGTTGAGAGGAACCCAAAGACTTTTGATTGACCCAAAGAGTGACCCCTCAGTGTCAAAGGTAGTCCAACATACCTATGTTGGTCTACAACTCTACCATGCCAATCTCAGAATTAATCTACACTCCAATCTAATGAAAATAGACTACCTACCAAAGCTTCTTTTAAGGGTGGTAGCCCACGCAGTTGTTTTGGAACCCAGTTACCCAAATCTTTCTTTCTAACCTTCCCAAATCTCGGGACGAGATTTCTTTTAAGGGTGGTAGTCTGTAACATCCCTGATTTTTGGAAAACTCAAAAATCACAAAAATTTGAAACTTTTTGTTTTTATGTCACCAAAAACCAAATAAAAGGAGGAAATAAAAGAAAACAATATGTAAATTGGAATAAAGAATCCAAATTGCCTTAACCCTAAAGCTTATCTCTAAAATAAAATATGTTTCCTCATGTGAATAAAACATTTTTTTTAGCAAACATCTTTACCAAACATGTACTCAACTCAACTACCATTTTTTTTAAATGATTATGACAATTAAAAATCATAGAGTTACTCTCTCTAATATTTTATCCTTCTCCAAGAAATTATGTCACTAATATTATTGAACTCAAATGGATAAAAGTTGGTCATTTGTTTTCCAAGTATTATGAAAATCAACAAAACAATAAAGTGCTATATATATTTTTGAGTTATGAAATCAAATATTATTTGGAAAATGTTTTATAGCCTTTAATTATTACCACTTAACAGTTTATATGCCTCAAAATTATTTTATGGGAATAACAACTATTTATATTGATATACAAATGATACTCCAAGTTTTAAACATAAAGGAGTGAATATAAAATGCTTTGCTTTGTAAATAACATAAAATAAGACTTAGAAAACAATATTATGACTTGTGGTTTTATTCTAAATTATTAAGCCACTTTAATAATTATTAGTTTTTCTATTTAAAGAATATGGCATTAAGTTGCTATTACTAAATCACTTATATCTTAAAAATATATAATAGGAAAATAAGATGTAATGATTTTCAAAAATAATATTTCACTTATAGAATGTCACTGAATTTTTATTTGACTAAGTTTTACATTTTATTATTTATATTTTGGAAATAACATTAAGTCACTATTTGGGGATATATTCAATTTTCAAAATTCAAAATTTTAAATGTGTTGAAAAGTTAACAAAAACGTATTTGGTTGAAAGGTATTGGAATTACAAGATTTTAGAAATTTATTTGGTATTAATTGGAGATTTAAAATAGAAGTTATTAAAGAAAAGAGAAAACAGGAATTAAAAAAAAAAATGCTGACATCGTTGATGACGTCACATCGTCATCAACCTCACGTTCAAATCTAGAAACGGTGAAACGGCCGAATTTATTTCCTTGATTGCAGGCGATTTAAGACACCATTTGATACCCCGTTTCTTGCCCTTTAAAGATATCCCTATTCTCATTGATTCCCCTCTAATTTCACTCGTAATCGTGCCCCAGGGCCGAAGAAATCTCTCGCCGAAGTTGAGCCTCTCCCGCCGCCGTGTTTCATTGTTTTCGTCAAGGTGAGGTTGTTCCCGTCGGTGAGACCACTCCCATTTGCCTCCCATTGCTTGCGGGTACCATCTAAGCCCCTATCTCGTTTTGTTTGGACGCAGAATCGACCGCTTCGTTGGCTCCCGAAGTTCGCCGGAGCCGCACGACCACACCTGCACAGCGCCGTTGATACAAGCCACGGGAGAGCGCAACGCCACCTCCATTCACTTCGTCGTGCTGCGCCGAGCCTCTGCGCGGTCTCCTCTGTGCCCAATAAGCATCGGAACGCCGTCGCCGTGGATTTCCGAGAGGTGCGCCGCCGCATCGGCCATTTCCGGCCGCCTCGCCGCCGGTGAGTTTAACCCTAGCACCCCCACCGTCCGATCTGCATCGTACGCGTAGGATAGACCCACTTATTGAACCGGTACGGGCCAATCACAAGACGCCACCTGGGCGCCCAGTCGGCCGTGCGCCCGTCTGCTTATCCGCCGCTCGGTGCAACGCGTAGCCGGCCCAGGCCCATTCCCTATCCATCGCCCCGCGCGGCAAATAACAGATCTGAGCCCATCCGCCTCTGGATTTTATTTTCCGAATAAAAATAGAATGTAAGTTTTGCAGAAAAGCCCCTGCATCTTAAATCTATCATAACTTTTGATCCACAAGGACAAATTTAGAAAACTTGGACTTTTTGGAATCAGCATAACATGTAGAAACTTTCTCCACTGTTCAAATTTAAAATTGACTATTTACAATTTGTTCAAATTCAAATATGTTTGTTTGATGAAATTTGGCATAATTCAAATTCTACAAATCCAATAATTGCAAATAAAATATATTTGGAAACCTTAGAATGTGTACTTTCATATCCTCTGTCCCAAAATAATATTGGAACAAATTAAAATTGAATTTAGAATTAAGTTGTCTGTTTGAGTAATTTTGACATAGATTTAATTATGTAAATAATTTCAATATAGTTCCTTTTACAAAATTGCTCCATTTGATAACCTTGAACCATAGACATTATGCCCAACCATTTTGGACACCCTTGGACCATGACCATGTATTTTAGCCAAAAATCCATCATAGTAGTCCATCTAGTTATTATGTCTTAGATTTTGTTTCTATTTCTTTCTACCAATGTTTGTTGTGGCCATTTTTGGACCCAAGACCAAGTCCCTAAAATTACCAAGTAGTGAACCTCAAACACTAGCACCCTAGTATTCTATCTACTTCTCCATTCCCATATTCTTGCTTCAAGAAATCATCAAGTTAGCAAAATGGAGACCAAGACTCTAGCACAAGAAGAAAACTTCATTTTCAACTGGGTGGCAACATGAAGAGCTACAAGGAAGATCAATGAAGAAGTTTTGAAGAGAAGACTTATACTCCACAACAACTAGAAGAAACTCCAGAAAGTACAAGTGTGAAGAAATCCATAAGAAAACAACTTCCTCTCTCTTCCTATCCCTTCCATTCCTTTCTTTTCAAATTGACTTAGTGGTATTTGTGCCCATCCCACACCCAAACCAATTAGTGAAGTGAAATCCCTGAAGAATTTATCAAGACCAAGAGAAGAATCCATCCAAGGAACAAGACTACAATAGAAGCATGAAGATGATCTTCAAGAAGGCAATCACATGAAGTCTAGAAGCAATTCACACAAGTTGAAGAGTAACAAGTTATTTTTGTCCAACCATGAAAACCCAAGACTTAGTAATATTTTCCCTTTGATGATGAAGTTAGTAGACCTACCCTAGCCACAATGGAAAATACTAACATAGTCACTCAAATATTTTTGAAGGTGAATATGACCAAGTGTTTGCATGTATTACTTTAGTTGAAAAAGTAATATGTTTATTCTTAGTGAACTCTTGGAACTTCCTCGACAAGTATGGTTATAATAAAGTTAGTTTTCTGCAAAACTTAACCTAGCCCTTCCCAAGTAAACCATTGAAATTTCCTTAACAAGAATGAGACCACTAGAGAATGAATCTTTCAACTCAAACCTAGACCTTGTCCTAACCAACTTGGTTAAGCCCCTTTTGATATGTTAGTTGCTTTTCTACACTTGTATGATTGTTTGGTAGAATGTTTGTTTATTTTGTTATTGTGTTTTCAATGAATAGATTGTACGGAGAGCAACGATCTTTTGTAAAGAGAGTGTGAATATCTTCACCAACTTCAACAAGGCAAGTAACACACCATCAACTACCCATTATTTTCTATATGCATTAGTTGATTTTTGAGTAGTATGCATTGATAGGAAATTTTACTAAGTTATATTATGCTATGCTATTATCCTAGTAGTGTGTAGCCATCTCTTTTATCCTTGTTATTTATAGCCTTAGAACTTGATAGATGCTATGCAATGTGACAAATGATTTTTACTTGATGTTGTGGAAAAACTCTAAGTAACAACTTCAATGAACCACCTGGGTGGATTTGGTTGTTTGGCTGATGAGAGTTGAGTGTCTCCCCGAGGGGTTGTTCACTTGAGGAATGCCACCCAGGAACAAAGTGATTATGATGTTCCCCAAGTTTAGATTGCTTCCAGTGCAGCCTTTAGTCATATGGGCTCTGTCTTGATCAACTAAGTTGTGAGGGTTCAGCCTGGGCTTGACAAGCAGATGTAGCATAATTATAGGTGGAACGGGTCTTGCCATTGGGTTGGATTCTTGCTTCTGAAAGATCTCGTCTTGATTCTTCTCCTTTCCTTAATGCACTCAGGGTGTATAGGATGTTTGGGTTGAGTTGAGTCTGAAGGTGAAAGTGCACAAGCTCTGCAGAGTCAACAAACTAAGATCTTAGCCGTGTCCCCGGTTATGGACAACTATGAGCAGCTGGACAAGGAAGGACGGAAGAATCACATCACCATTTTCAATAAGTAAAATTTTGACCAAGTGAACAGTATTTGTGGTGCTTGGATCTTAATCCAATGTTGCCACCCTTTGAAAAGAAAGGTTTGTTTTACAAAAGTGATAGGAGAAAACTGGCTTTATGCAAACCTAGCCAAAACTCCACTCAGCCAAATGAGCATGTAGTATTAGTCTTGCCATTTATATCCACCATAGTGTTACTTGCCAATACATTAAATTGTATTGACTCCCTTGTGGCTGCATATTCCATATTGCAGATATCTCTGAAGACGAGTGAGGATTTCGTTTAGGATCTCGAGACTATCGCCAACATGTTTTGCCTGTGGCACATGAAGAAGATGGGATCAATGTTGTACTATGTTTTCCGCTGTATTTCTTTGTTTTCTGCTAGTCTTCTAAGACTATGCAAGTTGTATTTCTATTTTGTAAAGACTGGATCATGCGATGTAATAGAATTTGATGCATTTGCATGATATTTCATTTTGTACTGTGGTGCTAGCAATTGATCCAGGGACTAGCACAATAAACACAGGTATTCCATCTTTATAAAAAGTTGGGATGCTACAGCTTCCATAAGTATGAACATTTTAAGCTTGCATCGATAATATGCGACCTTCGCCCTTTGGGTATTACCGGAAGGATTTGTGTGAAGTCACCCCCCATCACTACTGTCATTCCTCCAAATGGTCTTTCTGTGCTATTATCATTTGTGAACCTCAGTATGTCTCTTAAACTTTTGTCTAGTGCTTCAAAACAATGTTTATTTGCCATAGGTGCTTCATCCCATATTATTAATGATGTTCTCTTTAGTAAATCTGCAAGATAGGATCCTTGCTTGATATCACATGTTGACTCGTTAGTGATGTTGAGTGGGATGTGAAATCTTGAATGGGCTGTTCTCCCGCCTGGTATAAGAAGTGCCGCTATTGCACTGGACGCTACTGCTAAGACTATTTTCCCTTCAGATCGTAGTGATGTAGTAATTGCCTTCCAAAGAAATGTTTTCCCTGTGCCACCATATCCATTGACAAATATCAGTTTTCCAAGTCCTCTACTGACAGATTGTAGTATTGCATCATAAGCACTTTTTTGTTGTAGATTCAACTTTCCAACTAATGCGGCTTTCTCTATTTCAAGAGAACCTCTATCATAGCTAAGCTCCTCACATACCAGCCTATTTTGTAGACCATTTAATGAGTTGCTATCTGGTAAAGGAATTCCTTCATAGTCTTTTAGTGAGTTTCCACCTCTCCTTAGCAATGTCTCTATCTCTATGAGGGTGAGATTTTTTATTTGTTCTGAATCAAGTTGGAGTGCTTAAAAGTTCAAGATTCTTCTCTGACGATGTTGAATGTCTTCACATAGTAATTCCCATGTTGATTCCCATAGTTTTCCTGGATCCGACACCTCGCAGAATAGAAGTATCATGCAAAAAAGCTGGCGCATTTGGTGTGCGGAAGCCCAATGTGATGCTTCTTTGATACAATCATCCCACTCTTTATCATCATCGAGTAACCCAAGGGCGTAACACGCCGACTTATAATTTGGGTGTACAATACCATTCACCTTTCTTATATCTTCAAATGATGTACAACCTTTGACGATGTTAAGTAGTATTCTCATGTAATATTTCTCACCACTTGATGGGTGGGCATGGTAGATCCTCCCAATAGATCGTTTCCCGCCTTTTATTGGTTTCCATTGTTTTGTCTTTGTGTTCCATGTCCACTTAGTTGGAAATTCTGCATATGTTAGACCACGGGCATCCTCATACAATTGATTAGCTATCATCCATTCAGTGAACATTGTTTTTTCTATGCCAAGTCTAGATACAATTTTCTCAATATCAGTTGAGTCTGGGAACACGACCATTTGTTCATCTTCAAGGTGGAACTGCAATCTCTGTACAGAAGGTTGTCGATGCTGAAGTTCAAATCCAAATATACACCAAGATGCCTCACCTGCAGATAAGTATCGTGCATCAAGGTACATCTGTATTTCATCGTAGCTATTCCCAGTACTCAAAATTACAGTTGCTCTATCTTCCCCTTTATGTATGTACTTGAATAAGTACTTTATTGATCTCGACTTATTGCACCATTCTACATTTATATGTGATTGGTACTTGACTATGAGGTCTCTGTTGTATGGAACAACAAACCCGCTATCAAGTTGTACTCCATTTTTATCTATTGTGTTACCATCTTTTCTTCTTCTGTATACTGGGAATCCTTCTTCATCGATGCTTGTTTCCTCACAAATTATCTTAGGAAAGTGTTTTGAGCACTTTCCATTCATCATGCATGGTGATTTGTACTTTGCTTCTCCACATGGTCCATGCATCATGAAATTTTCAACCGCCATGTAACCTTCTGGGTCCTCATTCTTGTCTGGTATCTCTGCTGGTATGATTTTGTCAATGTTTTGAGGGCTAGCATCCCTATATTTTGGATCTAGAAATAATAGTATATGTGCATGAGGAAGGCCTCTTTTCTGGAACTCAATGGTGTAGACAACTGCAATAAAATGCGGTTTTAGTTTCACATGATTTTTTTGTAATTGCTCACATGCACAAACAATGAGACAAAGAAGAAGAGAACTCTTATAATTGATACACTAAACTACTAAGCTAGCGAGAAAATGATTGACATTTGGTAGACTTACTTGCTATTGCTTTTCCGAACCGCTTATTTTTGTATATGTCTTCTATAAGTTCATTTAACTTTATAATGAACACTCTATTGACTATGTCTGGACGATCTTCTGGTTTTTGGCCCGGGATGAAGTCCAACATGGTCTGTATTTCAGGCCACTTTGGGTTGCATGTGAAAGTGATAAATAGATCTGGATACCCAGCCCATCGACATATCGCCATAGCGTCTTGGTAGTACTGCACTTTATTTCTAGGACTTCCATTGTATGATGATGGTAGTATAATTCTCTTACCTACTTGATCAGATCTCGTGTCACCATTATCCATTGCGTCTTGCAGACCGCTGTAGAGCTCCGTTCTAAGCGTGCCTTGATGCATCCTGTACCAATTCAGTCTCCACTGCTCAATACATGTTGCTGCATCTACTATGAACTGAAGGAACAACTTGCCACTCATTTGCAGGACCACCGATTGATTTAATCGTTGCTGGATACGATATGCATAATACTCCATCATGGTAACATGCTTTCTCTTTCCTCCGCAACCTTTTATGTTTTCTAATTCTATTTCTGTTCTGAACCCGTCTTCTCCATATGGGAATAACAAAGGGTATTGCATAGACATAAAGCTTGGATGAAGTTCAGAAATTCTTTGGAGTTGTTTGTCTTTGTTTTCAACTATTATATCACGTTCGAAAGTTTTGTTGGTATGTTCCCCAACAGTCAATGCGGCCACTTCAGACGCAGTTGGTAGGTTGTATTGTCTGCCATCGTTGGATCTTTTTCCGATTAACCGCAACCTAATATTTTCGAGATCCGATTCCTTGTACCTATCCCTCGCCATGCGGAATGATTTCACTAACACATTATGCTCATCAAGCATTTCCAGTAATCCCAAGACAATGCCTTCATCCAGCTGATTTTTCCTTTCCTTTCATGTAGATGCCTGCATTCTGTTCCTGACCTCATTTTCAGTATCACAAATGTACAACTGAGCAAACTTTGGAGTACCTTTATCCTTAGGTAGCAATGTGCCAATTTTATGATAGTTTGCGCCATTCAAGCGAAAAACATAAGGTGCACCCCCTTGTTTGTTAATCTCGTAGTCAATCTGGCCACCCATTGAGGTAAATGCGAACATCGAATTATAGTTCCTGATATTGTATCTATAATTTGACGATTCTCCCCTTTCATTAGACTTCAGTAGTTGTTGAAGGTATGCTGGAGATTTTTTCAATGGTGGCAATTTAACTTTTCCTTCCTTGCAGCAATGTCCAAACGTTGGCCTAGATTTGCTTGTGTTATGCTTGCTTCTCTCTTGATGCCACATTATAGCTTGGCAGTATGGGCATATGCAAGTGGGCTTTCCAAAATTTGAAATTTCAGTGTTAGATCTCTGAGATTCACCAACTTTTTTCATTGCTTGTAACTTCCTTCTTGTTTCTTGATTTGATTTACTCAGTTGTCTTCTTTCAGCCATATCAGTATCTTCAAAGTCTCTAGTAGAACCTGTGTCTTGTATAACATGTGCATGAACTGTTGCATGGTTTCCAGCCTTGGTGTGTCCATTTTTTGCTCTGAATAAACCTTGCACGTTTGCTACTCCGATTTTCTTTGACCGCTTGTTTCCTCTTTGGCGGGTTTTGTTTCTTTGGACCTGCTGAAATCCTACAACAATACAAATTTTCTAGTTCTTAGTCCTTTGTATAGAGAAATTACTAATGGTTGTCAGTATGATGTTATGTGGACAACTTTCTTTCTCTTGGCTTATTGTTTTAGCGTGTTGTTCTATAGCGTGATTATTGGATATTCCCTGAATGAAAAAGAGTTAAAATTTGGTCAGCATAGCATACTTTAAAAAAAATATCGTCAGACACTATGTATGGATTAGAAAAACATATCCCACGTCTTACATACCATCTATGGAGTGGCGTACCACTCTCATAATGAGATATACAAGAAGCTAAAAATATAGCTTGTGGGTGCAAAAGGTTAGGTTACTAAGGTAGAAACAAACAGACAAAACAATACCCATGACAGTGAGTATTAGCAACACACAAACGATTTATCCTTTAATGTGTTCATGATTTAGTTGGATGTTTAGTTTCATAAGATACTCCTAAGAACAACAAATAACACAAGTATACACTCATGCTAAGGCAAGTCACTCAAACAAAATCCAATCAACAAGCAAACACACCACAAAAGAATAGACTATTTATTTACTACATTAATGTTTACTTGAAGTGATGGAATCCATCAATCATGAAAATTTACCAAACAACCAGTAGCTAAAACCAATGAATCAAGTCATAAAAATAATCCAAAACACAAACATCACTCAAGAAAACTCCTATCAAAACTCACAAATTAAAAGAGTAGTAATTCTAGAGCAAAACCATAATTCTAGGGGTGACACTAGTTCAATACTAGAGAAGCAAATAATGCTACCATGATGCATAACTCTAAACAAACAAGTTATGAAAATAAATGCTACTAACAGTACACAAATCTTACACATGCTAGTAAGCGTAAACATCAAAGTAATTCTATGAAACAACTATTAAGCATGCACAAACCAATTCTAGCAATCTCTGTTTTTCCTAATTAATTACTAGCAAACAAGCATGGTATAAGCTACACAGCCAGTAGCTATTCACTCAATGAAAAGTTATCTAAACCTTTTCAAAAATCCAAACACTCAATTTAAATTATGCACAAACATTCTATCAATCTCAAGGAATTATTTTATTTGTTACCAATTTTATTTAGCACACAGTAGTGAAACATTTCTTAACATGATACTCCTAAGGAATATTATGCTAACAAATAGATCACATCTAAACATACTAGTATTTACAAAAGAAATAAACTTTTCACTTGCATAAGTGAAAGCAAACAATTTATGTTTCCATGGTGGAAAAATATCCTATCAACCACGTAATAAAACATGTTATTTCTACACACACGTATGGTTAGGGATTTTCATCCTAAACACAATATGAAATTGGACCAGTGGGTTATGGGACCACTAATACCAAGTCAAAAGAGGTACTAAGCCTCTGGTTACTTATGACAAAAACTAGTATACAAGTAAATCACAAGGCTATTGATTCTAGTGAAAAAATACTAGTGCACATACATAACAAATCCTACACATGCTTTACTATAAAATGGCATGCAAACTAACAGAGAAAACAACACCAAAATAACAGTACCAAAATGGTACCGGACTCAAGCAAACATAGCACAAAATTTACTAAAGCAAGCACACAAATATCTAGCTCACACAAAAATTCAAAGAATCAAACTAGAAAACAACAAATGCTAGTTCCATTTTTATTTGGGTTTCCCATCATGCACACACTTTCTAAGGTAGATGTACTGCAAGGAAACAACTTAATAAAAAGTACTAACACTCTATACAAGCTAGGAAACAAAATTAAATTAAACACAAATTTCATTTTCAACAAAAACACACAAAGAAACAAAAACAGAAAAGCTACTGTTTCTAGACCTGTCCACAAAAATCAATCTAGAGCTCCAAAAATTATTATAATCTAGGACTACATAGATCTAGTCAATATCAAACTCATCCAATTGGATTTACTTCAAAAATCATTTTTTAACTTATTCTAAAAATCACAGAAGAGCCTACTGGTCCTTTACTAAAATGGATGGCATTTCCATTTGGTTGCTCACCTTGATGTGAGGTGAAGTGATATGGATAGATCTTTTTAATATCTATCCAGAACATTTTTGTTTGTTCATTTTGGTTATGTATTTTAAAGTTATGGTCCAAACATTCTTACAGACATTCTATTCCAAAACAGTTCTTGTGTCCAAAATAATAGTCCAAACTTAGATCTACGAATTTTGTATGGTTAAGAATTCATATTATTCGTTCCATGATTTTTGGCAGATTTTATTTTGCATTTTTAGTATTTTTCATACGTCCAAAGTAAATGTACAACTTTGTGTCAAAACTTAAAAAGGAAAAAAGCACAGGGCAGTGCGTGCCGGTTCGGAGTGGCCGTGGCCCAGTTAACGGGCTGCGCGGCCCAGCTGCGCTGCACATGCGAGCGCGGGCGCGGGAACGGTCCCGTTCAAGCGCGGGCGCACATCGTTCTTCTTCATCACCTCACTCCTCTCTCTCTCACGTACGGTCGGCCGCGAGAAACGCTCGGGGAGGCTCACCTAGGGCTCGGGGAGGGGCTGGCGCGTCTCGGGGACGATGCCGGAGGTCGAGGGCGTCGAGGGGAGGTGTCGGTGGTGCTCGGCGTGGCTCCAGGCGGCGGCACAATGCAGATGCCCGAGGCGGCGCTCCCGGACGGCGGCGGCGATCTGCCGGTTATCCCACCACGGGAGAGGGCCAGGGATGCTCAGAGCGATGAGAGGAGTTGATCAAGGGCATCGGGGAGGAAGGAGAGGGATCGGGCAGAGCAGTACCACATCGTGGCCGTGGTGGTCACCGGCGGCGGCTCACGGCCCGTGCACGCTCCAGGGGCTAGGGCTCGGCTCCGTTTTGATTTGGGTGAGTTGTGAGAGTGTGAGGGAGGGCAGGGCGCAAGGGGAAGAGCTCTGGGTACTTATACCCGAGGGGGTGAGGGTGAGGGCAAAGTGGGGAGCTCGGGTTGATGCCAACCATTGGCATGAGCTAGCCCTAGGGGTTTTTGGTCACTCCACACTTGTGCACTGGGTGTCGGGCTGGCCAGGGTTGGCTTTTGGGTGCAAGTGGAGGCAAGGGCAAGGTCAACTAGGTCAAAGCATGGGCTTCCATACCCATCCACATCATCATCTTCTCTCTCCTTTTTCCTTCATGCACAAGGTTCTAGAAGGCTACTAAAGCATCCTGGTTCGAGTCTATACTGTGGTGATCACTTATGTCAAGGTTGCATTTCACAATTTGCAAAGAATCACAAAGAAACCAACTGATCAAAAGTGTATCTCTTACTGTTCACTGGAAATTCAGAAAATTCAGATTAGGACTTCGAAAATTTCTAAGTGTTGGAAACAGATGAAAAGTTCAAAAAGTTGAGTTTTTTTTAGGGTTCAAATGCTTTCCAAAATTGGTTTTCAAAGTATGGACTTGTTAACCATGTTATAAACTTTCAGAAACATGTTTTGAAAACAAATTTGAAATTTTTTAAGGCCATGAAAACAATGTGGAAAAAGGTATACTTTCTGTTTTTATCTGTTTTTCAAAGATGCCATTTTGAAAACAAAGGTAGAAAACAGGTACTTGGCTTTGTTTTGAAGAATTGTTTTCTATAGAAAACTTAAAATAAAACTTTCATAAATCATTTTGGAAACTTGTTTTCTTGGATCCAACAAAGTTAAAAGTTTGTTTTAAGATGCAAACAATAATGATCCAAGTCTTGGAATAAAAATCCACTCAAGTAATAATAAGAAAACATGAGGGAAAAATACACTACAAGAAATATGTTGATACGTGACCCTCAATTTTTGTCACCGAATGGTCACATGCATTCATTCATGACCCCTTTTTGACCAAAAATTGAAAGTCACATACCGAGCGTCTTATTTGATCGTCAACGACCATTTTAGTGGAATGGTCATATAGCCTTGTATGACCAACCAATTGTTTTGGTCATGGGATGTCCTGCCATAGCCACGTCAGATCCTACGTGGCCAATCCTACGTGGCAAAATTGTGACCAAATAAGAAGGTCGAGGATAAGATTCAGCCCAGTCCATGCTGCTCCTCTATATGGGCCAGCCCATCATTTTGGTCCATTTCATTTTTTTCTGAAATTTCTGGTGAAATTAACATGCCGATTGGAATAATTGAGCTATTTTACTTTCTGGGCCATAGCATTTTTATGGTCCTTTATTCCCTGGGCCTTGGCGTTTGGTCGAATTTGTTCCCTGGTACTGGCCCACGTCATTCCATTTATTATCGAAATTTTATTTATTTGTACAGAATAGTGTCCAGTGCTAGTTGGGCCAAATCCACGGTGGCCATCTAAATGGGCCGGAAAAAGAATTAGGCCAATAATAATATAATCAAATATACCAAACAGTGAAGATTTAAACCACACGAAATCTATTTTTCAAATAGCAACTATTATTACAATATACCAGTCATACATGTGAAATTCTATTGTTGTTCACGTCACACAATATTACATATATACCACTCTTACAAGTACAGTGGCCAACTACTCTTTGATAATCTACAAAGTAAGCTTCAAGATTCTTCAAATTTCTCTAGCCTGTAGCTCCTAAAACAGAACAATTAAAAGGGACAATTAGAAAACATTAATAAATAAATGATTTGAATTGTCTGCAGGTATAAGTACATGGAACAATATTGAGACAGCTGGAAGAGAAACAAGATGATAAGCAAGCACAACTCAATCATGTACATTCGGTTCATAATAGAACAACCACATATATCTGTATATTGTACATGTGGAATCTACAGAAAAAAGATGCAACTAATAGCTACAGATGAATCATCTTGTAACTATGTTCAAACATTGATTCAGTTGGGTTGTTTACAATCATATATCACCAGCAGGAAGTCATTAACAGCGGAAGTCATACGCAACCCTTAGCTATACCTGTATGAAGCTCATACTTGTAGCATCTTCCTCTTGAAGACAACCCCCTTGAACTTCAAAAGCCAACACAACATGTGACATCTGTAGAAAATAAATGAGCAAATTTTCAAAGGAACTTTAGAACTCCTACAAGAACCTTAAAACATGAGACATCTTCTTACATGGTTTTGCCAGTCAAAAATAACTTCCTGCACGAAGTGAACCTACATCATCAAGTACCAGCCAGAGTAAGAAGAGAAATAATAGTAATGAACAATTTAGATAGACCTATGATAGATAAAAGAACCTAATTCATCAAGTCCCAGCTCAAACATATTGCAAGTATGATCTCATTTCAGATTTATGTGGACAAGGGAAGCATGCTCAGCGTAATAAAACTCTCGTGCAAGCAACCAAGCAATGACACTGGTCATGGTACAAACAAATCCTAGCTCAAATATGAAACTTAGATCCGCGATACCCATTCAATTAGGCCGACAAGTCAATGTAGACACAAATCACAAGCAATGACTAGTTTCAAGGTAACTAATGTTACCAGTGAAACTGACAGGAACAGCTAGAGGCAGGAACACCTCAAGGTTACTAATCGTAGTGCTACAACTGGGCGTCCTGACTGCCATTTTGCAACCACGCATGAAAAAAATTCATACTAGCTAGAGGCAGGAGCAACTCAAGGTTACCATATCAACAACCTTGTTCTGCCTGTAGACGATGTTAGCAGTTATGCAAGCATTAGTTGAGACAATTAGTAAAAGGCAGAACCTAGTTAAGGCGGCTGCAAGTTAAGTAGCTAGTAGTCAGATTATGACAATCTGAAACTCTGAATCGCTCTTGCCACTTAAGTGAGTCAAAAAGTGCAAGACGTAAAATATAGCATTTCAATTTTCCTATGTCTAATCAACTATAGAAATAATTTCTAGTGGAATATTCATTAGATTGAGTTTGATACTCCACAACATATGCAATACCAAATAGATTATCATCTGTTGGCTGTAAATGGAGTATATCTTACTTGTGAGTTTAGCACAAATGAAAGAATCATAAGGGGGATCGGATGGCCTCACCTTGTAGCTTGATGGTGGGCGACGGACAGAGGTCCCATTGGAGCTGAGGGGCTAGTAGCGATGGAGGGCTTGGCGAGATTCCAGACGCGTCCAGTGCTCACCTTGATGCCACCTGAAACTGCACAGATGTTGAGCATAAGAGCAACGAATCAAAGCAGAGCAACTCAAGGTTACCTGCACAAATTTTCTTCCTCTGTATCACAACCAATCAAAGCAGAGCAACGAATTTAATGGATGTTTATATATGTGGATAAAGATAGCAAATACTCAAGATCTCTGAAGCATGATGCGTTCATAACTGAAACTGGAAGCTTTGTTAACACAAACATGTAATTCTTACTTTAGAATTCTGAGGTCCCTGTGAGCACTGTTTGAAACGATGGCCGGTAATCTTTTCTTGCGCATTCTGTATACTCTCTAGCCTGACGACCTGCCATGATAAGATAATATCAGCAAGTTGTATGTACTTTACAAAACTATGACTGAGATGGGAAGGAATAACTATTGTAATGATGTGATGATATCATTTCTTCCTTCGGGAGGTAGTGATTCTCTGAATGTAGCCATATCTCTGCTCTATTTAATGAGAAAATTGCAAACTACGACCACAATTTAATGTATATGCATATGATCAGTGTGTTACATGTAGGTTCAGATTCTTATCGGTGTGTTACATGTAGGTTCAGATTCAGAATAAGACAAGAAAAACATATGTATTTGGTACTATTCTCTACTCTGCTAATGGGCACTGCAAGAAACATACATGCATACAAGTTGTCGATGCGACCAAACATTCAGAAAGAAGAGAAAATTGCTAAATCAAATCAGAGACCCATGCCATTCTATTAATCGAAGGATCGAGAGGAGACATCTCTTGCAGGAACATCTCGAGCAGCGTTGGCATCCAGATCCATGGCAGGCCACACCACCGATCAAGAGGAGACATCTCCTACAGGAACATCGAAGAATCACGAATTGAATCTGGATAGATCGAATCACGAATTGGCATCCAGAACATACCTCTCTGCCAGAATATAGAGAAGCCTTCTTGCGGTCGCATCCATCCCCGACGGGGCCGGGAGACATGGCTCGGGGAAGACACCTCCAAGAGAAGATGGTGCGCGTGTGGGGGCCTTGCTCCCCTTGGCGCAGGTCAACGGTGGTGGCGTTGCTCCCCTTGGCGCAGGTCCGGCTGCAAGGAACCGCCCCACTTCGGTGGTCGCATCCATACCAGAACTCCGCTCGATGGGGGCGGCATGGCGGTCTGGAGAGGTTGGAGTGGCGTGGCAGTCTGGAGAGGTTGCAGTCGATCCACCACCTCTGCCCGAGCTCCCCCATCTGCAGCTCGGTGGCGATACCCACGTACCGACTCAGTGATGGAGAAGGTAGGGAGGGAGGGGCTTGCGGCGCGAGGGACGATACATGATGGCGCGCGGCCTATGCACGAGGCGCACCAGCGCGATGAACGCCCACGACGGGGATCCAGGAGAAAGGGGATTGGGGATTATCCCGCTGTGGTTCCCCGGGACGAACGACATGTCGGCGGTGATGGTGCGAACCGGGCAGAGGTGGGGTTTCTGACAGAGGAGAAGGCTTCTTCGTGGGGGAGAAGGCGACATGGACGCGGGGTGGAGCGGCGGCTCGGGGGAACGAGATTTGGGAAGAAAAGAAAGGGAGGAGGAGAGGAGCGGCTCAGGAAAGGGGATCGAGATCTTGGGGAAAGGAGCGGCGGCTTGGGGGTTCAAAAATAACTAGCGGCCCGTGTTGCTAATTTTAGGTTTGGGCGGCCACCAAAAATTTCACCTAAAAACTAGAGGGAAATGGGGTTGCAGCCTCTAAAATTTAGCTGTGTACTGGATGCCTCTAAAATTTTCTCTGGAGATGAAATTTAGTTGTGTACTGGATGCCTCTAAAATTTAGCTGTGTACTGGATTCCTCCCTTGTCATGCGGTGACAAAAGGTTTTTCTTTGGAGATAAAATTTCATGTCGGTCACAGATAAAACCGGCTAGGGTTTCCGCCTCAAGTGAGAGATCTAAGGGGAGGAAGGAAGGAGCATGCAGGCATACAGGACCTGGAGGGCAGTGGAGTTGTGGGCGAGCTTGTAGTCCGTGTAGAGGAGGTAGCCTCCTCTGGCCTCACGACCACATCGTGGTGGGAGACGAAGGGAAGGGCTAAGTGGGAGTGGTTTTAACGGAGGGTCGTGAGCTGGTAACGCTGCTACCGCGGATTAGGATCTGGATTTTGAAAGGAGACACAGAGGAGATAGGGCATAGTTTGTTTAAACGTGCCCATATTCCACTCAATGATGCATATTGGAACAAGTAATAATGTTTACGAAGAAAGTTTTATTTTTCTTTGAATAAAAACATCATTTCTATTTTCGAAGTGTAAAATATGGTTTTTTTTTATGAAGCACATACACAAAATTGTACAAAGTAAAATTATAAAGCTATTATGTCATATTTGATCTACAGATAACAAATTTACTACCTCTAAATAGCTCAAAATACACCTCTTTTGAAAAAGACAAATTTCAGCCAATTCAGATGAAACCGGGCCAAATTTGAACTACATGTGCCTCATAGTTTGCTCATGGCATAGTTTGTTTAAATGTGACCATATTCCACACAAAGATGCATATTGGTACAACTAACAATGTTCACGAAGAAAGTTTAATTTTTCGTTGAATAAAAATACCATTTTCCCTTTCCGGAGTGTCAAAACTGGCTATTTTGTGAAGCACATACACAAAATATGTTGCAAAAATGTAGAAAGTAAAATTCTAACTATATTATGTCATATTCTATATACATATAACAAACTTACTACCTCTCAATAGCTCAAAATACACCACTTTTGAAAACGACAAATTTCTGCCGATTCCGTTGAAACCGGGCCAAATTTGAACTACAGGTGCCTCGTAGTTTGCTCGTGATTTTTTGCAAAAATAAATTTTAGGTACCCAAGTACATATTTCAACATAGATAAACCAATAGTTCATCAAGATTCCACACCTAGGTATGAACGGTCATGTCCCCCGTTTTGACCGTTTTCCGAAACCGGCTTTGAAATTTCTAGAAAATTCAAAAAAAACTCGAAACGATGCAAGACCTTCGCGTGGTGTTGTTATATATGTCCTAGTATCCACCAAAAATAATAAATTTGGAATACGACAATTTGGTGGAAAATGTATTCACATAAATGAGCTATCTCGTACGAAGATTCATGGCTTTCGGGCGAAATGACGGATATTTTGGCCACATCCATGGCATAGTTTGTTTAAATGTGACCATATTCCACAAAAAGATGCATATCGGTACAACTAACAATGTTCACGAAGAAAGTTTTATTTTTCGTTGAATAAAAATACCATTTTCCCTTTCCGGAGTGTCAAAACTGGCTATTTTTGTGAAGCACATACACAAAATATTTTGCAAAAATGTAGAAAGTAAAAATCTAAATATATTATGTCATATTTTATCTACATATAACAAACTTACTACCTCTCAATAGCTCAAAATACACCACTTTTGAAAAAGACAAATTTCTGCCGATTCCGCTGAAACCGGGCCAAATTTGAACTACAGGTGCCTCGTAGTTTTCTCTTCATTTTTTGAAAAAATAATTTTTAGGTACCCAAGTAGCTATTTCAACATAGATACACCAAGATTTCATAAAGATTCAACACCTAGCTACGAACGGTCATGCCCCCCGTTTTGACCGTTTTCTGAAACCGGCTTAGAAAATTCCAGAAAATTCAAAAAAAAACTCGAAACGATGCAAGATCTTCGCGTGGTGTTATTATATATGTCCTAGTATCCACCAAAAATAATAAACTTGGAATACGACAATTTGGTGGAAAATGTGTTCACAGAAATGAGCTATCTCGTACGAAGATTCATGGCTTTCGGGCCAAATGACGGATGTTATGGCCACGTCCATGGCATAGTTTGTTTAAATGTGACCATATTCCACACAAAGATTCATGTTGGTGCAACTAACAATGTTCACGAAGAAAATTTTATTTTTCGTTGAATAAAGATACCATTTTCCATTTTCGGGGTGTCAAAACTGAGTTTTTTTGTGAAGCACATACAAAAAATATGTTGCAAAAATGTACAAAGTAAAATTCTAAATATATTATGTCATATTTGATCTACAAATAACAAATTTACTACCTCTCAATAGCTCAAAATACACCTCTTCCGAAAAAGACAAATTTCTGCCGATTCCGTTGAAACCAGGCCAAATTTGAACTACAGGTGCCTCGTAGTTTTCTCTTTATATTTTGAAAAAATTATTTTTAGGTACCCAAGTATCTATTTCAACATAGATACACCAAGAGTTCATAAAGATTCAATACCTTGCTACGAACGGTCATGCCCCCCGTTTTGACCGTTACCGGCTGAAAAGGTTTAAAAAAAATTCAAAACGAAATGGATAACCTTCGCATTGTGTCATCATATGTGACCAACCATAAAAAATAAACTTGAAATAATTTTAAAACCTTGCATTTTTATTTTGCATTTGAATTTAAAAGAGTAATTTAAAATTTTAATTAAGAGTCTTCACAACCCTTTATTGCAGCAATATATAAAGCTTGGCGGTATTTTTATTTTATTTTGACTCAAAATGGTACTTAATAGTCTATAATAACATAAGAGATATTTCAAAAAAAGATTGAAACTTATTTCGTTGAAATTGGAGTTCAAAACCAAAAGTTATAAAAGAAGACAAAAAAGAAAATAGTTAAAAGAGAAAAAAAAAATTCCTGCCAAGCCAGCCGGTCCAGCAACGTGGCCGATTCCCGCCAGCGTGGACGGCCCAACCCAGCAGCCTGGCCGATCCGTGCCAGGGGCGGCCAGCCCAGCCCAGCTGCCTAGGGAAAGTTCCGATATTAAAAATCCTTAAATGTCTTACACAATCACAAAGGATAACTTGGTCTACTGGTTGCTGCGGTCGAGTCACTGCGCGAGGGCTTGGGTTCGATCCCTCCCCACGCGCTTATTTTCTTTCCTTGTCAATATTTTCAGTTCATACCTGGTCCCCACCTGTCAGGTCGGTGCATGCAACCAAAATTCAGTTTGGAGGTTCCTACGTGCACGATTCGCCCGGAATTCAGTTTGGAGGTGTTATAGTTGCTTACATGTAGGTCCATAATCTCAATAAGAATTAATACGTATGCGAAATTGACAGCTCACCACTACAACTAGGACGACACATAAGCAAAAATGATGAGAGCAATGCTGTCAGTTACAATTAGGACGACACATAAGCAAAACTGATGAGGTGGCGGGACGCATCACAATGCTGCCGGCTTATGACCAATTCGTATAATGAAATCATGACTTTTCTCACCAAAATAGTCATTATGTTTTCAGCTTTGGACCCTCCCATACAGCTAACGACCAATTGATTTGAAATGGTCATAGAATTATGACCAATTCATCCACGGTCGTTATAAAATGGTCATGTATCAACATATTTCTTGTAGTGATATCAGGAAAAATAATAGAATTGTTTTCAGAAACATTTGGTATTGGTTTCATAAAGAAAAAAAACCTTGTGTTGCAAATATTATTAAGATCATAAACACATGTTGGTCAAACAATCATGTTGTTAGAAAAAAAATTGTTGGCCCTAATTTTTGTCTTCTTGAGCATAGTACAAGAATCCAAAAACTGGGGTGTGACAATTATGTATCAGGTCTCTCTTCTGTTTAAGGAATAGCCGAGTGCCTATGAGCACCTTCTTCCACGACTGCTTTGTCTCAAGTCCTTTGTGAGGAATCCGAGGTTAGGGGAATATTAGCCTCGGGAGCAGCACCTGAATCAGTGTTCCCTCGAGCAGGAGGAGTGGGTATAGCGGTCGAAGAAGTAGGAAGAATCAGAGAAGTAGTGAGATCCTCCACAGGAGGAGGAGTAGGAGCCCTTGGAAGAATGGGAGCCCTTAAATAGAGATGATTAAACTTACAAATTTGACTGGCAAAAAGAGGAAAACAAGTGAAAATTACCTGCTCAAAGAACCCAAGCTAAACACTCGGCGAACTTTCTTGGCCGGAGGGACATTAGATTGTTGAGTAGAGGGTGGAGGCACCAGAGAGAGAGGGGAACAACATGAATTGGGTTCCTCAACTCATCTCCTTGGGCTTCACTCGAAGAGCTTGAGTCCTTGGAGGTAGCTTCTCCAAAGTTGTTGAACAGATAGTATGGGCACCTAGGGGAGGTGAATAGGTGCTACGACCAATTTTAATTTTTCTTCAAGATTAGGCTTGACACAAAGGTAAATTCTCTAGATAATGCAACAAAGGTGAATTAATCTTTATGATAAGAACAACAACAAATCCAATACAAGCACAAGTAAAGGAGAGGGGAATGAGATAACCGATAGGAAGCACGCGGAGACACGATGTATTCTTGAGTTCCTCATTGTCAAGGGAGTACCACTTGTTGGAGGGGTGTGAGTTTCGCCACAAAGGCCTAAACAATGCCACAAAGGACTCACCCTATTCTCCAATGAACCCCACCACAAAGGCCTAGTCAACCTTCTACTATTGATCCCCTTTGAGGCGGGAATCGAGTCATTTACAAACAAGTTTGGGGCACACAACCACAACCAAATCGGGGGCTCCCAACAATCACTAGAATCACCAAGAGTAGCAATATGTCTAGGTTCTCCACTATAGGAAACCTTAGACTAGTTCCCCTCAAGCAAATGAGGGGAGAATGGAAAGCTGGTTGGTGAAGACGTAGATCGGGGCCTTCTCCTTCAATCCTCCGAAGATCAACACTTTTGGGTGGAGGGATTGGGAGATCAAGCAAGGTGGGTGAGATCTAGCAATGGTGAGATCTATTCTGGACGATCTAACCCAAGGTAGGAGAAGGGGAGGGGCTATTTATACTCCTCACCAAATTTTGAGCTATCGGAGACTTTTCTGGAAATGTCACACCGGAGACTTCGTGTAAAGTCCAAAGACTCCGATCTGAGAAGATTCCGGACAGGTCCAGACCAGAGACTCCGGATAGTCTCCGGAATGTCTCCAGAGTGACACCACGACGCCATCTTCACTTTGTTCTTGGGAATCGACGAGTCCAAATAATCTGGTCAGCCAGACCGGAGACTCTAGTGTATACCGGAGATTTAGCGGAGACTCCGCCCTTTGCCTTGACGCCTTCACACAGAGGATGTCTAGGATCGAGCGAGCAGCAGCGTGGGAGAAAGTCTGAAGACTCCGGTGTATCTCGTCTTCGGTGTGAGTCTAGTGGATGACACCACATGCGAAGCTCAGGTTTTTCACAGGAAAGCTCCATACTGGAGACTCTGGTCTGGCAGAATGGAGACTCTGGCCTGGAAATAAACTCTACCAGGATTTCTCTTTGTCCTTTTTGATACTGAACACCACCATATGAAATATTATTGAAATACCCTGAAAAACATCAGCACACTTAAGATTATACGTGTGTTGTTAACAAACATCCAAAACAAGATTTAGGTGCATTTGCACTTTCAATCTCCCCCTTTTTGGTGTTTGATGACAACACACATTTGAAGTGAATATCATAGCTAGGCTTGGTTTGAAAAAAATAGGCGGGCTCTCGAACAACCAAGTCATGAGCTTCCCTTATGTTTTACAAACAAAGCCCACAAGTACAACAACTAATGAACAATATAAATGCATGCATAGGTAAGGTAAGTAAGGAAACAATAATAGCACAATAATAGGATAGCTTCGCCAACATAGTCTCACCACACATAGATTTAAGGTCCACTAGGAAATAAAACTCGAAATCAACTAGGATATAGGGAACACAAGACATAAAAGAAAATCAAGTCCAAAGACTTGTGTTCCAAGGCAAATGAAATCAAACCAAAGCAACCCTTGCAAATCCCAAGAAGTCTATAGCTACTTCTCCCCCATTGGCATCGAGACACCAAAAAGGGAAAAGAGCAACTACATGGACCCCAAAGTATCAATCATCCTCCTCATAGTCCTCGTCATCTCCATGGTTCTTGTCCGTGCCATCACCTTCATCATCATCACCCTCTTCTTGTTACTCCTCTTCATATTCTTCTTCCTCTTCAATATGCTCCTCTTCCTCAGTCACAAGAGCCTTTCCATGGTTGTTGGAAGAAGAAGGAGCCAAAGTGACCTCTTCAAAGTCACCCCACGGGAAAGAGGAGGTGTTCCAGTTCTCATAGGACATGGTGATGGACTCAGTTGGAGGCTCAAGAGGAGGGGTAGCATTAGCACCAATACCATCATTCTCCTGAAGCTTGGTGAGCATCTTCCTCATCTGTTGCCTCTCCTTATAGGCCTCATGATTCTCCTTGTGATCAACGATCGTCATGCACAGAATGTTGCACTGAAACCACGAGAGCTTCTTCATCTAATCCAAAGGTGACAGTGGCATAGAATTGACGAACAACCTAGATGTTGTAATTCTGCTGGATGCCCACAATATGCTCAAGACTCGGCTTCCTAGTGATCCACACGGCTTCTTCAAAGTAACCCCTGGCTCCCAAAGCCTCTAAGTCAAGAACCCTCTGCGGACAGACAGGATGTTGCAGGACACTGTAATCTCCCTCTAAATTAGCTCAGACTCTCTCCTCCAATAGTGAGAGCTCTCAGTAGTGTGGGCCATGGAGAAGAAAGGCTTGGATCTCATCAGCCTGTAGTCTTGTTTGCTCATAATTTTCACAGTAGTGATCCTGCCAATCCTGGGCTTCTTTGCCATTTCACACATCTGTTGCTCTTGGATAGCCTCTCCGATTGCACATAATGGAGTCTCCTGTTTGTGCAACAGATCTGACAGAGTACATGCACTGATTGTGTTCCAAGTCTCTAATGTAGATTTTGGAGCTGTCCAACAGCATATGAAGTGAAAGCAACCAGGGGCAAGTGCTAGTTTCTCCAAAAAAAAATACATCTAGAACAAACCCTAGATGTAAAGCAAGAAAAGAGAGGAGGAGAGGGTACCCTTGCCACCCTGGTCAGCCATGGAGGGGTTCCTGGAGGGGAAACCCGAGGAGGAGTCGAGGGGAGCTCGGAGGGGCGGATTCTGACGGCTGTGGGCGGCCGGATGTGGTCATAGAGTCGGCAGCGGCGCATGAGAGGATATGGGGGTCGGGGGTGGTCGGAAGGGAATGGAAACCCTTCCACCCATATCCCCTTTTTAATCTGTGAAAACCGCTAGACCGGAGTCTCCGGACTTAGCACTGGAGTCTCCGGATAGAACGGAGTTTCCGGTGGTACGAATCGCAGTCTCCGGACCCAAACTCCAGAAATCCCCAGAAAATGATGGGGACATGCATGTAGCTAGGAAACTTGGATTTTAGGAATATTTTGGCTTGGGACAAGAAAAAACAAAAAGGGATGGTACTTCACACTCGAAGATTGCAAGATCCAAACAACTAAAACACCAAAATTTGAGTATGTTTTCCATAAAAATAACAAAGCTCAAACTGAGAGAAAGAAGTCAAATACAAGCCAAACAAGAACCAGATAAGATACAACTCTTCGAAATAAGAGGTTGGTGGCCTAAGCCACCATGTAAGAGATCATGGTATGTCACCGCGAAGATATATCTTAGGTGCATGGCGAATTCTCGACATTGAAGCTCACAATTCAACATTAGAAAAAGAGAGATACTAATGAATTTTTGCTTTGGGCATAATGGGGGAGAGGGAGAACCCAATGTGTTAGTGTAACAGTCCCCCTATGTCCATGCCTACACCTGAACCTAAACACGTATCAACTATAGGGGTGTGTGCAACATTCTCAAGTCAAATTCCTAGAATCAATGATATTTAGCTCATTCCTGAAGAACATGAATCTTGCATCATCAAGTGTCTTTGTGGCGATGTATGCCAGATTATCCTTGGTGGGGACATATGCTAGCTTAATATCACCTCTTTCCGCATGACCCCGAATGAAATGATGACGAATCTCAATATGCTTCGTCCATATGTGTTGCATGAGGTTGCAGGCGATCTTGATGGGACTTTCATTGTCACACATGAGAGGTACCTTATCCAAGTGAACATCATACTCTTTGAGTGTTTGCCTCATCCATAGCAATTGGGTGCAAGCACTAGCAGCCGCCACATACTCGGCTTCGGAGGTGGAGAGAGATATACAATTTTGCTTCTTGGAATACCAACTCACCAAAGACCTACCAAGAAATTGGCAAGCTCCGGAAGTAGAATTCCTACCATCTTGATCACCGGCCCAATCCGAGTCCGTATACCCCTTGAGATAAAATTGTGCCCCCTTCGGGTACCACAAACCAAACCTTGAGGTATGAACTAAATACCAAAAGATCCTATGGACCGCTACCAAGTGCCTTTACTTAGGAGCCGCTTGATACCTTGCACACATACCAACACTCAAAACGATATCGAGCCTAGATACACAAACGTAAATCAAAGAACCGCTCATAGAACGATACAACTTTTGGTCCACATATTTACCGTCCGGATTGCGCTTGGGGTGGCATTTGACTTCATATAATATGGCTTCTCTTTTGCACCTTGGAAATTAAACCTCTTAAGCATGTCCTGGGTATACTTGGCTTGAGAAATGAAAGTCCCATGATCCAATTGCTTGATATCAAAGCCAAGGAAGAATTTAAGCTCTCCCATCATGGAAATCTCAAACCTGCCAGTCATAAGCTTCGAGAACTCATTATTAAAAGCTTGGTTAGTTGAGCCAAAGATAATATCATACACATAGATTTGGAATATGAAAAGCTCTCCTTTACCCTCTTTGTGAAAAGGGTGGGGTCGATCTTCCCAACTTCAAACCCACGGTCTATGAATAACTCTCTAAGGTGCTCATACCACGCACATGGTGCTTGTTTAAGTCCATAGAGAGCCTTATCGAGCTTGTATACATGGTTAGGGAAGTTGGGGTTCTCGAAGCCCGGAGGTTTCTTAACATATACCTCCTCTTTCAATGGACCACTATAAAAGTTTTTTTTGACATCAATTTGTTGCAATTTTAAATTATGCGAAGATGAATATATAAGAGGGATATGAATGGACTCAAGGCGAGCCACGGGAGCATAGGTTTCATCAAAGTCAATTCCTTTAACTTGAGTGTAGCCTTGAGCCACCAATCTTGCCTTGTCCCGTATGACAATGCCAGGCTCATCTTGCTTGTTCTTGAATATCCACTTAGTGCCAATAACATTGTGGCCATCCTTGGGCTTCTCAGCTAGCTTCCAAAATTTATTGGGCTCAAAGTTATTGAGCTCATCATGCATAGCTTCCAACCAATCAGAGTCCTCAAGAGATTCAAATACTTTCTTTGGTTCCACCATGGATATGTGAGCTTGATTCTCACTAAAGTTTGCAAATTACCTTCTAATAGATCTTCTATTTTGAACATCTTATAGGACCTTGTCATCGGATGCATCAATAAGCTTCAAGTCCCTTCTAACCCTCTTAGCACGACGGGTTTCGATCTCCCCATTATTGCGAGGAGGGATCACTTGATCATCTTGATCATTTGGGTGCCCGTCTTGACCGGTTTGTTGGCCTTGATCATCATCATCATGAACACTTGGTTCAACTTTTGGAGAGGAGGATGAAGAAGATTGATCTTGGCCTTGACCTTGACTATCTTGAATGATAGGAGTGGTTCCATCTTGCATAGTAACTTGGTCAACAAGAGGAGGGTCTTGAAATTGTTATTTGGTAGGTGCATCACTTAGCTCCTTGGCTTGTTCTTCTATTGTATAGGAGGGATCCACTTGTGTACAACATAATTCTTCTCTAGTTGGCATAAGGTGTCCCTCAATGGGGCGGAAAAATCCCACACCCATCCTTCCTATGGCTTCTTGAGGCATTTAAACATCTACATTAGAAACATGAAATTGCGCCACTCGGGAGCCATCATTTTCCTCGGAAACCACACTACAAGATTCTATAACTATCCGTGAGTTTTTGTTAAAGACTATATAAGTGTGGGATTCGGCACCGTAACCAACAATCATACCTTCAATAGTTTAGATTGGAATTCAGACAACCGAACACTTTATCAAATAGAAACACTTACAACCGAAGACACGGAAGTAGGAGACATTGGGTTTGTTGCCGGCAAGGATCTCATATGGAGTATTGTCTAAGCCCTTGTGAATGTAGAGGTGGTTGGAGGAGTGGCATGCGGTGGATATGGCCTCGGCCCATAAATATTGGGGAGAAGGATACTCCTCCAACATTGTACTTGCCATATCCATTAGAGTTCGATTCTTCCTTTCGGCTAAACCATTTTGTTGAGGGGTATGTGCGGCGGAATATTGATGACGAATACCCTCTTCACTAAGGAACTCATTCAAAGTGTAGTTCTCGAACTCGGTGCCATTGTCACTCCGAATAGCCATGATTGGGACATTGTGTTGATGTTGCACTTGATTGGATAAGTCGATGATGATTTGTTGGATCTCACTCTTCGACTTGAAGAAATAAACCCAAGTGTATCTTGAATAGTTATCGACAATCACCAATCAATACTTCTTTCCTCTAAGACTTTCCTCGGGCACGACACCAAAGAGATCAACATGGAGAAGCTCCAAGATTCTCTTTGATGAGATAATGGTCTTGGCCTTATGGGAGGCATCATGCATCTTTCCTTGAACCCACGACCTACAAACGTGATCTTTGGAAAAGGAAACATTTTATTTTAGTCCGATAATTAGGCCATTTTTGTGAATACTTTGTAATTTCTCATGTTGACATGGGATAAGTAGTGACGCCACAACCACCCCATGTCCTCCTTTACAAAATACACATCGCTTGAGAGTTGGTATACTTCGAAAAGTCCACCACAAACAACTCATTTTCTACATGTCCCACGCATGCGACGTCAAGAGTCTTGCTCCTCAAAAGGACCACAACATTATCATCAAAGAAGACGGAGAAACCCATCTTCCCAAGAGAATGAACTGAAAGTAAATTGAAACCAAGGGATTTGACAAGCATGACATCCACGATAGTGACATCGGGAGCAACCACAACCTTGCCAAAACCCGTTACCTTAGACTTGGACCTATCACGGGCGCATCATTTGTATTTGGGCGCAACTCCGTCACAAGTTGCTTGCTTCCGGACATATGACTAGTTCATCCACTATCAATTATCCATTTAGACCCATTGGAAGCATAGTGCTATAAGATATCATTGACTATATTTGGGACCCGAGGAGGGTCCCCTCATGTTAGCAAGAAGGGTCTTTGGAACCCAAATGGTAAAGTAAATGAAACCTTCAATTGTACCAACATATTTAGCTTGTCACAACACCATAATAATAAACATATTAGAAATGGTGTGGATTGTTAGTTCCCGCGGGGTTGCTACGAGTAGTGTCGTCCCTAATGACAATACCACTCGAGGCAACACTCTTCTTAGCTTGTGCGGGCTTGGCCTTGTTCTTCTTATTCTTCTTCTTGTTCTTCTTGGCAACATAGACAAGACCTTGCTTGCCCACTTGTGGTCTAGGAGCAACCACTTGTGGCTTGGGAGCAACTTGTGGCTTAGAAGCTACCACCTTCTCAACACATGGGCTCTTGACCTTGTTCCTTACTAGCTCTTTCTTCAACCAAGCATTATCCTCAATAATATTTGCATGATCACAAGAACAAGTAGAGGTACTAGGCACATTGAATTGATTGAGTTGAGTTTTAAGTTGTTCATGTGACTCTTTGAGAGTAGAGTGTTCACTCTCCAAGGCCTTGTGAGCCTTGGTGAGCTTCTCAAACTCCACGGTTAGTTTATCATGACCAACCCCAAACTCAACATTATCCTTTTTTATCTTTCTTATATTTACAAATTTCAAGGTCACGTTCTTTAGTGATATTAGCTGTAGCATCCCAACTTTTAATAAAGATGGAATACCTGTGTTATTGTGCTAGTCCCTGGATCAATTGCTAGCACCACAGTACAAAATGAAATATCATGCAAATGCATCAAATTCTATTGCTTCGCATGATCCAGTCTTTACAAAATAGTATTACAACTTGCATAGTCTTAGAAGACTAGCAGAAAACAGAGATATACAGCGGGAAACATAGTACAACATTGAGCCCATCTTCTTCATGTGCCACAGGCAAAACATGTTGGCGATAGTCTCGAGATCCTAAACGAAATCCTCACTCGTCTTCAGAAACATCTGCAATATGGAATATGCAGCCACAAGGGAGTCAATACAATTTAATGTATTGGCAAGTAACACTATGGTGGATATAAATGGCAAGACTAATACTACATGCTTATTTGGCTGAGTGGAGTTTTTGGCTAAGTTTGCATAAAGCCAGTTTTGTCCTATCTCTTTTGTGAAACAAACTTTTCTTTTCAAAATGGTGGCATCATTGGACTGAAATCCAAGTACCACAACTACTGTTCACTTGGTCAAAATTTTACTTATTGAAAAATGATGATGTGATTCTTCCGTCCTTCCTTGTCCAGCTGCTCATAGTTGTCCATAACCGGGGACACGGCTAAGATCTTAGTTTGTTGACTCTGCAGAGCTTGTGCACTTTCACCTTCAGACTCAACTCAACCCAAACATCCTATACACCCTGAGTGCATTAAGGAAAGGAGAAGAATCGAGACGAGATCTTTCAGAAGCAAGAATCCAACCCAATGGCAAGACCCGTTCCACCTATAATTATGCTACATCTGCTTGTCAAGCCCAGGCTGAACCCTCACAACTTAGTTGATCAAGACAGAGCCCATATGACTAAAGGCTGCACTGGAAGCAATCTAAACTTGGGGAACATCATAATCACTTTGTTCCTGGGTGGCATTCCTTCAAGTGAACAACCCCTCGGGGAGACACTCAACTCTCATCAGCCAAACAACCAAATCCACCCAGGTGGTTCATTGAAGTTGTTACTTAGGATTTTTCCACAACATCAAGTAAAACAATTTTTGTAGCAAGGCTAAGCATCTACTAAGTACCAAGGCATCAAAATAACAAGGTATAAGGATGGCTACACACTACTAGGATATAGCATAGCATAATATAACTTAGTAAAAATTTCCTATCAATGCATACTACTCAAAAATCAACTAATGCATATAGGAAAATAATGGGTAGTTAATGATGTGTAACTTGCCTTTTTTGAAGTTGGTGAAGATATTCACACTCTCTTCACAAAAGATCGTTGCTCTCCGTACAATCTATTCATTGAAAACACAATAACAAAATAAACAAACATTCTATCAAACAATCATACAAGTGTGGAAAACATACATAGCAATTAACATATCAAAAGGGGCTTAACCAAGTTGGTTAGGACAAGGTCTAGGTTTGAGTTGAAAGATTCATTCACTAGGGGTCTCATTCTTGTTAAGGAAATTCCAATGGTTTACTTGGGAAGGACTAGGTTTAGCTTGATGTGATCTAACTTTATTATAACCATACTTGTCGAGGAAGTTCCAAGAGTTCACTAAGAATAAACATATTACTTCTTCAACTAAAGTAATACATGCAAACACTTGGTCATATTCACCTTCAAAAATATTTAAGTGACTATGTTAGTATTTTCCATTGTGGTTAGGGTAGGTCTACTAACTTCATCATCAAAGGGGAAATATTACTAGTCTTGGTTTTCCATTTGGGTCAATGGTTGGACAAAAACAACTTGTTATTCTTCAACTTGTATGGATTGCTTCTAGACCTCATGTGATTGCCTTCTTGAAGATCATCATCATGCCATCTAAGTTTCTTTCCTTCCTTGGTGTGGTGCTTCTCTTGGTCTTGATAGTCTTCATGGTTTTCTCACTAGTTGGTTTGGGCATGGGATGGGCACAAAAACCACTAAGTCAATTTGAAAAGAAAGAAATGGAAGGGATAGGAAGAGAGAGGAAAATGTTTCATACTGAATTTCTTCACACTTGTATTTCTTGAGTTGCTTCTAGTTGTTGTGGAGTCTAAGTCTTCTCTTCAAAACTTCTTCATTGATCTTCCTTGTAGCTCTTCATGTTGCCCCCAGGTTGAAAGGAGAAGAATAGAAAAGGGAAGGAGAAAGACTTAGAGAGAAAGGGGTTTAGTATTCTAAGTGCTTCCACTTCTTGGAGATGCTTCTGAAGTTTGTTTTATTTTCTAAGTCCTTCATTGGTCTTCTATCTTCATGTTGAAAAATCTCTAGATGGTTTAGTCCTCTAGTGCACTTCATGGTTCTCACAAATCCCAACTTGGTGAAATCTTGAAGCAAGCATGGGGAGACAAAAAGTTGATGGAAACTTTTGTACTATTGTTTTTAGGTTCATTTGTTGGCTAAGTATAAGTTGAAACTTCACTAAGGACTTAGCCTTGGTCTCATATAGCCATACCCACTAGAACCACTTAAGCAAAATATTTCCTAAGTCATTTTTAATATGGTGTGAAACATGTGTGTGATAACTTGGCCTAAAATACATGGCTATGGCTCATATGGGTCCAAAATTCTATGGCACTGGTTTCTATGGATTAAGGTTGCCACATGGAGCAACATTGCTTAAGAAAACATATTAAAATTATTTATAGAATTTAAACTAAGTCAAATTTGCTCAAATGGCCATATAATTCTAAAATCAATTGTAATATGTTCAATTTTTATTTTGGGGGAGAGGTTATGAAAGTACACATCCTAAGGTTTTCAAATATATTTTATTTATAATTTTTGGATTTGTAGAATTTGAATTATGCCAAATTTCATCAAACAAGCATATTTGAAATTGAACAAATTTAAGTAGTCAAATTTTAATTTGGCCAGTGCCAAAAGTTCCTAATTGTCAAGGGCTTTTCAAAAAGTCCAAGATTGCTAAATTTGGCCAAGTGGTTAAAAAGTTATGATGGTTGCAAGTTACAGGGACTATTCTGCAAATCTGCCAATTAAATTCTATTCAGAAAAATAAACAGAAACTCTGTGGATAAGGTTGGCCACGTGGGGCTCTGTGATTGGATGGGTGTGCTGACTGGGTGCTGACTGGGTGCTGACTGGGCCGATGACGTGGATAAGTGGATCAATCTGAGCCACTGGATCTGAATCCAACGGTGGCGTACCCCTTCGCAGAAATGATCTAATCTAGGCCTCTAGATCTAGATCTAACGGCACAGAGAGGGAGACGGTGACTTACCGGAGCTAGGTCGCCGGAGATGGTGCGCGCGGCGGCCGGAGACGCAGGGAGTCGACGGAGACGGCGATCCGGTGGCCTTCGGGCTCGATGGAGACCACTATGACGCTCAGCGTGACACGACGAAACCGATGGCGCCCACGTCGTGCACGATGGAGGCTCCTAGCGGTGGTGCGGTGCAGACCCAAAGCGGAGCAACTCCGGTGAGCACGGGAGTGCACGGCGGCGATGATCCCTGCATGGAAAATGACCGGGGGAGGATCACATAGGTGCGCACGGGCTCAACGAGTCGAGTGGTTGTGGTCTCGGGTGCCGAGAGTGGCTCACCTCACCGGAATCAAGAGGAAACGGCGGCGGCAGCTGCGGACTCTGGCGAGGAATCACGGTGGTGTGGCCTCGGGATTTGAAGAGGGTACAGAGGGGAAACGAGGAGGGCCTAGGGGGCGTTTTATAGAGACAGAGAGGGAAGGTATTAATGGCCTTAATGGCGCGCGATTGAGGGGAGATCAATTCGGCCGAAATGAACGCAATTTCCATCCTGAGGAAGAAGATGATGACGTCAGCAATGACATCATCCCTTTCTTTCTTTTAATTTCTGTTTATCTAATTAAATCATAACTTCTGTTTTAAGTATCCAAATGACATGAAACAAATTTCTAAATTATTGAAATTTCAAGTACTTTCCAACAGTACCATTTTTTTAAACAAAGAAACATATTTTATTTTTGAATTTTGTAAAATTGAATAATTCCTTAATAGTCACTTAATGTGATTTTTAATTTATGAATTTATAAATCATAGTTATTGGTTAATTATAATTTCAGTGGCATTCTAAATGTTGAAACGTATTTTTGAAATTCATTTCATCTTGTTTTCACAATTTTCTATTTTGAAATATAAATAAAACACTAATAATACTTTAAGGCCATTTTAAAATTTAGAAAATAATAAATTGATGTTATTATCCAAATAAAATTTCAAAGGCATTTTACATGTCATATATTATTTTTGGAAAGCCATTTTAAACCATTTTCACATTTTATAATTTTAGGATATGAAGAATTTACTAATAGTAACTTAATGTTATTTAATTAGTTCATATCAATTAATTAATATTGTTGATCAATAAAATTTAGGATAAAACCACATGTCATAATATTGTTTTCATATCCCCCTTTTATGTTATTTTCAGGCAATGCATTTTATTTTCACACCTTTATGCTTAAAAACTTGGAATAACAATTAAAAGTTATTATAGAAATATTTCATTCTTATCAAATACTTTTGAGGCCTAGAACTTTATTAAGGGTTATAAATCTTTGATTCTTGTTGCCATAAAATATCTTCAATTTAATATTGGAGTTGTAAATATTTTTAGGTAAAGGTTTGTTAATAAAAGATATTCCCTTTATATAAAGAAACTTATTTTTTTTGAATAAGGTTTTAGGGTTTAAGGAACAAGGCATAATTGGATTTGTAAACTCAATTTCATTGAAAAATGTATTGTTTTTTGTTTTTGTTTTTGTACTTTATTTGGTTTTTGGTGACTTGCATAACATGAAAACAAAAAGTTTCAAATTTTTGTGATTTTTGCATTTTTCAAAAATCAGGGATGTTACAGACTACCACCCTTAAAAGAAATCTCGTCCCGAGATTTGGGAAGGTTAGAAAGAAAGATTGGGTAACTGGGTTCCAGAACAAACTTGGTGGCTACCACCCTTAAAAGAAACTTTTGTGGGTAGTCCAATTTCATTAGATTGGAGTGTAGATGGATTCTAGATTAGCTTGAGTAGATCTTTCCTTTGTGGTAGAGGTGTACACCAACATAGGTCTGTTGGACTACCTTTGACACTGAGGGGTCACTCTTTGGGTCAATCAAAAGCCTTTGGTTCACTCTCAACTTGGTCTTTTGATATCCTTGACAATCTTCCATCTTGTTGTTGTCATCCTTGAAGGCAAACGCCATGCTATTTCTAAACAAACTCTCATGTAACACAAACTGGGTAGTTGTGTTTCTTCATTATTTCTTCTCTTGGTGTAGTTGGCTCTGAAATCTTCATTGCTCATGCAACTTGGGGTTCACTTGTCTTTCTTCACTTGTTGATTGGCTTGATACTCCTTATTAGGCAGTTGACATTGATTATGGATGTGATTGTTCCTTCACACAGAAGAAGGGAATTTGATACTAGCATTCCTCAAATGGGATGGCTTGTGTATCAATAGGGTAAAGGTTGTATGATTCCAAATGGTTCTCACTATGGTTGGTGAATGAGTATGGTGTTGGGCTTGGTCTAGTAGGGATGAGTAGAGATTTAGAAAGATGGATAAGGAAGGTTCTTATCCAAAATAGCAGATCAAGGAAACTCATCTTACAAACAACACATAACAAACATATAGCAACACATTCATCACACCAAACAACATAGTTTTAGGAAAACATCTAGTATTGTCATACCACACTCATTAGCATGATCAATACTCTAATCGTGTTTCGTGTCTCACAACTTTGTTACATCTCATGGTGGTCTACTATTCAAGGCAGGGTAACGACTTTCTTGCTTTATTCCTCATGAGAGGTCTTCAATACTCAGTCTTCACAATGATCTCCGCGTTCTTGTACATTGTAATCTCTTTTTCAAGAGTGTTGATCTCTTCTTCGGCTTCCTTGAGAATCTTCTTAGTGTTGTGAAGTCTCCACTTGAGTCTCTCAGTAAGTTCTTCAATAGCCCTCCATGCAGCACTTCTTGCTGAATCAAAGAATGTAAAATGCACCTCCTTGTTGGTAAGCATGCAATCTCCTCCCATCTTGTGGTCGTACTCCTTGTTCATGTACAGATGAATCTGCACCCACCAATATTCAAGATCATCTTCCTCATCAATGTAGGGAAAACCCCAGTAGACTGATGGTCCTTCAAATCCCATGATTAACATGAGATCCTTCAATGCTCTTGGAAAATCAGTGTCACACTCCAGGGTCATGGTCATCATTGGTCCTTTCTTGAGTGATTCAATGATGTTGGTCATCTAAATATAAGAGCAGACATTAGAAAACTATCCTAGATAGGAGTACGAGGAGAAATGAAGATATAAAAGATTTCTTTGCGGAGTTGTTAAAAAGTATATATATTTTATTCCTATGGCTTTTCCTATTCTAATCCAAACCTAGGGTCTCGAATCCTACAGGCAACACAATGCTCTGATACCATTTTGTAGCATCCCAACTTTTAATAAAGATGGAATACATGTGTTATTGTGCTAGTCCCTGGATCAATTGCTAGCACCACAATACAAAATCTAATATCATGCAAATGCATCAAATTCTATTGCTTCGCATGATCCAGTCTTTACAAAATAGTATTACAACTTGCATAGTCTTAGAAGACTAGCAGAAAACAGAGATATACAGCGGGAAACATAGTACAACATTGAGCCCATCTTCTTCATGTGCCACAGGCAAAACATGTTGGCGATAGTCTCGAGATCCTAAACGAAATCCTCACTCGTCTTCAGAAACATCTGCAATATGGAATATGCAGCCACAAGGGAGTCAATACAATTTAATGTATTGACAAGTAACACTATGGTGGATATAAATGGCAAGACTAATACTACATGCTTATTTGGCTGAGTGGAGTTTTTGGCTAAGTTTGCATAAAGCCAGTTTTGTCCTATCTCTTTTGTGAAACAAACTTTTCTTTTCAAAAGGGTGGCATCATTGGACTGAAATCCAAGTACCACAACTACTGTTCACTTGGTCAAAATTTTACTTATTGAAAAATGATGATGTGATTCTTCCGTCCTTCCTTGTCCAGCTGCTCATAGTTGTCCATAACCGGGGACACGGCTAAGATCTTAGTTTGTTGACTCTGCAGAGCTTGTGCACTTTCACCTTCAGACTCAACTCAACCCAAACATCCTATACACCCTGAGTGCATTAAGGAAAGGAGAAGAATCGAGACGAGATCTTTCAGAAGCAAGAATCCAACCCAATGGCAAGACCCGTTCCACCTATAATTATGCTACATCTGCTTGTCAAGCCCAGGCTGAACCCTCACAACTTAGTTGATCAAGACAGAGCCCATATGACTAATGGCTGCACTGGAAGCAGTCTAAACTTGGGGAACATCATAATCACTTTGTTCCTGGGTGGCATTCCTTCAAGTGAACAACCCCTCGGGGAGACACTCAACTCTCATCAGCCAAACAACCAAATCCACCCAGGTGGTTCATTGAAGTTGTTACTTAGGATTTTTCCACAACATCAAGTAAAACAATTTTTGTAGCAAGGCTAAGCATCTACTAAGTACCAAGGCATCAAAATAACAAGGTATAAGGATGGCTACACACTACTAGGATATAGCATAGCATAATATAACTTAGTAAAAATTTCCTATCAATGCATACTACTCAAAAATCAACTAATGCATATAGGAAAATAATGGGTAGTTAATGATGTGTTACTTGCCTTTTTTGAAGTTGGTGAAAATATTCACACTCTCTTCACAAAAGATCGTTGCTCTCCATACAATCTATTCATTGAAAACACAATAACAAAATAAACAAACATTCTATCAAACAATCATACAAGTGTGGAAAACATACATAGCAATTAACATATCAAAAGGGGCTTAACCAAGTTGGTTAGGACAAGGTCTAGGTTTGAGTTGAAAGATTCATTCACTAGGGGTCTCATTCTTGTTAAGGAAATTCCAATGGTTTACTTGGGAAGGACTAGGTTTAGCTTGACGTGATCTAACTTTATTATAACCATACTTGTCGAGGAAGTTCCAAGAGTTCACTAAGAATAAACATATTACTTCTTCAACTAAAGTAATACATGCAAACACTTGGTCATATTCACCTTCAAAAATATTTAAGTGACTATGTTAGTAT
Source organism: Alopecurus myosuroides (assembly GCA_028641055.1). Classification (NCBI taxonomy): domain Eukaryota; kingdom Viridiplantae; phylum Streptophyta; class Magnoliopsida; order Poales; family Poaceae; genus Alopecurus; species Alopecurus myosuroides. The sequence goes on along the minus strand of CM054058.1, from coordinate 437,717,865 downwards.
TTTCCATTGTGGTTAGGGTAGGTCTACTAACTTCATCATCAAAGGGGAAATATTACTAAGTCTTGGGTTTTCCATTTGGGTCAATGGTTGGACAAAAACAACTTGTTATTCTTCAACTTGTATGGATTGCTTCTAGACCTCATGTGATTGCCTTCTTGAAGATGATCATCATGCCATCTAAGTTTGTTTCCTTCCTTGGTGTGGTGCTTCTCTTGGTCTTGATAGTCGTCATGGTTTTATCACTAGTTGGGTTGGGCATGGGATGGGCACAAAAACCACTAAGTCAATTTGAAAAGAAAGAAATGGAAGGGATAGGAAGAGAGAGGAAAATGTTTTCTACTGAATTTCTTCACACTTGTATTTCTTGAGTTGCTTCTAGTTGTTGTGGAGTCTAAGTCTTCTCTTCAAAACTTCTTCATTGATCTTCCTTGTAGCTCTTCATGTTGCCCCCAGGTTGAAAGGAGAAGAATAGAAAAGGGAAGGAAAAAGACTTAGAGAGAAAGGCTCTAAGTGCTTCCACTTCTTGGAGATGCTTCCGAAGTTTGTTTTATTTTCTAAGTCCTTCATTGGTCTTCTATCTTCATGTTGAAAATCTCTAGATGGTTTAGTCCTCCAGTGCACTTCATGGTTCTCACAAATCCCAACTTGGTGAAATCTTGAAGCAAGCATGGGGAGACAAAAAGTTGATGGAAACTTTTGTACTATTGTTTTTAGGTTCATTTGTTCGCTAAGTATAAGTTGAAACTTCACTAAGGACTTAGCCTTGGTCTCATATAGCCATACCCACTAGAACCACTTAAGCAAAATATTTCCTAAGTCATTTTTAATATGGTGTGAAACATGTGTGTGATAACTTGGCCTAAAATACATGGCTATGGCTCATATGGGTCCAAAATTCTATGGCACTGGTTTCTATGGATTAAGGTTGCCACATGGAGCAACATTGCTTAAGAAAACATATTAAAATTATTTATAGAATTTAAACTAAGTCAAATTTGCTCAAATGGCCATATAATTCTAAAATCAATTGTAATCTGTTCAATTTTTATTTTGGGGCAGAGGTTATGAAAGTACACATCCTAAGGTTTTCAAATATATTTTATTTATAATTTTTGGATTTGTAGAATTTGAATTATGCCAAATTTCATCAAACAAGCATATCTGAAATTGAACAAATTTAAGTAGTCAAATTTGAATTTGGCCAGTGCCAAAAGTTTCTAATTGTCAAGGGCTTTTCAAAAAGTCCAAGATTGCTAAATTTGGCCAAGTGGTTAAAAAGTTATGATGGTTGCAAGTTACAGGGACTATTCTGCAAAGCTGCCAATTAAATTCTATTCAGAAAAATAAACAGAAACTCTATGGATAAGGTTGGCCACGTGGGGCTCTGTGATTGGATGGGTGTGCTGACTGGGTGCTGATTGGGTGCTGACTGGGCCGATGACGTGGATAAGTGGATCAATCTGAGCCACTAGATCTGAATCCAACGGTGGCGTACCCCTTCGCAGAAATGATCTAATCTAGGCCTCTAGATCTAGATCTAACGGCACAGAGAGGGAGACGGTGACTTACCGGAGCTAGGTCGCCGAAGATGGTGCGCGCGGCGGCCGGAGACGCAGGGAGTCGACAGAGACGGCGATCCGGTGGCCTTCGGGCTCGATGGAGACCACTATGACGCTCAGCGTGACACGGCGAAACCGATGGCGCCCACGTCATGCACGATGGAGGCTCCTAGCGGTGGTGCGGTGCAAACCCGAAGCGGAGCAACTCCGGTGAGCACGGGAGTGCACGGCGGCGATGATCCCTGCATGGAAAATGACCGGGGGAGGATCACATAGGTGCACACGGGCTCAAAGACTCGAGTGGTTGTGGTCTTGGGTGCCGAGAGTGGCTCACCTCACCGGAATCAAGAGGAAACGGCGGCGGCGGCTGCGGACTCCGACGAGGAATCACGGTGGTGTGGCCTCGGGATTTGAAGAGGGTACAGAGGGGAAACGAGGAGGGCCTCGGGGGCGTTTTATAGAGACAGAGAGGGAAGGTATTAATGGCCTTAATGGCGCGCGATTGAGGGGAGATCAATTCGGCCGAAATGAACGCAATTTCCATCCTGAGGAAGAAGATGATGACGTCATTAATGACATCATCCCTTTCTTTCTTTTAATTTCTGTTTATCTAATTAAATCATAACTTCTGTTTTAAGTATCCAAATGACATGAAACAAATTTCCAAATTCTTGAAATTTCAAGTACTTTCCAACAATACCATTTTTTTAAACAAAGAAACATATTTTATTTTTGAATTTTGTAAAATTGAATAATTCCTTAATAGTCACTTAATGTGATTTTTAATTTATGAATTTATAAATCATAGTTATTGGTTAATTATAATTTCAGTGGCATTCTAAATGTTGAAACATATTTTTGAAATTCATTTCATCTTGTTTTCACAATTTTCTATTTTGAAATATAAATAAAACACTAATAATACTTTAAGGCCATTTTAAAATTTAGAAAATAATAAATTGATGTTATTATCTAAATAAAATTTCAAAGGCATTTTACATGTCATATATTATTTTTGGAAAGCCATTTTAAACCATTTTCACATTTTATAATTTTAGGATATGAAGAATTTACTAATAGTAACTTAATGTTATTTAATTAGTTCATATCAATTAATTAATATTGTTGATCAATAAAATTTAGGATAAAACCACATGTCATAATATTGTTTTCATATCCCCCTTTTATGTTATTTTCAGGCAATGCATTTTATTTTCACACCTTTATGCTTAAAAACTTGGAATAACAATTAAAATTTATTATAGAAATATTTCATTCTTATCAAATACTTTTGAGGCCTAGAACTTTATTAAGGGTTATAAATCTTTGATTCTTGTTGCCATAAAATATCTTCAATTTAATATTGGAGTTGTAAATATTTTTAGGTAAAGGTTTGTTAATAAAAGATATTCCCTTTATATAAAGAAACTTTTTTTTTTGAATAAGGTTTTAGGGTTTAAGGAACAAGGCATAATTGGATTGGTAAACTCAATTTCATTGAAAAATGTATTGTTTTTTTTTTGTTTTTGTACTTTATTTGGTTTTTGGTGACTTGCATAACATGAAAACAAAAAGTTTCAAATTTTTGTGATTTTTGCATTTTCCAAAAATCAGGGATGTTACATTAGCAACAAGTTCATTATGTGAATCTTCAATAGTTTAGAGTTCCTCTTGAAGAGAAACTCGACCCTCATGCTCTTCCTCAAGATTCATAGAGAGAGATGCCTTTTCATCCGCATCCCTCCTTTCAATCTCACATTTCTTTCAAGAGCTTCATGGGCCTCTCCCAATTGGCTCATGAGGAGATCAAAGTACTTCTTTGTCTCACCTTGCAAGTTAGACACAAAATTTTCCAAAGAGGCAATTTCATCTTCTACACTATGACTAGCAATGTTGTTCATGGCATTTGTATTCTTAGAGATGATAGAACATGCTACCTCCGAGGCCTTAGCCATGAAGCACTTGGCGTTGGGTTGAGAAAGATTCTCATTGGGGGATTCGAAGAGAGATGTGGAATATGCAGTTGATGAAATAGAAAGAGCGGTCACTTCACTTGTGGATTCTTCTTCTTCATCACTTTCAGAATCATACTCTTCTTGAGTCACTATCACAAACTTTGTGGGAGACTTCTCGTTGAAAGGTTTCTTCTTGAAGTGAGGTTTCTTGTAAGCAACCTTGGACTTGTCCTTGCGAACAAGCTTGCCACCATGATGTTCCCTGTTTTCATAGGGGCACTCCGTAATGAAATGGTGCTTGTCTTGACAATTGAAGCAACACCTCACTTTTTTGAGTCCCTTCCTTGCCATATCTAGACTTGGTCTTCTTCTCAACATATGCCTTGGACTTGTGAGGATTCTTCCAAAACTTATGCATGGAAAGAGCAATGACATCCTTGAGAATGGGGTCATATTCTTGATACTTCAAAGGGGACAAGTCCTTAATGCAAGATTCTTGATGTTCAACCTCCCTTGACACTACCTTGGCCTTCAAAGCAACGGAAGATCCTTTGTGCATTCCCATGGCCCTAGCACGATTGTCAAGAGAATTCTTTGTTTTCACTTGGAAGGAGATAATTTCTTGCATTACTTGGGTTGATGTCAAAGATGCAAATGCATGTCTTCCTTGAAGGCTCTTCAAATCTGAGGTCTCAAAAGGCATGAGACCACTAATGCACTTCCTATTGATCCAAGAATCATCAATATACTTGGTACCAACATTGTTGAATGGGGTGGCAAGTGTCTTGAGACTTCAATACATGTCTTCATGGTTCTCACCATCATGCATATAGAATCCTTCGGCTTCATTGCTCAAGGTATAATACCTATTCCTTTTCATGCTATCATTGCCCACAAATATGACAACAAGAGTATCCCATGTTTCTTTGGCGGTGGAATATTGTTTGAAGATGATGCATGTGGTTTGGACCCATGGCTTGTTGAATGATGGACAAGGCTGTGTAGGTGAATTGACAATCTACAAGTTCTCATCTTGTAAAGTTCTTGGGGTTGTGTGTCTTGTATCCATCTCGAGTGACCCTCCAAATCTCAATACAACAATAGTTTCAGATAGTTTCCATGTAATATTGGCAACCACCAAAAGAATGTGCATCAAGTTTAGGAGTTTCTCCTCTAGTAATTATATGAGGATGTGGGACGGGAGGATCGGGAGAGTAGTGCCCCTCAATGCAGGTGTAATATCCTTTTCCTTCCGTACCCTTATCGGTGGAGTTCTTAGCGGAAGCATCTTTAAGTGGTTCACCATTTCCCCATTCTTGGCACCCTCCATATTTTCGTCCGAAGGAGATGAATTGGACGTCTCCGGTTCCTTGGCTTTCATGAGTTGCAACATGAGAGTTCCCAACTCATCAATTTTTCCCTCCATGGATGAGGTCAAGGAACTTTGCAATACCTTGAGATCATCCCTAGTGACTTGTGTCGCGGGACCGGTGAATCCCGTATCACCTTCCATACTAAACTCTTAGGCGGTTAAGCCCAATAATAAGAGTCGAGGCTATGATACCAATTGAACGGATAGTATGGGCACCTAGAGGGGGGGGGGTGAATAGGTGCTACAACCAATTTTAATTTTTCTTCAAGATTAGGCTTGACATAAAGGTAAATTTTCTAGATAATGCAACTAAGGTGAATTTACCTATATGACAGGAACACTAACAAATACAATACAAGCACAAGTAAAGGAGAGGGGAACGACATAACCGATAGGAAGCACACCGAGACACGATATATTCCCGAGTTCCTCCTTGTTAAGGGAGTACGTCTCGTTGGAGGGGTGTGAGTTTCGCCACAAAGGCCTACTCAATGACACAAAGGCCTCACTGTATTCTCCGATGAACCCAGCCACAAAGGCCTAGTACACCTTACACTATTGATCCCCTTTGAGGCCGGAATCGATTCCTTTACAAACAAGTTTGGGGCACACGCCCACAACCAAATTGGGGGCTCCCAACAATCATTATAATCATCAAGACTAGAAATATGTCTAGGTTATCCACAAGAGGAAACCCTAGACTAGTTCCCCTCAAGAAAATGAGCGTAGAATGGAAAACCGGTTGGTGAAGACATAGATCGGGGCCTTCTCCTTCAATCCTCCGAAGATCAACACTTTTGGGTGGAGGGATTGGGAGATCTAGCAAGGTGGGTGAGCTCTAGCAATGTTGAGATTTATTCTGGACGAGCTAACTTAAGGTAGGAGGGGAGGGGGTATTTATACCCCTCACCAAATTTCGAGTCGTTGGAGAAATTTCAGGAAATGTCACACTGGAGACTTCGGTGTAAAGTCCGGAGACTGCGGTTTGATAGATTCCGGACAGCTCCAGACCAGAGACTCCGGATAGTCTCTGGAGTGTCTCCAGAATGACACCACGACGCCATCTTCACTTCACACTTGGGAATCGACGAGTCCGGAGACTCCGGTCAGCCAGACCAGAGACTCCGGTGTATACCGGAGATTTAGCGGAGACTCCGCCCTTTGCGTTGACGCCTTCACGCAGAGGATGTATGTCACATCCCAATTTTGGAACACCTGTTAACACTGTTGTTTTGCTGATTGCTTGACAAATTAAATTTTGATTGTGACAATTAAACTTTGATTGTATTTGTTTGAGTGCAACTAAACAAACTAATTATATAAACTTACATGGCTAAGAAATTGAAAACAAAATATTCAACATATTGTTCCAATGACCTTGGCAATATTTTCTAAAGTAAATATTGATCAAAGAGTTTTCCAAAAACATCTTATGAATCCAATACTTGTTGAATATTATTCCAAGACCCAAATTAAGAAAGATGAAACACTTAATAAATTTCCATAGATGATTATCAGAAAAAGAGGCATTCTTAGATGCTTCACCAAAATCTTATCAAATGTTTTTCCAACCTTTCAAGCTTAAAAACAAAAGTATTAGAGAGCATTTACTTGCTATCTCTAGTCACATAAATATTTTGGCAAAGCATTGTTAAAGAAAAGCCAAGTGCTTTATTAAATAGAAATTCCAATATTTCTAGAAACAGAAAACTCAAACTAGTTACTATTGGAAACTTTCTTCAAATGATTTGAAATTCATACCATTGCTTCCTTATATCAAATAAGGAACACACACAAGAGGAGACCAAAAATTGAATCCATTAAAGCCCTGAAAACATGAATTTTCTCCACAGCAACATTTGGGATTTTGAACAAGTTTGTTCTACAAACTTTTGCCAAATGCCATGAAATAAATACCACATTCTCTATATCATAAATAAGGATGAAAACCAAAAGGGCACAAGTTTTTGAATTGTTTAAGTTGCCAAAAACCCCTGTTTTCTTGACAGCACCTTTTTGAAATTTGAACAAGTTTGTTCTATGAAGTAACTCAAAATGACTTGAATTTTTTACCACATAAGGAACACATCAAATAAGGAATGTGTGCCAAAAATTATCATTTTTGGAAGCTCCGAAGTATTATAATAAATTCAATGTCCATATCTGTCAGAATTGAAATGTGAACAACTTTGAACTATCAAGTTTATCCAAATGGACTGATTTTCACACATGTTGTTGGTTTTGTTGTTTAGCTCGAAATAAAGTGAGGGAAAGATATCCTGGTCGTTGCCCCATGTGGCCACTTGCTATTCCATGCATTGGATACCTTTGGCATTGACTCAAGAGAGAGACTTGGAGAGGAAGGAGAGTAGCCCATGCTTTGACCACCCCCATTTGTCTTGGTTGCCTTCTACACCAAGGCTTGACCCTTGTGCTAGCCCATGTCACCCTTTACTTTCCACCAAGAGCCACCCATGCTACCCTTTGTGTCGTGGGATAATCACGGCAGATGTTACCTGAGGTAACTGATCTTGGGGCAAGTCGACACAGGTATTCGGGAGAGGGTTTAGCTCAAAGGAAGACATGGCAAAAGCGATCTGAGAACCGGAGAATAACTCGCCGGATCTCGATATCAATGATACTGGATACTCGATAATAGGTATTACAACTATGACTTGAATCTCTGGCAAACTAAACCTAGGGGCCGGTTTATAAAGCACCCGTACACCCCTAACTTGCCCTTCAAGGCACATCTTGAGTCCTACTCGAACTCCACATACAAAGCCTAACTTTCCTTATCGCAACCCACAAGCCGGGTTACGAACGCTACACGCCCTGGGCTTTCCAGAAGTTTCTTTGCCTTTAGCCGGATCTGGCCCAGCCGCCGTTTGGGCCGGGTCACACCAGGGAGTCGGCATACCGGGTTACTATCCCCTCATCAGTAGTCCCCAGAATAGCTTGGGCTTCCAAGATTTACTCTTCGAAGCGCTGGCTATTCCCTCACATCCTTCTTGATAGTTACCGCTGATACGAGGAAGGCAATTTCCCCTTCCTTTTTCTATGGATCATATTGGTCTGCGCACAAAATGTGCCTTTCAAATTTCGAAATGGCCAATCACTCCGTACTCCCCGGGTCCCGACCGTTAGGCTAAGCCCTTCCATCCGGATGGTTATAAATAGAGCCCAAGGAACAAACCCTAACTCTTAACGGCTCATTTCCCCCATTCCTCTTCTCCTCAAACCCGAGCTCGCGAAGTGCCACCACGGAAGCCCCACACACCTCGCCGGAGCCCATCCGCCGTCGCCTGCGCTCCGCCGCCGCGCGACTCACTCCAATCCCCAAATCCGCCGCCGAGCGCCCGGTCCGCCAACCAACAACCTCAAAGGGACATCAATCTTGCACCATCTGTCTCCGCAAAGCTCTTCTTCAACCCCCTTTGGTAAGCTCCTCATATCCCCCAGCTCATCCTCGTAATTTCTCATCCTTCCCTTGGATCAGATCTGAATCGAGTGGTCCGCGATTTCCCGGGCCGCGCCGGATTAACTCACCGATATCTCCACCTACAAGAGCTAAGCGTAGGGAGGCCCTTGAAGCGGAGATAAAGGCTTTGAAAAAAGACGTCTCCACCTACAAGAAGAAGTACAATGCTGCCAAGTCCTCGCTGAATAACCTGTCGACTCAGCTTACGGACACTTACCGTATCTTGCTAAGTAAGTTTGCTTTTTGCGATTAATTTGCGTATCTCTATCTGGCCGCTGTAATAATCAATATTGCTGATATGCTTTTGCATGTTTCGATTGCAGGTGCTAACCTTGCTGCTCCGGAGGAGAATGCCATTACTCAAGTTAAAACTCTGAAGACTGTGCTCCGGACGTTTTTTGCCGGCACGAAACTTTTGCTGGATGCTATCAAGTGGCCTTCTGAGGTATACCCGGGCGAGGAGAACCTTGTACAGGCCTTTTCCACAGCACCTGGATGGATTGAAATACTGAAGCGTTCGTCCTGCCGAATTGGGATGACCCGGGCTTTAACGCTGGCGAAGGCTTATTTTCCAAAGCTTGACCCGGCGAAGATAGTATCCGGGTTCCCAGAGTTTAAAGCTGACGGATCCAAATTCAAGCCCCAGGATTTCAAAGCTATACAATCTGCGGTACGTCCCTCAGCCACAGCTTTGGCCGACAAGATGGATCTAAATACGATTATGAGCTCGTATGATTCTGAGGGCAAGGTTATCCTGGTGGAGGCACCCCCCCTATTGATATGTTGGACAAATGGTCGACTGATCTGGCTAGGAGGAAGGAAGAGGCTGCAAAGAGGGAAGCAGAGCTGGGCGTAAAGCCGTCTACCTCTACCCCAGCCGTACCTCCGCCTGTTCGTCCAGATGTGAAGAGCCCGGGTAAAACTGCTGGCAAGGCCAAGGAGCAAGTCCAAGACTTAGACCCGGAGGACCACTCTCAGGACGCCGAGTAGGACGCTACCTAGTGCTTTTCGTTTCCCGAGACTAATATGATTTTTTTTGCGGTGCGCCTGTGCACCATTGATGCTGATACTATGACTGTATGCTTATTAACTTATGATAACTCTTTGCCTCCCCTGGCTTTTGATAATATCCATCCTTGTGTTACTTATAAGCTTATTCTCGATACTTCGAACTCTTGTTTTCAATTTCCTTTTGAGACTCGGCTAACCGAGTATCGTAGGTTTTGATAGATGAACTTTTCTTTAAGTCCCCAATACTCGGAAATTAAGGTTTACAGGCTTTGGTAGTTAAACAGTTTGTTTCTGTTTCGAAGTCCCCAGTCCCCATGACCCAAAGTACGAGCTATGGGGGCGTGGCCTTTCTCAGATGACATACTGCTGCTTACCAAGCTGAATACCAATAGCATTTTACATAAATACTGAAGTCATGCTTAATACTTGTTGAGTTTCCGGCTTTTTTTTTTTTAGCCTTATACTCTGCATGGACTTGTGGTTTAGATGACCCTTTTGATTATCTTGTACTGTAAGCCGGCTTTCGCGTGGATACCATGTCGTTGCATCTATACGAAAAACAAGATCAAGCAAACCCCCATTGGGCTGCATAATTTGATTGTAATCGTACGCGAACAGATCATGCCACTTTAGTGCGAGTCACATCGAGCTTAAGTAAGAATAACCAAGAAATTTGGCTCCTTTGTCCAGTTATAAGATTGCAGCTGTACCCGTTTTTTCGAGTAATCAGCCCCCATAACTCATAGGCATCATGGCCGGGTCTCCGGGTTTTGTGATTACTTATTGAAGCAGATCACCCCCCGGAGACCTATATTAACACAATGAATTTCAATGATACTGATGTATTGATAGTAACAATGTCACTTACTTAAAACTGAAGCAAAGACCATGATAAGACTCGAAACCACCTTCTTTTATTGATAAAAATTTCTTTTTTGAATCAGCAGGCCGCCTCATTAAAAACCTTCCAGTCCCCGTAGGTACCCTGGTAAGGAAAAGAGTGCGTATGAAACCCGCTGTCGATTACACTGCTTTAGTTGCTCCCGAGAGTCGGCCTCGCGTTGGTACGGCCGATGCACATTCTCCACTTGCTATGCCCTTTCGTAATGAGTACCGGATTTGCTAGCCAATCCGGGTATATCGCCCTTGAAGCGTGATCAGCCGCGGATGGTGGTGCATCTTCTTCTTCCCCACTGAGAGTTTTGAAAATATCGTTCCTGATGAAGCCTACCATCTTAGGGTTTTGTTCTGCCCTAACTTTTGCTTTGTCCCCTTCAGGAGTTGGCTTTTTTGACGTTGCCCTCTCTTCTAGGTCAACCTGAGAACGGTAATGTTTGAGCTCTTCCTTCCTACAGGCTTGCTCGGCCATTGCCGCGTCTCCCTCATCACACTCAGCTGCTATATCTCGGTTTCCGTGTATTGTAATGGTCTTCTTGGGACCCGGGATTTTCAGTTGTAGGTACACATAACACGGTCTCGCCATGAACTTGGCATAAGCCGGCCTCCCAAACAATGCGTGATAAGGGCTGCGCAACTTTACTACCTCGAAGGTAAGCCACTCGACTCGGTAGTTGTCCTTTGACTCTCCAAAAGCTACTTCCAGTGCCACCTTTCCTTCAGGGCATGCTGAGTGACCCGGCACTATCCCGTGAAAAACTGTTGTACTCTTTTGCAGCTGCGATTCCTTTAAGCCCATACGCAGAAAAGTTTCCCAGTACAGGATATTGATACTACTTCCTCCATCCATCAAGACCTTTTTCAGCTCGTAGCCGTTGACCTGTGGTGCTACTACCAAAGCTAAGACTCCCGGGTGATCAACTCTATCCGGGTGATCCTTCCTGCTCCATGTTACCTCTTGTTCTGACCATCTCAAATACCTTGGGACAGCGGAAGAGACCGAATTAACTGCTTGTTTCAGTATCTTCTTATCCTTGTTAGAGCCTCCTGTAGTGTGCACATGATATTGACCCAGCTGTTTAGGGTTAGCTTGAAAGCCTCCTGCTCCACCTTGATTGTTACCTTGATTTCCAGCTGGCGGATTGCCGGCTGGGGGCGGTCCGTTACCCAAGTTTCCACCTAGACCCGGACCTCCTCCTCGGCCCGCACCTCGCATAGCTCTATTCACTTCCTCGTTCTTCCACCTTTGTAAGTCGGCACATTGCTCCAATGAATGATTGGCCGGCTTGCCATTCCTGCTATGCTTCGGGCACGCCATCCTAAATATGTCCCAACTGTTACTCGGTCTTGGGGGTCCTTGGTAGTGTCCCCCATTGTGATTTCCAGTATTAAAATTCCCTTCGGATCTAGGTCTTGAAGACCCGGCCTCCGTGTTGGCTACAAACTCGGAATTCCCTTCAAACGGGCGCTTGTTTTGGCTACTTCCATTATTGTTTGGCGCCGATCCATTGCCGGTTTTCCCGCTGCTACTTGCGTTTGCTTTTGCTTTCTTGTCATCAACTTCCTCCTCTGTGGTATCCGTTGCAGCGTGTTTGTTGCACGCATCCATTAACTCCCCCATTGTAACCTCCGCTGCATTCCTACTAGATTTCATGCGAGTTAGCTTTTGCACTAAAGGAACATACTTACATGTTTTTGCCATAGCTTGTAGCGCGTCCTTAGGCTGGATATCCGTAGACGAGTGGAGTATCTCCATAACCCGGCGTACCCAGCTGCGTGCTGACTCTCCTTTCTTCTGAACGCATCTTTCTAAATCATCGATAGTAAATAACTTTCTGCATGTCCCATGAAAGTGCTTGATGAATGCGGTCTTTAGCTCCTCCCACGATTTGATCGATTTTTCCGGTAGGTTGGTGAACCATAACTTTGCTGCTCCCTCTGACATCATTAAGTACATGAATTTGGCTTGGAGATTCTCGGACGTGTTGCGAATTGACATTGCCATCTCATAGCTGCTCAGCCACGTTTCTGGATCCATTGTTGGCTCATAATTTACTACTTTCCCCGGTTCTTTGAACTTCTCCGGGTACGGTTCTGCTCTGATATCGTCCGAGAGGCACTTCGGTCCCGCAAGGGCGGTTGGGGCTGGTCTTGCCCGGGAAACGCGTGACCCGGCTGGGGGTACCGCGGGGTGCGGCACCACCGGTAACTCGTGCGCTGCAGACCCGGCCCCGGCTCTTCTGGCTCTGGAACTGTCCACCACCGCCTGCGCTGCTGATACTACGGGTGCTGTCTGGATACGCGGTGGAGGCGGCATTTGCTGCTGCTCTTCCCTTCGTTGTGCCGCATTTGTTTGAACATGGCCCTGTTGCTGACTGGCGTACGGCGTCCCATGCATCCCGCTCCTATGATCCGGATAATTGGCTTGCTGTGCTACCGCGGTGTGTAGTAGATCGATTGCTCGTCGGGTTCCTTCCGCATGAGGCGAGTCTCCCACAGGGATCTGGTTTAATGCGAGCGTTGCTGCGTACACGTTGTCCATGGGATTGTTGTAATGACCTGCTGGTGTGCGGAATCGTGATGGTGGTGGCGGCATGGTATTGCCGGCTGTCACCCCTGTCTGTGGCAAAGGTAACCCGGCTGGCGCGTTTACCGGATGTGCTCCCGTTGAAGGTCGCGGTATGGTCCCTTGGTTCGTCGGTGGAATCGGCTGATCTTGAGGCGTGAATACCAGGGCAGTCGGGTTAATCACCCCTCCTGTTGCCGGCAGCATAGTTCGGTGTCTTTGGTGCATCCTGGTCGTTTCCTCCCGGAGCCGGGTCTCTCGGTCATCCAATTCGCGCTGCCGCGCGACCATCCCCTGCCTTTCTGCTTCCACTTGCCTTCTTTGCTGCTCCAACGCACGACGAGCCACGTCCAGGTCTCTTACACGTTCTGCCGCGTTTTCTGGGGTAATAACTGTGGCCAAGACTGTGGGATCCAAAATCAAATTATTATCAAACAGAGCCGGGTGACGCGGGTTTGAGGGACCCGCCCCCGGTGTCCGGTTTGCTTGGAACCCGAACATATTTGCGTGTCGCTCCTCGTCTGCTGGGCGACTGGTGACAGACGCCGACTCTCCATCGACCTGGGCCAAGACCGGGTCAACTGCTCCTTGCTGCTGGGCTGCCGCCTGAACCGCCCCGGCTGGTGCCGCGGCCGCGTTTTCTTGATTGAGATTGGTTGCGGGAGCCGCATAAACTGCAACCCGGCGCATGATGCCCGGTGTAGATTCGTATTGTTCTTCCTCGCTGTTTTCCTTTTCGTATCGATCCTCCAATAGATCCCGTATGGACTCGGTATCATCCTCCCTCTCTATCTGACCCGTTGTTCCAATCGACTCTTCTTTTTCCGATCGGACATACGTGTCTTCCCCTGACACAGAATCAGATCCAATATTATCACAATTCGAACTGGAAGTACATACCATACCGATGAAGACGTTGATGCTGCCGACCGTCACAATGGATCCGGTTTCGAGATGATCCGACTCTGGCCCCCAGCCAGAATCGTCTACCATCTTCTCTCCTTTGCTGTTGACGTAGATTTCTCCGACGATGAGGTTCTTCATGCTCTTCCGAGCTTCTCCCGTGATGTAAACACCTTTGGACGCAGGCCCCACGGTGGGCGCCAACTGTCGTGGGATAATCACGGCAGATGTTACCTGAGGTAACTGATCTTGGGGCAAGTCGACACAGGTATTCGGGAGAGGGTTTAGCTCAAAGGAAGACATGGCAAAAGCGATCTGAGAACCGGAGAATAACTCGCCGGATCTCGATATCAATGATACTGGATACTCGATAATAGGTATTACAACTATCACTTGAATCTCTGGCAAACTAAACCTAGGGGCCGGTTTATAAAGCACCCGTACACCCCTAACTTGCCCTTCAAGGCACATCTTGAGTCCTACTCGAACTCCACATACAAAGCCTAACTTTCCTTATCGCAACCCACAAGCCGGGTTACGAACGCTACACGCCCTGGGCTTTCCAGAAGTTTCTTTGCCTTTAGCCGGATCTGGCCCAGCCGCCGTTTGGGCCGGGTCACACCAGGGAGTCGGCATACCGGGTTACTATCCCCTCATCACTTTGCTTGCCACCAAGAGCCATCCATGTCCATGCCTACCCATACCCTTGACCACCACTTGACCTTGTGTGCCTTCTACACCAAGGCTCATCCCTTAGCCTATAAAGCACCATTTCCCAACCCCTTTTGCCACTAGCACTACACCACCCCACTCACTCTCCCCAAGCCTTGCTTGCTTGCTTTCTTGCTTGCTTGCTAGCTTGCTCTCTTGCTCTTTGTGAGCGAGGCAAGGAGAGTTCGTCGCCGAAGCCGCGTGGAGTCGCTGCGGGAGCTGCTGCTTGCGCCGAGCCGCGGCCACGCCCACCTGCTGCACCTCCACCACCCTCGCCCCCGCGCCGTCGAGTTTCACCGCCCCTCGGTGAGCATCTCGCCGCCCCGTAGCTAAATCGGCCCGTTGCATGTTAGGTTTATTCATTTGTGATTTTGGGCAGAAACTACTACCTTAGTTTTGGCCCTAGGAAAAATAGCAAAAATGGGATTTTCGTCAAACCCTTTTTACCACCAGTAGCCTATCATTTTCTTAACCAGATCCAAGTGACAGAACCACTTTTGGATTAATATTTCAGAAATGATAAATGTTTTGCCAGCATGTGTCTGCTAAAGAAAAAGTGGCATAACATTAAAAATAATGCTTGGAAAGATATGAATCCAACTGATCTGAGTATCCCTTGTTGATACCTATCAGCAGAAATTGGTCTTGCATGCACGTCTGTCACCTAGAGAAAATGGCATACGTTTTGGTAAAAGCATCTGTCCCTGTTTGAGCATCTATCCTGACAAATCTAGAATGAATTTTTGAGTGCATCCAATTGGAGATGCTTTTATATGTTTAGGGATACCTAACCCTAGCTTGGTTTAATTTTTGAGACTTTGTAGAAGATTTTGTGGACAGATCTATATTTTGCACATTTCTGTTAATATTATTTCTTGTGTGAATGTTTTGTATTGCAATATTTGAGTGCTAGATTTATGTTTTATAGCTTATATAAATGTGTTACTTTATGTTATCTTGATGTTTTCTTACAGAACTAGAATGTTAGAAAAGGTTTAGTATGGTGTGAGATGCTTTAAATTATTATTGAAGGCATAGTTGTTTTTCTAGCATATTCTTGTGTGTTAGGATTTGGGGTATTTTAACTATAGGTTTGGTAGCTAAATTTGTGAGGTTGTTATGATGGATCTAGTACCACTTTGGTACTGATATTGATATCATGCTACCTCTGTTAGTTTGGTTTGAGGTGTTGTAGAAGTAGCTATAGTAGCATAATAATATTTCCAGCTATTTCCTTGGATTGAGGTTTGGGCAAAACATTATTATGCTAGCACCTTGATTGATATTGTTGTTTTGGTATATCCAATACCACCTTGGTACTGATATCATAGTGTTGTCACCTCTGTTAGCTTTCACTTGAGTTTGTAGAAAAGCATGAGTAGCTTTGTCATGACTATGAGAATATTGGAAAAAATTCCCCCATGTGTGGAATTTTTGACATAAACATTTGTGGTGGTGTAGCCACATATTTTTGTGTTGTATTCATAGGACCAGTAGCATTTTGGTTATATTCTTATGAGTACTTGATCCTTAGAGTTTTCACTTGTGTGAAAACAATAGCATGAGTAGCATTGCCTTGCTAATTTTAGCATCCTATTATTTTTCTACTAGTATGGTTATTGCACTAGAAGCTAGTTTAGTTTTTTGTTAATTTTTAGCAAGTGGACCAGAGGCATTGTGACCTCTTAATGCTTTGTTATGCTAGTGGAACACCCACTGGTTTCATTGCAGTTTTGGTGGAAACACAATTTCCCCCACACTAGATGTATTTCTTTTATATAGTTCTCTAACTAATGAGTGCCTAGTATTTTTGCTTTGGATTTTTTGTGCTAAATGAAAATGTGTATGCTTCTGTTTGTAAGTGGTTATAATCATGTGTGGATTGCTAGGAAAAATACATTCTTGGAGTGTTGTTTGATTCCTCTAGTAATGTCCCTTTTTATTACCACTAGTATGTAGGAGTTGCCCTGCAAAATGATGCATTGTTTTGCTAAATAGGATATTTTTGTTATAGCAAGTATATATGTTTTTCACTACTGTTTTTGTGACATGGACCCTCTGGTTGTATTTCAATTACTTGATTGAAATTCATCCATTGATTCTTCATGTTTAAGTAGTACTAGTTTCCTTAGCAGTTTTTGCATTGAATTATTTTTCCTGCCAACTTGTGTTTGGTAGATATTTGTGTATCCTAGCATGAGGACATGTTTTCATTTACCATTATGATAACATGGTTCCTTGTTTGTATTTTAGTACTTTACATGTTATTCATGCTTGCATAGAAAACCCTTAGTAGAAACATGTCTATGGGAATTCCTCCTTTTTAGTCACTGTTTCTATTGTTCTCACTATGAGAAATTGTGTGTTTTGTGGTGAGTCTATTACCTTGTTACCCTTGTGTAGGCTCACTGATTTGTAAAAGTAACTTTTGCAAATCATGTGTCTTATTTATTCTTGATGTGAATTTAGGCTTAGCAGATTAGCTACCTTGTTCTTTTTGTGGTGTGGTTGATAGAACCATTGCCATGATTATTATTGTGCATGTTTTATATACTTTTAGTAGTCTCACCCTTGTGAAACTACGTGTATTTTGGGTTTATTAATATCTTGGTATGAGAGTGGAACACCCACTAAATCCATGATATTAAGGTAGTGAGTTATTTTCCTCCAACCTTAAGCTGTCTTATTAAATGGCATTTCTGCCAGGTGTGTTTGTTTGATTGTTTGCCTCAATTAATAATTGAGTGATTTTGTTATTATTAGATTTCCTTGCTGTATGTATTGTTATGTATGGTTGCTTGCCTTGATTGGTTCTGAATGTGTGTCCTTTATTCCTTTTACGGCGTTAGAAAACGAAGAGGAAGGAAGTGTCGGGAAGCTCTGTTTCAAGTTCCAGTCAGTCCAAAACCAGGGACACAAGGAGATACCAGGCAAGCCATCCTGATTGCTTGCTGATACAATACTTACCATTATCTATCATGCATGTTTTACCTCTGAAGTTTTACAAAAACTTGATTATCAAAACTATTTTTGAGGTGGAAAGTACTACTATACTATATTATAGGTTACTATCATGCCAGTAGTTAAACTTGGTAATACCAAGCCCATAAGCCACCAGATGGTATTTATTACCATCAAATATACTAGTCCCTAAGTGGACACCCTAAAATTGTGTTTCTACAAAACAAAGGCTTTACGGAAAAACCCGGAGAAAAGGCGGATCCTTGTTCTCCGGAGGAATGTGGAAGTGGTCATTTTTGAGAAAGTGGTGTTTTCAAAAATGACACATAACCTAGTCTTCGCCGGACAACCTTTACCGTACTGCCACCCTACCCCAACATGGGCAAGGGGCTTAACTTGAAGTTTGTTCTTATTAGTGTGTGCTATCTCAATGTGCTATAGGGGATGCGATCCTCTGAACCGAATGTCGTGGAGACATATAAAGTGTGGGATTAATTTTCCCTCCGGATGCATCAGTTGAGGCATCCTGGCTTGGCGGGGATTAGCTCGGTGCCGGGGATGTGGTAAAACTCAACTGAGAGATAGGCATATTCTAGCTTGAACATAGTGGATGGTTATGATCATATACCTGATGTTTACATACTGTTGTTACAGTCCGTGATTGTTCACGGGAGGTGTACTGGATCTGGTGGATGTGTACACCTCTGCAGAGTACAACTTTTTCGAAGAAGCCGCGTCCTCGGATATGGACAGTTGAATGGCCATGTAGCTAGCATTGTGTCAATGTTTTCAAAAAGAGAATTTTGGAAAGGAAGTGTTGAACTTGTGAAGTTCGGAAAGGAATGGAAACTTATACCGTGGAGGTATCGTCGATGAGGAAAAGCCAAATGTTGTTATACAAAACAAAGTGTTTTTCAAAAGAAAACCTTTTCTACTCTAAGCAAGAATTCTGGAAACTGATTCCAAGAAGTTTTGCAAAGAGAAAATATTCTTTAACAAAGTTTTACAAAACCTCTTGTACATGTGATATCTACAAGAGAAATAAAACTATATTATTTTCTTCTGAAGTATCTTCTTCAACGAAGATACAGATTAACCTGACTGCAACTATGGTGTCATCATATATGAACACCATTGGTAGTGAACCCTATTTATAGCCTACCTATTCCACCATATAAGCATATTTGCATGTTGGTAAGTGACATGATGGATGTCTTGCTGAGTACATTCAAATGTACTCATTATGGTTTCGCCCCTGGTATCTACTTATCAGATTTTGAGAAGGAGCCTCAAAAGGAGATCTATGAAGAGAAGTACGGAGTTGACGGCTTTGCGAACTAGGATCGTCTCCGGGTCAGCAGCCTGTAGGTTAAGGCGTGACTTGGGCTCAACTACGTTGTGTTTTAATTGTCTTCCGCTGTGTTGGTTAAGTTGCGTGCCCTTTGTGGCAGTTGCGTTAAACTTGATCATGTGATATTTGTGTAATACCTTTATGTATTCGTGCAATGGATGATGTATTTCTGTGTGCCAACTGTGTATGTTGTTCACGACTGATCTTTCTGGGATCGTGAATGTATGCATACGTAGGGTTTCAGACTGCCGGTCTGGGGTCCTTACAGAGTTGGTATCAGAGCCATCCTGACCTTAGGAGACCTTAGTTAGCATGGACGTCAGATAGGAAAGAAAAGTATTTTTGAGTAAAAACCTTTTTACTATCTACATTATTTTTATCCAAGGGAATTTTAGTATATTTTCCCCTCCTTTTTATCTTTTCAAAATATTCTAAATGCATATCAAGGGCGTCCTTGAACAGTGGTTCGAAGGGCGGGCCTTACAAAGTTGGTATCTCTCTCGGTTAAGAGTTTATTTCTTACTTGTTTACAACTGCTCCGCTCTGTTTTTGAAACATCTCTCGTATTTGAAGTTTTCTGCCCAGAAAATAGTTGGAGTTTCAAAAACAATTTGTTGCACAAAGTTTTCTCGAAACTTTACTTCTATTATATTGTTTCCATCCAAAAACTTTTATACTTGCCGATGTCCCGAGAGACCAAAATAATTGCCTAGCTCTACAGTAATGATGGTCAGAAGTAGATATAGTTCTTCAGCCACTTCTAGGATTTTGGATCATTCCCCGACGTAGCTCCAATGGAGCCTTGCTTGTGTGTTTTGCCTTGCTTATGTGCGTCCGTAGGACTTTGTGCTATTGTGTGGTGTAGAATTTGGTTCATCTAGGCTTCTATATGTTTGCGGAGTGCTCAAAATTTTGCAAATTTGTGATTGCCCCGCTCTTGTTTTTGAATCGCCTCTTGTTAAAATTTTGCAAGCAAAAATGTTTGTATAGCATTCAAAAAACAAGAATTTGTTGCTTAGACTTATACTTGTTTTCGCTTCATAATGCGACCCGTCGTGAACCACCACCATCTCCCCCACAATTAATGAAAGCGCCGTTGTGCCTAATAATAGAGGACCATCAAGCCACACGAGCTGATAGCGTTGCTACCAGTGATGCACTCCAACAGATAAAGCTCCAACAACGACAACCCTCAAAGAAGAAAAGGCGTGAAGAAAACCAACCAATACTGACCAAAACCTCTATGTTTTGTCTGTTTGCAAAAGACTCTTTTTTTACCCGGTTGGCTAAATGTCGCACATTTTTAGTTTCCCTTCTTAAAAGACCAAACAAGGGAAAACCCCTTTTAAAAGTTATATACCTCCCTCCTCTGGAGAAAGGTGCAAAATAAGTCTTCACATGCCATGATGCGCAACCCCCTCAAAAGCCAATCAAAAGAGCACAATTCAATATTCGACGTACGATGACGCTAGTCGTATCTTGTCGGACGAAACATGATTAAATACAAAGCTAACAAGACTAACATGCTTTGTCTAATCTTAGGTTGAGACCTAACCAAAGCATGAGAACTACTGACAAGTCTTTCTAAACCAAGGAATTAAGTGACTTAAGACACCTTTTAATCTAGTTGGTAAAAAGGAGAAGTCACGAGAAAATAAAATGATAACCTATTCGTTTACTAGTCAATAAGACATTGGGTGTATCTACTTTGCAAAATCAAAACTTGGTAGACATTGTAGGTACTATGAAATTCGGGATTTAGAAATTAAGTGAACGATGGAATGGTTATCTAGGAAACAACATTTTTCCTGTTTTTGTTCCTTTGTGTGCTCTGGATTGAAATAAATTTGTGTTTTATTCAATCTTGCTTCCTAACTTATATGGACTTGTTAGGACGTGTTATTATGTTATTTTCTTACAAGAAATCTACCCTAGAAAGTGTGTGCATGATTGAAAACTCGAATAAAAATGAATAGCATGTGTTACCATCTAGTTTATTATTTGGAATTATTGTGAGAGCTAGATCTTTGTGTGAATGCTTTGATAAATTTTGTGCTATATGTTCTTTGAGTCAAGTAACATTTAGGTACTGTTATTTTCATGCTTGTACCTATGTTAGCTTGCATGTCTCTTAATAGTAAAGCATGTGTAAGAATTGCTATCAATATGCACTAGTATTGTTTCACTAGATTAAATAGCCTTATATTTTTTTTCTTGTATGTAAAGAGTTTTTCATGAGTAATCAGAGGCTTGGTACCTATTTTTACTTGGTATTAGTAGGCCATAGCCCACTGGTCCAATTGCATTTTTGGCTTGAGGATGAAAATCCCCAACCATACACAGGTGTGAAAATAGCATGTTTCACTACGTGATTGATTTCTATTTTCCACCATGGAAAATATAATGGTTTCTTTTCACTTATGCAAGTGAGAAGTTTATTTCTTATTAGTAAATACTAATATGTTTAGGTATGATCCTTTTGTTAGCATAATATTCCTTAGGGGTATCATGTTAAGAAATGTTTTACTATCGTGTGCTGAAATTAAATTGTTCGCAAATAAAATAAATTCCTCTTGATTGGTAGATTGTTTGTGGATAATTTTAAATTGAGTGTATGGATTTTTGAAAATGTTTAGATAACTTTTCATTAATTGCATAGCTACTGGTTGTGTGAATTATACCTTGCTTGTTTGCTAGTAATTGATTTAAGGAAAACAGAAATTGCTAGAAGAAATTTCTGCATGTTTAATAGTTGTATCATGGGATTGTTTTGATGTTTGTGCTTACTGACATGAGTAAGTTTTGTGTACTGTTATTAGGTACATTTTATGTTCATGACTTGCTTGTTTAAGTTTAAACATCATGATAGCATTGTTTGCTTCTCTAGAGTGAAACTAGTTTCACCACTAGAAAATGGTGATTTTTGCTCTAGTATTACCCTCTGTTTATTTTTTTTAAGTATATGTGTTGATATAGCATGATTAGGAAGTTATTACTTCTGTTATCATGCCATGAATTATTTAGATGCATTTTCTATGGTTATAGGATATGATTATCTCTTATAGCATGCTGGTGTAGATTTTTATACTAGTGTGTTATTTGTGCAGATTTTTTTTTTATGCCTGTGAAATAGGAGTTTCATCTTGTGTAAAGATGGTGTTTTAGAGTATCTTTATGATTGAATTAATTGGTTTTTAGCTACTGGTTGTTTGCTAATTGTTCATGATTGATGGATTCCAAAACCTCTAATAAACAATAACCTAGTGAATAAATAGTCTATTCATCTGTGGTGTTGTTTGCTTGCTTATTGGATTTTGTTTAAATGTTTTACCTTAGCATGAGTTTATACTTGTGTTATGACTGTGATTAAGAGTATATTAGGAAACTAAAACATCCAACTAAAATCATGAACATATTAAGTGATAGTTGCTTGTGGTGAGTAATACCCACTGCCATGGGTATTGTTCTGACTGTTTGTTTTTCCTTAGCAACATAACCTTTGCACCCACAAGTTATATTTTTAGCTTCTTATATACCTTATTATGAGAGTGGTACACCACTCCATATGTGGTATGTAAAATGTTGGATATAGCTAGAAACTCATGTAAATAATTGACGGTATATTTCCAGGTAGTTCTGCACTAACCTTAGTTTTTGTTCAAACCAGGAAACAAAAGTTTTGGACCTAAAACAGTACTGGTGTACTTTTTAATGTGAATTTGCTAATTTAGGGAAGTACCCCTCCTCCCAAGAAAAGTCAAAGGGGGGAAGCACCTGCACTCCAACACTAACATTGTGTTTGTTGGCCCTCCCTTAGTCCTCGCTTGCAAATCTCGGGGACGAGATTCTTTTTAAGGGGGGAAGACCTGTCACATCCCAATTTTGGAACACCTGTTAACACTGTTGTTTTGCTGATTGCTTGACAAATTAAATTTTGATTGTGACAATTAAACTTTGATTGTATTTGTTTGAGTGCAACTAAACAAACTAATTATATAAACTTACATGGCTAAGAAATTGAAAACAAAATATTCAACATATTGTTCCAATGACCTTGGCAATATTTTGTAAAGTAAATATTGATCAAAGAGTTTTCCAAAAACATCTTATGAATCCAATACTTGTTGAATATTATTCCAAGACCCAAATTAAGAAAGATGAAACACTTAATAAATTTCCATAGATGATTATCAGAAAAAGAGGCATTCTTAGATGCTTCACCAAAATCTTATCAAATGTTTTTCCAACCTTTCAAGCTTAAAAACAAAAGTATTAGAGAGCATTTACTTGCTATCTCTAGTCACATAAATATTTTGGCAAAGCATTGTTAAAGAAAAGCCAAGTGCTTTATTAAATAGAAATTCCAATATTTCTAGAAACAGAAAACTCAAACTAGTTACTATTGGAAACTTTCTTCAAATGATTTGAAATTCATACCATTGCTTCCTTATATCAAATAAGGAACACACACAAGAGGAGACCAAAAATTGAATCCATTAAAGCCCTGAAAACATGAATTTTCTCCACAGCAACATTTGGGATTTTGAACAAGTTTGTTCTACAAACTTTTGCCAAATGCCATGAAATAAATACCACATTCTCTATATCATAAATAAGGATGAAAACCAAAAGGGCACAAGTTTTTGAATTGTTTAAGTTGCCAAAAACCCCTGTTTTCTTGACAGCACCTTTTTGAAATTTGAACAAGTTTGTTCTATGAAGTAACTCAAAATGACTTGAATTTTTTACCACATAAGGAACACATCAAATAAGGAATGTGTGCCAAAAATTATCATTTTTGGAAGCTCCGAAGTATTATAATAAATTCAATGTCCATATCTGTCAGAATTGAAATGTGAACAACTTTGAACTATCAAGTTTATCCAAATGGACTGATTTTCACACATGTTGTTGGTTTTGTTGTTTAGCTCGAAATAAAGTGAGGGAAAGATATCCTGGTCGTTGCCCCATGTGGCCACTTGCTATTCCATGCATTGGATACCTTTGGCATTGACTCAAGAGAGAGACTTGGAGAGGAAGGAGAGTAGCCCATGCTTTGACCACCCCCATTTGTCTTGGTTGCCTTCTACACCAAGGCTTGACCCTTGTGCTAGCCCATGTCACCCTTTACTTTCCACCAAGAGCCACCCATGCTACCCTTTGCTTGCCACCAAGAGCCATCCATGTCCATGCCTACCCATACCCTTGACCACCACTTGACCTTGTGTGCCTTCTACACCAAGGCTCATCCCTTAGCCTATAAAGCACCATTTCCCAACCCCTTTTGCCACTAGCACTACACCACCCCACTCACTCTCCCCAAGCCTTTCTTTCTTGCTTTCTTGCTTGCTTGCTAGCTTGCTCTCTTGCTCTTTGTGAGCGAGGCAAGGAGAGTTCGTCGCCGAAGCCGCGTAGAGTCGCTGCGGGAGCTGCTGCTTGCGCCGAGCCGCGGCCACGCCCACCTGCTGCACCTCCACCACCCTCGCCCCCGCGCCGTCGAGTTTCACCGCCCCTCGGTGAGCATCTCGCCGCCCCGTAGCTAAATCGGCCCGTTGCATGTTAGGTTTATTCATTTGTGATTTTGGGCAGAAACTACTACCTTAGTTTTGGCCCTAGGAAAAATAGCAAAAATGGGATTTTCGTCAAACCCTTTTTACCACCAGTAGCCTATCATTTTCTTAACCAGATCCAAGTGACAGAACCACTTTTGGATTAATATTTCAGAAATGATAAATGTTTTGGCAGCATGTGTCTGCTAAAGAAAAAGTGGCATAACTTTAAAAATAATGCTTGGAAAGATATGAATCCAACTGATCTGAGTATCCCTTGTTGATACCTATCAGCAGAAATTGGTCTTGCATGCACGTCTGTCACCTAGAGAAAATGGCATACGTTTTGGTAAAAGCATCTGTCCCTGTTTGAGCATCTATCCTGACAAATCTAGAATGAATTTTTGAGTGCATCCAATTGGAGATGCTTTTATATGTTTAGGGATACCTAACCCTAGCTTGGTTTAATTTTTGAGACTTTGTAGAAGATTTTGTGGACAGATCTATATTTTGCACATTTCTGTTAATATTATTTCTTGTGTGAATGTTTTGTATTGCAATATTTGAGTGCTAGATTTATGTTTTATAGCTTATATAAATGTGTTACTTTATGTTATCTTGATGTTTTCTTACAGAACTAGAATGTTAGAAAAGGTTTAGTATGGTGTGAGATGCTTTAAATTATTATTGAAGGCATAGTTGTTTTTCTAGCATATTCTTGTGTGTTAGGATTTGGGGTATTTTAACTATAGGTTTGGTAGCTAAATTTGTGAGGTTGTTATGATGGATCTAGTACCACTTTGGTACTGATATTGATATCATGCTACCTCTGTTAGTTTGGTTTGAGGTGTTGTAGAAGTAGCTATAGTAGCATAATAATATTTCCAGCTATTTCCTTGGATTGAGGTTTGGGCAAAACATTATTATGCTAGCACCTTGATTGATATTGTTGTTTTGGTATATCCAATACCACCTTGGTACTGATATCATAGTGTTGTCACCTCTGCTAGCTTTCACTTGAGTTTGTAGAAAAGCATGAGTAGCTTTGTCATGACTATGAGAATATTGGAAAAAATTCCCCCATGTGTGGAATTTTTGACATAAACATTTGTGGTGGTGTAGCCACATATTTTTGTGTTGTATTCATAGGACCAGTAGCATTTTGGTTATATTCTTATGAGTACTTGATCCTTAGAGTTTTCACTTGTGTGAAAACAATAGCATGAGTAGCATTGCCTTGCTAATTTTAGCATCCTATTATTTTTCTACTAGTATGGTTATTGCACTAGAAGCTAGTTTAGTTTTTTGTTAATTTTTAGCAAGTGGACCAGAGGCATTGTGACCTCTTAATGCTTTGTTATGCTAGTGGAACACCCACTGGTTTCATTGCAGTTTTGGTGGAAACACAATTTCCCCCACACTAGATGTATTTCTTTTATATAGTTCTCTAACTAATGAGTGCCTAGTATTTTTGCTTTGGATTTTTTGTGCTAAATGAAAATGTGTATGCTTCTGTTTGTAAGTGGTTATAATCATGTGTGGATTGCTAGGAAAAATACATTCTTGGAGTGTTGTTTGATTCCTCTAGTAATGTCCCTTTTTATTACCACTAGTATGTAGGAGTTGCCCTGCAAAATGATGCATTGTTTTGCTAAATAGGATATTTTTGTTATAGCAAGTATATATGTTTTTCACTACTGTTTTTGTGACATGGACCCTCTGGTTGTATTTCAATTACTTGATTGAAATTCATCCATTGATTCTTCATGTTTAAGTAGTACTAGTTTCCTTAGCAGTTTTTGCATTGAATTATTTTTCCTGCCAACTTGTGTTTGGTAGATATTTGTGTATCCTAGCATGAGGACATGTTTTCATTTACCATTATGATAACATGGTTCCTTGTTTGTATTTTAGTACTTTACATGTTATGCATGCTTGCATAGAAAACCCTTAGTAGAAACATGTCTATGGGAATTCCTCCTTTTTAGTCACTGTTTCTATTGTTCTCACTATGAGAAATTGTGTGTTTTGTGGTGAGTCTATTACCTTGTTACCCTTGTGTAGGCTCACTGATTTGTAAAAGTAACTTTTGCAAATCATGTGTCTTATTTATTCTTGATGTGAATTTAGGCTTAGCAGATTAGCTACCTTGTTCTTTTTGTGGTGTGGTTGATAGAACCATTGCCATGATTATTATTGTGCATGTTTTATATACTTTTAGTAGTCTCACCCTTGTGAAACTAAGTGTATTTTGGGTTTATTAATATCTTGGTATGAGAGTGGAACACCCACTAAATCCATGATATTAAGGTAGTGAGTTATTTTCCTCCAACCTTAAGCTGTCTTATTAAATGGCATTTCTGCCAGGTGTGTTTGTTTGATTGTTTGCCTCAATTAATAATTGAGTGATTTTGTTATTATTAGATTTCCTTGCTGTATGTATTGTTATGTATGGTTGCTTGCCTTGATTGGTTCTGAATGTGTGTCCTTTATTCCTTTTACGGCGTTAGAAAACGAAGAGGAAGGAAGTGTCGGGAAGCTCTGTTTCAAGTTCCAGTCACTCCAAAACCAGGGACACAAGGAGATACCAGGCAAGCCATCCTGATTGCTTGCTGATACAATACTTACCATTATCTATCATGCATGTTTTTGAAGGGGAACGTAGCATAGAAAACAAAAATTTTCCTACGCGAGAGATACCCGAAAGGCCAAGATCTAATCTAGGAGACGAAGTGCAACGGGCAACAAGAGGGTTAAGGAGAACACATACCCTCGAAGACTCAAAGTGGTACGAGATCAAATCTCGTTGTTGGCGTAGTCGTACTCACACCGATCCCGATAGCGAGAAGATGGCACCGCAATCCGGCGGTGCATCCGTGATCGGTCACACGTACGGTTGATGACGACCTCCGTTCCCTCGTTCCAGCGGGGCGCGGAAGTAGAGGATCCCTCGGAACTCCAGCAGCACGACGGCGTGGTGTGGTGGAGAAAAACATTGCTCAGGGCTTCGCCAAGCGCACGAACAAGTGGTGGAGCAGCGGCAGGAGGGAGGAAGAGATGACACAAGTGTGTGTAGTGGGAGAGGGAGCTCTCACCCCTCCTTTTATAGGAGGGGATGGCAGCCACGAATTTTTGGCTGCCTCCACCTCTCCCTCATCATGTGAGTGGAGTCTCCACTCAACCCACTCATTCTTCCATGAATTCCCACTCAAAATCCCAAGGGTTTTCTTTAATAAATAAATAAAACAATTTTATTTCTTTATTTTAATATTTGTTAATTCCATTAACAAACATTAACATATAACCCCTTGAGTTAGTTGTTAAATCTATTAACAACCATTTGATAA
This sequence comes from Alopecurus myosuroides, assembly GCA_028641055.1. Taxonomy (NCBI): domain Eukaryota; kingdom Viridiplantae; phylum Streptophyta; class Magnoliopsida; order Poales; family Poaceae; genus Alopecurus; species Alopecurus myosuroides. The sequence continues at coordinate 437,690,202 of CM054058.1, read as the reverse complement.
GAATCCCCTTGAACTATTTCAAAATTACTCGAAACAATTTCGGTGACTATTTCAATATTCCCCGAAACAATTTCGGTGCTGTCCAAACTTTTCTCCGATATTCCGTATCCTCTCAAATGCGTCATTGAACCTTAAGTGTGTCACCCTACGGTTCGCGAATAAGATAGACATGATCGAGACTCCTCTCCGATCAATAATCAACAGCGGGATCTGGAGATCCGTGATGACTCCTATATATTCAACGATGACTCTCGTGATCGTGTGAACCAACAACGCCGTGAACTATTCCCTTTGTCTCGCGATATTTTACTTGTCCGAGATTCAATCATTGGTATCAACCATACCTTGTTCAATCTCGTTACCGACAAGTACTCTTTTCTCGTTCCCGTGATATAACATCCTTTGTGATCATATCACGTGCTTGCAAGCGGTTTCGATGTGATATCACCGAGAGGGCCCAGAGTATATCTCTCCGTCATTTGGATGGACAAATCCCACTCTTGATCCATGATCCTCAACTAATACTTTCTGAATACTTAACGACACCTTTATAGTCACCCTGTTACGGTGTGACGTTTGATGCCATCAAAGCACTCTTCCGGTATCAGTGATTGACATGATCTCATGGTCTAAGGAATAAGTTACTTCGTATGTTTGATATAACAATGTAAACTAAATGACTTGATCGCATTGCTATATTATCTTTGGGTATATGTTCATCACATCATTCTTCTAATGACATGACCCCGTTATTAATAACATCCAATGTTCATGATCAGGAAACCTTGATCATCTATTAATCAACGAGCTAGTTAAAAGAGAGGCTTTACTAGGAACCATTGTTTGTTTATTAAGCACACATGTATCAACGTTTCCGGTTAATACAATTCTAGCATGAGAAATAAACATTCATCATAAACAAGGAATAAGATAATAACCATTTTATTATTGCCTCTCGGGCATATTCCCTTCAGTCTCCCACTTGCACTAGAGTCAATAATCTAGTCTGTAAGCACTTTAACACATATGGCGTACCAGTGTTATTACCATGCTTCGCATGCGGTAAACATCATCAAAAAGATCTGAACTGTTCAGGTCCTATTGTATTTGCATGTTCTTTGCGTCTACACGCATCACTCATTCTCTAATGAGATGGCTTTGTATATATATAGTCAATTCGTGAAAACTTAATTCCTCAGCTTAAACTGATGTCACTAACATTGTGAAAATGTAGCTTCATAGTGTTAGCATTCTTGGAAACTCACCAAGTTCCGGTGATACCTTAATTCCTCAGCTTAAACTGATGTTACTAACATTGTGAAAATGTAGCTTCATAGTTTCAGCATTCTTGGAAATTCACCAAGTTCAATAAAGAACTCCTTGACACAAAATACACTTATAATTAGTTGTCAACACAACGATATACTTTAGCCTTTGTTGTAGTATCTGTCACAATATTTTAATTTTGAAACTCTTTCAAATCCAGCATGGAACTTTCTTCCATCCTATTGTGCTACCGTTCATCACATATTTTAATTGAGATAAAATTACTTTAATAAATGACAAGACTATTAGTGTAACATATTACAACTAATATTTTGTCATTACTATATAGGAAAACATATCCTTAGCATTTCTAAAATGACACAAGGATCTCTCCCACTGTTGTCTAATCATCATATGAATTATCCTACTATAACATTTTATAGCATAGGACTCATCTGGTTGTGTACATAGCATGGAAACATGACTTAGAAATCTCAATTTCAATGATGCTCATCATGTGTCAAAACACATGAATCTTGCTCAATTATTTTCCATGTGACAAGAACTCCTTCTTATCAATTTTATATTGACTTACTTCAATATTTCATCTATGTAATTTGGCTTCAATCATATCAGGCGCTTCAATCCATCTTTTATAGATATCGATGCCCAATATCTTCTAAGCCTTTCATCAATATGAAAATATTAACCGTGTTAATTTAAAATACATATTTTCCAATCAACCATATGTCATCTACATAAAGTATTGGAAATATGTCATAGCGCTCCCACTTAATTTCTTGTAACTTTACAAGTATCTTTATCGTTCATGATGGAATCAAACTCTTTTGATAACTTCATTAAGGTAAAGATTTCAACTTCGTTATGCTCACTTCAACCATTGAAGTGTGCATACCTTTCTAGCAACCTTTTTGAATTTTACAAAACTCTCAGACTGTGTCAAGTACACATCCTTGATAAAACTTCCTTGAGAGGAGAGTTGGTTTTGTTATTCAACTGCCATATCATAATATGTAACCTTTTGCTAGAACTATCCGCAAAGACTAAAGCATCACTACGGAAGATCAAAATCTTGTAGTAGTTAACTCTTTGAACTTCGTCGAAAACAACTTTTCGATAAGTACAATTTTGATAAGATGTAAAATCCATGTCTTTGTCGCTATATAGACCCTTTTGCTATCGTTAGGCATCATGCCTATCGAAAGGACTACCAAGTCACATACTTGATATTCATACAAGGATACTATGGCGGATATAATGACTCATAGTCAATTTTACGAAGCCAGGGCCCATCATTTGCTTCCTTTATAAGGTTCAGGTCCTTTTGTTGTCAAAACAACACTTTACACTTAAACCACAAGTTGTTCTAAGTACAAAGTTTTTGGACTTTACTGGTACAGTTCGCAAACTCATTTGAAGTATCTACAACATTTGTAGTGTCTTCTACTTAGTCAAAATAGTAAACCCCGGAACAACTTCCAGTGCTGCGCTACTCTTGACATGATAACGAAGATTCTCTAACCTCGTTGAGTTTGTACTGTGCTCCCACTCACTTGTTTCGCAAGAACTACTTTCTCGAGAAATCAACCCTTTCTGACAAACAACATTTGTCTTTTGGTTCGGTGATAGGAGAAATACCCAATATTTTATTTGGGATAACCTTATAAACATATATTTATCCTATTTTGGTTGTAAACATTTTACACATGCTATGCATACCAAAAATTAAGAAAGTGACAATTCGGGTCACTACCCAAACCATATCTTATATGTTGTCAATTTCAGCGGATCATGATGGTGCTCTTTTCAGTGGGAAAAACGGTTGTCACTAATGTATAAACTACAAAATTATAATGGCATTTTTATTAATCTTACCATGTCAAACAGGGTTTGATTTTGTCTTTTGAATACTCCAATCTAATGTGGGGTATTCGAGAAGTATAAGTTGTAGAACAATTCTGCAACTTCTCAGATGTTTTGCTAAACTTGTAACTCAAACTTTATCCTTTATGATCCAATCATAAATACTTGATTATCTTGTTACATTGATTTTAACTTCATATTAACAACCTTTTGAACCAATTCAAAATGTCAAACTCTGTTCCCTTTAAATAGATATACTCACATATCTACTTAAATCATCGACAGAATTTTATGAAGGAAAAATTAATCCACCATACATGACTACACATAATGGACTATATACATCAGTATGTATAATCTCCACTAAATTAGTCGTCCATTCTACTTTGGCCTGAGAACGGAATTCTAGTCATCTTTTGGAAGAGGTCTCACAAGCGTCAATAAAATGACTCCGGAAGTCCATCAATATGGAGTTCCTTCATGTTTTCCTTTCCGATATGAACTAAAATGGTGGTGTCACAATTTAAGTGAAACTCTTCAACGTCTTGCAACGTTTAGCATTTAGTCTTATAGATGTTTCCTTTACCAACATGATTTATATTAACATATCCATCAATTATGGAATATGATCATAGTTTGAACAATCTCATTTGTTCTCACAAAAGACTAGAACAAAATAACAAATTATTAAGTTCTTCAAATAAATCTTGACTGGTTGGTTTGATACGACAATGAACACAATAACACTTTATTTATGTTCTTGTCATAATAGATTCCACATCTATTACTAGTTCCTTTTAGGCCCTTGTATTTCTTTCATTGCGTTGCTTTGTATGACAACTCATACCAACCAATGTGGTATCAAAATACCCAAAAAATACTTTGTTAACTAGTAATACATCTATAACTTGTATATCAAGTATATACTCCTGAGCTGGACTTTTCCAGTTATCTTCTTTTTCAGCCATATATCTATTTGTAATTCTATTTTCAATATTCCCTTTCCTTTATAGAAGAATCATTCAACATCAAACAATGCTAGTCTTACTAGCTCATTTTCTTTGGCGTGTTAGTCATATACTATCACCCATTGAGTCATACTTTGAGTTTGATTGTTCTACTAATATCACCATATTAATAGCATTCTTCTAGATTCCACTCTTAGTATTTTCCAAGTAAGGTAAACTACTTTACCCATACTTCTAATCCATCCCCTCATAACAATTTTATGATTAAGCTACTATAGCTCGAAGGAAGGGATTTAGAGGATAATTTTGAGCGCCCAACTTCTTGGAATATTCAAACGCCTAGCGTCTTCAATCAATGCATATATTCAGATAATATAAGCAAACATTGTCACACTAAATTTGCATATATTCAGATAATATAAGCAAACATTCTCACGCTAAATTATACTCAGTCATGTTGCCACAAATAAGTTTCTAGATATCAATATATCTTTCACTTGATTGTTTCTGAAAACAACTCTTTTCAGTTCCTAAATCACCTTGATCAACAAAACATTCTTTTGAAGATAAAGTAATACGGAAGCAACCATGACTCTGGATTCTAAGTAGGAATTATTTGCTCTCTAGATTAATCAATCATTAACCACATGGAGCTAGGTAGGAAATACCAAAAATCTACAATAGGACTCAATTTTAAATTTCACTAATACGGTACCAATCTTAAATGGTATTTACCAGATCATAACAGTTATATCTCAATTAACAATCTAAGTGTAAGGTAGTTATGTGGATGCCAATGAATACTACAATTTGTGCAAATTCACTTTGATTTGTTGTTCATGATAAATAAGTTCAAGTTAATTCAAAAATTAAACCATGAACTCCCACTCAAAAACAACATCCCTCTTAGTCGTCTTTAGTGATTACACGAACCAAATTCACTACACCAAAACCGATCATCACGTGAGATGATGTAGCTCCAAAGGCGAACATCGACATGTTCATCATATCATCCATATGACTCATGCTTTACCTTTCGGTTACGTGTTCCGAGGCCATGTCTGTACATGCTAGGCTCGCCAAGTAGAACCGTAGTATTGCGTGTGTTTCAAGGCCATGTCTGTACATGCTAGGCTTGAAAACACCCGTTGTATGCGAACGTTGAGTCTATCACACCCGATCATCACGAGGTGTCTCGAAACGACGAACTTTCTTAACGGTGCATACTTAAGGAAGAACACATTATTATCTTGATATTAAGTGAGAGGGATCATCTTATAATGCTACCGCCGCTATCTAAGCAAAACAAGATGCATAAAAGGATTAACATCACAAACATCACATGTAAGGATAACGTGATATGATATGGTCCTCCTTGCACTTGATCTCCATCATGTGCATCATGGTATGATCTCCATCATTCCACCGGCGTGGTACCAAGTACCATGGCACCCAATCTTGATTGTCCATCAAGAAGAAGACAATCATATGGATACCTTCCGGTATATCAATAATTTACAAAATAGATCATCTCATAATCAAATTTGTAATATTGACCATATCACATCACATGCCCAGCAAAAACTAGTTAGACGCTTCTAATTTATTTTTGCATATTTTACATGGCTTAGGGCTTTCGAGGATAGAACCGTTCATACCTACGAACATCAACCACAACGTTGATAAACACATTTTTAACAACCCTTCATAGATTAGATCTTAACTATAGTAGGAGAAACAGACACCCGCAAGCCACTTATGCAATACAAGTTGCATGTCAGTTGTGGAACAAGTCTCATGTACGTGGACATGTAAGGTTAGTCCGGGCCGCTTCATCCCACTATGCCACTAAGATCATAAAATAATCAAGGAGGTAATAACATGATCATCAACGCCCACATACACCTATGTGTTCTACCCGTACAAAACATCTACGCATAGATCCGGCTCTGATACCACTGAAGGGGAACGTAGCATAGAAAACAAAAATTTTCCTACGCGAGAGATACCCGAAAGGCCAAGATCTAATCTAGGAGACGAAGTGCAACGGGCAACAAGAGGGTTAAGGAGAACACATACCCTCGAAGACTCAAAGTGGTACGAGATCAAATCTCGTTGTTGGCGTAGTCGTACTCACACCGATCCCGATAGCGAGAAGATGGCACCGCAATCCGGCGGTGCATCCGTGATCGGTCACACGTACGGTTGATGACGACCTCCGTTCCCTCGTTCCAGCGGGGCGCGGAAGTAGAGGATCCCTCGGAACTCCAGCAGCACGACGGCGTGGTGTGGTGGAGAAAAACATTGCTCAGGGCTTCGCCAAGCGCACGAACAAGTGGTGGAGCAGCGGCAGGAGGGAGGAAGAGATGACACAAGTGTGTGTAGTGGGAGAGGGAGCTCTCACCCCTCCTTTTATAGGAGGGGATGGCAGCCACGAATTTTTGGCTGCCTCCACCTCTCCCTCATCATGTGAGTGGAGTCTCCACTCAACCCACTCATTCTTCCATGAATTCCCACTCAAAATCCCAAGGGTTTTCTTTAATAAATAAATAAAACAATTTTATTTCTTTATTTTAATATTTGTTAATTCCATTAACAAACATTAACATATAACCCCTTGAGTTAGTTGTTAAATCTATTAACAACCATTTGATAAGAATCCCCTTGAACTATTTCAAAATTACTCGAAACAATTTCGGTGACTATTTCAATATTCCCCGAAACAATTTCGGTGCTGTCCAAACTTTTCTCCGATATTCCGTATCCTCTCAAATGCGTCATTGAACCTTAAGTGTGTCACCCTACGGTTCGCGAATAAGATAGACATGATCGAGACTCCTCTCCGATCAATAATCAACAGCGGGATCTGGAGATCCGTGATGACTCCTATATATTCAACGATGACTCTCGTGATCGTGTGAACCAACAACGCCGTGAACTATTCCCTTTGTCTCGCGATATTTTACTTGTCCGAGATTCAATCATTGGTATCAACCATACCTTGTTCAATCTCGTTACCGACAAGTACTCTTTTCTCGTTCCCGTGATATAACATCCTTTGTGATCATATCACGTGCTTGCAAGCGGTTTCGATGTGATATCACCGAGAGGGCCCAGAGTATATCTCTCCGTCATTTGGATGGACAAATCCCACTCTTGATCCATGATCCTCAACTAATACTTTCTGAATACTTAACGACACCTTTATAGTCACCCTGTTACGGTGTGACGTTTGATGCCATCAAAGCACTCTTCCGGTATCAGTGATTGACATGATCTCATGGTCTAAGGAATAAGTTACTTCGTATGTTTGATATAACAATGTAAACTAAATGACTTGATCGCATTGCTATATTATCTTTGGGTATATGTTCATCACATCATTCTTCTAATGACATGACCCCGTTATTAATAACATCCAATGTTCATGATCAGGAAACCTTGATCATCTATTAATCAACGAGCTAGTTAAAAGAGAGGCTTTACTAGGAACCATTGTTTGTTTATTAAGCACACATGTATCAACGTTTCCGGTTAATACAATTCTAGCATGAGAAATAAACATTCATCATAAACAAGGAATAAGATAATAACCATTTTATTATTGCCTCTCGGGCATATTCCCTTCAGTTTTACCTCTGAAGTTTTACAAAAACTTGATTATCAAAACTATTTTTGAGGTGGAAAGTACTACTATACTATATTATAGGTTACTATCATGCCAGTAGTTAAACTTGGTAATACCAAGCCCATAAGCCACCAGATGGTATTTATTACCATCAAATATACTAGTCCCTAAGTGGACACCCTAAAATTGTGTTTCTACAAAACAAAGGCTTTACGGAAAAACCCGGAGAAAAGGCGGATCCTTGTTCTCCGGAGGAATGTGGAAGTGGTCATTTTTGAGAAAGTGGTGTTTTCAAAAATGACACATAACCTAGTCTTCGCCGGACAACCTTTACCGTACTGCCACCCTACCCCAACATGGGCAAGGGGCTTAACTTGAAGTTTGTTCTTATTAGTGTGTGCTATCTCAATGTGCTATAGGGGATGCGATCCTCTGAACCGAATGTCGTGGAGACATATAAAGTGTGGGATTAATTTTCCCTCCGGATGCATCAGTTGAGGCATCCTGGCTTGGCGGGGATTAGCTCGGTGCCGGGGATGTGGTAAAACTCAACTGAGAGATAGGCATATTCTAGCTTGAACATAGTGGATGGTTATGATCATATACCTGATGTTTACATACTGTTGTTACAGTCCGTGATTGTTCACGGGAGGTGTACTGGATCTGGTGGATGTGTACACCTCTGCAGAGTACAACTTTTTCGAAGAAGCCGCGTCCTCGGATATGGACAGTTGAATGGCCATGTAGCTAGCATTGTGTCAATGTTTTCAAAAAGAGAATTTTGGAAAGGAAGTGTTGAACTTGTGAAGTTCGGAAAGGAATGGAAACTTATACCGTGGAGGTATCGTCGATGAGGAAAAGCCAGATGTTGTTATACAAAACAAAGTGTTTTGCAAAAGAAAACCTTTTCTACTCTAAGCAAGAATTCTGGAAACTGATTCCAAGAAGTTTTGCAAAGAGAAAATATTCTTTAACAAAGTTTTACAAAACCTCTTGTACATGTGATATCTACAAGAGAAATAAAACTATATTATTTTCTTCTGAAGTATCTTCTTCAACGAAGATACAGATTAACCTGACTGCAACTATGGTGTCATCATATATGAACACCATTGGTAGTGAACCCTATTTATAGCCTACCTATTCCACCATATAAGCATATTTGCATGTTGGTAAGTGACATGATGGATGTCTTGCTGAGTACATTCAAATGTACTCATTATGGTTTCGCCCCTGGTATCTACTTATCAGATTTTGAGAAGGAGCCTCAAAAGGAGATCTATGAAGAGAAGTACGGAGTTGACGGCTTTGCGAACTAGGATCGTCTCCGGGTCAGCAGCCTGTAGGTTAAGGCGTGACTTGGGCTCAACTACGTTGTGTTTTAATTGTCTTCCGCTGTGTTGGTTAAGTTGCGTGCCCTTTGTGGCAGTTGCGTTAAACTTGATCATGTGATATTTGTGTAATACCTTTATGTATTCGTGCAATGGATGATGTATTTCTGTGTGCCAACTGTGTATGTTGTTCACGACTGATCTTTCTGGGATCGTGAATGTATGCATACGTAGGGTTTCAGACTGCCGGTCTGGGGTCCTTACAATGTATGGGGTTGAGCAAGCAGCAGCGTGGGAGAAAGTATGGATACTCCGGTGTGAGTACAGTGGATGACACCACAAGTGCAACTCTGGCTTCTTCACAGGAAAGCTCCATACCGGAGACTCCGGCCTAGAAATAAATTTCAGCAGGATTTTTTTTGTCCTTTTTGAAACTTAACACCACCATATGAAATATTGTCGAAAGACCCTGAAAAACGTCAGCGCACTTAAGAGTATACATGTGTTGTTAACAAACATCCAAAACAAGATTTAGGTGCATTTGCACTTTGAGTTGTTTTCTACTCGGGTGTGTTTAGAAGCCACCTGAGACTCGTCAGCAACCTCCTCCTGGAAATCGTCGAAATCATCCACCTCTCGAGAAGAATTGTTGTAGCAACTGAGGGGATGGATTCCAAGTCCACTGTAGCAGCTTTAGCTAAACCTTCCAAAAATGGGATGGTACCCACCTTGGGTGGTTCACTAGGAAGGACATTAAGATTCTAGAGGAAAAAAATTCGATCAATGAAAGAGAAGATCACTCAAGAGGAAAGCAAAAAAGAAGCAAAAAACATAAAACAAAAGGGAAAAAACTTACCTTAGTGTGTTCAGTCGAAGTGAAAAGTGGAGGCAGAGCAGGCGTCAAATCGACTACCTCATTTTCCTTCACTCGTGTGATCTGGCGTAATAATTGCTCGAGTTCATTACTCGAGAGTTCCTCGCAGCACAAGCGGTGGGTCGAGTCAGCACTCAAATAATCCCACATAGGAATTGCCCGAGCCTATAAAGGTTGTACTCGACGCTTGAGGAAAACGACGGCTAGGTGGGTTCCAGTGAGCCCTTCAGCTTTCAGAGTGGCAACTTAAATCAACAGGTCTTCGGTTTGAGCAACCTCCTCGATAGACATCTGGTTTTTCCACGAGCTCCTGGGAACTACTAGCTTGTCAAATCCGCCAAAGGAGAACCATCAGAGTTGGGAGAGTCCTTAGCGTAGAACCATCGACTCCTCTAGCCGGTGATGGATTGGTACTAGGTTGCGCCTTAACATTCAAGAAATGTTTGAAGAGGCCCCAGTTCTGTGCTACCCTGAGGTAGAACTCGCACACACGATGAAGCACGCAAAGTGTTGCACCGAGTTCAGCGAAACGTCATGCAATTTCACGCCGTACGCTGCCATGAGCGCCAGAAGAAAGGGGTAAAGAGGGAAGGTCACACCTCTGGAGATGTGGTCCACAAAGGCCACTCATTCGTTAGCCTTCGGGAGTGGGCATACTTAAAGCGCATGGTGCCCCATATGTGGTTTTGGTAATTAATGACAATCCTTATGGACTAATGTTGCATTGAGTTATCCTTGTAGATCTTGTCCATAGGAAATAATGGAGTTCATGTGTTGAACTCTATTAGCTTCCTTGATGGCCATTATTATATTCATGGATTTATATGAAGAATGGTCATGGTTTGAGTTGATCTTATTTCTAGTGTGTCTTGAAGAAAAGGATTAGGTGATCTTTCATTATCATCTTTAAGACATCATCATTTCACGTAAGAAGCAAAGATACAAGGTTGATCAAGCAAGCGATCAACACTCAAAGCTACAATTTGTACCAAGTGGGATTGTGTATCTCATGGTATGTTTCCATGGTCATGAACCAAAAGGAAGATTTCATATAGCTCGTGGTCTATGTCGTCGTCAAGCGGTGTTCATCATCTAGCTTGACATGGAAGCTCAAGTGAAGCATCTAGAAGATATCCTATGCTTGATGCTTGCCACCCTTTTGGAGATTGTGTCCTTGTGAATATTTGCCGAGAATGGTCTCTCCATAATGGTGTATGGGGGAGCTAGTCTCTCCCATAATGGTGTATGGGGAATCATCTTGCAAGTCTTCATCAAGCGGAGCTTGTGCTAGCAAGCGCAATCAAGAAAGAAGATCCAACTTGAGAGAGTCAAGATCGTCATCATCTAGCTCAAGTCCGGATTGGATCCAGAATATTCCGGATGCAAACAGAAAACGGATTATTCCGGGCCAATCCGGCCTGGTCGCATTTTGGGTAGAAAACGACTAGTTTTTTAGCACCTATTTAAGGGGCTTTCTTCCCCAAAGTCCCTAAGACTTTCCTAGCCCGTTTTCCCTCTCTCTCCCCACCATTGTTGACTTTTGAAAGCTTGCTCCTCTCTCAATCCCTCCAATGATTCCCGAATATCTTTGAGGGAGAAGTTAGAGGAGATCTAGATCTACATTTCCACCAATCCATCCTCCTTCTTAGTGAGGGAAACCTAGTAGATCTTGATCTTGGAGTTCTTGGTGTTTCTCCATTGTTCTTCCTCTCTTATTCCCCCATAAGCATTTGTTGCTTTGTTGGAATTTGAGAGTGGAGGATTTGAGCACTTGTGCTCTTGCCATTTGCATCGGTTGCATCGGTTTGGTCTCTCCACGAGGATTCGTGAAAGTGAAAGATTGTGAGCTTGTTACTCTTGGGTCTTGGACCCTAGACGACTTGTGGTGTTCTTGGGAGCCTCCAATTGAGTTGTGGATGTGTTCCCCAAGATTTTGGTGACACCGAGAGCCTCTGATTGAGTTGTGGATGCGTGCCTTGGGTTTGAAGGTTGCCAATAGTGGAAGGTGAACTAGGCCTTTGTGGCGGGGTTCATCGGAGAATAGGGTGAGGCCTTTGTGGAGTTGAGTAGGCCTTCGTGGCGAGCTCACACCCCTCCAACGAGACGTACTCCCCTTTGTGGGAGGAACTTGGGAATACATCATCGTCTCCGTGTGCCTCGGTTATTTCTATACCCGAGCTTTTTACTTATGCAATTTACATTGTGATAGCCTTCGAGCTTGAAGTTATATATCTTGCTATCACCTTGTTACTTGTCTTGCTTAGCATAAGTTGTTAGTGCATTTAGTTGACCATAGAATATTTAGGTTGTATGCTTGTTAATTTAAACACCTAGTTTATTTCCGCATTTAGCAAGACTTAATCGGAAAAGTTTTAATCGCCTATTCACCCCCCTCTAGGCGACGTCGTTGTCCGTTCACATACCTCTGAACCTGGGCGCCTCCATAATCCGGATTGAAGGAGCACTTCACGTTCAGTGGCGATGAGGAACTTAGTCGTGTCGATGTATTTCGTCCATTTTTCTCCCTTTCTCTGACGGCCCTGTCACATCCCAATTTTAGAATACCTGTTAACACAGTTGTTTTGCTAATTGCTTTACTAATAAACCTTGGTTGTGTTTGTTTGTGGTTGTTTAAGTGCAACTAAACAAACTAATTATATAAACTTGCAAACTTAAAAGGATAGCAAAGCAGTGAACTAAAAATATTCAACATATTGTTCCAGGGATAAAAATATTCAACATATTGTTCCAATGACCTTGGCAATATTTTCTAAAGTAAATATTGATCAAAGAGTTTTTCCAAAAACTATCTTATGAATCCCATACTTCATACCTGTTGAATATTATTTCAAGTTCTAAATTAAGAAAGAGGAAACACTAAATAAAATTTCCCTAAAAGATTATCAGAAAAGGAGGCATTATTAGATGCTTCACCAAAATATTATCAAATGTTTTTCCAACCTTGCAAGCTTAGAAACAAAGGTATTAGAGATCATTGACTTGCTATCTCTAGTCATATAAATATTTTGGCAAAGCATTGATAAAGAAAAGCCTAGTGCTTTATTAAATAGAAATTCTAATATTTCTAGAAACAGAAAACTCAAACAAGTTACTATTGGAAACTTTCATAAAATGAGATGAAATTAATACCAGTGCTTCCTTATATCAAATAAGGAACACACACAAGAGGAGACCAAAAATTGAATCCATTAAAGTCCTGAAAACATGAATTTTCTCCACAGCAACATTTGGGATTTTGAACAAGTTTGTTCTACAAACTTTTTCCAAATGCCATGAAATAAATACCACATGCTCTATATCATAAATAAGGATGAAAACCAAAAGGGAACAAGTTTTTGAATAATTTAAGTTGCCAAAAACCCCTGTTTTCTTCACAGCACCTTTTTGAAATTTGAACAAGTTTGTTCTATGAAGTAACTCTAAATGACTTGAATTTTCTACCAAATAAGTAACACATCAAATAAGGAATGTGTGCCAAAAAATTATCATTTTTGGAAGCTCCTAAGTAGGTTAATAAATTCAATGTCCATTTATGTCAGAATTCAAATTTGAATAACTTTGAATTATAAAGTTTACCCAATGGAGCCAATTTCATATATGTTGTGCATCTCAACTAATTAGAATTTTGGGAAAAAGGAAATTAAATTTTAACTTTGTTTGCCTAGGGAAAACATCCATTTTCAGAGAGTACAAGGACCTACTTGTAAATACCCAGGGACCAAAATGTAATCCTAGTCACATGGTGTCCTTCTTCTTCCTGTAGATGACGCCATGGCTGCCCATGCTTCCTTAGCTTCGAGTAGAAGGCTCCTAGTTGCATAAAAACCCCATGTGAGACCTCTACCTGCCCCCTCTCTCTCCCCACTCGAGCTCCTCTCTCCTCTGTACAAAAATGCAAACCGAAACCCTAGCTACTTGAGCTCGCCGTCGATCGGCCGATAGAGGGCGCGCCGCCGGTCGCCGTTGAGCTCAACGCCTCCGCATTGTCTTGCTGAGTGCCCCTGCAGAAGGAATCGTGGCGGGAGCACGCGTGGAGGCCGCGCCATCCCGTTCCCTTCTCCGACTCCGGCGGGCTCCGGCGAGGCATTCCGGCCGCCACGACCCTCCTCCTCCGTAGCCGTGCGTCTCCGCGTGTTCGCAGTAAGCAGGGGAGTCACCCCGCACGTTTTCCCCCCTCCCTCTCCCTCTAGATCGTCCCCCGCGTCATGTCGCTGTCCGGCCGCCGCCGCTCCACCGTCGCCGACTGCCTTCCGGCCCCTCCCCGGAAGCGAGAGTGCCTCTGAAGGTTTCACCTCGTCGTTAACAACGTTTAGGTAGGTTTATTTCGCAAAACGGTGGCCGTTTGCGTCGGATACGAACTCGCCGGAGATGCTCCCGCCGGCGGGTGACGCAGCGACGACGTCGTGCTCGCGTCATCGTCGCCTTGACCCCCGCGCGGAGAGGTCAAACCTGCGGGTGGCCCCTGCGCTCGCCTGCGTGGCAGCCGCGTGGCGCCCAGGCCCGCGTGTCAGCCTCACGGGCTAGATCTGCCCGCGGTATCTCTGGATCTGGCCGGCCCAGTCCAGATCTGGCCCAACACAAATTCATTTTTCCAATTTCTTTTTCACAGATAGATGCATGTTTACTTTAGGCTCTAAAAGGCAACTTAAAATATGAATTTGGCCAAACCAAAATTCACAGAGGTACACAAACTAATTCTAAACCATCTCCAAGTTGTAGATCTACATTTGGATGGATGTATTTGAAATGAAAAATGTTTTGGTAACAGCTACCAGAAACACCAAAATGAGAACCATTTTAATTTCACAACTCAGAATGAAGTGAGGCCAATTGCATTGGAAAGCTCTTGAAATTTCCTAACAGGAGCACTTAACCTCGTTTCCAAATTCATTGTATTTTTGAAATGGCATGCATTTTGGTAAAACACCAGAGAGCACTTTGGTGATTTTTATAAAATTATTAAAAATGATTTTTGATGCAAACTCAACTGGATGGTCTTGTATATGTTTAGGGGCTATCCAAACCTATAAGGGTTTAATTTTTGGAGCATCCTACAAAATTTGGTGGACAGATCTTTAAAATGCATGTTTCTGCCATTTTGGCATTTTTAGATAATTAATTGTTGTGATTATATTTTTGTGTTACAATATTGTTTTCTAGCATGTATAAGTTGTGTGAACTTGTTTTCTAAGTGTTACTTAGCTATTTTATCATGTTAGAATGTGTGGACTTGAGTTGAGAAGAAATAGAATTTTTGTTAATAGCATTTGATTATTCTTTAGTAATACTTGCATAGCATTTTTGAGTGATGAATTCATGTGCAAAGCACTTGGATTTTTTGAGTGTATCCAGTACCATGTTGGTACTTAGTTTGTGTTGTTATCACCTCTGCTATCTTGCATTGGAATTGGTAGAAAAGCACTATTAGCTTTGTCATGACTATGAGAATGGTTATGGAAAAATTCCCTCAGGTGTGGAAGTTTGACATAATCATTTGTGGTTTTGTGACCACATATTTTTGGGTTGTATCCATAGGTCCAGTAGCATTTTGATAAGTTTGTTATGAGTACTTGACCCCTAAAGTTTTCACTTGTGTGAAAACAATAACATGAGTAGCAGTGCCTTGATTATTTAAGCACCCTATTATTTTCTGCTAGTATTGTTAATGCACTAGATGCTAGTTTAGTTTTTTGTTAATTTTTAGCAATTGGACCAGAGGCATTGTGACCTCTTAATGCTTTGATATGATAGTGGAACCCCCACTGGTTTCATTGCATTTTTGGTGGAAACATTATTTCCCCCACACTAGATGTGTTTCTTTTATATATGTTTTGAGTAGATCTTTAGATGCTTTTTAGGCTTATTGCTAGATTAATTCTCATGAAACTAGTACCATTTAGGTACTGTTATTTTGGTTATAGAACCTCTAGATACTTGGTGCTTGTGTTTGAAATAGATTTAAATAGAAATGCTTAAAGTCTAAATTTCATACTAGGATATTCATGTATGCTTTTTGTCTTGTCTTCCCCTAGGGAAAAATATGAATCTTTGGTATGGAAACCAGAGGATGGAATGTCCTTGTGGCATTATTATCTTAGGGTTTTCACCTCTGATAGGTTTCCTCTTAAGTAGCATAAAAGCATGAGTAACACTTGGATGACTAGGAATTACTCTCCTCACATGTGTAGCTTTTTAAGCATAGTTTTTCCTTGTTTCCTAGCTATGCTTTTTATGATATTTTGTGGGATCCAGTAGCATTTGTGGTACTGGTTAGAGGAGTATTTTTCCTCTGCTAGCTTGCACACTTGTGCATAAAATTAACTAGTGTAGCCTAAACTAGTCTAGTATTTTTCCTAAATTTTCTACTAGTAATGAGTAGGAGTTTTTGGATGCTTGTTTGTTTGTTTTGAGCACTTTTATAAAAGTGACCAGAGGCTTATTAACCTCTTGGTGAGCATATTTGCTAGTGGAACACCCACTGGTATGTTTGCCTCATGGTGGAAAAATAGGTTTGACTTGTTGTCATGAGCTTATTTCACCACTTGAGTAATTTAGCAAATTATGTGTGCTAGCCATAGAGATTGTTGGGGAAGTTTTTAGACATAAAAATGTGTTTTATGTGACACCCTACTGTCTAGTAACATGTGCTCTACCCCACTGGTCCATGGTGTTCTTAACTAAAAATCATTAAATTGGCCACACATAAACACTAGGAAAAAAAGCAGACTTTTCAACTATAGTTTTTATGCCAATTTTTCTTAAGGGAAAAATTGAGAACTTGGGTGGTACTTCTTGATTGCTTGCTGTATGTATTACTTGTAACCTTGTTTGTCTTGTTTGGTTCTGAATGTGTGTCCCTTATTCTCTTTTTACGGCGTTAGAAAACGAAGAGGAAGGAAGTGTCGTGAAGCTCTGTTTCAAGTTCCAGTCACTCCAACAACCAGGGACACAAAGAGATACCAGGCAAGCATCCTGATTGCTTGCTGATACAATACTTACCATTATCTATCATGCATGTATTACCTCTGAAGTTTTACCAAAAACTTGATTATCAAAACTATTTTTGATGTGGAATATTATTACTATACTGTTATATAGGTTACTATCATGCCAATAGTTAAACTTGGTGATACCAAGCCCATAAGCCACCATATGGTATTTATTACCATCAAATATACTAGTCCCTAAGTGGACACCCTAAAATTGTGATTCTACAAAACAAAGGCTTTACGGAAAAACCCGGAGAAAAGGCGGATCCTTGTTCTCCGGAGGAATGTGGAAGTGGTCATTTTTGAGAAAGTGGTGTTTTCAAAAATGACACATAACCTAGTCTTCGCTGGACAACCTTTACCGTACTGCCACTTTACCCCAATATGGGTAGGGGCTTGATTAAAAACTTGTTATGGTTAGTATGTGAGCTATCTCAAAGGCTATAGGGGATTGGATCCTCCGAACCGAAATGTCGCTAGGAGTGAGTATACGGGACATCTAAAGTGTGGGATTAATTTTCCCTCCGGATGCAGCAGTTGGGTCTCCTGATTGAGCGGTGTGTGACATGGCTTGCCAGGGAGGGAAACCCCAATTGAAGAGATAGTCATGTGCTAGCTTGTACAGAGTGGATAGTCGAGATCAGTTATCTGATGTTCTCATAGGTTGAGGACAGTCCATGGGTGTTTCATGGCGGATTCTGGATCTGGTGGAAATGTGTACACCTCTGCAGAGTAAAACTATTTCGAGATAGCCGCGTCCTCGGATATGGACGGTTGAATGGCCATGTAGCTAGCATTGTGTCAATGTTTTCAAAAAGAAGTTTTTGAAAAGGAACTTGAGGAAAGGAAATGTTGAACTTGTGAAGTTCGGAAAGGAAGGAAAGCTTGTACCGTGGAGGTACCGCTGATGGAAAGCCAGATGCTGTTATACAAAACAAAATGTTTTGCAAAGAAAACCTTCTCTACTCTAAGCAAGAATTCTGGAAACTGATTCCAAGAAGTTTTGCAAAGAGAAAATATTCTTTAACAAAACTTTACAAAAACTCTTGTACATGTGATGTCGACAAGAGAAATAAAACTATATTATTT
This sequence comes from Alopecurus myosuroides, assembly GCA_028641055.1. NCBI lineage: Eukaryota > Viridiplantae > Streptophyta > Magnoliopsida > Poales > Poaceae > Alopecurus > Alopecurus myosuroides. The sequence continues at coordinate 437,672,152 of CM054058.1, read as the reverse complement.
TCTTCTGAAGTATCTTCTTCAACGAAGATACAGATTAACCTGACTGCAACTGTGGTGTCATCATATATGAACACCATTGATAGTGAACCCTATTTATAGCTTACCTATTCCACCATATAAGCATATTTGCATGTTGGTAAGTGACATGATGGATGTCTTGCTGAGTACATTCAAACGTACTCATTATGGTTTCGCCCCTGGTATCTACTTATCAGATTTGGAGAAGGAGCCTCCAAAGGGTATCTATGAAGAGAAGTACGGAGTTGACGACTGTGCGAATTAGGCTCGTCTCCCGGTCAGCAGCCTGTAGGTTAAGGCGTGACATGGGCTCAGCTACGTTATGTTTTTATTGTCTTCCGCTGTGTTTGTTAAGTTGCCTGCCCTGCGTGGCAGATGTTTTAGTCTTGATCATGTGATCATTTGTGAAATACCGTTATGTATTCGTGTAATGGATGATGTATTCTGTGTGCCAACTTTGTATGTTGTTCACGACTGATCTTTCTGGGATCGTGAATGCATGCATACGTAGGGTTTCAGACTGCCGGTCTGGGGTCCTTACAGAGTTGGTATCAGAGCCATCCTGACCTTAGGAGACCTTAGTTAGCATGGACGTCAGATAGGAAAGAAAAGTATTTTGGAGTAAAAACCTATTTACTATCTACATTATTTTTATCTAAGGGAATTTTAGTATATTTTCCCCTCCTTGTTATCTTTTCAAAAAGATTCTAAATGCATATTAAGGGCGTCCTTGAACAGTGGTTCGAAGGACGGGCCTTACAGAGTTAGTATCTCTCTCGGTTAAGAGTTATTTCTTACTTGTTTGCAACTGCTCCGCTCTGTTTTTGAAACATCTCTCGTCTTTTAAAGTTTTCTGTTCAGAAAATAGTTGGGGTTTCAAAAACAGATTGTTGCGTAGTTTTACCTCTCTCAGTTAAAAGTTTTATCAAACATTATCTTGTTTTCATACAAAAAACTTTTATACTTGCCGATGTCCCGAGAAGACCAAAATAATTGCCTAGCTCTACAGTGATGATGGTCAGAAGTAGATATAGTTCTTCAGCCACTTCTAGGATTTTGGATCAGTCTAGTTTGGAGTAATTTAGCGATTACCCCATGAGTCGTCTCCCCCGACGTAGCTCCAATGGAGCCTTGCTTGTGTGTTTTGGCTTGTTTATGTGTGTCCGTAGGACTGTGTGCTATTGTGTGGTGTAGAATTTGGTTCATCTAGGCTTTTATATGTCTGCGGAGTGCTCAAATTTTACAAATTTGTGATTGCCCCGCTCTTGTTTTTGAATCGCCTCGTGTTAAATTTTTGCAAGCAAAAATGTTTGTATAGCATTCAAAAACAAGAATTTGTTGCTTAAACTTATACTTGTTTTCGCTTCATAATGCCACCCGTCGTGAACCACCACCATTTCCCCACCATCAATGAAAGCACTGTTGGACCTAATAATAGAGGACCATCAAGCCACACGAGCTGCTAGCATTGCTACCAGTGATGCACTCCAACAGATAAAGCTCCAACAACAACAACCATCAAAGAAGGAAAGGCGTGAAGAAAACCAACCAATACTGACCAAAACCTCTTTGTTTTGTCTGTTTGCAAAAGACTCTTTTTACCCTGTTGGCTAGACGTTGCATTTCAAAAGTTATATACCTCCCTCCTCTGGAGTAAGGTGCAAAAAGAAGTCTTCACATGCCATGATGCGCAATCCCCTCAAAAGCCAATCAAAAGAGCACAATTCAATATTCGCCGTACTATGACGCTAGTCGTATCTTGTCGGACAAACATGATTAAATATAAAGCTAACAAGGCTAACATGCTTTGTCTAATCTTAGGTTGACACCTAACCAAATCATGTGAAATACTGACAACTCTTTCTAAACCAAGAAATTAAGTGGCTTAAGACACCTTTTTATCTAGTTGGTAAAAAGGGAGAAGTCACGAGAAAATAAAATGATGACCTATTCGTTTACTAGTAAATAGGATATCTTGTGTATCTACTTTGGAAACCAAATATTGGTAGACATTGTAGGTACTATGATATTCGTGGTTTAGAAATTAAGTGAACGATGGAATAGTTATAATAGATCTAGGAAACAACAGTTTTCCTGTTTTTGTTTCTTTGTGTGCTCTTGATTGAAATGAATTTGTGTTTTATTCAATCTTGCTTCCTAACTTATATGGAGTTGTTAGGACTTGTTATTATATCGTTTTATTACAATAAATCTACCCTATAAAGTGTGTGCATGATTGGAAACTCGAATGAAAATGAAATAGCATTTGTTACCTTCTAGTTTATTATTTGGAGGTAATTGTGAGAGCTAGATCTGTGTATACTTTCTTAGTAGATTTTGTGCTATGTGTTCTTTGAGTCAAGTAACATTTAGGTACTGTTATTTTGATGCTTGTACCTATGTTAGCTTGCATGTCTTTTAATAATAAAGCATGTGTAAGAATTGCTATCAGTATGCACTAGTATTGCTTCACTAGATTAAATAGCCTTATATTTTTATCTTGTAAGCAAAGTTTTTCATGAGTAACCAGAGGCTTAGTACCTATTTTTTTACTTGGTATTAGTAGGCCATAGCCCACTGGTCCCATTGTATTTTGGCTTGAGGATGAAAATCCCCAACCATACACATGTGTGAAAATAGCGTGTCTCACTATGTGATTGATTTCTATTTTCCACCATGGAAAATATAAATGGTTTGTTCTCACCTATGCAAGTGAGAAGTCTATTTATTATTAGTAAATCCTAATATGTTTAGGTGTGATACTTTTGTTAGCATAATATTCCTTAGGGGTATCATGTTAAGAAACGTTTCACTATCGTGTGCTAAAATTAAATTGTTCGCAAATAAAATAAATTCCTCTTGATTGGTAGATTGTTTGTGAATAATTTTAAATTGAGTATATGGATTTTTGAAAAGGTTTAAATAACTTTTCATTAATTACATAGCTACTGGTTGTGTGATTTATACCTTTCTTGTTTGCTAGTAATTGTTTAAGAAAAGCATAAATTGCTAGAATTAATTTATGCTTGTTTAATGGTTGTATCATGGAATTGTTTTGATGTTTGTGCTTACTAACATGAGTAAGTTTTGTGTACTGCTATTAGGTACATTTATGTTCATGACTTGCTTGTTTAAGTTTAAACATCATGATAGCATTGTTTGCTTCTCTAGAGTGAAACTAGTTCACCACTAGAAAATGGTGATTTTTGCTCTAGTATTACCCTCTTTTTATTTTATGAGTATATGTGTTGATATAGCATGTTTAGGAAGTTATTACTTCTGTTATAATGCCATGAATTATTTAGTTACATGTTCTATGGTTATAGGATATGATTATCTCTTATAGCATGCTGGTGTAGATTTTTCATACTAGTGTGTTATTTGTGCAGACCTTTTTATGCCTGTGTAATAGCAGTTTTATCTTGTGTAAAGATGGTATTTTTGAGTACCTTTATGATTGTATTCTTTGGTTTTTAGCTACTGGTTGTTTGCTAATTTTTCATGATGGATGGATTCCAAAACCTCTAATAAACAATAACCTAGTGAATAAATAATCTATTCCTCTGTGGTGTTGTTTGCTTGTTTATTGGATGTGGTTTAAATGTTTTACCTTAGCATGAGTTTATACTGGTGTTATGATTGTGCTTAAGAGTATCTTATGAAAGTAAAACATTCAACTAAAATCATGAACACATTAAGTGATAGTTGCTTGTGGTGAGTAATACCCACTGCCATGGGTATTATTCTGTCTGTTTATTTTACCTTAGCAACCTAACCTTTGCACCCACAAGCTATAATTTTTAGCTTATTATGTACCATGTTATGTGAGTGGTACACCACTCCATATGTGTTATGTAATATGTGGGATATAGCTAGGAACTCATGTAAATAATTGACGGTACATTTCCAGGTACTTCTGCACTAACCGTAATTTTTGTTCAAACAAGGAAACAAAAGTTTTGGACCTAAAACAAGTACTGGTGTACTTCTTTTTAGAGTTAATTTGCTAATTTAGGGATGTGCCCCACCTCCCAAGAAAAGTCAAAGGGGGGAAGCACCTGCACTCCAACACTAACATTGTGTTTGTTGGCCCTCCCTTAGTCCTCGCTTGTGAATCTCGGGGACGAGATTCTTTTTAAGGGGGGAAGACCTGTCACATCCCAATTTTAGAATACCTGTTAACACAGTTGTTTTGCTAATTGCTTTACTAATAAACCTTGGTTGTGTTTGTTTGTGGTTGTTTAAGTGCAACTAAACAAACTAATTATATAAACTTGCAAACTTAAAAGGATAGCAAAGCAGTGAACTAAAAATATTCAACATATTGTTCCAGGGATAAAAATATTCAACATATTGTTCCAATGACCTTGGCAATATTTTCTAAAGTAAATATTGATCAAAGAGTTTTTCCAAAAACTATCTTATGAATCCCATACTTCATACCTGTTGAATATTATTTCAAGTTCTAAATTAAGAAAGAGGAAACACTAAATAAAATTTCCCTAAAAGATTATCAGAAAAGGAGGCATTCTTAGATGCTTCACCAAAATATTATCAAATGTTTTTCCAACCTTGCAAGCTTAGAAACAAAGGTATTAGAGATCATTGACTTGCTATCTCTAGTCATATAAATATTTTGGCAAAGCATTGATAAAGAAAAGCCTAGTGCTTTATTAAATAGAAATTCTAATATTTCTAGAAACAGAAAACTCAAACAAGTTACTATTGGAAACTTTCATAAAATGAGATGAAATTAATACCAGTGCTTCCTTATATCAAATAAGGAACACACACAAGAGGAGACCAAAAATTGAATCCATTAAAGTCCTGAAAACATGAATTTTCTCCACAGCAACATTTGGGATTTTGAACAAGTTTGTTCTACAAACTTTTTCCAAATGCCATGAAATAAATACCACATGCTCTATATCATAAATAAGGATGAAAACCAAAAGGGAACAAGTTTTTGAATAATTTAAGTTGCCAAAAACCCCTGTTTTCTTCACAGCACCTTTTTGAAATTTGAACAAGTTTGTTCTATGAAGTAACTCTAAATGACTTGAATTTTCTACCAAATAAGTAACACATCAAATAAGGAATGTGTGCCAAAAAATTATCATTTTTGGAAGCTCCTAAGTAGGTTAATAAATTCAATGTCCATTTATGTCAGAATTCAAATTTGAATAACTTTGAATTATAAAGTTTACCCAATGGAGCCAATTTTCATATATGTTGTGCATCTCAACTAATTAGAATTTTGGGCAAAAGGAAATTAAATTTTAACTTTGTTTGCCTAGGGAAAACATCCATTTTCAGAGAGTACAAGGACCTACTTGTAAATACCCAGGGACCAAAATGTAATCCTAGTCACATGGTGTCCTTCTTCTTCCTGTAGATGACGCCATGGCTGCCCATGCTTCCTTAGCTTCGAGTAGAAGGCTCCTAGTTGCATAAAAACCCCATGTGAGACCTCTACCTGCCCCCTCTCTCTCCCCACTCGAGCTCCTCTCTCCTCTGTACAAAAATGCAAACCGAAACCCTAGCTACTTGAGCTCGCCGTCGATCGGCCGATAGAGGGCGCGCCGCCGGTCGCCGTTGAGCTCAACGCCTCCGCATTGTCTTGCTGAGTGCCCCTGCAGAAGGAATCGTGGCGGGAGCACGCGTGGAGGCCGCGCCATCCCGTTCCCTTCTCCGACTCCGGCGGGCTCCGGCGAGGCATTCCGGCCGCCACGACCCTCCTCCTCCGTAGCCGTGCGTCTCCGCGTGTTCGCAGTAAGCAGGGGAGTCACCCCGCACGTTTTCCCCCCTCCCTCTCCCTCTAGATCGTCCCCGCGTCATGTCGCTGTCCGGCCGCCGCCGCTCCACCGTCGCCGACTGCCTTCCGGCCCCTCCCCGGAAGCGAGAGTGCCTCTGAAGGTTTCACCTCGTCGTTAACAACGTTTAGGTAGGTTTATTTCGCAAAACGGTGGCCGTTTGCGTCGGATACGAACTCGCCGGAGATGCTCCCGCCGGCGGGTGACGCAGCGACGACGTCGTGCTCGCGTCATCGTCGCCTTGACCCCGCGCGGAGAGGTCAAACCTGCGGGTGGCCCCTGCGCTCGCCTGCGTGGCAGCCGCGTGGCGCCCAGGCCCGCGTGTCAGCCTCACGGGCTAGATCTGCCCGCGGTATCTCTGGATCTGGCCGGCCCAGTCCAGATCTGGCCCAACACAAATTCATTTTTCCAATTTCTTTTTCACAGATAGATGCATGTTTACTTTAGGCTCTAAAAGGCAACTTAAAATATGAATTTGGCCAAACCAAAATTCACAGAGGTACACAAACTAATTCTAAACCATCTCCAAGTTGTAGATCTACATTTGGATGGATGTATTTGAAATGAAAAATGTTTTGGTAACAGCTACCAGAAACACCAAAATGAGAACCATTTTAATTTCACAACTCAGAATGAAGTGAGGCCAATTGCATTGGAAAGCTCTTGAAATTTCCTAACAGGAGCACTTAACCTCGTTTCCAAATTCATTGTATTTTTGAAATGGCATGCATTTTGGTAAAACACCAGAGAGCACTTTGGTGATTTTTATAAAATTATTAAAAATGATTTTTGATGCAAACTCAACTGGATGGTCTTGTATATGTTTAGGGCTATCCAAACCTATAAGGGTTTAATTTTTGGAGCATCCTACAAAATTTGGTGGACAGATCTTTAAAATGCATGTTTCTGCCATTTTGGCATTTTTAGATAATTAATTGTTGTGATTATATTTTTGTGTTACAATATTGTTTTCTAGCATGTATAAGTTGTGTGAACTTGTTTTCTAAGTGTTACTTAGCTATTTTATCATGTTAGAATGTGTGGACTTGAGTTGAGAAGAAATAGAATTTTTGTTAATAGCATTTGATTATTCTTTAGTAATACTTGCATAGCATTTTTGAGTGATGAATTCATGTGCAAAGCACTTGGATTTTTTGAGTGTATCCAGTACCATGTTGGTACTTAGTTTGTGTTGTTATCACCTCTGCTATCTTGCATTGGAATTGGTAGAAAAGCACTATTAGCTTTGTCATGACTATGAGAATGGTTATGGAAAAATTCCCTCAGGTGTGGAAGTTTGACATAATCATTTGTGGTTTTGTGACCACATATTTTTGGGTTGTATCCATAGGTCCAGTAGCATTTTGATAAGTTTGTTATGAGTACTTGACCCCTAAAGTTTTCACTTGTGTGAAAACAATAACATGAGTAGCAGTGCCTTGATTATTTAAGCACCCTATTATTTTCTGCTAGTATTGTTAATGCACTAGATGCTAGTTTAGTTTTTTGTTAATTTTTAGCAATTGGACCAGAGGCATTGTGACCTCTTAATGCTTTGATATGATAGTGGAACCCCCACTGGTTTCATTGCATTTTTGGTGGAAACATTATTTCCCCCACACTAGATGTGTTTCTTTTATATATGTTTTGAGTAGATCTTTAGATGCTTTTTAGGCTTATTGCTAGATTAATTCTCATGAAACTAGTACCATTTAGGTACTGTTATTTTGGTTATAGAACCTCTAGATACTTGGTGCTTGTGTTTGAAATAGATTTAAATAGAAATGCTTAAAGTCTAAATTTCATACTAGGATATTCATGTATGCTTTTTGTCTTGTCTTCCCCTAGGGAAAAATATGAATCTTTGGTATGGAAACCAGAGGATGGAATGTCCTTGTGGCATTATTATCTTAGGGTTTTCACCTCTGATAGGTTTCCTCTTAAGTAGCATAAAAGCATGAGTAACACTTGGATGACTAGGAATTACTCTCCTCACATGTGTAGCTTTTTAAGCATAGTTTTTCCTTGTTTCCTAGCTATGCTTTTTATGATATTTTGTGGGATCCAGTAGCATTTGTGGTACTGGTTAGAGGAGTATTTTTCCTCTGCTAGCTTGCACACTTGTGCATAAAATTAACTAGTGTAGCCTAAACTAGTCTAGTATTTTTCCTAAATTTTCTACTAGTAATGAGTAGGAGTTTTTGGATGCTTGTTTGTTTGTTTTGAGCACTTTTATAAAAGTGACCAGAGGCTTATTAACCTCTTGGTGAGCATATTTGCTAGTGGAACACCCACTGGTATGTTTGCCTCATGGTGGAAAAATAGGTTTGACTTGTTGTCATGAGCTTATTTCACCACTTGAGTAATTTAGCAAATTATGTGTGCTAGCCATAGAGATTGTTGGGGAAGTTTTTAGACATAAAAATGTGTTTTATGTGACACCCTACTGTCTAGTAACATGTGCTCTACCCCACTGGTCCATGGTGTTCTTAACTAAAAATCATTAAATTGGCCACACATAAACACTAGGAAAAAAAGCAGACTTTTCAACTATAGTTTTTATGCCAATTTTTCTTAAGGGAAAAATTGAGAACTTGGGTGGTACTTCTTGATTGCTTGCTGTATGTATTACTTGTAACCTTGTTTGTCTTGTTTGGTTCTGAATGTGTGTCCCTTATTCTCTTTTTACGGCGTTAGAAAACGAAGAGGAAGGAAGTGTCGTGAAGCTCTGTTTCAAGTTCCAGTCACTCCAACAACCAGGGACACAAAGAGATACCAGGCAAGCATCCTGATTGCTTGCTGATACAATACTTACCATTATCTATCATGCATGTATTACCTCTTTAAGACATCATCATTTCACGTAAGAAGCAAAGATACAAGGTTGATCAAGCAAGCGATCAACACTCAAAGCTACAATTTGTACCAAGTGGGATTGTGTATCTCATGGTATGTTTCCATGGTCATGAACCAAAAGGAAGATTTCATATAGCTCGTGGTCTATGTCGTCGTCAAGCGGTGTTCATCATCTAGCTTGACATGGAAGCTCAAGTGAAGCATCTAGAAGATATCCTATGCTTGATGCTTGCCACCCTTTTGGAGATTGTGTCCTTGTGAATATTTGCCGAGAATGGTCTCTCCATAATGGTGTATGGGGGAGCTAGTCTCTCCCATAATGGTGTATGGGGAATCATCTTGCAAGTCTTCATCAAGCGGAGCTTGTGCTAGCAAGCGCAATCAAGAAAGAAGATCCAACTTGAGAGAGTCAAGATCGTCATCATCTAGCTCAAGTCCGGATTGGATCCAGAATATTCCGGATGCAAACAGAAAACGGATTATTCCGGGCCAATCCGGCCTGGTCGCATTTTGGGTAGAAAACGACTAGTTTTTTAGCACCTATTTAAGGGGCTTTCTTCCCCAAAGTCCCTAAGACTTTCCTAGCCCGTTTTCCCTCTCTCTCCCCACCATTGTTGACTTTTGAAAGCTTGCTCCTCTCTCAATCCCTCCAATGATTCCCGAATATCTTTGAGGGAGAAGTTAGAGGAGATCTAGATCTACATTTCCACCAATCCATCCTCCTTCTTAGTGAGGGAAACCTAGTAGATCTTGATCTTGGAGTTCTTGGTGTTTCTCCATTGTTCTTCCTCTCTTATTCCCCCATAAGCATTTGTTGCTTTGTTGGAATTTGAGAGTGGAGGATTTGAGCACTTGTGCTCTTGCCATTTGCATCGGTTGCATCGGTTTGGTCTCTCCACGAGGATTCGTGAAAGTGAAAGATTGTGAGCTTGTTACTCTTGGGTCTTGGACCCTAGACGACTTGTGGTGTTCTTGGGAGCCTCCAATTGAGTTGTGGATGTGTGCCCCAAGATTTTGGTGACACCGAGAGCCTCTGATTGAGTTGTGGATGCGTGCCTTGGGTTTGAAGGTTGCCAATAGTGGAAGGTGAACTAGGCCTTTGTGGCGGGGTTCATCGGAGAATAGGGTGAGGCCTTTGTGGAGTTGAGTAGGCCTTCGTGGCGAGCTCACACCCCTCCAACGAGACGTACTCCCCTTTGTGGGAGGAACTTGGGAATACATCATCGTCTCCGTGTGCCTCGGTTATTTCTATACCCGAGCTTTTTACTTATGCAATTTACATTGTGATAGCCTTCGAGCTTGAAGTTATATATCTTGCTATCACCTTGTTACTTGTCTTGCTTAGCATAAGTTGTTAGTGCATTTAGTTGACCATAGAATATTTAGGTTGTATGCTTGTTAATTTAAACACCTAGTTTATTTCCGCATTTAGCAAGACTTAATCGGAAAAGTTTTAATCGCCTATTCACCCCCCTCTAGGCGACGTCGTTGTCCGTTCACATACCTCTGAACCTGGGCGCCTCCATAATCCGGATTGAAGGAGCACTTCACGTTCAGTGGCGATGAGGAACTTAGTCGTGTCGATGTATTTCGTCCATTTTTCTCCCTTTCTCTGACGGCCCTCCGCTCCGCCAGCCGCCGAGGAGTCGTCGCTCTTTCGGGTTTGTACCATGGTGTGGATTCGAGAAAGATGGAGGGGCGCAGTGGCGATTATGAGCAAGAAGTTGGAGCGGATTCGGGCGCGAGAAATAAGAAGGGGAAATTTACCCCTCCTCCCCCATGGTATTTATAGCCAGGTAAAAATCGTCCTCACTCTCACTTTCCCTTAGACCACATCTGCCCTACACGTGGCAGAAGGAGGACAACCGAAGACAAAAGGGCTAACTGCACAACTAATTGAATTCCTTGAGTTCATCTTGAAACTGTCGCGCCCAACAATTCTTATTCACGGGAAAGACAACCGAAAGATTTGATTCGGACTTCGTAGAGCTGATGCTCATGATTCGGTTTCTCTTGGATTTCGTGTTTATTTTCCACACAGTCTGCGGCCTCCACGCTGCCCACTATGCATGATAATCTAGACATTTACTGAAAATCCTTAAATTGTCGTGCACGGAACAGTCAAAAAGTGGTCAATCTCCACTCGAGCAAGCCACTGCTTGACAGGATCAATCCACGTCACAACAATGTCTTATCCCCTGACAGAAAACAGGGTATTACGTCACCGCTGACGATTACTACCAGAATAGTAAAGCCCTCGTGTAACCATAAAGTTTACTTGAGGCATGAATATCCTTTCACAAAGGAAAAATTTAATCGAGTGAGCGTGTAAGTCGATATTTCCTCCTTGACCGTTCGCTCGACTGACTAAAATAAATCGAGCTTCAAATACCCCAGATGCATACAGCTACGCCAAAGCTCTGGATGTCGTGCACATAAGCATGAAGGTAAGACCCATGAAACATTTCCAACGGCATAGGAGTTGCACCATCGCTGCACTACCTAGTAGTTATGGTACCAACAAGTATGATGAAAATCCTAATGGACGCATCGGGTAAAATTATCTGATAACTAGAATTCGACTCAATAAGACTTTAGTAGCTGGAGTCGGATTATCTAGAATTTTCCAAGATCGAGCCAGAGGACTCGAACATTGAGTAGATTAATCGGTGTATTATCCCAAATGAGATTAATTGACCTCGACCCGTCGAGTAGCTCAAGCCCACGTAATCATTCTCCTCCTAGAAAGGTTATTTGGAGGAAAAGTACCTAGAATAATCTGTCCGTGAAGGTTGAGTCCCTAGTCGAGTCTTCAACTCCATCGGGCACTCGGGGGCTACTGTTGTGGGGGTACCCGAGGGACCCTCCCTTAGGAGGGTACCTATACGTATTAAACGTATTAATAATTTCTGATGTTCCATGTTGTTAACTTCCACTCCAAAGTAAATTGCTCATGTGTTACCTTTAAAACTTTCAAAATTATTCCTATTTTGTGCCCCTGTTTTAGCTCATAAGGACGTGAATAGAGAATTTTTATCTCACTTTTTTATTGGACTTCACATATCTGAACTAGTGGCTTCATCCACTTATCCAATTTCTAGAAGAGCTGGCCGCGGGGTGGCCAGCCCCAAACTTAATTAGAACAAACTAGTCATCAACCCGTGCGTCCGCACGGGCTAGTCATTTTGCGACCGTATAACATAAATCATTGACAATTTTCATTTTGCATGCATGTCAACATTTGGGGATAGACCCTGCAAAAAAAATGGGATTGTTTTTTTTTTGTAAATACGATGTTATTCTTCATAAAATCTTGTGTATTTTTTTTGGCACGAAGCTTGTGTATTCGGTAGACAATAATCCTGAAAGCTACAAAAATTACATTTAATTCATTGACCGTGTCTGTCCTTTACACGGACAGACTCTTCGTCTCCAAATTTCCTGATTCCTCTGTTGAATAAAAAAATGAAGACTCGCTTTCTCTCTTTCTCCATTAGCATCCGTTCCTGTCTCTCCCTTTCATATTTTAGCTGTTCCCCACTTATGCGTTGGATCTGGATGATGCTCTGTTTATAGTTGTGGAGAGGAGCCGCATGGATATTGAAGGAGCAGCAACAACTGCCTTGTAGTAGCTGCAGCTAGCGGATGCAAAATTCATAGCAGCAGAGTATTGGTCGTGGAGGCTGGCCGGTCGCCATTTCCCCCCGTCATTCAGGCTTCACTTCTCCAATCGTGGCGCCCAGCTCGATTTGTAAGGACAACTTGCCCCCTCCCTGCTTTCCTTCTCCCTCGCCATACAGCTAATGCTGCCGATGCCCCTGCTCGAGGCGTGTGGCGCAGATCTCCTGCTCTAGATTCTCCCTTGCAACATAGGACCGCTGTTGACGTCCTCGAGGATTATGGGGCTGACGCGGTCGAAGATGTCGCACTTCAAGATGCTCAGGTTCTTTCCTACTGGCTCGCCAATTTGATTGTGAACACGGACCTCACCTTCGCTGTATGAAATGAAGAACAAAATACATGTGCAGAGTGAGCACTACTTGTGTGTTGTCCGTTTATAAACTTTTCAGTTTTCTTCTTTAATGCCAAATCTTTTATATCGAAATAGGAATTCAATTTAAAAAATGGCCCAATTCTAAGTCTTCCCCATATATGAACTAAGTATGTACTATTTGACTATTTCATGAGAATATATCATACAATTGTATTATTTTTGGGGGACTTACGTAGGAGAAAACATTGCGCTCTAGGATCTGTTCAAGTCGGCGTCGTCAGCCAATCCGCCTGTTACTTTTGCTGTATTCCTGCAGAACGACCCTGTTATAGATCATGTTTCTATGTCTTCCGTACTTATGAAAATAAAGTAATAAATTCGTACCTATAATTCAAATCATGTAGCATGCTTCGCTCGACGTAGAGAGCAACACCAACCTGAAAGTAAGCAACAAACTTCAGTTCTCAGTTGTCATTGTTATGAATTATATTTAGCAGTAATATGAAGCAAAATCAGCATTACTCTGTTAGAGCACTATTAAGCAGATACACGAATATGAGTAATGCATAATTGTTATGATCAGACTTGCAACACACATGTTCATTGTAATTAGCAACAGTTAAGCTGAAGCACCGTAAAACACAATGGAATCGACATGCAATCTGAATTTGCACCGACCTTTTTTAAGATTTCGTTGCTCTTTTAAGTTTCATCGAGAATATCTGCTACACCAATGTAAAAATGTAGCCATGTAGGTCCACAAATATATCTCATTAATAAAAAAAATCATATAAATTTGTCTTAATAACCGTAAATAGAGTAAAATATATATTCTAAGGTCTCTTGCACCAAAGAAGATTAAATTTAAGTCTATCTGTAGTACAGTAAAATTTAAATGTAGCCATGTAGTTCTGCAAATATATGTGATTAATAAAAACCTTACAAACTTCCTTTTTAAGAACCGTACATAGAGTAAAGTAGAATATTCTGAGTTCTTCTCCACTAAAGGATCTCTTTGTAGACAATATTTTTTGCCAAATTATTTTCTTTAGATTCTTCATCTGAGATCAGAACTTTAAGTCCATCTCTACTTGTGACTCGTGACACAGCCACATAGAGTTGGCCATGTGTGAACACCTGCTTTGGTAAATATAGTCCAACATGTTTTAATGATTGTCCCTGGCTCTTATTTATCGTCATTGCAAAGCAAACTGATATCGGGTATTGCCTTCTCTTCAACAAAAACGGCCATTTTGAATCATTTGGTGACATTATTATCCGTGGAATGTAGACCTTGTTTCCAATGTTTGTCCCTGTTATTATTTGAGCTTCTATGAACCACTTCCCTAGTTGTGTTATAGTTAGTCTCGTGCCATTGCATAAGCCCCCGCTTTGATTGATATTTCGCAAGAGCATTATTGGTAGTCCAACTTTCAGACGTAATATGTGGTCTGGTGTTCCAGGGAATTTCAAGCTATTCAAGAACTCTGTTGCGTACAATTGATCTCCGTCTTCTGTATTGGACATTGCTTTGCACACTGTATCAGAGCTTCTATATGTTACCTCTTCTCCATCTAGTCTGCTCATGATGTAAGAATTTACCTCATGTACCATCTCGTTTCTCGGACATAAGATGGCTCTTTCTTCAAGGTACTTTCGATTTGTGTAGTTTGTCCACAGGTTAGGATATGTGCTGTTGATGATTGTTTCCAGTTGGTTTCCTCCTTTCCGCAGAAGTAAATCTTCAGGTATATTTACCCATGCCTCATCTTCTTCATTTCCTATTAAGCCATCACCAATGCTTAGTATCCAGTCTGCAAATTATGCGGTCTTCTTTTGTTCCTCCGGAGTATCTATAAGTGTTGTAACACGCATGTTCCGAGTGAGTTTGAATTCCTTGAAGTGCTTCCATAAGTATGAACATTTTAAGCTTGCATCGACAATATGCGACCTTCGCCCTTTGGGTATTACCGGAAGGATTTGCCTGAAGTCACCCCCCATCACTACTGTCATTCCTCCAAATGGTCTTTCTGTGCTATTATCATTTGTGAACCTCAGTATGTCTCTTAAACTTTTGTCTAGTGCTTCAAAACAATGTTTATTTGCCATAGGTGCTTCATCCCATATTATTAATGATGTTCTCTTTAGTAAATCTGCAAGATAGGATCCTTGCTTGATATCACATGTTGACTCGTTAGTGATGTTGAGTGGGATGTGAAATCTCGAATGGGCTGTTCTCCCGCCTGGTATAAGAAGTGTCGCTATTGCACTGGACGCTACTGCTAAGAATATTTTCCCTTCAGATCGTAGTGAGGTAGTAATTGCCTTCCAAAGAAATGTTTTCCCTGTGCCACCATATCCATTGACAAATATCAGTTTTCCAAGTCCTCTACTGACAGATTGTAGTATTGCATCATAAGCACTTTTTTTGTTGTAGATTCAACTTTCCAACTAATGCGGCTTTCTCTATTTCAAGAGAACCTCTATCATAGCTAAGCTCCTCACATACCAGCCTATTTTGTAAACCATTTAATGAGTTGCTATCTGGTAAAGGAATTCCTTCATAGTCTTTTAGTGACTTTCCACCTCTCCTTAGCAATGTCTCTATCTCTATGAGGGTGAGATTTTTTATTTGTTCTGAATAAAGTTGGAGTGCTTCAAAGTTCAAGATTCTTTTCTGACGATGTTGAATGTTTTCAGATAGTAATTCCCATTGTTTTCCTGGATCCGACACCTCGCAGAATAGAAGTATCGTGCAAAAAAGCTGGCGCATTTGGTGTGCGGAAGCCCAATGTGATGCTTCTTTGATACAATCATCCCACTCTTTATCATCATCGAGTAACCCAAGAGCGTAACATGCCGACTTATAATTTCGGTGTACAATACCATTCACCTTTCTTATATCTTCAAATGATGTACAACCTTTGACGATGTTAAGTAGTATTCTCATGTAATATTTCTCACCACTTGCTGGGTGGGCATGGTAGATCCTCCCAATAGATCGTTTCCCGCCTTTTCTTGGTTTCCATTGTTTTGTATTTGTGTGCCATGTCCACTTAGTTGGAAATTCTGCATATGTTAGACCACAGGCATCCTCATACAATTGATTAGTTGTCATCCATTCAGTGAACATTGTTTTTTCTATGCCACGTCTAGATACAATTTTGTCAATATCAGTTGAGTCTGGGAACACGGCCATTTGTTCATCTTCAAGGTGGAACTGCAATCTCTGTACAGAAGGTTGTCGATGCTAAAGTTCAAATCCAAATATACACCAAGATGCCTCACCTGCAGATAAGTATCGTGCATCAAGGTACATTTGTATTTCATCGTAGCTATTCCCAGTACTCAAAATTACAGTTGCTCTATCTTCCCCTTTATGTATGTAGTTGAATAAGTACTTTATTGATCTCGACTTATTGCACCATTCTACATGTATATGTGCTTGGTACTTGACTATGAGGTCTCTGTTGTATGGAACAACAAACCTGCTATCAAGTTGTACTCCATTTTTATCTATAGTGTTACCATCTTTTCTTCTTCTGTATACTGGGAATCCTTCTTCATCGATGCTTGTTTCCTCACAAATTATCTTAGGAAAGTGTTTTGAGCACCTTCCATTTATCATGCATGGTGATTTGTACTTTGCTTCTCCACATGGTCCATGAAATTTTCAACTGCCATGTAACCTTCTGGGTCCTCATTCTTGTCTGGTATCTCTGCTGATATGATTTTGTCAATGTTTTGAGGGCTAGCATCCCTATATTTTGGATCTAGAAATAATAGTATATGTGCATGAGGAAGGCCTCTTTTCTGGAACTCAATGGCGTAGACAACTGCAATAAAATGCGGTTTTAGTTTCACATGATTTTTTTTGTAATTGCTCACATGCACAAACAATGAGACAAAGAAGAAGAGAACTCTTATAATTGATACACTCAGCTACTAAGCTAGCGAGAAAATGATTGAAATTCGGTAGACTTACTTTCTATTGCTTTTCCGAACCGCTTCTTTTTGTATACGTCTTCTATAAGTTCATTTAACTTTATAATGAACACTCTATTGACTATGTCTGGACGATCTTCTGGTTTTTGGCCCGGGATGAAGTCCAACATGGTCTGTATTTCAGGCCACTTTGGGTTGCATGTGAAAGTGATAAATAGATCTGGATACCCAGCCCATCGACATATCGCCATAGCGTCTGGGTAGTACTGCACTTTATTTCTAGGACTTCCATTGTATGATGATGGTAGTATAATTCTCTTACCTACTTGATGAGATCTCGTGTCACCATTATCCATTGTGTCTTGCAGACCGCTGTAGAGCTCCGTTCTAAGCGTGCCTTGCTGCATCCTGTACCAATTCAGTCTCCACTGCTCAATACATGTTGCTGCATCTACTATGAACTGAAGGAACAACTTGCCACTCATTTGCAGGACCACCGATTGATTTAATCGTTGCTGGATACGATATGCATAATACTCCATCATTGTAACATGCTTTCTCTTTCCTCCGCAACCTTTTATGTTTTCTAATTCTATTTCTGTTCTAAACCCGTCTTCTCCATATGGGAATAACAAAGGGTATTGCATAGACATAAAGCTTGGATGAAGTTCAGGAATTCTTTGGAGTTGTTTGTCTTTGTTTTCAACTATTATATCACGTTCGAAAGTTTCGTTGGTATGTTCCCCAACAGTCAATGCGGCTACTTCAGACGCAGTTGGTAGGTTGTATTGTCTGCCATCGTTGGATCTTTTTCCGATTAACCGCAACCTAATATTTTCGAGATCCGATTCGTTGTACCTATCCCTCGCCATGCGGAATGATTTCACTAACACATTATGCTCATCAAGCATTTCCAGTAATCCCAAGACAATGCCTTCATCGAGCTGATTTTTCCTTTCCTTTCATGTAGATGCCTGCATTCTGTTCCTGACCTCATTTTCAGTATCACAAATGTACAACTGAGCAAACTTTGGAGTACCTTTATCCTTAGGTAGCAATGTGCCAATTTTATGATAGTTTGCGCCATTCAAGAGAAAAACATAAGGTGCACCCCCTTGTTTGTTAATCTCGTAGTCAATCTGGCCACCCATTGAGGTAAATGCGAACATCGAATTATAGTTCCTGATATTGTCTCTATAATTTTACGATTCTCCCCTTTCATTAGACTTTAGTAGTTGCTGAAGGTATGCTGGAGATTTTTTCAATGGTGGCAATTTAACTTTTCCTTCCTTGCAGCAAAGTCCAAACGTTGGCCTAGATTTGCTTGTGTTATGCTTGCTTCTCTCTTGATGCCACATTATAGCTTGGCAGTATGGGCATATGCAAGTGGGCTTTCCAAAATTTGAAATTTCAGTGTTAGATCTCTGAGATTCACCAACTTTTTTCATTGCTTGTAACTTCCTTCTTGTTTCTTGATTTGATTTACTCAGTTGTCTTCTTTCAGCCATATCAGTATCTTCAAAGTCTCTAGTAGAACCTGTGTCTTGTATAACATGTGCATGAACTGTTGCATGGTTTCCAGCCTTGGTGTGTCCATTTTTTTTGCTCTGAATAAACCTTGCACGTTTGCTACTCCGATTTCCTTTGACCGCTTGTTTCCTCTTTGGCGGGTTTTGTTTCTTTGGACCTGCTGAAATCCTACAACAATACAAATTTTCTAGTTCTTAGTCCTTTGTATAGAGAAATTACTAATGGTTGTCAGTATGATGTTATGTGGACACCTTTCTTTCTCTTGGCTTATTGTTTTAGCGTGTTGTTCTATATCGTGATTATTGGATATTCCCTGAATGAAAAAGAGTTAAAATTTGGTCAGCATAGCATACTTTAAAAAATTATAAGAGGATCATGAGGATATGGGTACCTTTTTACTTGTTTGGTCAGGTACATCCTCACTGGATGTATATGTGCATGACATCACCCTGTAATATTTTTTTAATAATCAGCAATACCTATACGGTACACTCATGGGACTATTTCCATGTTAATACATAATACTATTGAATGCAAGCCAATACCTTTCACTTTGCTGATGTACATCGTCTTGTTGGACATGTATATCTGACTGGTTACCCGTAACGTTTGATAACTTTGGGCGTTTGCTATATTTTGTTTTATTTGGAGGTTGAGTTCGTTTCACCATAGGTTTTCTGCATTAAGATTTTCATAGATTATCTTTCGGTTTAGCATAATGTCGTTTTCCATTTTCTATTTAAAGACATGTAAAAGAAAATAGATAGCTTGACAACATACCTTTTGTTTTTTCCTTCCACTATTTCGCTATTTCCTGGAACTTCTTGACAACTTGAGAAGATCTATTGTGTAGAATTAGGTAAATATATTGAAGGATGCATGTTTGTAAGAAAAGGATGGAAGTCATTTATTAAAGTACGTACCTTTATTTTACTGGGTAATATTTCTTTCCCCCCAAAGCTGATATCCCTTCATGTGTTACATGCTATTAGCCGCAATAATGAAATAAGTTTTGATGCATGCACTATTAGATTTTATTTGTAAATATAAGATCAAATAGATTGTACTTTATTAAGAATCATATGTTGCAGAGTAATATTTGCAGAAGCCGCGGCAACCATTATGTATTTTACCTTTGGTCGGTTTTATTCCCCTTTTGTTGCAGAGGCACATGATTCTTTGACATGGAGTCCGGAGCTACTGCCGATGGTTTTTGAATTTTGGATCTATCCCTTTGTAGCAGCATAGAATACTTGTTTCTTCTCTGTACCTAATTTATTTTTCAGTAATATAATGAAAGTTCATAATTATAGAAACAACAACTTGAGACAAACATATGAGTTAATATGTAGAAACAACGATCCCACCTCTTCGTTTCTTTATTCTCCTGGTCGTCGTAAGATCTGGACTAATAAAGCTTATGCATAGGTAGCCTTATATGATAGAATCAAACGTGTTTGACTTGGACTCTGCAAGATTTGTTTATTCTGGACTTTTAAAATTATTAAACATGGACCGTGTATCATAGATATTCATGTTCACACGTATCCAAGTCTGCCCAACAGGACAACTTGTCTGACAGAAACATTTGGATCTTCTCTTTCCAGATAAAACTAATACGCAATACATATGTCCAACAGGGCAACTTGTCTGACGGAAACATCCAAATCTTCTCCTTTCAGATAAAACTAATACGCAATACATATTTTCTTGTGGTCTGGGTTACTTGATCGGGTTCTACTTAAGACTGGTTCATAGTATTTTTTTTAGCGATTACTATATTGTAAAATTATTTAAATATGCAAAATAGACCGGGATTGCAAAACTTATATTAAAAAATTGCGTAAAAAAATGCTAAAACACAAATCCATCCGATTTAACCCATGGTCATGTCTTTTGTTGTTTCAGAGACTCGTGAATCGTGAGGCACGAATCGTACATCAAATCGATGCGTTATTCCAGCAATTTTTTTCTTACTTTTTCTCATGTTATGTTAGAATCCTGCACCGGACGGTGGTTAATTTTTTTTTGCATTCGGAATTATATGGATATATAATATTCGAATAATGAAATTTAGTAATTATTTAGTATTTTTGAAATTAATGGGACTCGGGTATTACGCCTATGGAATTTTGGCAAAGAGTCTTCTGATTGCTGATGTTTGGCCATATGCACGGGGTTGGGAAAGCTGTAAAATATGATGCTATTAAGTTGGATGGATTAGTAATTGAGTTCATAGGGAAGAACTCTAGTTCTCTAGTTAAGTTTCTATTTGAATTCGAGTAGAGATCTTTGTTTTAGACCTCATTCACCCTCCTTGTCTTTTAAATTTTGAATAAAGCTTTTCCTTTTATTGAAGCCAGAAGTTATGTGACGCTGATTCTGTATAAAGCCATTTATTACAACCATGGACGACCATATATAATGGTGGTACTTATATTCTTCAACATAGACATCCCTTCTTGAGCATGGCGATGATTCGGTTTGACAGACCGGTATATTAACATCTTAACATAATTTACCGAGTGAAATTAACGGATGGTTGCTTACTGGATTAATAGAGTGCCAGAGTATATTTTAAAGTATACTTGCCTATCTACCCAGTTAAAACAGAAAAATAGCGGATTAATCAACTTATCTAAAACAATTCTGCAAATATAACATAGTACTATTCTTGTCGTCGACTACCTAATGATCTATACTATATATTCTAACAATCCATTACTACATATCCTCAATGTTTTTTTTGTCTTCCTCCCCAACCGAGATCTGCTAGGCTGTTTATCATTAATATATTATAGATGGTTTCGCCTTTTTTTCAATTTTTGGTTGTCGACTTGGTCTTCCGAGTCTTCATCATCATCAAGATGAATGTGTCTCTGATTTCTTTCTATCCTTTTACTCCTGCGTGTCACTTTGTATGCTTCTTCATCATCATCTCCATCGGTGGGAATATGAACATCTTCAATATCTTATTTTGCCTCCTTTTTAATGACGACACGATTCGAAATTTTCTTCAAGTTTTTCTAAAAATGATAAGAGATTTAGTCTTAAATAGTTTTTCCTGAATGAGGCAATGCATAAAAGTTTCTTAAATACCTCACTATCTTTTTGTGTATCAACTTCAAGGTCCTCATTGTCAATCTGAAAGGGAATATCTAGTTGTTTGTTTCTTCTTCTCTGCTTGTTAGAATCTTTATTCTCGTCAAGACGACCAGATTTTTTCTGCTTTCTTCCTGCTCTCCCACCCTTGCTTTTCCTTTTGCATCTTCCATCATCCATTTTATCATCTATATGTACAACCTCACTCTCTTATGTCTCATGTCTGATGATAACATCTTTCTTTGGTTTATTCTATAAAAGCATGAACACATTACGTCAGTTCCATTGTGTTTAACATATATTATGCAATAGATAATGCATAAAACTGTTGAACTTCTACCCTATGTGATATAGGAGTGTTCGTAATAAATGTGAGCAATACAACAGAACGGAAGGAAAGCAACAAATATTATACCTTCTCATTGTTGTTAATCTTCATAGCTGAAATGTTCTCGTCTGGAATAAATATTCTTGAAACTGTGTAGTCTGTCCTACAAGTTTTGAAATTGTAGTCTGTCAATTTAAACTGAAAAGTTATTCTCTTCCCACGAATCTCTTCGATTGGTCTTGGAAGCTCGTTACTTCCATTACTAATGGACGTAACCATGTTTTCTGCCGACTCGTTGATTAACTGTTTTGAGCTTCTTTCTCAAAAAGAACGCACGAAGCAGATGCCTTGGATCCTTGATTTCAAGCTTGATCTTATATCTGCAAATTATGTAAGGATTTAGTTAAAAAATCCCAATTAAAATTTCAAAGATGGTAATGTTTTGAAATCTTTTACCGTGCTTTGGCTTCAGCTTTCCTATCACATTTGCTGTGTAACACCTGGGGTGTTACCCTAATAGGAAATTGTTTGTTTTCTTTTTTTGCTTGCATCATATGCATCACATAAGCATTGCATCATGTTTTCCAAACCACTCCAAAATTCAAACCAATTAAAACTTTTCAAACATGTCCAAAATTTATAATTAAAAATGGCAACCTAAACAACTCCAATTGTTTTTCAATAGTTTGAATTTGAATTGCTTGTTAATAAAATGTTCCCTCTTGTTGAAAACCCTAATGGTAACTTTCCAATTCACTTAAATTTCAAGTCATTTCAATCATGATGGGCATGATCAAATGGTGGTTTAAAAATCAAATTCTTGCAAACAACTAAAAATTCAATTATTGTTTTCATAATTGATGAGTTAATGGAATAAAATTTGTTTAAACACCAAATCCTTATGAACCCTATTTGAAAGCCAAATAGCAAACAAAAATTAATTTAACACTTCAAATATTTTTGGAATTAATGTTCTCAAATGCTTTGGCTCGCTGTCTGCAAATTGATAAAACTTATTCATCAAATAAAAACCCCAAGCCATTCTTTCTCTCTTTCATTTTCTTTTCTTACAAGCAAAAAAAAAAGAGGAAAACAAATAAAATAAAAATACAAGGAAGGTGAGCTGTGGGGGAGGCAGGCCAGCCCACAAGGGGCAGCCCACCTACAACCCCGAAGGAAGCCCAGCCCCCCCCCCCAAACGTTGTCTTCCTCGTACGGTCGAAGCAGAGAGACTGGGACGTCGCTGTCATCCCCACCATGGACCCCCCCCCTATCTCACCTGCTCCCGAGCCCCTACAAGTACCTAATCCGTGCCCTAGCCTAACCCTAGGTTTCCTCCTCCCCCCAGCCGCCGCCAATTCTCCTCTCTTCCTCCCACCTTCTAAATCTTTTCCTCTGTACTGTACCTCCATGAACGGAATTGGAGCATCGTGGGGCGGACGGTGTGGTTGCTGAGCAAGACCGGCGAGGGCGGGAATGGAACCGGTGCGCTTCCCTCCATCTCCTCGTCTCCTTGCCGCTCGCCGGGAGCCGTCGTGGACGCCGCGCCATCGCCGGAGGAGGACGTCGACGTCCCTGTTCGTCGACAGCGAGCAGCAGGTGCGCTCCGCCCCCTTCCTCCTGTCCCTCTCGCTCTGACCTCAACCACACGCCCTAGACCAGCACAGCACGGCCGCATCCGCGCGGAGCGCCCGCGAGTCGCCGGCCGCCGGCGGCCATCGGCCTCTGTCCGCCATCGCTCCCTGTACGTGATCGGTACAGCGAAGTTCAGTTCCGATCTGTTCCAAGTTTCAGTTAACGTGCATAGAGATATCTCTTATTTCGTCAGTCCTCTGTACCAACACAAACTTGCAGTCACCCCAGTGGTTCGAGCCCAGTTGCGCGCAGGGGGAGGTCCCGAGCTCGAATCCCCTCGGCCGCGATTAAGCCACAACCTTTTGCTTATTTCTTTCCAGCGCCATTCGGTCCCACCCGTCATCCTCCCTGTTGCCCCGTCAGCTGCACACCCTCGCGCAGTCAGCGCCACCCTGGCGTGGCCCCACTGGTCAGCCAGTGTGGGTAGCCCAGCCGCTGTGCAAAGGGTTTAATTCCCTATATTCTTTTTTCCAGAAATGCTTAATAACCCTCAAAATTCAAATGGATGTAATTTCTAAATTATAAATCCAAATCACACAAACTTTATATGTATCCCACTCCAAATTTCCTGTACTTTTCAAATATGCCATTTTTTTTTCTGTTTTGGGTTTTCAAAATGCAATTCAAATTTGAATTCAAATAATTCAATTGTAAATTGCAACAATTCATAAATAATTCATACTAATTCCAAATAAGGCAAATAAAATATGTTTTCCATACCATTTTGAATAACCTTTTCAAATATAAATTTTGTTTCCTGGTTTGAATAATTTAAATTGCCTAAATAATTTAATACTTGTTTAATTCATTTAAATTTGATAAAATCATAACTTGCTCAAAATAAAATAATTTTGAACATGCAAAATATGTTTTCAAACCATCAAAGTGTGAACTTTTCAAATGTGAATTTGAATTTATGATTTGAACAAATAAAATTCAAATAAAATTCATGCTTGTTTTAAATTCATTTAAAACTTGTTTAATATTGTTTAATTCATAACTAAATTATCCTAATTCCAATTTCAATATTTGAAACATGTAATCCAACTAAAATTTGATGTTCTTTTCAAATATAAACTTTGCTATCTATTTTGAGCCCTTTAACTTGATGAAAACAACAATTGTTTGTGTGACACCTTTAAGTAACCAAAATTCCCAAAACTTAATAATTGAATTTCATAATGGTTAAACCTTATTTCCAATTGGTTCTATTGTTGTTATTTTGCTGTTTTCCTCATCCATGCATCATGCTAATCCACCTTCACCTGTTGATTAGTTGGAAAACAAATAATCTAACCATAATGCATGGGCTTTTCATATGCAACTCAAATTGCATATGGGTCCATTTAAATTTGTTTATCTTGTCAACTAGTTTACCTTGATGCATCTTTAAACTTGTCATGCATCCATATCTTGATCATGCTGGATATTTTGCCGTAGTACTAATTGTTGCATCCGGTGTTTGTTCGAGGTTCGTTGCTTCTTCCCGGATAGGACGTTGAGATGATGTGAGCAACGACAAGTTCTGCTACCTTGCGGGATCTCAGGCAAGTATACTCACTTGCATGCCATATGGCTGCCTTTCATCACTTGTTACCGATTCTTTCCGTTGTTTCTTTTCTGCTAGCCTTAGTGGTAGTTGTTTCTGTTACGAACCCATCACATGAATCCCTTAACCTTGATATTGCCTCACCTCCATACCTACAGCCTTTGTTTGTGCCTGTTCTTATCTAGCATGCTTAGGGTTGCTTTTGCTCGAGCCTGTTGTCGGTTACTTCTTTTACTATCGTACTATTATTGATGTTACCGTTCCGGGGGCTCGAAATATTAATCAATCAATCATGTTCATGCTACTGTTATTGTTAAATAATAATTTGATGATAAGGCACCGGCAGGAGGCCCAGGGTGGTTTTGAGGCCTGCTAGTGTCGACCCTAATAGGAAAAGGGTCTTGTCTACTGATCCATGATGAGCGTGCTCACCGCATCCGGGTGGTAGTATGGGACCCCCCTCGACTTAGACCTGATCTGCAGCTTGTCCGAAGAGCCACACTTAGTTCGGGTGTTCCATTTGCTCCTTGCATAATGGGTGGTTTTCCCCATGGTTACTTATGATGATGATGCATATAGGGCGAGGCCTGTAGTGCCGGGGTGTTGTGTCCTGCGGGAGTTTTGCACACCTGCGCTGAGTATTCGGCTGCGTGGCTGGGACCTTATAGCTCCGTGGCTCCGAGGATGGGTTGTAGAGATGGTTTGGGTCGTGTCAAGTCCACCTAAGTTTTAGTTGGTGGCTTGAGTGTGTACGGGTACTGGAGCACACCCCTGCAGGGATAAATCTTCTCGAGAAGCCGTGTTTTCCGCGGTTATGGATTACTTGGTGAAAGTACTGGCTAACAAGTACTCAGGACAACGTAAACATAATAATCAAACATGTTACACCCAATGATTCATAACTTGACTAGTAATAGGTTGATGACACAATAACTGGATTCACCTTTAATACAACGGTGAGAGTTATCCTCGGATTGCTTCTTTGGATAAGGGGCGAGATCCAGGATGGGTTTGTTTGCAGTTATCTTCCAGTTGGTTACTATTCCTCGATCTTATCCCCTATCTGTTAGTTGGAAGTGGTAGTATCTCTCTGTAGTTGGTTAGTGCAGCCTGCTGACCTTATTTGCAATACCCCCTTCCTTTCCGTTGATCCTAAAGTATTTGTATCTTGTGATGACTGGCTACGCCGGTAACTTGTGAGTATGGGTTTTATCCCACTTGCCAGTACTTAACCGTACTGACCCACGAATCTCTTTCGTGGCTGCAAATTCCAACTTGCAGTCAACAGGTTTGAAGTCTGACGACGTTAGCTTGGGAATCCCTCCGGCTTGGCCTGGGCAGGGATTGGACGCCTTCGATTATCTTCAGGACTCTTAGTCCAATTTGGATCTTGTCCGTAGCCGGACGTTTGTTTCTTCCGCTGTTATTTGGATCTTTGTATTGTATCAGTTGTATCCCTGACTCGTCTGAGTCATCTTGTATCTATCTGATTCTGTTGTAATTGTGGATTATTCGTGAACTATTGTAATGTTATCATAAATGGCAACCTGGAATCGGTTATTATGCGGATTTGGCGGGAATGCTGAATTCTGCATAGTGCCCGATCTCGGGGCGTCACAAATGGTATCAGAGCATGGTTTCCGATTCTCGATATTGTTTCGATACGAATGGTTATCGAAGCAACGGGTCCGCAAAGCCTGTAGATTAACCTCGCTAACGGTCGTTGTTTCTAGAGTGTCAAAAACTATTTCTGCTAAACTATTTTGGAAAAACATCTCAATAGGATTCTTGTTTTCTCCTTATCTCTATTCTATTTCCCCTCCCATCTTATCTGTTTTGGAGTCTACTCTCGTACTCAATCTTTCAAAGTGTTAGGATCCTACGTGGGTGGACGTTTTCTGAGCCTTTAACCTAATAGGTTCGATCATCGGAAGATTCCTGGTGGAAGAACATCGTCGTCACTCCGAGCAAGAATTCCTTGTTAGTGGTGTCGAGGAGATCAACTGGAAGCACGAAGAATCGATAGTCGAACTTCTTTCCCCTCTCGGGTTAGCAGGTGGATTGCGAGGGCGCAATCCCTTGTTAGTGGTGTCGTCTGTAACACCTGGGGTGTTACCCTAATAGGAAATTGTTTGTTTTCTTTTTTTGCTTGCATCATATGCATCACATAAGCATTGCATCATGTTTTCCAAACCACTCCAAAATTCAAACCAATTAAAACTTTTCAAACATGTCCAAAATTTATAATTAAAAATGGCAACCTAAACAACTCCAATTGTTTTTCAATAGTTTGAATTTGAATTGCTTGTTAATAAAATGTTCCCTCTTGTTGAAAACCCTAATGGTAACTTTCCAATTCACTTAAATTTCAAGTCATTTCAATCATGATGGGCATGATCAAATGGTGGTTTAAAAATCAAATTCTTGCAAACAACTAAAAATTCAATTATTGTTTTCATAATTGATGAGTTAATGGAATAAAATTTGTTTAAACACCAAATCCTTATGAACCCTATTTGAAAGCCAAATAGCAAACAAAAATTAATTTAACACTTCAAATATTTTTGGAATTAATGTTCTCAAATGCTTTGGCTCGCTGTCTGCAAATTGATAAAACTTATTCATCAAATAAAAACCCCAAGCCATTCTTTCTCTCTTTCCTTTTCTTTTCTTACAAGCAAAAAAAAAAGAGGAAAACAAATAAAATAAAAATACAAGGAAGGTGAGCTGTGGGGGAGGCAGGCCAGCCCACAAGGGGCAGCCCACCTACAACCCCGAAGGAAGCCCAGCCCCCCCCCCAAACGTTGTCTTCCTCGTACGGTCGAAGCAGAGAGACTGGGACGTCGCTGTCATCCCCACCATGGACCCCCCCCCTATCTCACCTGCTCCCGAGCCCCTACAAGTACCTAATCCGTGCCCTAGCCTAACCCTAGGTTTCCTCCTCCCCCCAGCCGCCGCCAATTCTCCTCTCTTCCTCCCACCTTCTAAATCTTTTCCTCTGTACTGTACCTCCATGAACGGAATTGGAGCATCGTGGGGCGGACGGTGTGGTTGCTGAGCAAGACCGGCGAGGGCGGGAATGGAACCGGTGCGCTTCCCTCCATCTCCTCGTCTCCTTGCCGCTCGCCGGGAGCCGTCGTGGACGCCGCGCCATCGCCGGAGGAGGACGTCGGCGTCCCTGTTCGTCGACAGCGAGCAGCAGGTGCGCTCCGCCCCCTTCCTCCTGTCCCTCTCGCTCTGACCTCAACCACACGCCCTAGACCAGCACAGCACGGCCGCATCCGCGCGGAGCGCCCGCGAGTCGCCGGCCGCCGGCGGCCATCGGCCTCTGTCCGCCATCGCTCCCTGTACGTGATCGGTACAGCGAAGTTCAGTTCCGATCTGTTCCAAGTTTCAGTTAACGTGCATAGAGATATCTCTTATTTCGTCAGTCCTCTGTACCAACACAAACTTGCAGTCACCCCAGTGGTTCGAGCCCAGTTGCGCGCAGGGGGAGGTCCCGAGCTCGAATCCCCTCGGCCGCGATTAAGCCACAACCTTTTGCTTATTTCTTTCCAGCGCCATTCGGTCCCACCCGTCATCCTCCCTGTTGCCCCGTCAGCTGCACACCCTCGCGCAGTCAGCGCCACCCTGGCGTGGCCCCACTGGTCAGCCAGTGTGGGTAGCCCAGCCGCTGTGCAAAGGGTTTAATTCCCTATATTCTTTTTTCCAGAAATGCTTAATAACCCTCAAAATTCAAATGGATGTAATTTCTAAATTATAAATCCAAATCACACAAACTTTATATGTATCCCACTCCAAATTTCCTGTACTTTTCAAATATGCCATTTTTTTTCTGTTTTGGGTTTTCAAAATGCAATTCAAATTTGAATTCAAATAATTCAATTGTAAATTGCAACAATTCATAAATAATTCATACTAATTCCAAATAAGGCAAATAAAATATGTTTTCCATACCATTTTGAATAACCTTTTCAAATATAAATTTTGTTTCCTGGTTTGAATAATTTAAATTGCCTAAATAATTTAATACTTGTTTAATTCATTTAAATTTGATAAAATCATAACTTGCTCAAAATAAAATAATTTTGAACATGCAAAATATGTTTTCAAACCATCAAAGTGTGAACTTTTCAAATGTGAATTTGAATTTATGATTTGAACAAATAAAATTCAAATAAAATTCATGCTTGTTTTAAATTCATTTAAAACTTGTTTAATATTGTTTAATTCATAACTAAATTATCCTAATTCCAATTTCAATATTTGAAACATGTAATCCAACTAAAATTTGATGTTCTTTTCAAATATAAACTTTGCTATCTGTTTTGAGCCCTTTAACTTGATGAAAACAACAATTGTTTGTGTGACACCTTTAAGTAACCAAAATTCCCAAAACTTAATAATTGAATTTCATAATGGTTAAACCTTATTTCCAATTGGTTCTATTGTTGTTATTTTGCTGTTTTCCTCATCCATGCATCATGCTAATCCACCTTCACCTGTTGATTAGTTGGAAAACAAATAATCTAACCATAATGCATGGGCTTTTCATATGCAACTCAAATTGCATATGGGTCCATTTAAATTTGTTTATCTTGTCAACTAGTTTACCTTGATGCATCTTTAAACTTGTCATGCATCCATATCTTGATCATGCTGGATATTTTGCCGTAGTAGTAATTGTTGCATCCGGTGTTTGTTCGAGGTTCGTTGCTTCTTCCCGGATAGGACGTTGAGATGATGTGAGCAACGACAAGTTCTGCTACCTTGCGGGATCTCAGGCAAGTATACTCACTTGCATGCCATATGGCTGCCTTTCATCACTTGTTACCGATTCTTTCCGTTGTTTCTTTTCTGCTAGCCTTAGTGGTAGTTGTTTCTGTTACGAACCCATCACATGAATCCCTTAACCTTGATATTGCCTCACCTCCATACCTACAGCCTTGGTTTGTGCCTGTTCTTATCTAGCATGCTTAGGGTTGCTTTTGCTCGAGCCTATTGTCGGTTACTTCTTTTACTATCGTACTATTATTGATGTTACCGTTCCGGGGGCTCGAAATATTAATCAATCAATCATGTTCATGCTACTGTTATTGTTAAATAATAATTTGATGATAAGGCACCGGCAGGAGGCCCAGGGTGGTTTTGAGGCCTGCTAGTGTCGACCCTAATAGGAAAAGGGTCTTGTCTACTGATCCATGATGAGCGTGCTCACCGCATCCGGGTGGTAGTATGGGACCCCCCCTCGACTTAGACCTGATCTGCAGCTTGTCCGAAGAGCCACACTTAGTTCGGGTGTTCCATTTGCTCCTTGCATAATGGGTGGTTTTCCCCATGGTTACTTATGATGATGATGCATATAGGGCGAGGCCTGTAGTGCCGGGGTGTTGTGTCCTGCGGGAGTTTTGCACACCTGCGCTGAGTATTCGGCTGCGTGGCTGGGACCTTATAGCTCCGTGGCTCCGAGGATGGGTTGTAGAGATGGTTTGGGTCGTGTCAAGTCCACCTAAGTTTTAGTTGGTGGCTTGAGTGTGTACGGGTACTGGAGCACACCCCTGCAGGGATAAATCTTCTCGAGAAGCCGTGTTTTCCGCGGTTATGGATTACTTGGTGAAAGTACTGGCTAACAAGTACTCAGGACAACTTAAACATAATAATCAAACATGTTACACCCAATGATTCATAACTTGACTAGTAATAGGTTGATGACACAATAACTGGATTCA
Organism: Alopecurus myosuroides; assembly: GCA_028641055.1. Classification (NCBI taxonomy): domain Eukaryota; kingdom Viridiplantae; phylum Streptophyta; class Magnoliopsida; order Poales; family Poaceae; genus Alopecurus; species Alopecurus myosuroides. The sequence goes on along the minus strand of CM054058.1, from coordinate 437,641,653 downwards.
CCTTTAATACAACGGTGAGAGTTATCCTCGGATTGCTTCTTTGGATAAGGGGCGAGATCCAGGATGGGTTTGTTTGCAGTTATCTTCCAGTTGGTTACTATTCCTCGATCTTATCCCCTATCTGTTAGTTGGAAGTGGTAGTATCTCTCTGTAGTTGGTTAGTGCAGCCTGCTGACCTTATTTGCAATACCCCCTTCCTTTCCGTTGATCCTAAAGTATTTGTATCTTGTGATGACTGGCTACGCCGGTAACTTGTGAGTATGGGTTTTATCCCACTTGCCAGTACTTAACCGTACTGACCCACGAATCTCTTTCGTGGCTGCAAATTCCAACTTGCAGTCAACAGGTTTGAAGTCTGACGACGTTAGCTTGGGAATCCCTCCGGCTTGGCCTGGGCAGGGATTGGACGCCTTCGATTATCTTCAGGACTCTTAGTCCAATTTGGATCTTGTCCGTAGCCGGACGTTTGTTTCTTCCGCTGTTATTTGGATCTTTGTATTGTATCAGTTGTATCCCTGACTCGTCTGAGGCATCTTGTATCTATCTGATTCTGTTGTAATTGTGGATTATTCGTGAACTATTGTAATGTTATCATAAATGGCAACCTGGAATCGGTTATTATGCGGATTTGGCGGGAATGCTGAATTCTGCATAGTGCCCGATCTCGGGGCGTCACATGCTGCAATAGTAGTGATCAATTCTCCTCTCAAGTTGCTTCTTGCAATTATCTTTGCTACTCGTACATGATATGTAGTACCATCCATATGTTGTATTAACATCATCAATTACTGCCTCCACAGTAAATATTCTTCCCTGTAGATTTATGACGTAAATATATGTACATTATTAAGTCAATGAAAATATAATTCATGATTATTACTCAATTATAAACCTGATTTGGTGAGTTAAACAAAATATCATTTAACTCTTGTAAAGTTTTCCTATTATAACACATTTGCTCTTCCAGTGTCCCTTTCAGATGCCCCTCCTCAGTATGAAATTCTCTGACAATATTTTCCGTGGAACAAATACTATTTGCATACATAAAAATATTCATCAGGTAAGAAATTAGTGGCATATATATGTTTAATGGTAATTATCTGCATTGGAATTTCATTACCTGTTTTGTACATCCATAGTCTCAGGAATAGGTAAATTTACATAAACTTGAGTTGCACTGTTTGATGAAAGAGAATATCCTGCATATTGGTTTAGATAATAACTGTTGTTCTGTGTAATAGCAAACAAAGAGATGATAAAATGAGTGATAAATTTTGAAAGAAGACATACTGCCATATTTCCGAACTGTTGTAGATGTAATGATAACGACATTGCCTATTGACTTGACATAAATTAGTTCAGTTTTCACACCCCATAATCTAACTTTGACCTCTTGATCTCTGTTTCCAAAAAAATACAACAATCGTGAAGACATAATCTGAGCACTCTGGTTGCAAATATGATTTTATTTCACATACTCGACCAGAAGCACAATATCACGGATTTGGGAGAGCCCAAAATATGTTTTAATCTCTTCAATTTGTCCTATGTGTGCTGCAACTCCAATAATATCTGGTAAAACATTAATTTCGATGGCATATCCCGCAAAAATAAAAAATTGTTTTGTACTTTTTTTGTAATATCATACCTGAGAGATAAATGTCAACACCTACTCTTCTAGAAAGCACATCTATGCTTGAAAAATTGAAACCATGCTTTGGAATGTCTTCTTCATCTTCAATCCCGTCTATACTTGTTGTGGACAAGAAGTTGATTATTGTATCATTTTCTACTGGTCGAAACTTAGCTGCGGCTGGCGTGACTCTCACATTTGTAATGGTGTACACATTGCCTTCTTGAATAAATGGTCTAAACTTCTCAGTGTAGGCCTTACTGATAACTCCGTGCATCATTGCGCCCTATTGTATTTGTAATTAGCATGGTGATTGAAACAAAATTAATTTGATATAATTCAAGAGAAGATGTAATTGCAATGAAAAGAACCCTTATACCTCTTGAACGATAAGGATCATATCAAGACTAACTAATTCACCATTACTAATCAATATTGAATCCCATAGTCTTGCTACTCTTGCCTTGACTGTTACTTCCTTTCCTTTACTTGTAGTTTGAATCTCGCGAAAGGTTTTGCATGCCATTGCAAATTTGACCAATTAACTGAAACACCAAGCAGATTATTAGGAATACTTGTATCCAAACCTGGGTGAGATTTTGGTGATGGTGTGTTATTGGGGATGATGCTTGAGACGGCGTGATGTTGAAAAGTTAGCACGCACTGCTTGGGACAGCGGGATGCTCGCAAGTCAACACGTGCCTGCTGTCATCGACACGTCGTGATCACCTACGGGACGGCGGGATGCTGGCAAGTCGACACGCGCAGCGGCCGCCGGCGCGTGGCTGCTGCCGTCGGCACGTTGCGATCACCTGAAGAAGAGATTTGTTTTGTGGAGGAAGGTTTTGCTGATCCCCTCTGGTTATGCTCAACGTAAAAATTGGGGTGTACAAAGAATATATATACCTGTTGGTAAGCATGACTTTAGAATTTCTGTTGCTAACAATCTTTTTTTTAATTGGGGTGTACAAAGACATATCCGTAGGCCAGCATGACTTAAAGAGTCTGGGTTGCTAACGATATGTGAATTTCTGTTGCTAACAATCTTTTTTTAAATTGGGGGTGTACAAAGACATATCTGTAGGCCAGCGTGACTTAGAGTCTGGGTTGCTAACCATATGTTTTTAAAAGCTAACTATACACGGAAATTGCAACGATATCTGTAAACCATGCATGCAAATCAAATCTATATCTATCGGCAGACATGTTTGAGTTTGTATTTTCAACAGGGGCATGTTTCCTATGTAGACACGATGCATGGAAATCCAGGATGCACGGAAATCCCGTACGCTAGCTAAATCATGTTTAAGGTTTTCTTTTTTATGTCTCCCATAGAGACACGATGCATGAAAATAAGATTTTCCCTCAGCTGAATCACGTTCATCCTCGGCCGATCAGAAAAAAATTTAAGGCTAAGTTTTTTTTTCTCTCAGCTAAATCAAGTTTGTCCTCAGCCGTTGAGATAAGATTTCAGGCTAAGATCATTTTTTCTCTAACTTTTCTCTCAGGATTAACGTGGAGCCTCGTTTGTTGCCTCCAATTAGTAAATATAAGATTTTCTTCACCATTTTCGCCCCTAATTTATCAGTCAAAGCAAAAAGAGAAAGAGGGACGACCTTCTACCCAGTTGTGTCCTTCTATGTGATCCGCTCTTGTGAATTTTAGTTGGCTTGTATAGTTCTTTGACATAATTACGTAATGTATTTTCCCGTTTACCATTCTTTGACATAATTATACACCTCTCTAAAAAAATGTTTTCAATACCTCTGTTTACTAAAATAAAAATCGGTAGCACATGAATGATCCCTGCTTCCCTCTGCGAAGGGCCTTTCTTTTACTTTTATGTTGATTCTCCATCTTCTAACTTTACGCACAGTTGAGAGAGCATAGTTTCCATTCCGAGTTTAATGTGCATTTATTTGATTTATGATGTGTTATTATTTGTTTTCAAATTATTTGTTCTACTCTTCCTCTTGAATTTTGAAGGTGTCCTGACATTTATATTTTTCCCCACTCTTAAGGACAAGCGAAATATCACTTTGCTATGTTTTCTCTATGCTTGAAAAAAACGTATAACTTTCAAGTGCATTATTATTCATGATCTTTTATTTATGTTACTTTTCATGATGCAAGGTGATTGCTATGTTTCATTGTTAAAATTATATCTGTCATGCTTGTGTTTAAAGTTCTATGATCTTAGCTATACCTATGCTTTTACAATTTAGATGATCAAGTTTATGTTGGTGTAGCATCCCAACTTTTAATAAAGATGGAATACCTGTGTTTATTGTGCTAGTCCCTGGATCAAATGCTAGCACCACAGTACAAAATGAAATATCATGCAAATGCATCAAATTCTATTACATCGCATGATCCAGTCTTTACAAAATAGGATTACAACTTGCATAGTCTTAGAAGACTAGCAGAAAAGAAAGAAATACAGCGGAAAACATAGTACAACATTGAGCCCATCTTCTTCATGTGCCACAGGCAAAACATGTTGGCGATAGTCTCGAGATCCTAAACGAAATCCTCACTCGTCTTCAGAAATATCTGCAATATGGAATATGCAGCCACAAGGCGATCAATACAATTTAATGTATTGGCAAGTAACACTATGGTGGATATAAATGGCAAGACTAATACTACATGCTTATTTGGCGGAGTGGAGTTTTTGGCTAAGTTTGCATAAAGCCAGTTTTCTCCTATCACTTTTGTAAAACAAACTTTTCTTTTCAAAAGGGTGGCAACATTGGATTAAGATCCAAGCACCACAAATACTGTTCACTTAGTCAAATTTTACTTATTGAAATTGATGATGAGATTCTTCCGTCAATCCTTGTCCAGCTGCTCATAGTTGTCCATAACCGGGGACACGGCTAAGATCTTAGTTGTTGACTCTGCAGAGGTTGTGCACTTTCACACTTTGTCTTCAATTAGCCCAAACATCCTATACACCCGGAGTGCATCATGGAAAGGAGAGAATCGAGACGAAATCTTTCAGAAGCAAGAATTCAACCCACCGGAAAGACCCGTTCCACCTATAATTATGCTACATCTGCTTGTCAAGCCTGGGCTGAACCCTCACAACTTAGTTGATCAAGACAGAGCCCATATGTCAAAAGGCTGCACGGGAAGCTACTAAACTTAGAAGGACATAGTAATCTCTTTGTTCCTGGGTGGCCATCCGCAAGTGACAACCTCAAGTGGAATAACCCTTAGATAAGGGCCCTGAGGAAACACTCAACATAACCCAGTCTTACCACTTCCACCCAGGTGGTTCATTCATTAGTCTTGGGTTTTCCATCTGGGTCAATGGTTGGACAAAATAACTTGTTATTCTTCAACTTGTATGGATTTGCTTCTATACCTCATGTGATTGCCTTCTTGAAGATCATCTTCATGCTTCTATTGTAGTCTTGTTCCTTGGATGGATTCTTCTCTTGGTCTTGATAAATTCTTCTGGGCTTTCACTTCACTAGTTGGTTTGGGTATGGAATGGGCACAAAATACCACTAAGTCAAGAGAAAGAAAATGAGAAGAAATATAGAAAGAGAGGGGTAGATGTCTTCTCCTTGATTTTCTTCATACACTTGTACTTCTTTGAGTTGCTTCTAGTTGTGGAGTCCAAGTCTTCCCTTCAAATCTTATTCTTTGATCTTCCTTGTAGCTCTTCATGTTGCCTCCAAGTTGAAAATGAAGTCCCTCCTTCTTGTGCTTGAGTCTTGATCTCCATTTTGCTAACTTGATGATTTCTTGAAGCAAGAATAGGGGGATGGAGGAGTAGATAGAAAACTATGGTACTATTGTTTGAGGTTCACTACTTGGAAATTTTAGGGACTTGGTCTTGGATCCAAAAATGGCCACAAATGGTAGATGATGGTAACAAATTTCTAAGACATGGTGATAATGGATATTACTATGTTGGGTTTTTGGTCAAAAACATATGTCCATGGTTAAATAGTGTCCAAAATGGTTAGGAACTAATTTCTATGGTTCAAGGTTGTCAAATGGAACAATTTTGTAAAAGGAACTATATTGAAAATATTTATAGAAATTAATCTATGTCAAAAATACTCAAATAGACAACTTAATTCTAAATTCAATTTTAATTTGCTCAATTATTATTTTGGGACAAGGGATATGAAAGTACACATCCTAAGGTTTCCAAATATATTTTATTTACAAATTTTGGATTTGTAGAATTTGAATTATGCCAAATTTCATCAAATAAGCATATTTGAATTTGAACAGATTTAAGTTTGTCAAATTTGAATTTGGCCAGTTCCAAAAGATTCTAAATGTCAAGGGCTTTTCAAAAAGTCCAAGATTGCTAAATTTGGGCTTATGGATCAAAAGATATGATAGATCTAAGATGCAGGAACTAATCTGTAAAACTGCCAATTAATTCTAGCGGGAGAAAAATTTGAATTAAAGGCTGGGCCACGTGGCTGATCCTGATTGGGCCTGGTTGCTGACTAGATGCTGGCGTGGCCCACTGACTGGGCGCTGACGTGGTTAAGTGAACTGGATCTGGATCGTTAGATCCAGATCTAACGGTGGGAGTGCGTACCTCTTCACGTTATAATCTCGGCCGTCGAGATGATCCGACGGTGCAGACTGGACGAGGAGCTCGGGGCGGCCAGCGATGGAGATTCCGGCGCTGCTCCGGCGATCTGCGGCCTGGAAACGACACTGGCGACGCTCCCGCGGTTCCCCACACAGATGGATATGACGACGAGGGGCGGCGCGACGAGGGGAACCCGATGGTGAAAGTGGCGTGCTCGGTGGCTGCTTCTCGCGCCGGTGATGCACGGTTGGAGGGCGGTGCTGCCCCGGTGAACTCGGGAACAACGGCGCTGGCGTTTGGCTGCACAAGGAAACAAACAAAGGGGTCAGGGAGGTGCGCACGAGCACAAGGGAGAGAATGGTGGTTGTCTCGGTTGCTGGAAGTGGTTCACCTCGCCGGAATCAGTGAAGGGCGGGGACTAGGGTTTGAAGTCCGGCGACGAATTACAGGGCCACGGGGGCGAAATCGAGCCGAGAGGGAGAGGGGAAACAAAGAGGGGGTCGTGGGCTCTTTATAGGTCCAGAGAGGGGGGGGCATTCATGGCCATAATGGCCTGGAATCGAGGGGCGAAACTTTCGGCCATGATAGAGGGGTTTCCAAACAGAGGAAGAAGATGATGACGTCATGGGTGACGTCACCGATATTTTTCTTTTAATTTCTGTTTATTGAAATCTTTAATAACTTATGTTTTCTTGATCCAAATGACATGAAACAAAATTCTAAATTCTTGAAATTTCAAATACTTTCCAACAGTATCATTTTTGGAAACAAAATAACATATTTTATTTTTGAATTTTGGAAATTGGAAAAAATCCCTTAATAGTCACTTAATGTGATTTTAAATCAAAAATTCATAAAACATGGTTATTGATCAATCAAAATTTTAATGACATTCTAAATGTTGAAAACTTATTTTTGAAAGTCATTTCATCTTGTTTTCACAATTTTATATTTTGAAATATAAATAAAACACTAATAATACTTTAAGGTCATTTTAAAATTTAGAAAATAATAAATTGATGTTATTATCTAAATAAAATTTTAGAGACATTTTACATGTCATATATTATCTTTGGGAAGCCATTTTTAAACCATTTTCACATTATATAGTTTTAGTATGTGAAGGATTCACTAATAGTAACTTAATGTTATTCAATTAGTTCATATCAAATAATTTATATTGGTGATCAAATAAAATTTAGAATAAAACCACAAGTCATAATATTGTTTTCAAAACCCTCTTTTATGTTATTTTCCAAACAATGCATTTTATTTTCACACCTTCATGTTTAAAACGTGGAATAACAACTAAAAGTTATTACTAATAATTTTATTCTCATCAAATACTTTTAAGGCCTAGAACTTTATTAAGGTTTACAAAACTTTGATTTTTGATGCCATAAAATATCTTCAGATTAATATTGTAGTTGTAAACATTTTAGGTAAAGGTTTGTTAATAAAAGATATCCCCTTTATATAAAGAAACTTATTTTTTTTGAATAAGGTTTTAGGGTTTAAGGAACAAGGCCTAATTGGATTGGTAAACTCAATTTCATTGAAATATGTATTATTTTCTTTTGTTTATTGCTTCTCATTTGGTTCTTGGTGACTTGCATAACATGAAAACAAAAAGTTTCAAATTTTTGTGATTTTTGAGTTTTCCAAAAATCAGGGATGTTACAGACTACCACCCTTAAAAGAAATCTCGTCCCGAGATTTGGGAAGGTTAGAAAGAAAGATTTGGGTAATTGGATTCCAAAACAACTGGGTGGGCTACCACCCTTAAAAGAAATCTTTTGTGGGTAGTCTAAATTCATTAGATTGGAGTGTAGATTGATTTGAGATTAGCTTGAGTAGATCTTTCCTTTGTGGTAGAGGTGTAGACCAACATAGGTCTGTTGAACTACCTTTGACACTGAGGGGTCACTCTTTGGGTCAACCAAAAGACCAAGTTGAGAGGATTTAACATCATCTCATTATAATGGGAACACATTTTCTCAGACATTCATTGTGGTTTATTACACTCGAAGAACTTCTAGGGAAAATAAATTTATTTTCAACATAAAAGTTTGCCTAAGATTCCTTCTTTCAGAAAGTCATGTTTCCTTCCTTTTCCCTTTGAGGGCATCCATTTGCATAGTGTCCTTTATCTCTGCATTTGAAGCAAGTCACTTGGCTGATGTCTCTATAGACAGGATTGGGGTTCTTCTGAAGTTTCTTCTTCTTCTTTGGTGGAGTTAAATTGGCCATCATATCTTCATACTGCTGCCCAGTATACTCAACTATGTTGGTTGAAGGTCTGGGTTTCTTGTTGGGACAATTTCTAGACAAATGTCCATCTTCTTCACAAGAATAGCAATTCTTGGTGGAGTGTTTGGATGAATATGGATGTGGTGTAGTCTTGGCTCCAGTATCTATCTTGACATGGTCCATCTGAAAAGTATCCAGCTTGTGTTTTCCCTTCACTTCTGGTTTTCCTAAGTTCTCTTGGATTGCACTAAGCATTTCCATTTTGGCTTGTTGTCCAACTTGTTGTACCATGGGGTAAAGTGGACATTGTGTTGGAACATGTGTTGTCCCTTCACACAGAAAACAAGTAACTTGAGTGAAGTATCCTTCAATTGAGTTGTTTACATCACCATGGGGCCACTCATCCGGACAATCTTTGGAATAGTATCCTATCTCTCCACAAGCTTTGCAGACTTTGAGTGTTGAAAACATTTCTTCTTCTGTCTCCTGGTTATCCCTAGCTACCAAGGGTTGATGGTTTCCACTATTGGTCATGTTTTGGGACATCATGTGCACTATCTGGGATTGGGTATCTAACACTTGTTGCATTCCTGGTGTTAACTCCATATTGGGGTTGTTTGCTTGATTCTGGGTCATCAGTTGTATCAGCTGAGTTTGAGCTTCTAGTAGCATCTGCATTGCTATTGAGTTCTCCGGGTTGTTGGTATTCTGGCTAGACATCTGTTTTGAGGTTTTAGGGAAGATGAGTAGAGGTTAGAAAGGATCTAAGAAGGTTCCTATCCAAACACAGCAGATCAAGGAAACTCATCTTACAAACAACACATAACAAACATATAGCAACACATTCATCACACCAAACAACATAGTTTTAGGAAAACATCTAGTATTGTCATACCACACTCATTAGTATGATCAATACTCTAATCGTGTTTCGTGTCTCACAACTTTGTTACATCTCATGGTGGTCTACTATTCAAGGCAGGGTAACGACTTTCTTGATTTATTCCTCATGAGAGGTCTTCAATACTCAGTCTTCACGATGATCTCCGTGTTCTTGTACATTGTAATATCTTTTTCAAGAGTTTTGATCTCTTCTTCAGCTTCCTTGAGAATCTTCTTAGTGTTGTGAAGTCTCCACTTGAGTCTCTCAGTAAGTTCTTCAATATCCCTCCATGCAGCACTTCTTGCTGAATCAAAGAATGTCAAATGCACCTCCTTGTTGGTAAGCATGCAATCTCCTCCCTTCTTGTGGTCGTACTCCTTGTTCATGTACAGATGAATCTGCACCCACCAATATTCAAGATCATCTTCCTCATCAATGTAGGGAAAACCCCAATAGACTGCTGGTCCTTCAAATCCCATGATTGACATGAGATCCTTCAATGCTCTTGGAAAATCAGTGTCACATTCCAGGGTCATGGTCATCATTGGTCCTTTCTTGAGTGATTCAATGATGTTGGTCATCTACAGATAAGAGTATATATTAGAAATGTACCATGGAAAGGGGTACGAGGAGAAATGAAGATATAAAAGATTTCTTTGTGGAGTAGTTAATAGATAGTATATTTTTATTCCTATGGCTTTTCCTATTCTAATCCAAACTTAGGGTCTCGAATCCTACAGGCAACACAATGCTCTGATACCATTTTGTAGCATCCCAACTTTTAATAAAGATGGAATACCTGTGTTTATTGTGCTAGTCCCTGGATCAAATGCTAGCACCACAGTACAAAATGAAATATCATGCAAATGCATCAAATTCTATTACATCGCATGATCCAGTCTTTACAAAATAGGATTACAACTTGCATAGTCTTAGAAGACTAGCAGAAAAGAAAGAAATACAGCGGAAAACATAGTACAACATTGAGCCCATCTTCTTCATGTGCCACAGGCAAAACATGTTGGCGATAGTCTCGAGATCCTAAACGAAATCCTCACTCGTCTTCAGAAATATCTGCAATATGGAATATGCAGCCACAAGGGGGTCAATACAATTTAATGTATTGGCAAGTAACACTATGGTGGATATAAATGGCAGGACTAATACTACATGCTTATTTGGCGGAGTGGAGTTTTTGGCTAAGTTTGCATAAAGCCAGTTTTCTCCTATCACTTTTGTAAAACAAACTTTTCTTTTCAAAAGGGTGGCAACATTGGATTAAGATCCAAGCACCACAAATACTGTTCACTTGGTCAAATTTTACTTATTGAAATTGATGATGAGATTCTTCCGTCAATCCTTGTCCAGCTGCTCATAGTTGTCCATAACCGGGGACACGGCTAAGATCTTAGTTGTTGACTCTGCAGAGGTTGTGCACTTTCACCCTTTGTCTTCAATTAGCCCAAACATCCTATACACCCGGAGTGCATCATGGAAAGGAGAGAATCGAGACGAAATCTTTCAGAAGCAAGAATTCAACCCACCGGCAAGACCCGTTCCACCTATAATTATGCTACATCTGCTTGTCAAGCCTGGGCTGAACCCTCACAACTTAGTTGATCAAGACAGAGCCCATATGTCAAAAGGCTGCACGGGAAGCTACTAAACTTAGAAGGACATAGTAATCTCTTTGTTCCTGGGTGGCCATCCGCAAGTGACAACCTCAAGTGGAATAACCCTTAGATAAGGGCCCCGAGGAAACACTCAACATAACCCAGTCTTACCACTTCCACCCAGGTGGTTCATTCATTAGTTATACTTAGGATTTTTCCTCAACATCTAGTAAAACAATTTGTAACATTGCATAGCACCCAGTAAATTCTAAGGCTATCAAAATAACCAGATAAAAGGGATGGCTACACACTACTAGGATAATAGCATAGCATAGTATAACTTAGTAAAATTTCCTATCATGCATACTACTAAAAATCAACTAATGCATATAGAAAATAATGGGTAGTTGATGATGTGTTACTTGCCTTGTTGTAGTTGGTGAAGATATCACACTCTCTTCACAAAAGATCGTTGCTCTCCGTACAATCTATTCATTGAAAACACAAAACCAAATAAACAAGCATCCTAACAAACAAACATACAAGTGTGGAAAACATACATAGCAACTAACATATCAAAAGGGGCTTAACTAAGTTGGTTAGGACAAGGTTTGGGTTTGAAATATTTATTCTTTCTTGGTTCCATACTCTTTAAGGGATTTCCAAGAGTTTACTTGGGATGGACTAGGTTGATCTTGTAGTGATCAAACTTTATTATAACCATACTTGTCGAGGAAGTTCCAAGAGTTCACTTAGAATCAACATATTACTTCTTCAACTAAAGTAATACATGCAAACACTTGGTCATATTCACCTTCAAAAATATTTGAGTGATTATGTTAGTATTTTCCATTGTGGTTAGGGTAGGCCTACTAACTTCCTCATCAAAGGGAAAATATTACTAAGTCTTGGGTTTTCCATTTGGGTCAATGGTTGGACAAAATAACTTGTTATTCTTCAACTTGTATGGATTTGCTTCTAGACCTCATGTGATTGCCTTCTTGAAGATCATCTTCATGCTTCTATTGTAGTCTTGTTCCTTGGATGGATTCTTCTCTTGGTCTTGATAAATTCTTCTGGGCTTTCACTTCACTAGTTGGTTTGGGTATGGAATGGGCACAAAATACCACTAAGTCAAGAGAAAGAAAATGAGAAGAAAGATAGAAAGAGAGGGGTAGATGTCTTCTCCTTGATTTTCTTCATACACTTGTACTTCTTTGAGTTGCTTCTAGTTGTGGAGTCCAAGTCTTCCCTTCAAATCTTATTCTTTGATCTTCCTTGTAGCTCTTCATGTTGCCTCCAAGTTGAAAATGAAGTCCCTCCTTCTTGTGCTTGAGTCTTGATCTCCATTTTGCTAACTTGATGATTTCTTGAAGCAAGAATAGGGGGATGGAGGAGTAGATAGAAAACTATGGTACTATTGTTTGAGGTTCACTACTTGGAAATTTTAGGGACTTGGTCTTGGATCCAAAAATGGCCACAAATGGTAGATGATGGTAACAAATTTCTAAGACATGGTGATAATGGATATTACTATGTTGGGTTTTTGGTCAAAAACATATGTCCATGGTTAAAGAGTGTCCAAAATGGTTAGGCACTAATTTCTATGGTTCAAGGTTGTCAAATGGAACAATTTTGTAAAAGGAACTATATTGAAAAATTTATAGAAATTAATCTATGTCAAAAAATACTCAAATAGACAACTTAATTCTAAATTCAATTTTAATTTGCTCAATTATTATTTTGGGACAAGGGATATGAAAGTACACATCCTAAGGTTTCCAAATATATTTTATTTACAAATTTTGGATTTGTAGAATTTGAATTATGCCAAATTTCATCAAATAAGCATATTTGAATTTGAACAGATTTAAGTTTGTCAAATTTGAATTTGGCCAGTTCCAAAAGATTCTAAATGTCAAGGGCTTTTCAAAAAGTCCAAGATTGCTAAATTTGGGCTTATGGATCAAAAGATATGATAGATCTAAGATGCAGGGACTAATCTGTAAAACTGCCAATTAATTCTAGCGGGAGAAAATTTTGAATTAAAGGCTGGGCCACGTGGCTGATCCTGATTGGGCCTGGTTGCTGACTAGATGCTGGCGTGGCCCACTGACTGGGCGCTGACGTGGTTAAGTGAACTGGATCTGGATCGTTAGATCCAGATCTAACGGTGGGAGTGCGTACCTCTTCACGTTATAATCTCGGCCGTCGAGATGATCCGACGGTGCAGACTGGACGAGGAGCTCGGGGCGGCCAGCGATGGAGATTCCGGCGCTGCTCCGGCGATCTGCGGCCTGGAAACGACACCGGCGACGCTCCCGCGGTTCCCCACACAGATGGATATGACGACGAGGGGCGGCGCGACGAGGGGAACCCGATGGTGAAAGTGGCGTGCTCGGTGGCTGCTTCTCGCGCCGGTGATGCACGGTTGGAGGGCGGTGCTGCCCCGGTGAACTCGGGAACAACGGCGCTGGCGTTTGGCTGCACAAGGAAACAAACAAAGGGGTCAGGGAGGTGCGCACGAGCACAAGGAAGAGAATGGTGGTTGTCTCGGTTGCCGGAAGTGGTTCACCTCGCCGGAATCAGTGAAGGGCGGGGACTAGGGTTTGAAGTCTGGCGACGAATTACAGGGCCACGGGGGCGAAATCGAGCCGAGAGGGAGAGGGGAAACAAAGAGGGGGTCGTGGGCTCTTTATAGGTCCAGAGAGGGGGGGGCATTCATGGCCATAATGGCCTGGAATCGAGGGGCGAAACTTTCGGCCATGATAGAGGGGTTTCCAAACAGAGGAAGAAGATGATGACGTCATGGGTGACGTCACCGATATTTTTCTTTTAATTTCTGTTTATTGAAATCTTTAATAACTTATGTTTTCTTGATCCAAATGACATGAAACAAAATTCTAAATTCTTGAAATTTCAAATACTTTCCAACAGTATCATTTTTGGAAACAAAATAACATATTTTATTTTTGAATTTTGGAAATTGGAAAAAATCCCTTAATAGTCACTTAATGTGATTTTAAATCAAAAATTCATAAAACATGGTTATTGATCAATCAAAATTTTAATGACATTCTAAATGTTGAAAACTTATTTTTGAAAGTCATTTCATCTTGTTTTCACAATTTTATATTTTGAAATATAAATAAAACACTAATAATACTTTAAGGTCATTTTAAAATTTAGAAAATAATAAATTGATGTTATTATCTAAATAAAATTTTAGAGACATTTTACATGTCATATATTATCTTTGGGAAGCCATTTTTAAACCATTTTCACATTATATAGTTTTAGTATGTGAAGGATTCACTAATAGTAACTTAATGTTATTCAATTAGTTCATATCAAATAATTTATATTGGTGATCAAATAAAATTTAGAATAAAACCACAAGTCATAATATTGTTTTCAAAACCCTCTTTTATGTTATTTTCCAAACAATGCATTTTATTTTCACACCTTCATGTTTAAAACGTGGAATAACAACTAAAAGTTATTACTAATAATTTTATTCTCATCAAATACTTTTAAGGCCTAGAACTTTATTAAGGTTTACAAAACTTTGATTTTTGATGCCATAAAATATCTTCAGATTAATATTGTAGTTGTAAACATTTTAGGTAAAGGTTTGTTAATAAAAGATATCCCCTTTATATAAAGAAACTTATTTTTTTTGAATAAGGTTTTAGGGTTTAAGGAACAAGGCCTAATTGGATTGGTAAACTCAATTTCATTGAAATATGTATTATTTTCTTTTGTTTCTTGCTTCTCATTTGGTTCTTGGTGACTTGCATAACATGAAAACAAAAAGTTTCAAATTTTTGTGATTTTTGAGTTTTCCAAAAATCAGGGATGTTACAGACTACCACCCTTAAAAGAAATCTCGTCCCGAGATTTGGGAAGGTTAGAAAGAAAGATTTGGGTAATTGGATTCCAAAACAACTGGGTGGGCTACCACCCTTAAAAGAAATCTTTTGTGGGTAGTCTAAATTCATTATATTGGAGTGTAGATTGATTTGAGATTAGCTTGAGTAGATCTTTCCTTTGTGGTAGAGGTGTAGACCAACATAGGTCTGTTGAACTACCTTTGACACTGAGGGGTCACTCTTTGGGTCAACCAAAAGACCAAGTTGAGAGGATTTAACATCATCTCATTATAATGGGAACACATTTTCTCAGACATTCATTGTGGTTTATTACACTCGAAGAACTTCTAGGGAAAATAAATTTATTTTCAACATAAAAGTTTGCCTAAGATTCCTTCTTTCAGAAAGTCATGTTTCCTTCCTTTTCCCTTTGAGGGCATCCATTTGCATAGTGTCCTTTATCTCTGCATTTGAAGCAAGTCACTTGGCTGATGTCTCTATAGACAGGATTGGGGTTCTTCTGAAGTTTCTTCTTCTTCTTTGGTGGAGTTAAATTGGCCATCATATCTTCATACTGCTGCCCAGTATACTCAACTATGTTGGTTGAAGGTCTGGGTTTCTTGTTGGGACAATTTCTAGACAAATGTCCATCTTCTTCACAAGAATAGCAATTCTTGGTGGAGTGTTTGGATGAATATGGATGTGGTGTAGTCTTGGCTCCAGTATCTATCTTGACATGGTCCATCTGAAAAGTATCCAGCTTGTGTTTTCCCTTCACTTCTGGTTTTCCTAAGTTCTCTTGGATTGCACTAAGCATTTCCATTTTGGCTTGTTGTCCAACTTGTTGTACCATGGGGTAAAGTGGACATTGTGTTGGAACATGTGTTGTCCCTTCACACAGAAAACAAGTAACTTGAGTGAAGTATCCTTCAATTGAGTTGTTTACATCACCATGGGGCCACTCATCCGGACAATCTTTGGAATAGTGTCCTATCTCTCCACAAGCTTTGCAGGCTTTGAGTGTTGAAAACATTTCTTCTTCTGTCTCCTGGTTATCCCTAGCTACCAAGGGTTGATGGTTTCCACTATTGGTCATGTTTTGGGACATCATGTGCCCCCGGAGCCATCTCCATCACCGTTGCTGACTCCCATGATGAGAAGGGAGTAGTTCTCCCTCGGGACTAAGGGCTCTACCGGTAGCTATGTGTTTCATCTCTCTCTCTCTCCCATGGTGTGATCTTTATGTGATCATGATCTTTGTAATCTAGTTGAATAATTAGATGTTACTCTTCATCTGTCATGCTACTCATGTGGTTTTTTTTATGAGATCTCCGCAGACACTTTGATCATAGTGTAAAGGTGACAGTGTGTGCACCGTGTGGTTTAGCATGATATTTCTATTTTGTGTTGGACGACCCTATGAAATTGTGGAGTTTGTTTAGTACTACTCATAGTGATAGCGTGGGGTTCCCTAGAGAGGGAATCCAGACTTGAGGAGTGATGTTACAGCCCTACGCATGGATTGGTGTTTGTTATCCGACCGGAGATTGGTTCAGAGTAGCATAGTGAAGAGAGATATTTATGCATTCAACTATGTTATTGTTGTTGAGAGTGTTCACTAGTGAAAGTATGATCCCTAGGCCTTGTTTCTAAGCATTTAAACACCGTTTACAATCAGTTCTGCTACATGTTTGCTTGCTGCCATTTTTATTTCAGATTGCTACTATCACTTACTATCATCCATATTACTTGTATTTTACTCTCTCTTCGCCAAACTAGTGCACCTATACAACTGACAATTGTATTAGGTGTGTTGGGAACACAAGAGACTTCTTGTATCGTAATTGTAGGGTTGCTTGAGAGGAACTTGGGTAATCCACTTAAGGGAAACTTGTTGTTGTTCTACAAACCCCATGTACTTGGAGGCCCAACACTGTCTACAAGAATAGAAGCGTGCGTAGACATCAGTAACCGGTGCGGCCCGTTAAGGGGTACTGTAAGATTCCTCAAGTAACGTATACATAATCCCACGAAGATTTGGGCTGCAACAGAAGGAAATTCCACATCAACAAGATTAGGAAAGAGTAGTTACTGAGTTGAAGTCGAAGTCTAATACATGTATAACCCTTGAGACCCTTGCTACATATATAAAGCACGGGAGGGGGTCACAACAGGGACGGACAACCCTAGATTCAGAGCTAGCCGAGATCTAATTTCCGGAGAGCACCCCGTGTAATCGACACTTTTCACATCATCGAAATAATATCGGCGGGCAGTAACCTGTTAAATCGAGTAGTCCATCAGCGCCCTCTTCCTTTATCAAACCCCGGGGATTGTTGAGTTCACCTCCTCGACAATGGGAGTAGCTAGGAATAGAAAAAATAACTTTCATACGAGATGCAAGAATACAAGCAAGTTCACAAGATGCAAAAAGGAAAGGCCGAACTTGTGCAATTCTCCGAGTAGGATAAAGATAAGCAAGTGAAAGAACCGAATAGACACAACTCCTCAAGAGAGGAGGTCGGTGGCTGTAGCCACCATGTTTGAGTGTGTACCTTGGCACCGTGAAGATATATCTTGGGTCCAAAAGTACTACTCACAATGGAACACAAAAAGTCACAAAATCACTAGATATGCAATGAATATTTAATTTACGCATAATAAGAGGAGTGTTCACTCATGAGTTGAGTTATGCTACCCCTATGTCCATGCCTACATCCAAACCTAATAACATTAATAATGAAAGTACTTATACAAGGTATCAAGTGAAGTTAGATGAATCGATGACATTTAGTTCATTCCTCAAAGCTTAAAATCTTGGTTCATCAAGGGACTTTGTGAAAATATCCACAAGTTGATCCTTGGTTGACACACATGAGATATATATATATATAACCATTCTCAACATGATCCCGAATAAAATATAGACGAATCTCGAAGTGCTTTGTCTTGGAGTGAAGAACGGGGCTGTAGGCGATCTAGATGGTACTCTTATTGTCACATAGAAGAGGCACTTTGTCGAAATTGACACCATAATCCTTCAAGGTTTTCCTCATCCAAAGCAATTGAGCATAACAACTGTCCGCGGAGATGTACTCAGCCTCAGTGGTGGAGAGAGCAATGTAATTTTTCTTCTTGGAAGACCAACACACCAAAGAGCGACCAAGGAATTGGTAACCCCCGAATGTTGACTTCCTATACATCTTCTCTCCCGCATAATCCGTATCCGAATACCGAGGAGCTGAAAATTTCAACCCTTGGGATACCAAAGACCGAAGTTTGGGGTATGAACTAAATATCGAAAGATTCGTTTGACCGCTTCCAAATGAATGTCTCGGAGAGGCTTGAAACCTTGCACATTTACTAACACTATACATGATATCGGGTCTAGATGCACAAAGGAAAAGCAAAGAGCCAATCATGCAGTGGTATACCTTTTGATCTACCTCTTTACCGTTAGGGTCGGGTTTCAAGTCAAGGGTTGTGGACATGGGAGTCTTCATAGGCTTGGCATCATGCATGTTGAACCTCTTGAGAATGTCTTGGGTATACTTGGCTTGTTTGATGAAGGTCCCTTCATGCTATTGGTTGACTTCAAAACCAAGGAAGTACTCAAATTCCCCCATCATGGACATCTCAAACCTATCGATCATTAGCTTTTAAAACCCTTCATTGAACAAAGTGTTAGTAGACCCAAAATGATGTTGTCCACATAGAGTTGGCATATGAACAAGTCACCTCCAATCCCCTCGGTAAAGAGGTTGGGATCGATTAAACCAACATTAAACCCACGATCTACTAGAAACTCTTTAAGGTGATCGTCCCGTGCACGTGGAGCTTGTTTAAGTCTATAGAGCGCCTTGTCGATTTTATAGACATGGTTGGGGTGGTTGGCATCATTGAAACCGGGAGATTTCTTGACAAATACTAACTCACTAATGGGACCATTTAGGACAACACTCTTAACATCCATTTGTTGTAACTTGAAATTATGATGAGATGCATAAGCAAGTAAGATGTTGATGGTGCAGATCTTGCACTCGTTGGGAGACCCCAAGTGAAAGGTATGATGAGCACAACAACAGTTTTCCCTAAAAAGAAACCAAGCTTTAATCGACCAGTAGGTGGAAGGAGTAACTTCAGGAGGTTGATGCAGTTGAGATGGTAGGGCGCACTACCGGTTCAGCAGCAACGTGGAACCTACACAACACAATCAAATCACTTTGCCCCAACGAAGCAGTGAGGTTGTCAATCTCACCGGTTTTGCTAAACACAAAGAGGTTAAACGTATGGTGTGGAAAAAAGTATGAGAATAGTATGAAAACAGTAGTAGCAGTGTGAAAACAGTAAATGGAGTGGTTGTATTATCAGTATGAGAAAATGGACCGGGGTCCACAGTTCACTAGTGGTGTCTCTCCATAGAAAATAAATAACATGTGTGGTGAACAAATTACAGCTGGACAATTGATAGAAATAAAGGCTGCACCGTAGTGCATGTGCAAGACATAAAGATTACTATGTGATTCATGCGGGCATTACAACAAAATACAAAGTCCAACATCCAACTGCATCTATGACTAATAATCCACCCTTCGAATATCATCTGAACAAACGTTGGGTATTAAGTTGCAAGCAACAGATAATCGCAATAAGAAAAGTGTGTAATGTAAACAATGTAAACAAAGTAAACATCGTTGTTTTGTCCCTAATGGCAACAACACATCCTCCATCCGTCGCGTTTCTGTCACTCGAGCACAGATGCAAAGGAGTCATGAACGCACTATCGAGCATAAATACTCCCTCTTGGAGTCACTAGCATCTATTTGGCCAGAGCATCTACTAATAACGAAGAACATGCAAGATCATAAATAACATATGCATGAAAATAACATGATAGATTGATAATCAAAATACATAGCATTCAACATTCATCGGATCCCAGCAACATAACATGTAGCATTACATAAAGATGTTCTTGGTCATGTAGGGCACCTCACGAGATCTAAACATGAGGAATAAAGTGGAGGAGACAACCAACTAGCTATTGCTACGGACCCGTAGTCCAGGGATGAACTACTCACGCATCACTTCGGAGGAGGGCATGGCGGTGTAGACCCCTCCGGTGATGGATTTCCCTCCGAGGAGGGTGCCGGGGAGAGCTACAGAACTCTCCCGATATCGGGATGACGATGAAGGAGGCCTCACGCGTTTCTCGGAAAAAGCGGGATATATTTAGGGTTCACGTATCGGGCGGGAGGGGGGGATAGGTGAAAGGGAGATGGCAGTGGATGCCCGAGGGGCCCACACCACCCCACGATGCGGCCAGAGGGGGGGCACTCCACCCTATGGTGTAGCCCCCCTCCAGGACTCTCTAGGACTCTGTGGAACCTTCGGGGTTTCTAAGACTTCCGGGTTTTGAATTTTCCAATTCCGCGAATATTTCTAGAACAACTTTTCTGAAACTAAAAACAACAGGAAACATGGAACTGGCTCTGTGGCATCTTGTCGATAGGTTAGTCCCATAAATCGATAAAATGACATAAAGTGTATAGAAAACATGTAGGAAATAACATGAAAACAACATGGAACATCAGAGATTGAGGATATGTTTATGACGTATCAGATGCGAATAGATTCAAGACGAGCTACATGAGCAAAGGTTTCACCGAAATCAACACATTCGACTTGAGAAAACCCTTGAGCTACCAATCTTGCCTTGTTGTGAATGACGATGCCATCTTTGTATTGCTTGTTTTTTAGCACCCACTTGGTGCCAATAACATTCTTGCAATCCTTGGATCTTGGAACTAACTTGCAAACCTTGGATCGCTCAAAGTTATTGAGTTCAACATGCATGGATTGAAGCCAATTGAGAGCTTCCAAAACTTTCTTGGGCTCACTGAAAGAGACAAAAGCACGAGCCTTGCTAAAATCCTCCAATTGCTTCCTTTAAACCCTTCCACAATTTGCCCAAGAATCTTTTCCTCCGTGTGACCCGCACGCTCAATATTTTCTAGCCTTCTCTTTGCTCTACGAGCTAGCATCTCCTCCAAAGTTTCTTGGATATATCTTGGGCATCAACTTCTTCATCGGAGTCATGTTTATCTTGATCTTGGACTTGATCATCAATGGGTGAAGGATCACCACTTGGTTGAGCTCTCTCAACAATGGGAGCATCTTTATCTTGGCCTTGATTGATAGCTTGGCCTTGTTCATTAGCTTGATGGCTTGGTGCATCTTCTTGGGTAGCTTATGTATCAATGGGTGTAGTCAATGGCTCCACTTGAGTAGAGCATAATCCTTCTACCTCCGTCATCCGGTAAACTTCAATGGGAACTATTTCACCAGTCCCCGTTCTTCTTATGACGCTGGGAGGAATAGCATCTCCTACAACACCATGATCTGTGAGCCCCCTTGGGAGCCATTATCCTCATAAAATACCACATCTATAGCTTCTTCAACTTGTCTAGTGGACTTGTTGTAGAATATATAGGCATGGGAATTTGTGGCATAACCAATAAAGATACCCTCATATGATTTGGTCTCAAACTTTGACAACTGTTTACCTTTCTTACGAATGAAGAACTTGCAACCCAAGACATGGAAGTAAGATACGTCCGGCTTCTTTCTCGTGAGAATATCATAGGAATTCTTGTTCAAGATCTTACGAAGATATAACCGGTTGGTAGCATAACAGGCGGTGGAGACGGCTTCGGCCCAATAATTATAGGGAGACGAGAACTCCGCAAGCATTGTCCTAGCCGCATCCATCAAGGTCTGGTTCTTTCTCCCCGCTACACCATTTTGTTGAGGGGTATAGGGACTAGAATACTAATGAGATATGCCCTGTTCACTAAGAAAACTCTCAACGGTGCAGTTCTTGAACTCCGAGCCATTATCACTCCAGATGGCCATAATGGTAGCATTGTGTTGGCGCTCAACCAAAGTGATGAACTCGATGACTCTCTTTTGAGTCTCACTCTTTCTCTTGAAGAAATACACCCAATAATATCTTGAGTAGTCATCCACGATCACCAAGCAATATTTCCTTCCTCTGAGACTATCATAGGATAATGGACCAAAAAGGTCCAAGTGAATAAGCTCGAGAATTCTTGTGGTTGAGATGTTGGTCTTGGTAGGGTGAAGTTCTCCATGTTGCTTTCAAAAAGCGCAAGAGCTACACACACGATCTTTAGGAAACTTAGCTTTCGTTAGTCCTAAAACATGATTGCCACTTTGAAGGTCATGCAACATCCTCATATTGGTGTGGGCTAACCGGCGATGCCAAAGCCAACCCATATCAACTTTATCCATTAGGAATGTCGAGGAACATGTGTCTCATTTAGAGAAGTCCACTACATACATGTCGCTCTCGACAAACCCAATAAATTCTACTTTAAGAGTTTTTTCCAAGTGACAATCACATTCTTTTTATATACTACTTATATAAAAGAGCAAACATGTTTGGATACATTTAATAACAGGCTCCGACCAATGGCTCAGATCGTCCCAATGTTGAGTTGAACCCAACACCAAAATCAGGACTGCGTACATCCTACTCAAACATGATCCAATCTGAAAACAATTCAGGATGTCCCTGACATACATAAGTTATTGCGACAAACAATTCAACATATTAATGGTTCGCATTAAAGACATCACACGACCAGCTTAAACGACATGATGCACATGATGTACGGTAGAGGATTGGGCGGTTTCTTTGTCCGACTCCATGTAGAATACGAGTTGTTGAGTGTGTGGCAATCCCAATTTGCTATTTCCTTGACTTGTGTTTACATAAAGTTACCTTGTGTTTACCTATGAGAGCTAGCTGAATCTTTACCTAACAATAAAAGCATTAAGGTTTCTGCCAAAATTTTCGTCCAACATGAATTTACCAATTTTCCCTCCCAATCTATTACGAATTTACAAAGACTGCCACCGCCTAAGTGAAATAAGGATTCGTTCGTTAGGAGCGATCCCTCTTCCAGACCTAATCCCCATGAACCGCTCCCCACGAGCGCCGCCCATTGCAGGGCTTGCATCGAAATCGGGCTCGCCGCCGCACCCATCGTCCTCCATCCATCCTCCGCCACACGAGCATGTAGCGTTGCCCCGTGCTAAATCGTCCCACATCGTGCCCTCCAAGCACAACAATCGCAGCCGGGCCGGTGTCGGTGTTACCAAACCGGGCGATCTCGCTGTTCGCGCCACCATCGCCCGGCCCCGACAACAGCCACTCCACTCACCGATTCCTCTCCTGATCGGCACACCGAAGATGAGGATGTGGAGTTGGCGAGCACGGGCTGAGCCTAGAGCTGGGCAAGGTCGGCATGACCTCCGACTCGCCCTGCCCTTCCATCTCCTGTCATCCAGACGCTTGGGGAGAGTATTGTAAGGTCATGGCGAGGAGCAAAGTTGAACGGGCAACGATGTCGCCTAGAGGGGGGGTGAATAGGCGATTAAAACTTTTCCGGTTAAGGCTTGCTAAATGCGGAAAAAAACTAGGTGATTAAATTAACAAGCATACAACCTAAATATTCTAGGGTCAACTAGGTGTACCAACAACTTATGATAAGCAAGACAAGTAACAAGGTGATAGCAAGATATATAACTTCAATCTCGAAGGCAATCACAATGTAAATTGCACAAGTAAAAGCTCGAGTATAGAAATAACCGAGGCACACGGAGACGATGATGTATTCCCGAGTTCCTCCCACAAGGGGAGTACGTCTCGTTGGAAGGGTGTGAGCTCCCCACAAAGGCCTACTCAACGCCACAAAGGCCTCACCCTATTCTCCGATGAACCCCGCCACAAAGGCCTAGTTCACCTTGCACTATTGGCAACCTTCAAACCCGAGGCACGCATCCACAACTTAATTGGAGGCTCTCGGTGTCACCACAATCTTGGGGCACACAGCCACAACTCAATTGGAGGCTACCAAGAATACCACAAGTCGTCTAGGGTCCAAGACCCAAGAGTAACAAGCTCACAAACTTTCAACTTCCACGAATCCTCGTGGAGAGAGCAAACCGATTCAAAAGGCAAGAGCACAAGTGCTCAAATCCTTCACTCTCAAATTCCAATAAAGCAACAAATGCTTATGGGGGAATAAGAGAGGAAGAACAATGGAGGAGAAACACCAAGAGCTCCAAGATCAAGATCTACTAGGTTTCCCTCACTAAGAAGAAAGATGGATTGGTGAAAATGTAGATCTAGATCTCCTCTCTCTTTTCCCTCAAAGATATGCAAGAATCATGGGAGGAATTGAGAGAAGGGCAAGCTTTCCAAGGTCAACAATGAAGGAGAGAGAGGGAAAAAATTTGTGCTTAGAAGACCTTACTCTTTGGGGAAGAAAGGGGTCTTTTATAGGTCCCCACGAAAAAGAGCCGTTGCAGGAAAAACTCACACCGGAGACTTCGGTGTGAAGACCGGAGACTCCGGTCTGAACCGGAGACTCCGGGCACTCTCCGGACCCTATACAGTGAGCGACTCCAAGGGAGCAACCCCTGGGGGAGTTTTTGGTTCGGAGACTCCGGACTGCACACCGGAGACTCCGGACTACTAGAGATTCCGGCCCTAAGTCCGGACAGTCCGGTCTGACAAAATCAGCAGAAACACCAATACTAAAACGTCCATAACTTTTGCTTTCGGACTCCGTTTTCGATGATCTTTGGCTCGTTAAGTTCGTAATGAAAAACTATACAAGATCATGCAGATAAACATCACTTCTTAATAATGGAAATTAAAACCAAATGTAAAAAGGTTTAACCTCTCTAAAAGTTACAACCGGTAAAACCTCCATCACCGAAACGAACATAACTTTTGCGAATGAACTCCGAAAGAGGTGAATCCAATTGGGTTGGAAAGATAACATCAAGGAGTATCCAAAGAAAAATGAATGGAGAAGTTACCACACATGGAAGGTGTGGAAACATTCTCAAAGCTGAACCGGATATTTTCACCACCGAAAACGCAACAAGTTTTTCTTACCAAAACCGTTTTCGATAAACCTTGTCTTGTCATGAAGATCACGACAAGCACCAAAACCCAAAGGAGACAAAAGAAAAATAAGAACCAAGAAAGATGATATGCCAAGCATGCAAAGGTTTGAGCTCTCCATAACGATTCGATCAAGTTACTCACTTGAGAGCCCCTCTTGATAGTACGACTATCTATCCTATAACCCGGTCTCCCAAAGACACGAGACCGGTAAAAAGGAAACCTATCAAGATTATACCTTTGCCTTGAGTATTCCACTTGAGATAGATGATGACGATCTTGACACTCTCAAGTTGGATCTTCTTTCTTGATTGCGCTTGCTAGCACAAACTCCGCTTGATGAAGACTTGCAAGTTGCTCCCCCATACACCATTATGGGAGAGACTAGCTCCCCCATACACCATTATGGGAGAGACCCTTCTCAGAAAATCTTCACAAGGCCACAATCTCCAAAAGGGTGGCAAGCATCAAGCATAGGATATCTTCTAGATGCTTCACTTGAGCTTCCACGTCAAGCTAGGTGACGAACACCGCTTGACGATGACATAGACCATGGGCTATATAAAATCTTTCTTTTGGTCCATGCACATGGAAAGATACCTAACCACACATAGAGATGCCACACACACATATATGGGTTAGATCACAAAGCTATATTGATAATTTCTTACCATACCATGAGATACATAATCCCACTCGGTATATCTTGTAGCTTTGTGTGTTGATCACTTGCTTGATCAACCTTGTATCTTTTCTTATCACTTCAAATGATGATGTCTTGAAGATGATAATGAAAGATCACCTAATCCTTTTCTTCAAGACACACTAGCAATAAGCTCAACTCAAATCATGACCATTCTTCATATAAATCCTTGCATATAACAATGGCCATCAAGGAAGCTAATAGAGTTCAACACATGAACTCCATTATTTCCTATGGACAAGATCTATAAGGATAACTCAATGCAAACATTAGTCCATAAGGATTGTCATTAATTACGAAAACCACATATGGGGGCACCATGCGCTTTCAATCTCTCCCATTTTGGTAATTGATGACAATCCCTTTTTACGAGGGTTTATATGATGAATTAAGCAACCATGCTACACTAAGAGCAAGGATGCAATAGCATGGAAAGGAAAATGCTTAAGAACGAAACTAAAGCATAAACCAAATTCCCTTAAACCCTCTAAACTTCTCCCCCATTGGCATCCATTTCTGAAATGGGCAAAAAGATTAGAAGGCCAATATAGTAAGAGCTCCCCCATAGTGTATGCATTCCTCATGATATGAGTGAAATCAAGTGCATATATCCAACTATAAATAGATGGAGGGAGATCAAACTATATTGAGGAGCCAAATATTTAGAAGCAAAGTCAAATTGAAGGATACGTTCACAAAGACGCAACCAACCAAAGGATCCGAAAAACCGATTGACCAAAATCAATATTAAGATAAGATCAACCAAGTGTTATAGAAAATCAAGAGGGAACTCCCCCAAGGTATATGCACAATGTTATATTTGAATTACTATATCGTGTGCACTACATGGAATCATCACTCCCTTCTAGATAATTTTGAACACAAACAAGAGCAAGAGAATATATTGGAAATGAAGCAAAGCAACTTGAAAATAAACAAAAGTTGAGCAATAAGATCAAGAAGCGACAAATAAAGACTTACTCAACCGAAATAGATGGGTGTGACAAGGAAGAACATTTTTACAAGACTAATAGGATGATAAAATCATCAACATAGTCTTTCAATATATGAGGCACATAGTGCATATCATGTCTTTCCAATACACACAAACCAACAAAGGATAAACACATAGGTCCACAAGCTTATTAAGATGCAAAAGGAATACCAAATGAAATGAAAAGCTTGTGCCTTTTAGGAACCACCAAGGAATATAGAGCAATAAAAGGTGGTCACTAAAAAAAATTCAATTAAAGATGTAACTATTGCCGTGTGTATAAGTTTCTAAGTGGACACCAATCACAAAGATATATATCCACAAAGAAACGTGCACACACAAAATAGGTACAAAGGTGAAGAACATGATATCCAAGAGAGGTTCATAAATATACCAAGAAGATTTTTGCTTGAAATCAAAGCACTAAGCTTAGATTAATCTTAAGGTGATATAGATGAACAATCAATAAACTCATCAAAGTATCACAAATATCACAAGGGAAAAGTGATAGTTAGAATGCTTCGAGAAAGGTAACGCATATCAGAAAAGATTCAAATGGTTTTTGAGAATTCATCAATATTGCATATGAGATACTTCAAGTAGAAGTGGCTAGATTAATATACTTGGGATTGGTGAATCATGAAAATGATTATAAATATCCCCATAGTATGTAATCATCCCGGCTTACTCATAGTTGCAATAAAGATGCTTTTGATAAGACATTTACAAGAACCAAATGAAATGCAAAAAAGGGAAATCATGCCAAGATGCAACCTACACAAGGTTGAAAGCTAGAAATGTATGCATGAGATAGATACTTGTTACCGAGACGCCATTGGTGATGAAGAGGATGCGAGTTTGATAATCATCGTAGCTTGACTCCTATAATACCATGGTGAGAACACCTTCCTTATGAATGGAGCAAGCAACCAATGTATCTCCATTGTACCTAAATACAAAATTCAAGTACAAAATGGTACCCAAACTCATTGGGTCCAAAGTAGTTAGAACAACTACAATACATAGGACAAACTCCACATAAATATGTGCATATTAATATGAATTTGAATTTCATGCACATCTTAGCCATTTAGGATTTGATGGAGTTTTATCCTATATATTGGATCAACGAAAGTAAGCATGCACAAAACTTTCAAGAACCAAAACAAGATACAAATTGGACAAAGAACCAATTAAACCAAGAAGCCACTCACAAGAGTGAAAAGAAAGATAATTGTCCCAATTATATCAAGACCCAAATCAACACATGATTGAGGAAATCAAATAGAGAAGATACCAAAAAAACATCAAAGAATAAACAAACCCTCTACACTTTTCATGATAGCACACAAATTACCAAGACGAAAAATGTTCGTCTTCCAAAGAGACAAGTCATTGGGATAAAATACAAATTTAAAGACAACAAGTGTTCAAACGCATATAGGATAGTTCTTCCAATAATAGTGTATTATTTATGATCTTGCATTTGAATACAAAATGAACACAATGGAATCATTACTCTCCATATATATTATTCAAACACTAGTCATGTTTAAATAAAATCAATTAGATGCAATACCAATTTAAAGAACGGTGATCTACTCAATGTAGGATAGCTTCCACAAGAATAGTGCAACCCAAAGAAGTATGACTTTGAACATAGGTTCACAAGTATGGTATCATTGCTTTTCCTACCAGAAGAAAGCACAAAACAAATTTTGAGTAGAGCAACGAAGACACAAGGGACTTAAACCAAACAAATCATTGGCAAGGAACAAGGAAATTTTAGAGCAAAGGCCAAAGTAAATATGATTAATAAACTTACCACAAATTATTATTACTTGTCAAAGACAAGAGATGTATGGAGATATTTCTCGGTGGTAGAAATTTTCACAATCATATTCACAAAACATAAGCATGTGAGAAAATATAGGAATAAAAAACATGCTTAGATAGATATTCTTGTAGTCTTCAAATAAAATCGAATATGCAAAGCACTAATAAACTCTCACAAACAAGATACCAAAAGAAGAGAGACAAAACACATTTAAGAAAACATGGAACTTGTTTGAGCAACATGCCACATAAGAACAAGATAACTAACAATATCAATTCTAGGTGGCAATACCTCACATGTTCACATTTTATAGGCTTGTAATATGCACATAGCTTATTACTCCCCCATAATGTGATAATCCATTTTTTTTAACAAGAGGCAAAGAAAATAAATCCAACTAGAGAAAGTTAATGGACATTTAGAAATTGAATTTCTCATGAAAATGACATACCACATAGAGACTAGATAATATTGATATATCAACACTAATTGGTATTCCTCATGTACAAACATTTTAGGATAGTAAAGTGAAAAGCATATTACTCCCCCAAAATGGGATAGTCTATTAATCTCCCAAAGAGCCAACAAAAATAAGAAACAATAGCAATGAAGGCTCAACACAAAGCACAAGTACATGAAGTGCAAGCCACAAACTCATGCTAGGTTACCAAGATGGGTAAGGAGTAAGCACATCATATACAAACACATGCTAGAGACAAAACTAAAATATGCAAGGGAGCATGCAACTTTCAATCAATATATGATTTAAATACAAGTTAACGCAAGGAGGACATTGGATAAGAGATATATATAATCCAAATGACTTGGCTTGAGAAAATATAATTGATGAAGATCCCTTAATTCTTCATGAGATAGCCAAGTCTCCAAAGCCCTCCAACAACACCTATTGATCAAGTTTGAGCTTGTTGGTCCCCAACCAAGTTGGGTCCTAAGAGGTTAGTCACAATAGGTTTGGCAACCCAAATGGTTCTTTTCTTGACACCACTTTGAGTACTAAGAAACTTGGCAAACACATTTCCCACATTATCCTTCCGAATGGAATAAACATCATCAACAAGGATAGGGTTGGATAATGTACCATTAGTGCATGAAGAAGCAAAGTGTCCCTTTTCACGACAAAGGTAGCAACATCGACTCTTTTCGTTCTTCTTAATAGGCTCCTCAACTTGAGGAGAATTTTATTGAGTCTTCTTAGGAGGTGGTCGTTGTTCAACTCGTGGTTGAGCATGAGATTGAACAAGAGGCCGCTTCCCTAGTTGCTTCTCACTTAGAGACTTCTTCTTCAAAGGGCAAGATCTAACACGGTGCCCTTCAATCTTGCACTTGAAGCAAATAATCTTGGCCGGATCTTTGGCTTGTTCTTGGCCCTTCTTATTGTAAACCATGGACTTGTTCTTGATATTGGAGTTGAATCCAAGTCCACTCTTGTCATTTGGAAGTCTTCGCACTCTCAACATATTGTCAAGGGTGGAACTCCCTTCATGACTCTTTTCCAAGTCTTTCTTCAATGAAGTGACTTGGGCCTTGAGCTCTTTAATTTCCTCTACATGGTTAGAATCAACACAAGAGCTAGAGGAAGTAGATGCTTCATTGTTAGAGAAAGAAGGCAAGGAAAGAAATTCATCACAAGATGTAGAAACGTTATGAGAGGATGAATTACTAATACGAGCACAAGTCAATATAGCATTACGAGAAGATATTGTGCTAGTAAGCACACGAGGCTCACAAGATGTTACATTTGTAGTGATAGCCTCCAGAGATAATTTTATCTTGGTATGGGATGCTAGAAGATCCTCATGAGACCTAGATAGCTTTTCATAACTTTCTTCCAATTTCCCACACTTGCTAGTCATTAACTCAAGTTGAGCCCTTAGCTTAACATTCTCCTTCAAAATAGATGCTTCAAAATATGTGGAGTTAGTAGCACAAGCCTCATTAGAAATAGAAGAAGACAACTTGGCAAGCTCATTATTCAACCTAGAGTTTTCCTCAATTAGATTAGCATTTCCAACAACAAATTCAACCTTTTCATTTTTAAGCACCTTATATTTATCATTGGTATGGTCACGTGCTTTAGTGAGATAGGATATTTGTTCATTATAGAGCTCCTCGATAGATTCAAGTTTCTCCTCAAGAGTAACTCGGAGCTCATACTCTTCCTCAAGAGAAGTAGTGAGGGATGCCTTCTCATCGGCATCACTTCTTTCAATCTCACCTTTGTTCTCAATAATTTTAGTGCTATAAATAGCAAAAGCTAAAATTTCACCCAAAGGAGTGATAGCTTTACTACCTTTAGGGAGATCAAGAAGAACCAACTCACCCTTCTCCATTAAAGAGACCTCATCCTCGTACTCTCCACAAATTAAATCCTCATCCTCATCATCACAAGATGTAGTGGGTTCCAAAGGTGGAGATACCTTTGAATCCTTATCCATAAGGCACATATGAGAAATGGATGGCGATGATGAAGAGATACTTGAAGCGCCATTAAGGTCCATGTATTGTTCCACCAAAAGGTGGGATTACTCTATATTGTTAGCCACACAAGTACTAGAGGAAATGGAAGCATTGTTTTCATGAAAACAAGACATAGGAAGCATATCATCATGAGATTTAGTTGAACAACTATTACATGATATGCAAGGACTATCAATACTAGCATGTATGGAACTTTGAGTGCTAGAAGATATTAAGTCCAAAGATAGATCATTACAATGGGATAGAGATGAAGTATAGTCAATAGCAAATTCACTATCCACAATGCAAATTCTATCACCACTCACCATATCATTACCTTGTGACAAATCACATGTTGGTGGAGTGGTGAAAGATGTGAACTCATCACGGACGGAAGTGGATGAAGAACAATCATCCTCAATAATGTTGGACACATCATATATATCTTGAAGTTTTGTCCATAGCTCATGAGCGTTCCGAAAAGGCATGATTGATTCAATAACTACATCGCTCAAAACGCACAAGAGACCATTAGATACAAGAGTATCGAGATAAGAGTTTTCCTCGTCCTCTAAAGATAAATCTTGAGAATTCTTTGGAGGAGGAAAATACATATCTATAATTCTCTTAACATACTTTGGACCCATGTCCGTAAGAAAATTAAGAATGCGAATTTTCCAAACATCATAATTTCTACCATAGAATATAAAAGCGGGATCGTGCTCTATTTCTCTAAACGACATTGTACGCTCTAGGATGTAAAGCCTAATAAAGAGAGACGAGGCTTTGATACCAATTGAACGGACAACGATGTGGCCTAGAGGGGGTGAATAGGCGATTAAAACTTTTCCGGTTAAGGCTTGCTAAATGCGGAAATAACTACGTGATTAAATTAGCAAGCATACAACCTAAATATTCTAGGGTCAACTAGGTGTACCAAAAACTTATGCTAAGCAAGACAAGTAACAAGGTGATAGAAATATATATAACTTCAAGCTCGAAGGCTATCACAATGTAAATTGCACAAGTAAAAGCTCGAGTATAGACCGAGGCACACGGAGACGATGATGTATTCCAGAGTTCCTCCCACAAGGGGTGTACGTCTCATTGGAGGGGTGCGAGATCGCCACAAAGGCCTACTCAACGCCACAAAGTCCTCACCCTATTCTCCGATGAACCCCGCCACAAATGCCTAGTTCACCTTCCACTATATATTGGCAACCTTCGAACCCGAGGCACGCATCCACAACTTAATTGGAGGCTCTCGGTGTCACCATAATCTTGGGGCACACATCCACAACTCAATTGGAGGCTCCCAAGAAGACCACAAGTCGTCTAGGGTCCAAGACCCAAGAGTAACAAGCTCACAAACTTTCAACTTCCACGAATCCTCGTGGGAGAGCAAAACGATGCAACCGATGCAAAAGGCAAGAGCACAAGTGCTCAAATCCTTCACTCTCAAATTCCAATAAAGCAAAAAATTCTTATAAGGGAATAAGAGAGGAAGAACAATGGAGGAGAAACACCAAGAACTCCAAGATCAAGATCTACCATGTTTCCCGCACTAAGAAGGAAGATGGATTGGTGGAAATTTAGATCTAGATCTCCTCTCTCTTTTCCCTCAAAGATATGCAAGAATCGTGGGAGGAATTGACAGAAGGGCAAGCTTTCCAAGGTCAACAATGGAGGAGAGAGAGGGGGGAATTCGTGCTTACAAGACCTAGATCTTTGGGGAAGAAAGGGGCCTTTTATAGGTCCCCACGAAAAAGAGCCGTTGCAGGAAAAACTCACACCGGAGACTCTGGACTAAAGACTGGAAACTCCGGTCTGAACCGGAGACTCCGGACACTCTCCGGACACTATACAGTGAGCGATACCAAGGGAGCAACCCCTGGGGGAGTGTTTGGTCCGTAGACTCCGGACTGCACACTGGAGACTCCGGATAGCCGGAGATTCCGGCCCTAAGTCCGGAGACTCCGGACTGACCAAAACAGCAGAAACACCAATACTAAAACGTCCATAACTTTTGCTTTCGGACTCCGTTTTTGATGATCTTTGGCTCGTTAAGTTCGTAATGAAAAACTGTAGAAGATAATGCAGAGAAACATCACTTCTCAATAATGGGAATTAAAACCAAATGTAGAAAGGTTTAACCTCTCTAAAAGGAACAACCGGTAAAACCTCCATCACCGAAACGAACATAACTTTTGCGAATGAACTCTGAAAGAGGTGAATCCAATTGGGTTGGAAAGATAACAGCAAGGTTTGATTGATGCCATTTTTATTTCAGATTGCTACTATCACTTACTATCATCCATATTACTTGTATTTTACTCTGTCTTCGCCGAACTAGTGCACCTATACAACTGACAATTGTATTAGGTGTGTTGGGAACACAAGAGACTTCTTGTATCGTAATTGTAGGGTTGCTTGAGAGGGACTTGGGTAATCCACTTAAGGGAAACTTGTTGCTGTTCTACAAACCCCATGTACTTGGAGGCCCAACACTGTCTACAAGAACAGAAGCGTGCGTAGACATCAGTATCCGGTGCGGCCCGTTAAGGGGTACTGTAAGATTCCTCAAGTAATGTATACATAATCCCACGAAGATTTGGGCCGCAACAGAAGGAAATTCCACATCAACAAGATTAGGAAAGAGTAGTTACTGAGTTGGAGTCGAAGTCTAATACATGTATAACCCTTGAGACCCCTGCTACATATATAAAGCACGGGAGGGGGTCACAACAGGGACGGACAACCCTAGATTCAGAGCTAGCCGAGATCTAATTTCTGGAGAGCACCCCGTGTAATCGACACTTTTCACATCATCGAAATAATATCGGCAGGCAGTAACCTGTTAAATCGAGTAGTCCACCAGTGCCCTCTTCCTTTATCAAACCCCGGGGATTGTTTAGTTCACCTCCTCGACAATGGGAGTAGCTAGGAATAGAAAAATAACTTTCATACGAGATGCAAGAATACAAGCAAGTTCACAAGATGCAAAAAGGAAAGGCCAAACTTGTGCAATTCTCTGAGTAGGATAAAGATAAGCAAGTGAAAGAACCGAATAGACACAACTCCTCAAGAGAGGAGGTCGGTGGCCGTAGCCACCATGTTTGAGTGTGTACCTTGGCACCATGAAGATATATCTTGGGTCCAAAAGTACTACTCACAATGGATCACAATAAGTCACAAAATCACTAGATATGCAATGAATATTTAATTTACGCATAATAAGAGGAGTGTTCACTCATGAGTTGAGTTATGCTACCCCTATGTCCATGAATACATCCAAACCTAATAACATTAATAATGAAAGTACTTATACAAGGTATCAAGTGAAGTTAGATGAATCGATGACATTTAGTTCATTCCTCAAAGCTTAAAATCTTGGTTCATCAAGGGACTTTGTGAAGATATCCACAAGTTGATCCTTGGTTGACACATATGAGATATATATATATATATAACCATTCTCAACATGATCCCGAATAAAATGAAGACGAATCTCGATGTGCTTTGTCTTGGAGTGAAGAACGGGGTTGTAGGCGATCTAGATGGTACTCTTATTGTCACATAGAAGAGGCACTTTGTCGAAATTGACACCATAGGTTTGCCTCATCCAAAGCAATTGAGCATAACAACTGTCCGCGGAGATGTACTCAGCCTCAGTGGTGGAGAGAGCAATGTAATTTTTCTTCTTGGAAGACCAACACACCAAAGAGCGACCAAGGAATTGGCAACCCCCGAATGTTGATTTCCTATACATCTTCTCTCCCGCATAATCCGCATCCGAATACCGAGGAGCTGAAAACTTCAACCCTTGGGATACCAAAGACCAAAGTTTGGGGTATGAACTAAATATCGAAAGATTCGTTTGACCGCTTCCAAATGACTTTGTCTCGGAGAGGCTTGAAACCTTGCACATTTACTAACACTATACATGATATCGGGTCTAGATGCACAAAGGAAAAGCAAAGAGCCAATCATGCAGTGGTATACCTTTTGATCTACCTCTTTACCGTTAGGGTCGGGTTTCAAGTCAAGGGTTGTGGACATGGGAGTCTTCATAGGCTTGGCATCATGCATGTTGAACCTCTTGAGAATGTCTTGGGTATACTTGGCTTGTTTGATGAAGGTTCCTTCATGCTATTGGTTGACTTCAAAACCAAGGAAGTACTAAAATTCCCCCATCATGGACATCTCAAACCTATCGATCATTAGCTTTTAAAACACTTCATTGAACAAAGTGTTAGTAGACCCAAAATGATGTTGTCCACATAGAGTTGGCATATGAACAAGTCACCTCCAATCCTCTCGGTAAAGAGGTTGGGATCGATTAAACCAACATTAAACCCACGATCTACTAGAAACTCTTTAAGGTGATCGTCCCGTGCACGTGGAGCTTGTTTAAGTATATAGAGCGCCTTGTCGATTTTATAGACATGGTTGGGGTGGTTGGCATCATTGAAACCGGGAGATTTCTTGACAAATACTAACTCACTAATGGGACCATTTAGGACAACACTCTTAACATCCATTTGTTGTAACTTGAAATTATGATGAGATGCATAAGCAAGTAAGATGTTGATGGTGCAGATCTTGCACTCGTTGGGAGACCCCAAGTGAAAGGTATGATGTGCACAACAACAGTTTTCCCTCAAAAAGAAACCAAGCTTTAATCGACCAGTAGGAGGAAGGAGTAACTTCAGAAGGTTGATGCAGTTGAGATGGTAGGGCGCACTACCGGTTCAGAAGCAACGTGGAACCTACACAACACAATCAAATCACTTTGCCCCAACGAAACAGTGAGGTTGTCAATCTCACCGGTTTTGCTGAACACAAAGAGGTTAAACGTATGGTGTGGAAAAAAAAGTATGAGAATAATATGAAAACAGTAGTAGCAATGTGAAAACAGTAATTGGAGTGGTTGTATTATCAGTATGAGAAAATGGACCGGGGTCCACAGTTCACTAGTGGTGTCTCTCCATAGAAAATAATAACATGTGTGGTGAACAAATTACAGCTGGGCAATTGATAGAAATGAAGGCTGCACCGTAGTGCATGTGCATCACATAAAGATTACTATGTGATTCATGCGGGCATTACAACAAAATACAAAGTCCAACATCCAACTGCATCTATGACTAATAATCCACCCTTCGAATATCATCTGAACAAACGTTGGGTATTAAGTTGCAAGCAACAGATAATCGCAATAAGAAAAGTGTGTAATGTAAACAATGTAAACGAAGTAAACATCGTTGTTTTGTCCCTAATGGCAACAACACATCCTCCGTCCGTCGCGTTTCTGTCACTCGAGCACAGATGCAAAGGAGTCATGAACGCACTATCGAGCATAAATACTCCCTCTTGGAGTCACTAGCATCTACTTGGCCATAGCATCTACTAATAACGAAGAACATGCAAGATCATAAATAACATATGCATGAAAATAACATGATAGATTGATACTCAAAATACATAGCATTCAACATTCATCGGATCCCAGCAACATAACATGTAGCATTACATAAAGATGATCTTGGTCATGTAGAGCACCTCACGAGATCTAAACATGAGGAATAAAGTGGAGGAGTGTGGTGACCCAGCACACCACTGCATGTGTAGTGCACAAGTCGGTGATATAATACTCATAGAAGGACTTATCCGTGAATACTATATCTCTCAGAGTGGAACAACAGAAACACAGCGGGTCCAAGCAAAGCTATAGGATAAAAACTTCATTACAAAATATTGAGAATCTCTTTGATGAATCAAGAAGATCTCTTGCAAATGAAACATCAGAAGAAGCAATTCGAAGTTCCAAGCTGGAGAAGAACTCTAGCTCAGGACTAATCCACTACGGCTGATGTCAGCCCTAATCTATGGCTTGTAACTACTAAGTCTAAGAATAGTCTCCACCTACACCTTGATAGCTTCTCCTCCATCAGCGTTGTTGATGACGATGCTTCACGATGACGACTTCCATCAGGCTTCAACTCTAAGCAGGGGGTCAAACGGGAACGAATGAGTAACGAGTGTTACTCAGCAAGTTCATGATATATAGTGGGTAGTTTGATGCACTAACTATAGCTTTAGACTCGAAAGAGTCATAAGCTAATGCAAGGTTTTGAAAATCTTTCTTCAAGAGGTTGCTTTTAATTCTGAAAACTATGCCCGCCAGATCTTCACAGGATTAGAACTTTCATGGAGTTGCCTTTCCTGCGGCGTTCGCAGTTCCTTCCAGGAACAAGGGGTAACATGCCACATCCTTTTACACTCTGCAGAGGTGCGTTACTTTACCCATGGACGACCAAGACCATGTTGCACAACCAGGTGTACATTCCTGTCCACTCCCACTTAGGTGTGGGGCCCGGTTGTTGGTCCAAGCCAAACCGTGCTTCTCCGCACAACGCATGTCCACCCATTTCTGCCAGCAGGTTGAACGCCTGATTCCACCCCTCACGATGGATATGTACGCGCCCCTGGCAGACCATCATAGACCCGCAGAGTCCGTGGAAATTAAGGGATCCCACCCATGTGCATGTAGTCCCGCACTACCTACGCGAGAGTACAGCGTATGTCTCTGGCAGCCCGTTGACATGCGAACGAGAAAAGTATCACAGCTGACTTACTCCCCCCATAGAAGACCCATGGTTAACGCGAATTTACGGCGCAAGAATCCTGACGGCAGTTGTTGTTAATTCCTAGGTAATACGTTCCCATGCAGATGGAACCTTCCTTTGACCTATTCATCTTACCATGGTTCCATCCGCCCACCAAACAGAACACTACCACTCGGGTAGTCATTCAATTAGTCATATTATTATAAAAATAGGATCATGCATTCTTTTGAGAGTAGGTGATAATACGATAGGGTTTTTGCAAATAGTTTGTTATGAGATACTGCAAAGGATATGAGCAAGTGATGAACTTGCCTGAGATTGAAATAACCATAATAATTCATGTCTTTGGGTTCAAGGGTCTCGTAGGAAATACCGACATCTGAAAGGTAGCAAAGTAGTCCCGGTAAGGACTACTGAAAACACTGGCAAGATGATGTAATGTATAATAATGAGATGCATCGTGAATTATCCTGGAAAATACCCCAGCTTACGAGTGTAAGCTACGTTTGAAACGATAAGTTATATTATTTGACTTAGGGTGGTTTCATTACCTTTCAAGCGATGTTTATTTACTTCTTAAGGTGTTGATAACAAGTGGAGTTGGTAATTCATAAATATTTAGGACTTGATATGATTTACTTTATTATTAAACCACTTTAGAATATTTAGGAGTTCTTCACAATTACTCCTTTATAGAAAATATCATTTATATTATCTCAGATAATACTTTTAAGGAATTTATAACAAGACCTTCAATTTAAGTCATTAATATCACTACAATTGAGAAAATAATCAATAGTTTAGAAAAGTAATGAAGTTATTATTTCATACACTTTCGTCAATTTTTAAGTGATTAGTTATTCAAAATATTACTTATGAAAATTTAGTAATTTCTTTTAATGACAAAAGATTTGACCAATTTTAGAAAGATGTAATTGAGCAACAAGAATACTTCAAAAATCATATTTGTACCTCTCACATAATAAACCACTCTCCGGTGATTTTTATTCCATTTCAAATTAATTTATAGATAGTTCAATTTGGAATTAAATTCTTTTAAGGAATTATTTATGATTCATTTTAAAAGGAAAAATGATTAGTTAATTGGACCAAATTGTTTAAGTCCTGATGCGTGGTGGCCTAGTGGACACACACACGTACATAGGCTGGTCGTACAGGCAATGCTCATATGTACGTACGGGTACACAGCATATCGATCCCCTTCCTTAATCTCTCTCTGTCTCGACTGCTCCATCTGCTCTCGTTCCCCTCAGGCTGCTGTGATGCCACGGCCACCCCTCTGGCCGCTGCACGCCGACTCCGGCGCCTTTAATCGCCGGCGTCTCTCCGCCTCGACCTCCTATGCAAACTCCAACCACCGATTTAATTTTCATCGCCCCTACCTCGCAGGATCCCTAGCCTCAGTCGATTTGGTCGCTCGCGCTGCTCCGGCCGCCGCCAGCCAGCACTGGCGCTGCCGCGCCATGGAGTTGCTCCGCCCTTCTCTCCTCTCCCACAACCGTGGCTCTCCAACCTCTCCAATCGAGTTCGCCAGGGAACCCTAGCCCTAGCCATGGCTAGCTTGGTCGCCGGCTCTGTTGATCCCCGCCGCCGTGACGCCCTCCACGGTGACAACTGCCGCCACCCAGCCTGACGCTCCCCTGCGTCCGTGGTTTCATCTCGAGTCCCTGCTCGAATAGACCATCCTGGTCTCTTTCTCACTCTCTCACTGGCGGTGGTACGATAGTGGTCTGCAATTGCGCGGCGAGGATGTGTGGTGGTGCGGAGACAAGATGCTGATGGTGTGGCTCGACACAGGTGATGCGCCGCTGCTGTGGTACTCCCTGTGCCGCCGTCGCTGCGGTGATGCCGCTGCTCCAATCTCGATGCCGGCGGGACGGTGTTGTGTCCGCAACCCTGACATCGACTAGGTCGTCTACACTGCCTCGGCTACACTTCCTCGAGGTGAAAACTCTCCTGTTACCGGCCATCGAGCCGATGACCCGTGTTGGATGTTTTCCCGAGATGCGGTGGTGGTGACGATACTATTCCAGTCCAGCCCTGTGAGGCACTTGATATATCTTTAGGCTGTGTTGTGTTGTGTGATTAACTGAAGAAAATCCTCATTTTGGTTAGTGAACACTAGTTGTGCAGTACTAATGACTTAGTTGTGTTGTTATTTATTTGATGGGGAAAATACCAAGTAGACTTGATACTTTTGTTTTAGATGATTACTTAATTATTGACGGTTTCTAGTGAGCAACATATCAAGCGTATACATAATATATTCAGTTCATCGTGTTTGTGACATGCACAAAGTTCTTGCTCTATATTATTTTCTTGCCTAGATTTGATGCCTACATGGTCTGGTAGTGTTTATGGTGTGGAAATTATCTAGATAGGCATCGTTGGATATACTCTTGATTTGGTTGATGTTTCTCACGATTTAAATATTATCCTTGCTTGTTCTCAAGTTGTATATGCCCGGAAATTATGTAAGTGGGTCATCCCTGCATACTTGCTGCTTTAAACATTTCTGGGCAGCACCAAATATCTGTACAGCAACTTATACACTCATGTTGCTTATATGCTTTCTATGCATGATTTGATACATGTGTAGGTGCTGTGAAATATCTCATCGTGT
Organism: Alopecurus myosuroides; assembly: GCA_028641055.1. Lineage (NCBI taxonomy): Eukaryota > Viridiplantae > Streptophyta > Magnoliopsida > Poales > Poaceae > Alopecurus > Alopecurus myosuroides. The sequence goes on along the minus strand of CM054058.1, from coordinate 437,601,544 downwards.
TGTTGGTGCTCTAGTTTCTGATGTTTGATAGTAAAATCGTGTGCAGTTGGATGTGATCTAGGCCCTTGCGACTCTTGTTGTTAGGGACCATGGCCCTGATGTTGCCCTTGTTGTTTCTGTTGATTTATTGACAGCTGCAGCAATTGCCCCTGTCTACTACTCATGTTGGTGTTACTCTAAACCATTTGGTCCGAGATGCCCTAGCTGGTCCACTTGATGGCTGTGTTAACTGAAGAAAACGATGGCCCTTTGATTCTTATTAATCTTGAATTTTCTTGGTAAAGCCATCTAGTGTAGGGTTGTGCTTGAGGTGCCAAATCCAATGGGTTTTGCGCCCAGCTACTTCACTGGTGAAGATGCTTATGAATTCCCTATGGACTGTATATTTTCTTCTCCTAACTATTATGCCCATGTGCTAGCTTGTCTGACATGAAAATACCGGAGGTAACCCACTAGGATGTACCCAGGTGCTCTTCATGCACAACAGGTTTAGTATTTTTGGTGTAATTTACAGAACAGATAATCGCCCCTTTTTGCTATAAAACTGATACGCACAGATGATACTTGATTTTAGTGGACCAGGTTTGTGATGCAAAGACTGAGACCTACTTTTGTTAAGAACAGATGTTTGCTTGTCATATTTTTATTCCCTAGGATGTAAGTAGCATAGCATCTCTATGCTAGACTGAGGAAAATAAATCCCAGCCCACTATCTGTGCATAACTTAGCAAGATCCCTTGCTAGGATGTGTGTAGATATCACCTTTTGGTGTTACTGTTGTGGCTGTGATTTCCTGATGGATCTTGGCTTCTTGATCCACTTCCCCTTGAGCTATTTCCCCTGCTCTGCTTGTGATCTTGTTGTTGTTGTGCTTCAGGCCTGCTCCTCCAGCTCCTAGCTTGGCCTTGTTCCGTACTGTTCTTGCTGGCTTGCTCCTCCAGCTGCAGGTTTGCACTTGCTCTTGTCTTGGTCTATCCCATGTTGGGCTAGATTTTCACAGGGATCTGGTGGTCTGGATGGCTGAACTAGGAAGTACTTGGGTGTTTTGCTGGGACGCTGTGAGCCGAGAGCTCGATCTGGTTGTGTGGAAAGTGAAGTGGTGCTTTGCTCCTTCACTGTACGGCAACATTGATTTATCTATGCTTGCTATGGTCTTGACAACACAGAGGTGTGCATGGTGGTGTAAGCTGTGTGCTTGTCTACGTTGCCTAGGATATTTCCTAGGAGATGTGCTCGGGTTGCCCTTGGTCTTATCCTGGTGCTATACTTATTTTTGGACTTGACACTTGTAATCCTGATACTTTGATGACTTGGCCAATGAGGTTGTTCTGAGGCTTATAACTAATATGAACAGATACTTACTTGACTTAGCCTAATCTCAATGATGCGATTAGCAGTGCACCTCACTGCCTAGCTGAGAGTACTAATCCCCACTAATCTTCTTTTTTACGTTTCTTTGTTTTTCTTGTTTATTTTGCAGGACCAGAAGATTAATAGAAGACTTGGAGATTTGCAAGAACTAGATTAGGAACTTCTTTTTGTAATTGTTCATTTGTAGTATTCATCTGTAAGTTTTTACTTGTCTTTTCTATTTATTGTAATTTGTAATGACTTTGTAAAATTGTGTTATTATCAATAAAACTTATTGTTTTTTCTATTAATAGCTTCTATTAATGAATTTGAATTGAATTAATATTTAATTATTAAATGTTTCAGAATTATTTAATATTAAATTATTCCAATTATCAAATCATTCAATTTGAACTCAAATTCTAGTTAAAAACATTCTTTTGTTTCAAGTGTTGGAGTGAATCCCTCGGATCCAATAACACCAGAGGTCATGTAGAAATTTCACTCTTTTCCGATATTGGTCTCTCTCTCTCTCTCTCTCCACTAGAATATAGATGGAACCTCGATCACTCCAGGGTCAAGTATTTGCGAATAAGTCTCTAGTTGCCACTTCTTGTCTGATGATGTCGTAGAGTCAGTTACCAGTTTGTTCTTGAATAACTTAACCTAATGAAACTCCAGTGTTTAATGCCCTCAGAAATAATCTGCTTACAAGATTGATCAGGTCATGTACTCAAATTATTCTTGTATGACACCAAACACCAGGATTTCACCCCTCTCAGTTGATATCTTCTTATCTAGGCTCCCTCCTGGTTTGCTTCTCTTGTAGCCATGGTCATGCAGGTATGTAGACAAGAGTTTGGAAAGATCACAGACAGTGATCAGGGTTTAGTATTGATTTAAGAAGGTTTGTTTCCTCGTACAGATTCATCCTTCGGGACTGATGAGATCATCCCGTTATACATGACTAACTTGCAGAAGTAAGATCATCAACTTTGTTTTGGATACTCACCCCTCTTCGAGTTCGAGATACCTAGTGAATTATCCCAAGTCACTTATAGACTCGAGGTTTGACTTATTGAGAGTTAGTGTTGGTAATAACCAACTATGGTTTGTGTAACCAGATGATTTGGTTTCTTAAGATACTTGTTATAAAAATCATTCCAAATGTACTCCTGACTAGATAAACTAGACCTATTTCATCATGTCAAGTGAAACTTTGGTCACTTTGATTCGTTTAAACTTTCACGCCAAAATTTCCCGTACTTTTAGATGCATGCTTTGCAAATGCACATATTATATTTAGATCCTTATAACCTCCCAAACACTGGGATGTTACAGTATCTCCCCCTTAACAAGAACTCCGTCCCGAAGTTCAACCTCTCTCACGTAAAGATAGGTAGAGAGAACTTCTGTAGACCGTTGAATCTTCACAACTGTTTTCTTGTCTTGACCTTGGCATATGTAGCCTCTTGTCGGGATTGTTCACCTTCCACTGTCTTGCGTAATGATCTAATAATTTGCATGTCATTATGACAACCTTGTTTTGTCATGAAGCATTCCTAATGGTCTCACGAAGAACACGTGGTATATCCACCATATATTAGATACCAAGTTTCATTCTTCGATGAATAGGTATGGTTTCCTATCCGTCACAACTTTCTAAAGAACATTGGGTACATTCACGAGGTGATGAATAACCAATCAGATTCTTCCGGTACAATGGGTATTGTCTATGTTTATGACTCCATTTGGTTCAATCTAATGGTCTCAAGAGGAATATTGTTCAAGGAAACTTGTACAATGTAGTGTACATTGACTTAGACTCACTTATTAGTGAAAATATCTTCGAGTTTCCTCGAGTTTTAACTCTTTCCTATAGGTTACTATAACCTATTCCACTAGTTACTTCCTATGGTCCTTCTATATCTTTGGGTTTTGACTTCTATGGGACAACTCTATAAGTTAGCTTATCAAACTTCTACATATTTCCTTCTAGGATATAACTACTCATATTATTTTCTTGGCATCACTTGTGGTATATCTCCATGTGTTGATGAATTATGTCACCAACTCCACACAAGATGTGGACTATGGTCCATTCCCGTCAGTGGCTTTATTGACTTCTGCCTTCTTGACTTCTGGGTCTTCCCGAGCTTTTGTGGTTGTATCAATTTGCTGATAACTCAGACCGCTCTCATACTAATCCTATACCCTATAGACCAGTAACATCAAGATAGAACTCAATGTTTGCACATGCATATGCACATCAAGTTCAATCTTCATGTACAGATCTAGTCAATCAAAGATCCAAATAAGATGCAGTAAATCCCAAATGCAGTTATCACTCATGCATCAAAATCCCGTGAAATAAAAGTACTTAGAGTAAAACATCTCAAGTACCAAGGCTCTTAAATGCTATACACTACAAGTAGGTATATATTACCTTGTAATCCTATTCTACACAACCACTCTTTGCCTAGGTAATTACTCCGATTGCATGCCTTACTGCAATGGAATAAACCAAGACAAAATGATCCTATAGTAGTTGTTGTCTAACTTAGTTCCATATAGGACTATGTACCATGTAAATTGATTTACTTCATCTTGATTATGATAAGCTTCTCATAGCATCTGTTGATCCTTCGGGTTGTTGATCACATCGTAGGAGTAGTAATGTAGCTTCCATCAATTCTTATGCCTTCTACTAATTCTATACTATACTAAAATGATTCACCTCTAGACGTGATAACTAAGGATATGGTGTGTACCCCATAGTTACCATGGTCTAATGACTCATGATTCTTAAACATACCTTATCGATACTTCCTATGCTTACTCTATACTAGGTTCTACTCCATCCTTGTAACATCCCAAGTCTGAAAAATAGCCATTAGAATGTTTTGCTCTCTGTTATTTTATGTTTTGCATCATGGCATCATGTTGATTGCAATTGTTTTGTTTGTTTTCCATTTGTTATTCTCTGTTTTGCTTTGTTTTCCAACAGTTTTCACTTGTTTTCCTTTGTTTTCTATTTGAATTTCAAACCAAAATTCAAACCTTTTGTTTCATCCTTGTGATGTTACAATTTCTAAAATCATATTTCAAAATAAAACAATCAATTGTTTCCATTAAAGTGAGATTCCAAAACTGTTGTTTTGTTTCTATCAAAAATTCATTTAATATCAAACCCTTTTCAAATTCAATTATGATACTCTTCCAAACAACAACCATGTTGAAAGTTATGAAAATTGCAAAACAAAACTCTCCAAATAAAATGGTTCAATTAACACTTCCATTTGTTTCCATGAAATAATAAAAAAGCTCAACTCTTATTTGTTATTTAATAATCCACCTAATATAAAATTGCATTCAAAATTCAAATTCAAATCTTGTTTGTTTCCAATTAAAAGCATTTGATCACCCTATTCAAATATTGTTTTCAATAGTTGAAGTTGATGTAAATTGCTTGTGAATAACATTCCTTTTATCAACCACCCTAATGGCAATTTAAATTTCAAATCAAGTCATAATGGGCATGTTTCAAATTGTGGGTTTAAAAATCAAATTCTTGCAAACTATTAACTCCATTAATGTTTGCATAACTGCTTGAGCTTATTAAATAAAATTTGTTATTTCCAAAAATTCCAAATCAAACCTTATTGAAATTCAACTACCCATTTAAAAATTCAAACTAATAATTCAAAGTTTTGAATTAATGCTAACATTTGCTTTCATTTTCTGTTTTTGAAAAGTAATAAAAATATTTAATAAAATAAACCCCTCCAAATTCTATCCCTTTTTTCCTTTCATCCTTTACAAAAAAAAAGAGAGAAAGGTGAAAAAAGAAAAATCAAGAGGGAGAGTTGGGCTGGGGGGAGGCAGCCCACTCTAGGCAACCCATCACTCAAGCCCACCCCACGTCGTCTCCTACCTCACGTCATCTTCTGTACGAACCTCCTCTGTACCGATCGATCATCCCCTCCTCCATCGGATTCACTGCCGTACCATGCCCCTCCCTCCTTAAAACAGCCACCCCTCTGCCCTAGCCTAGCCCAGCCCTAGCCTCCTTCCTCCACAGCGCCGCCACCTTCTTCCTCTTCCTCCCCTCTGCCCTCCATCTCTCTGCAACCTCCCTGTACTGCAACCTGTACCTCACCCGAAATACCTCCTCCTTGCTCCGGCGATCGGCGGCGAGGGAGCCCCCCTCCGGCCGCGGTGAGGGTGGGAATGGAACCCCCCGGCCGTGGGCTCCCTCTCCATCCCCTCGGCTCGGGCCGGGAGGCCCCCCATCGCCGGCGCCATCGCCTTCCGCCGCCGGCGACCACCTGCTGCTCTCCCTGCTCCGCCCGAGTCCCTGCCTCGACCGACCCCTCCGTCCACTCGGGTGAGCCCACCTCCTCCTTCCCTCGCCTCTCCTCCCTCATCTCCCCCATCTCCACGCCACCCCATAGCGACCACCGCCCCGGATATGGCCGCCGGCGACCGTCCCTTCCGCCCTGACGAGTTACAGCGATATGTACGTGTTCGGTTCAGTTTCAGAAATTCCGCCAACCACACCTCATATTCCCCGATCTGCATCTCCTAGCACAACCGAGCCACACCACCCCACTGGTTCAGGTCCCTGCGCGCAAGCCAGAGGTGGGGGGATCGAATCCCAGGCCCCCCCACTCTTTTTGCTCCTTTTTCGTTTAATTTCAGTTAACCCGCAAAACACACCTTATCCACCCCCGAGCCCCTTCTCTGTCACAAACACAAGCCTGCCCCACTGGTTAGCTCCTTGTGCGCGCAGCAAGAGGTGCTGGGTTCGATCCCCAAGCCCCCCTTTTATTTTCTGCTGTTTTTTTTCTTTTCTGCTCGAAATTCAGAAAAGCAGATCTGAAACATTACTTGTAAAATCCATTAAAAATTGAATCTTGCTCCAAATTGAATGATTCAAGTTTCTGTGGATTCAAATTTTTGTTCTCTTTCTACTAGTAACAAAATTGCAACATGTTTCTGTAATACTTTTTGCCCTAAATAATTAATTACTGAAAATGCCATAAAAAGTGGAAACTTTGGAATTTCATAACTTGAGTTTGGCTCATCCAATTTAAGAAAATTTGGACTCTAAAAATTTGTATTAACAAACTCTACACATTGGTATTTTATTTGGGCACAATGGAATTAATTTTGAACATGTTTTCCTCTGTTTACTAAAAAGGGCAGAATAAAACTATTTATGGAAAATGGCATAATAAGTTCAATAATCACCCAAAAATTATGTTTGATAGCCCAAAATGTTCAATGAAACCTTTGCTACATGTTTTCAACCTTTTCGATGCAATTTGTTACTGTTTTGAATATTTTAAATTGGTGCAAAATTTGAAATCTTGTTTAATTCACTTAATTTTGCAAAATTCATAACTTGGGCATAAAAATTCCAAATTCCACAAACTAAGTATGTTTTCCAATCAACTTTTCATGTACTTTCCAAATATAAATTTTATTTGCTGTTTTGAATAATTTAAATTGCTGAAAACAACTGTTTCTTATGTATTGCATTTAAAATTGCCAAAATAATAACTTGCTCATTTTAAATCCAATTTCAACAAATGAAATATGTTTTCCATGAAAAATTAAACCACCTTCCAAATATAAATTTTGTTTCATGTTTTGAATAATTAAAATTGCTTAAATAATTTAAACCCTGTTTAAACCATTTAAATTTGCTAAATTCATAACTTGCTCAAATTAAATTATTTTTGAACATGCAAAATATGTTTTCAAACCATAAAAGTATAAATTTTTGAAATATGAATTTGGTTTAATGATTTGGACAATTAAAAATTCAAATAATGTTCATGTTTGAATTAAATTCATTTAATTCTTGCTTAAACTTGTTTAATTCATAAATAATTTATTTGAAATCCTTTTTCAACAATTGAAACATGTATTCCAACTAAAATCTTGTGTTCTTTTCAAGTATGAACTTTGTTATCTGTTTTGAACAATTAAACTTGATGAAAACAACAAATGCTTGTGTGACACCTTTAAGAAACCAAAATTTCTTAACTTAATAAACAAATTTCTAAACTTGGTAAACCTTATTTCAAATTGTTCCTATTGTTGTTATTTTGCTGTTTTCCTCTTCCATGCATCATGCTAATTCACTTACACAATTTGATTAGTTGTAGAACAATTAATTCAACCATAATTCATGGGCTTTTCATATGCAATCCAATTGCATGTGGGTCCATTTAATCATGTTTTATCTTGTCCACTAGTTTATTTCTATGCATCAATTAAATGGTCATGCATCATCCCATGTTTGTGCACTATGCCATGTTATTGATTGTTTATCTTTCTGCAATGTTTGTTTGCTTCTTCTCGGATACACGACGACGTTGAGACCGACGATACTTACGACACCCCTTCTAAGGATTTTAGCTCAGTACCAGGCTACTGGGTTTGCAGGCAAGTTATCACTCACATGAACCATCGTGTTCCTTTCAACATTGGATACCGATACTTTTCCGTTATCTATTCTGCTAGCCCTATGAATAGTTGTTTCTGTTACGAACCTATCACATGTATCCTTTAACCCTGATATTGCCTCACCTCCATACCTATAACCTTTTGTTTGAGCCCGTGTCTTACTAGCATGCTTAGGTTGTTTTGCTCGAGTCTGTTACCCGTTACTTTCTGTTACTATATTCCATTATGTTCTGGGGGCTCGATGTTTAATCAATCAATCATGCTAATGTTATTGTTAATAATAATTTGATGATAAGGCACCGGCAGGAGGCCCTTTGTGGTTTTGAGGCCTGCTAGTGTCGACCCTAATAGGAAAAGGGTCTTGTCTACTGATCCATGTTGAGCGCACTACCCGCATGTGGGAAGCGAGTATGGGCGCCCCCCTCAATTTGACTCGATTCGCATCTCGTCCAAATCGCCTCATTTAGTTCGGGTTTTCCATTTGCTGCATGCATGATCTTGCGAGCCCTTGGTACCCGGGTGGAACTTTCGTAGTCGGCATATAGGGGGACACGGTCTTAGAGTGCTATGAGGGTCCATTTTCTTCTGGGCTCGATTAGCCGTGCGCCCAAGGTGCTTTGGGCTTGATGCGAAGAAGAGTTGAGTTGTGTTGAGTGCCCCGCTTGGTGGAAGGGCCTTTCCATCTGGCGGGTTATTCATGCGTGTACGGCCAAATTGGTGCAACCCTGCAGGGATAAATCTTCTCGAGAAGCCGTGTTTTCCGCGGTTATGGATTACTTGGTGAAAGTACTGGCTAACAAGTACTCAGGACAACTTAAACCTAATGATTAACAACCTTACACCCAATGGTTAACAACTTGACTAGTAATAGGCTTATTGACACAATAATCTGAACCATCATTAAGTCAACTGTGTGAGTTATCCTCGGATTGCTTCTTTGGATAAGGGGCGAGATCCAGGATGGGTTTGTTTGGTGGTTAGCTATAGTTGGTTACGATACACGATCTTATCTCCTTTCTGATAGCCGAAAGTTGTAGTATGTTCTGTAGTTGGTTAGAGCAGCCAGTTGCAGCATCTTTTATATCCCCTTCTTTCCGTTGAACCCAAAGCATCTGTGCTTGGTGTTGACGGGTTACACTTTGGTGAATTGTGAGTCTTGCTTGCCAGTACGTTTATGTACTGACCCCTTTGGGGCTGTGGTTTCCGCAGACGACGTTTCCGAGGATCCCCATGGTAGCTACTACGTGGAGTATGACGAGACTGCTGACGAGTAGATAGCGGACCCGGGCAGGATCCGAGACTTCGTGGATGGGCTCCGTCTTTTCGTTTCCGGCCTCTTAGGCATATTTGGTTCTTGTCTGTACTCAGACATGTTGAATGCTTCCGCTGTGATGTAATGATGATATGTTGGGACATGTGTCCTCTGGATGATTGTATTTGCTATCTCTGCTCTAATGAGAGCTATTTGCAACTTATTTCAATCTTTTGTGTCGTATAGATCTGTTGTGATATCACTTGTTCCAATGCCGTTGACGTACCATGTGTGTATGTTTTGAAGTACGTCAATGGAAGTATCTGGATTTCTATGGGATGGTTTGCGCAGACGATGAATAGTAAGATAATGGTTGTCACACGTTCACGTGTTGGCCTGCTCATATTGAGATGCGGGTGCCGGTATGCCCCGTAAGCCATTTATCTACTGTTTAACGGACTGTGAGTATCCCCTAGAAGTCCGGGTGCGACAAATGGTATCAGAGCCTGTCTGCCTGTAGGATCCCTTTTTACTGGTCGCAGTTGAGTCTAGAAACTATTTTGTAGCTATATAGGAAAAAATGAAACGTGAGAGTAGGAATTATGTTCGTTTTCTTCTTTCCCCACCCACCCTCCCTTTTCTGGTAAGGAAGTGCAACGTTGTTTTCCCTTCTCATCTAAACTTTCAAGTTAGGATTTCACGTATCTTGGTTTCTCTAGGATGGTTATATCTACTAGACCATAGGAATGGAGGTGGTTGTGACATGATTTATCATGTTGCCTACTCACGATTGAGAACGGAGGCGTGTAAGCCCGGAAGCAAATCCTCTATTCCTTAAGCAGTAGATATTGATCCTTTAGAAGCCCGGATGGGTTTTCCGTAGTACCTCAGGAGTGTTTTGATCTCGTTTTCCCGGTGTTGCTTCGTTATCCTGTTCTTCTCAACATCCTTTTCGTCCGTTGAAATCTTGTTGTTGTTTTCCATTTCAGTTCTTCTACCGGCGTCTAATCAAAACTTCCCAAATATCAAGTCTATCTGGCCAGAAAGGTTGTTGTTGTTGTTATTGTTGTTGTTGATTCCAGGCTATGAGAGCTGGCATTCCTATCACCTGGGGTTGTTTCGATGAAGCATTCCTGAATCACCACATTCCAGATAGTCTATTCCCCAAATGAATCAAATTCTATCCAGCTATACACCCTCGATACAAAACCTCTCCCTTTATTTGAAAATGTTCCGGTGATTTGTGAATTCCCTGACATCTTTCCAAAAGAGTTGCCAGGATTGCCTGTCATCTTAAACTTCCAGAAAAGCTAACCAAGATGCACGATGTGTTTCACGTGTCACAGCTCAAGAGGATCTTCGCAAGAAGTATCCGGACCTTTTCTTTTCTCAGTAGGAATCTCGGGGCGCGATTCCTTCAAGGGGGGGGGGCATTTTGTAACATCCCAAGTCTGAAAAATAGCCATTAGAATGTTTTGCTCTCTGTTATTTTATGTTTTGCATCATGGCATCATGTTGATTGCAATTGTTTTGTTTGTTTTCCATTTGTTATTCTCTGTTTTGCTTTGTTTTCCAACTGTTTTCACTTGTTTTCCTTTGTTTTCTATTTGAATTTCAAACCAAAATTCAAACCTTTTGTTTCATCCTTGTGATGTTACAATTTCTAAAATCATATTTCAAAATAAAACAATCAATTGTTTCCATTAAAGTGAGATTCCAAAACTGTTGTTTTGTTTCTATCAAAAATTCATTTAATATCAAACCCTTTTCAAATTCAATTATGATACTCTTCCAAACAACAACCATGTTGAAAGTTATGAAAATTGCAAAACAAAACTCTCCAAATAAAATGGTTCAATTAACACTTCCATTTGTTTCCATGAAATAATAAAAAAGCTCAACTCTTATTTGTTATTTAATAATCCACCCAATATAAAATTGCATTCAAAATTCAAATTCAAATCTCATTTGTTTCCAATTAAAAGCATTTGATCACCCTATTCAAATATTGTTTTCAATAGTTGAAGTTGATGTAAATTGCTTGTGAATAACATTCCTTTTATCAACCACCCTAATGGCAATTTAAATTTCAAATCAAGTCATAATGGGCATGTTTCAAATTGTGGGTTTAAAAATCAAATTCTTGCAAACTATTAAATCCATTAATGTTTGCATAACTGCTTGAGCTTATTAAATAAAATTTGTTATTTCCGAAAATTCCAAATCAAACCTTATTGAAATTCAACTACCCATTTAAAAATTCAAACTAATAATTCAAAGTTTTGAATTAATGCTAACATTTGCTTTCATTTTCTGTTTTTGAAAAGTAATAAAAATATTTAATAAAATAAACCCCTCCAAATTCTATCCCTTTTTTCCTTTCATCCTTTACAAAAAAAAGAGAGAGAAAGGTGAAAAAAAAGAAAAATCAAGAGGGAGAGTTGGGCTGGGGGGAGGCAGCCCACTCTAGGCAACCCATCACTCAAGCCCACCCCACGTCGTCTCCTACCTCACGTCATCTTCTGTACGAACCTACTCTGTACCGATCGATCATCCCCTCCTCCATCGGATTCACTGCCGTACCATGCCCCTCCCTCCTTAAAACAGCCACCCCTCTGCCCTAGCCTAGCCCAGCCCTAGCCTCCTTCCTCCACAGCGCCGCCACCTTCTTCCTCTTCCTCCCCTCTGCCCTCCATCTCTCTGCAACCTCCCTGTACTGCAACCTGTACCTCACCCGAAATACCTCCTCCTTGATCCGGTGATCAGCGGCGAGGGAGCCCCCCTCCGGCCGCGGTGAGGGTGGGAATGGAACCCCCCGGCCGTGGGCTCCCTCTCCACCCCTCGGCTCGGGCCGGGAGGCCCCCCATCGCCGGCGCCATCGCCTTCCGCCGCCGGCGACCACCTGCTACTCTCCCTGCTCCGCCCGACTCCCTGCCTCGACCGACCCCTCCGTCCACTCGGGTGAGCCCACCTCCTCCTTCCCTCGCCTCTCCTCCCTCATCTCCCCCATCTCCACGCCACCCCACAGCGACCACCGCCCCGGATATGGCCGCCGGCGACCGTCCCTTCCGCCCTGACGAGTTACAGCGATCTGTACGTGTTCGGTTCAGTTTCAGAAATTTCGCCAACCACACCTCATATTCCCCGATCTGCATCTCCTAGCACAACCGAGCCACACCACCCTACTGGTTCAGGTCCCTCCGCGCAAGCCAGAGGTGGGGGGATCGAATCCCAGCCCCCCCACTCTTTCTGCTCCTTTTTCGTTTAATTTCAGTTAACCCGCAAAACACACCTTATCCACCCCCGAGCCCCTTCTCTGTCACAAACACAAGCCAGCCCCACTGGTTAGCTCCTTGTGCGCGCAGCAAGAGTTGCTGGGTTCGATCCCCAAGCCCCCCTTTTATTTTCTGCTGTTTTTTTTTTCTTTTCTGCTCGAAATTCAGAAAAGCAGATCTGAAACATTACTTGTAAAATCCATTAAAAATTGAATCTTGCTCCAACTTGAATGATTCAAGTTTCTGTGGATTCAAATTTTTGTGCTATTTCTACTAGTAACAAAATTGCAACATGTTTCTGTAATACTTTTTGCCCTAAATAATTAATTACTGAAAATGCCATAAAAAGTGGAAACTTTGGAATTTCATAACTTGAGTTTGGCTCATCCAATTTAAGCAAATTTGGACTCTAAAAATTTGTCTTAACAAACTCTACACATTGGTATTTTATTTGGGCAGAATGGAATTAATTTTGAACATGTTTTCCTCTGTTTACTAAAAAGGGCAGAATAAAACTATTTATGGAAAATGGCATAATAAATTAAATAATCACCCAAAAATTATGTTTGATAGCCCAAAATGTTCAATGAAACCTTTGCTACATGTTTTCAACCTTTTCGATGCAATTTGCTACTGTTTTGAATATTTTAAATTGGTGCAAAATTTGAAATCTTGTTTAATTCACTTAATTTTGCAAAATTCATAACTTGGGCATAAAAATTCCAAATTCCACAAACTAAGTATGTTTTCCAATCAACTTTTCATGTACTTTCCAAATATAAATTTTATTTGCTGTTTTGAATAATTTAAATTGCTGAAAACAACTGTTTCTTATTTATTGCATTTAAAATTGCCAAAATAATAACTTGCTCATTTTAAATCCAATTTCAACAAATGAAATATGTTTTCCATGCAAAATTAAACCACCTTTCCAAATATAAATTTTGTTTCATGTTTTGAATAATTAAAATTGCTTAAATAATTTAAACCCTGTTTAAACCATTTAAATTTGCTAAATTCATAACTTGCTCAAATTAAATTATTTTTGAACATGCAAAATATGTTTTCAAACCATAAAAGTATAAACTTTTGAAATATGAATTTGGTTTAATGATTTGGACAATTAAAAATTCAAATAATGTTCATGTTTGAATTAAATTCATTTAATTCTTGCTTAAACTTGTTTAATTCATAAATAATTTATTTGAAATCCTTTTTCAACAATTGAAACATGTATTCCAACTAAAATCTTGTGTTCTTTTCAAGTATGAACTTTGTTATCTGTTTTGAACAATTAAACTTGATGAAAACAACAAATGCTTGTGTGACACCTTTAAGAAACCAAAATTTCTTAACTTAATAAACAAATTTCTAAACTTGGTAAACCTTATTTAAAATTGTTCCTATTGTTGTTATTTTGCTGTTTTCCTCTTCCATGCATCATGATAATTCACTTACACAATTTGATTAGTTGTAGAACAATTAATTCAACCATAATTCATGGGCTTTTCATATGCAATCCAATTGCATGTGGGTCCATTTAATCATGTTGTTATCTTGTCCACTAGTTTATTTCTATGCATCAATTAAATGGTCATGCATCATCCCATGTTTGTGCACTATGCCATGTTATTGATTGTTTATCTTTATGCAATGTTTGTTTGCTTCTTCTCGGATACACGACGACGTTGAGACCGACGATACTTACGACACCCCTTCTAAGGATTTTAGCTCAGTACCAGGCTACTGGGTTTGCAGGCAAGTTATCACTCACATGAACCATCGTGTTCCTTTCAACATTGGATACCGATACTTTTCCGTTGTCTATTCTGCTAGCCCTATGAATAGTTGTTTCTGTTACGAACCTATCACATGTATCCTTTAACCCTGATATTGCCTCACCTCCATACCTATAACCTTTTGTTTGAGCCCGTGTCTTACTAGCATGCTTAGGTTGTTTTGCTCGAGTCTGTTACCCGTTACTTTCTGTTACTATATTCCATTATGTTCTGGGGGCTCGATGTTTAATCAATCAATCATGCTAATGTTATTGTTAATAATAATTTGATGATAAGGCACCGGCAGGAGGCCCTTTGTGGTTTTGAGGCCTGCTAGTGTCGACCCTAATAGGAAAAGGGTCTTGTCTACTGATCCATGTTGAGCGCACTACCCGCATGTGGGAAGCGAGTATGGGCGCCCCCCTCAATTTGACTCGATTCGCATCTCGTCCAAATCGCCTCATTTAGTTCGGGTTTTCCATTTGCTGCATGCATGATCTTGCGAGCCCTTGGTACCCGGGTGGAACTTTCGTAGTCGGCATATAGGGGGACACGGTCTTAGAGTGCTATGAGGGTCCATTTTCTTCTGGGCTCGATTAGCCGTGCGCCCAAGGTGCTTTGGGCTTGATGCGAAGAAGAGTTGAGTTGTGTTGAGTGCCCCGCTTGGTGGAAGGGCCTTTCCATCTGGCGGGTTATTCATGCGTGTACGGCCAAATTGGTGCAACCCTGCAGGGATAAATCTTCTCGAGAAGCCGTGTTTTCCGCGGTTATGGATTACTTGGTGAAAGTACTGGCTAACAAGTACTCAGGACAACTTAAACCTAATGATTAACAACCTTACACCCAATGGTTAACAACTTGACTAGTAATAGGCTTATTGACACAATAATCTGAACCATCATTAAGTCAACTGTGTGAGTTATCCTCGGATTGCTTCTTTGGATAAGGGGCGAGATCCAGGATGGGTTTGTTTGGTGGTTAGCTATAGTTGGTTACGATACACGATCTTATCTCCTTTCTGATAGCCGGAAGTTGTAGTATGTTCTGTAGTTGGTTAGAGCAGCCAGTTGCAGCATCTTTTATATCCCCTTCTTTCCGTTGAACCCAAAGCATCTGTGCTTGGTGTTGACGGGTTACACTTTGGTGAATTGTGAGTCTTGCTTGCCAGTACGTTTATGTACTGACCCCTTTGGGGCTGTGGTTTCCGCAGACGACGTTTCCGAGGATCCCCATGGTGGCTACTACGTGGAGTATGACGAGACTGCTGACGAGTAGATAGCGGACCCGGGCAGGATCCGAGACTTCGTGGATGGGCTCCGTCTTTTCGTTTCCGGCCTCTTAGGCCTATTTGGTTCTTGTCTGTACTCAGACATGTTGAATGCTTCCGTTGTGATGTAATGATGATATGTTGGGACATGTGTCCTCTTGATGATTGTATTTGCTATCTCTGCTCTAATGAGAGCTATTTGCAACTTATTTCAATCTTTTGTGTCGTAGAGATCTGTTGTGATATCACTTGTTCAAATGCCGTTGACGTACCATGTGTGTATGTTTTGAAGTACGTCAATGGAAGTATCTGGATTTCTATGGGATGGTTTGCGCAGACGATGAATAGTAAGATAATGGTTGTCACATGTTCACATGTTGGCCTGCTCATATTGAGATGCGGGTGCCGGTATGCCCCGTAAGCCATTTATCTACTGTTTAACGGACTGTGAGTATCCCCTAGAAGTCCGGGTGCGACAATCCTATACATTCATAGAATGGGGTAATCATAACTGTGACTTATTCATCTCTGACCATGTTAGAACTCTCCTTTTCACAATAGCACTAATACATGCTAGACTTCTAACTATTCATACCTAGGTATAAAGAAAATAGATAAGTAGATCTACTCAGGTTGAGTAAGAATAATTCTATACAAGTATGAGTATATCATTCTCAAGTGAATGATCATCATAGTTGTAGGAAATATGGTTTAGATAAGATGGCTTCCTATAGTCTTTACCAACCTACAGATCTCCTAAAAGGTTTTAAACCTAAGGTCGCTTCGCTCTGATACCATCTGTGGTGACCCAGCACACCACTGCATGTGTAGTGCGCAAGTCGGTGATATAATACTCACAGAAGGACTTATCCGTGAATACTACACCACTCAGAGTGGTACAACAGAAACACAGCGGGTCCAAGCAAAGCTATAGGATACAAACTTCATTACAAAATCTTGAGAATCTCTTTGATGAATCAAGAAGATCTCTTGCAAATGAAACATCAGAAGAAGCAATTCGAAGTTCCAAGCCGGAGAAGAACTCTAGCTCAGAACTAATCCACTACGGCTGATGTCAGCCCTAATCTATGGCTTGTAACTACTAAGTCCAAGAATAGTCTCCACCTACACCTTGATAGCTTCTCCTCCATCAGCATTGTTGATGACGATGCTTCACGATGACGACTTCCATCAGGCTTCAACTCTAAGCAGGGGGTCAAACGGGAACGAATGAGTAACAAGCGTTACTCAGCAAGTTCATGATATATACTGGGTAGTTTGATGCACTAACTACAGCTTTAGACTCGACAGAGTCATAAGCTAATGCAAGGTTTTGAAAATCTTTCTTCAAGAGGTTGCTTTTAATTCTGAAAACTATGCCCGCCAGATATTCACAGGATTAGAACTTTCATGGACTTGCCTTTCCTGCGGCATTCGCAGTTCCTCCCCGGAACAAGGGGTAACATGCCACATCCTTTTACACTCTGCAGAGGTGCGTTACTTTACCCATGGACGACCGAGACCATGTTGCACAACCAGGTGTACATTCCTGTCCACTCCCACTTAGGTGTGGGGCCCGGTTGTTGGTCCAAGCCAAATCGTGCTTCTCCACACAGCGCATGCCCACCCATTTCTGCCAGCAGGTTGAACGCCTGATTCCACCCCTCACGATGGATATCTACGCGCCCCTGGCAGACCATCATAGACCCGCAGAGTCCGTGGGAATTAAGGGTCCCACCCATGTGCATGTAGTCTCGCACTACCTACGCGAGAGTACAGGGTACGTCTATGGCAGCCCGTTGACATGCGAACGAGAAAAGTATCACAACTGACTTACTCCCCCCATAGAAGACCCATGGTTAACGCGAATTTACGGCGCAAGAATCCTGACGGCAGTTGTTGTTAATTCCTAGGTAATACGTTCCCATGCAGATGGAACCTTCCTTTGACCTATTCATCTTACCATGGTTCCATCCGCCCACCAAACAGAACACTACCACTCGGGTAGTCATTCAATTAGTCATATTATTATAAAAATAGGATCATGCATTCTTTTGAGAGTATGTGATAATACGATAGGGTTTTTTTCAAATAGTTTGTTATGAGATACTGCAAAGGATATGAGCAAGTGATGAACTTGCCTGAGATTGAAATAACCATAATAATTCATGTCTTTGGGTTCAAGGGTCTCGTAGGAAATCCCGACATCTGAAAGATAGCAAAGTAGTCCCGGTAAGGACTACTGAAAACACTGGCAAGATGATGTAATGTATAATAATGAGATGCATCGTGAATTATCCTGGAAAATACTCCAGCTTACGAGTGTAAGCTACGTTTGAAACGATAAGTTATATTATTTAACTTAGGGTGGTTTCATTACCTTTCAGGCGATGTTTATTTACTTCTTAAGGTGTTGATAACAAGTGGAGTTGGTAATTCATAAATATTTAGGACTTGATATGGTTTACTTTATTATTAAACCACTTTAGAATATTTAGGAGTTCTTCACAATTACTCCTTTATAGAAAATATCATTTATATTATCTCAGATAATACTTTTAAGGATTTTATAACAAGACCTTCAATTTAAGTCATTAATATCACTACAATTGAGAAAATAATCAATAGTTTAGAAAAGTAATGAAGTTATTATTTCATACACTTTCGTCAATTTTTAAGTGATTAGTTATTGAAAATATTACTTATGAAAATTTAGTAATTTCTTTTAATGACAAAAGATTTGATTAATTTTAGAAAGATGTAATTGAGCAACAAGAATACTTCAAAAATCATATTTGTACCTCTCACATAATAAAGCACTCTCCGATGATTTTTATTCCATTTTAAATTAATTTATAGATAGTTCAGTTTGGAGTTAAATTCTTTTAAGGAATTATTTGTGATTCATTTTAAAAGGAAAAAATGATTAGTTAATTGGACCGAATTGTTTAATACCTGATGCGTGGTGGCCTAGTGGACACACTCACGTACATAGGCTGGTCGTACATGCAATGCTCATATGTACATACGGGTACACAACATATCGATCCCCTTCCTTAATCTCTCTCTGTTTCGACTGCTCCATCTGCTCTCGTTCCCCTCAGGCTGTTGTGATGCCACGGCCACCCCTCTGGCCGCTGCACGCCGACTCCGGCGCCTTTAATCGCCGGCGCCTCTCCGCCTCGACCTCCTATGCAAACTCCAACCACCGATTTAATTTTCATCGCCCCTACCTCGCAGGATCCCTAGCCTCAGTCGATTTGGTCGCCGGCTCTGCTCCGGCCGCCGCCAGCCAGCTCTGGCGCTGCCACGCCATGGAGTTGCTCCGCCCTTCTCTCCTCTTCCACAACCGTGGCTCTCCAACCTCTCCAATCGAGTTTGCCAGGGAACCCTAGCCCTAGCCATGGATAGCTTGGTCGCCGGCTCTGTTGATCCCCACCGCCGTGACGCCCTCCACGGTGACAACTGCCGCCACCTAGCCTGACGCTCCCCTGCGTCCGTGGTTTCATCTCGAGTCCCTGCTCAAATAGACCACCCTGGTCTCTTTCTCACTCTCTCACTGGCGGTGGTACGATAGTGGTCTGCAATTGCGCGGCGAGGGTGTGTGGTGGTGCGGAGACAAGATGCTGATGGTGTGGCTCGACACAGGTGATGCGCCGCTGCTGTGGTGCTCCCTGTGTCGTCGTCTCTGCGGTGATGCCGCTGCTCCAATCTCGATACCGGCGGGACGGTGTTGTGTCCGTAACCCTGACATCGACTAGGTCGTCTACACTGCCTCGGCTACACTTCCTCGAGGTGAAAACTCTCCTGTTACCGGCCATCGAGCCGATGACCCGTGTTGGATGTTTTCCCGGGATGCGGTGGTGGTGATGATACTATTCCAGTCCAGCCCTGTGAGGCACTTGATATATCTTTAGGCTGTGCTGTGTTGTGTGATTAACTGAAGAAAATCCTCATTTTGGTCAGTGAACACTAGTTGTGCAGTACTAATGACTTAGTTGTGTTGTTATTTATTTGAGAGGGAAAATATCAAGTAGACTTGATACTTTTGTTTTAGATGATTACTTAATTATTGACGGTTTCTAGTGAGCAAAATATCAAGCGTATACATGATCTATTCAGTTCATCGTGTTTGTGACATGCACAAAGTTCTTGCTCTATATTATTTTCTTGCCTAGATTTGATGCCTACATGGTCTGGTAGTGTTTATGGTGTGGAAATTATCTAGATAGGCATCGTTGGATATACTCTTGATTTAGTTGATGTTTCTCACGATTTAAATATTATCCTGGCTTGTTCTCCAGTTGTATATGCTCGGAAATTATGTAAGTGGGTCATCCCTGCATACTTGGTGCTTTAAAGATTTCTGGGCAGCACCAAATATCTGTCCAGCAACTTATACACTCATGATTTGATACATGTGTAGGTGCTGTGAAATATCTCATCGTGTTGTTGGTGCTCCAGTTTCTGATGTTTGATAGTAAAATCGTGTGCAGTTGGATGTGATCTAGGCCCTTGCGACTCTTGTTGTTAGGGACCATGGCCCTGATGTTGCCCTTGTTGTTTCTGTTGATTTATTGACAGCTGCAGCAATTGCCCCTGTCTACTACTCATGTTGGTGTTACTCTGAACCATTTGGTCCGAGATGCCCTAGCTGGTCCACTTGATGGTTGTGTTAACTGAAGAAAATGATGGCCCTTTGATTCTTATTAATCTTGAATTTTCTTGGTAAAGCCATCTAGTGTAGGGTTGTGCTTGAGGTGCTAAATCCAATGGGTTTTGCGCCCAGCTACTTCACTGGTGAAGATGCTTATGAATTCCCTATGGACTGTATATTTTCTTCTCCTAACTATTATGCCCATGTGCTAGCTTGTCTGACATGAAAATACCTGAGGTAACCCACTAGGATGTACCCAGGTGCTCTTCATGCACAACAGGTTTAGTATTTTTGGTGTAATTTACGGAACAGATAATCGCCCCTTTTTGCTATAAAACTGATACGCACAGATGATACTTGATTTTAGTGGACCAGGTTTGTGATGCAAAGGCTGAGACCTACTTTTGTTAAGAACAGATGTTTGCTTGTCATATTTTTATTCCCTAGGATGTAAGTAGCATAGCATCTCTATGCTAGACTGAGGAAAATAAATCCCAGCCCACTATCTGTGCATAACTTAGCAAGATCCCTTGCTAGGATGTGTGTAGATATCACCTTTTGGTGTTACTGTTGTGGTTGTGATTTCCTGATGGATCTTGGCTTCTTGATCCACTTCCCCTTGAGCTATTTCCCCTGCTCTGCTTGTGATCTTGTTGTTGTTGTGCTTCAGGCCTGCTCCTCCAGCTCCTAGCTTGGCCTTGTTCCCTACTGTTCTTGCTAGCTTGCTCCTCCAGCTGCAGGTTTGCACTTGCTCCTGTCTTGGTCTATCCCATGTTGGGCTAGATTTTCACAGGGATCTAGTGGTCTGGATGGATGAACTAGGAAGTACTTGGGTGTTTTTCTGGGACGTTGTGAGCTGAGAGCTCGATCTGGTTGTGTGGAAAGTGAAGTGGTGCTTTGCTCCTTCACTGTACGACAACTTTGCTTTATCTATGCTTGCTATGGTCTTGACAACACAGAGGTGTGCATGGTGGTGTAAGTTGTGTGCTTGTCTACGTTGCCTAGGATATTTCCTAGGAGATGTGCTCGGGTTGCCCTTGGTCTTATCCTGGTGCTATACATATTATAGGACTTGACACTTGTAATCGTGATACTTTGATGACTTGGCCAATGAGGTTGTTCTGAGGCTTATAACTGATATGAACAGATACTTACTTGACTTAGCCTAATCTCAATGATGCGATTAGCAGTGCACCTCACTGCCTAGCTGAGAGTACTAATCCCCACTAATCTTCTTTTTTTCTTTTCTTTGTTTTTCTTGTTTATTTTGCAGGACCAGAAGATTAATAAAAGACTTGGAGATTTGCAAGAACTAGATTAGGAACTTCTTTTTGTAATTGTTCATTTGTAGTATTCATCTGTAAGTTTTTACTTGTCTTTTCTATTTATTGTAATTTGTAATGACTTTGTAAAATTGTGTTATTATCAATAAAACTTATTATTTTTCTATTAATAGCTTCTATTAAGGAATTTGAATTGAATTAAGATTTAATTATTAAATGTTTCAGAATTATTTAATATTAAATTATTCCAATTATCAAATCATTCAATTTGAACTCAAATTCTAGTTACAAACATTCTTTTGTTTCAAGTGTTGGAGTGAATCCCTCGGATCCAATAACACCAGAGGTCATGTAGAAATTTCACTCTTTTCCGATATTGGTCTCTCTCTCTCTCCACTAGAATATCGATGGAACCTCGATCACTCCAGGGTCTAGTATTTGCGAATAAGTCTCTAGTTGCCACTTCTTGTCTGATGATGTCGTAGAGTCAGTTACCAGTTTGTTCTTGAATAACTTAACCTAATGAAACTCCAGTGTTTAATGCCCTCAGAAATAATCTGCTTACAAGATTGATCAGGTCCTGTACTCAAATTATTCTTGTATGACACCAAACACCAGGATTTCACCCCTCTCAGTTGATATCTTCTTATCTAGGCTCCCTCCTGGTTTTCTTCTCTTGTAGCCATGGTCATGCAGGTATGTAGACAAGAGTTTGGAAAGATCACAGACAGTGATCAGGGTTTAGTATTGATTTAAGAAGGTTTGTTTCCTCGTGCAGATTCATACTTCGGGACTGATGAGATCATCCCGTTATACATGACTAACTTGCAGAAGTAAAATCATCAACTGTGTTTTGGATACTCACCCCTCTTCGAGTTCGAGATACCTAGTGAATTATCCCAAGTCACTTATAGACTCGAGGTTTGACTTACTGAGAGTTAGTGTTGGTCATAACCAACTATGGTTTGTGTAACCAGATGATTTGGTTTCTTAAGATACTTGTTATAAAGATCATTCCAAATGTACTCCTGACTAGATAAACTAGACCTATTTCATCATGTCAAGTGAAACTTTGGTCACTTTGATTCGTTTAAACTTTCACGCCAAAATTTCCCGTACCTTTAGATGCATGCTTTGCAAATGCACATATTATATTTAGATCCTTATAACCTCCCAAACACTGGGATGTTACAAGGAGACAACCAACTAGCTATTGCTACGGACCCGTAGTCCAGGGATGAACTACTCACGCATCACTTCGGAGGATGGCATGGCGGTGTAGACCCCTCCGGTGATGGATTTCCCTCCAAGGAGGGTGCCGGGGAGAGCTACAGAACTCTCCAGATCTCGGGATGACGATGAAGGCAGCCTCACGCGTTTCTCGGAAAAAAGTGGGATATATTTAGGGTTCACGTATCGGGCGGGGGGAGGGGGGAATAGGCGAAAGGGAGATGGCAGTGGATGCCCGAGGGGCCCACACCACTCCACGATGCGGCCAGAGGGGGGGCGCTCCACCCTATGGTGTGCCCCCCCTCTAGGACTCTCTAGGACTTCGTGGAACCTTCGGGGTTTCTAAGACTTCCGGGTTTTGAATTTTCCAATTCCGCGAATATTTCTAGAACAACTTTTCTGAAACTAAAAACAGCAGAAAACATGGAACTGGCTCTATGGCATCTTGTCAATAGGTTAGTCCCGGAAATCGATAAAAATTACATAAAGTGTATAGAAAACATGTAGGGAATAACATGAAAACAACATGGAACATCAGAAATTGAGGATACGTTTATGACGTATCAGATGCGAATAGATTCAAGACGAGCTACATGAGCAAAGGTTTCACCGAAGTCAACACATTCGACTTGAGAAAACCCTTGAGCTACCAATCTTGCCTTGTTGTGAATGACGATGCCATCTTTGTCTTGCTTGTTTTTTAGCACCCAGTTGGTGCCAATAACATTCTTGCAATCCTTGGATCTTGGAACTAACTTGCAAACCTTGGATCGCTCAAAGTTATTGAGTTCATCATGCATGGCTTGAAGCCAATTGAGAGCTTCCAAAACTTTCTTGGGCTCAATGAAAGAGACAAAAGCACGAGCCTTGCTAAAATCCTCCAATTGCTTCCTTTAAACCCTTACACAATTTGCCCAAGAATCTTTTCCTCCGTGTGAGACCCGCACGCTCAATATTTTCTAGCCTTCTCTTTGCTCTACGAGCTAGCATCTCCTCCAAAGTTTCTTGGATATATCTTGGGCATCAACTTCTTCATAGGAGTCATGTTTATCTTGATCTTGGACTTGATCATCAATGGGTGAAGGATCACCACTTGGTTGAGCTCTCTCAACAATGGGAGCATCTTTATCTTGGCCTTGATTGATAGCTTGGCCTTGTTCATTAGCTCGATGGATTGGTGCATCTTCTTGGGTAGCTTGTGTATCAATGGGTGTAGGTAATGGCTCCACTTGAGTAGAGCATAATCCTTCTTTCTCCGTCATCCGGTAACCCTCAATGGGAATTATTTCACCAGTCCCCATTCTTCTTATGACGCTGGGAGGAATAGCATCTCCTACAACACCATGATCTGTGAGCCCCCTTGGGAGCCATTATCCTTATCAAATACCGCATCTATAGCTTCTTCAACTTTTCCGGTGTTGTAGACTATATAGGCATGGTAATTTGTGGCATGACCAATAAAGATACCCTCATATGATTTGGTCTCAAACTTTGACAACTGTTTACCTTTCTTACGAATGAAGCACTTGCAACCCAAGACTTGGAAGTAAGATACGTCCGGCTTCTTGCTCGTGAGAATATCATAGGAATTCTTGTTCAAGATCTTACGAAGATATAACCGGTTGGTAGCATAACAGGCGGTGGAGACGGCTTCGGCCCAATAATTATAGGGAGACGAGAACTCCGTAAGCATTGTCCTAGCCGCATCCATCAAGGTATGGTTCTTTCTCTCTGCTACAC
Source organism: Alopecurus myosuroides (assembly GCA_028641055.1). NCBI lineage: Eukaryota > Viridiplantae > Streptophyta > Magnoliopsida > Poales > Poaceae > Alopecurus > Alopecurus myosuroides. Next base: position 437,577,235 of record CM054058.1, on the reverse strand, counting down.
CATTTTGTTGAGGGGTATAGGGACTGGAATACTAGTGAGATATGCCCTCTTCACTAAGAAAACTCTCAACGGTGCAGTTCTTGAACTCCGAGCCATTATCACTCCAGATGGCCATAATGGTAGCATTGTGTTGGCGCTCAACCAAAGTGATGAACTCGATGACTCTCTTTTGAGTCTCACTCTTTCTCTTGAAGAAATACACCCAATAATATCTTGAGTAGTCATCCACGATCACCAAGCAATACTTCCTTCCTCTGAGACTATCATAGGATAATGGACCAAAAAGGTCCAAGTGAATAAGCTCGAGAATTCTTGTGGTTGAGATGTTGGTCTTGGTAGGGTGAAGTTCTCCATGTTGCTTTCAAAAAGCGCAAGAGCTACACACACGATCTTTAGGAAACTTAGCTTTCGTTAGTCCTAAAACATGATTGCCACTTTGAAGGTCATGCAACATCCTCATAATTGTGTGGGCTAACCGGCGATGCCAAAGCCAACCCATATCAACTTTATCAATTAGGCATGTCGAGGCACATGTGTCTCATTTAGAGAAGTCCACTACATACATGTCGTTCTCGACAAACCCAATAAATTCTACTTTAAGAGTTTTTTCCAAGTGACAATCACATTCTTTTTCTATACTACTTATATAAAAGAGCAAACATGTTTGGATACATTTAATAACAGGCTCCGACCAATGGCTCAGATTGTCCCAATGTTGAGTTCAACCCAACACCAAAATCAGGACTGCGTACATCCTACTCAAACATGATCCAATCTGAAAACAAATCAGGGTGTCCATGACCCTGACGTACATAAGGTATTGCGGCAAACAATTCAACATATTAATGGTTCGCGTTAAAGACACTGTCGGATATATACCAAATAGGGGTATAGAAGATGGTAGACAAAGTGCCGGATTACCAGGGTGGCCTAAGTGGTAGTGGGCTTAGGTCCATTAGGCGGCCCAGTAACCCGACGCACAGAAGCCGGATTCTAGAAGAACCCGGATCACGTCCCGTGTGATCTGGCTTGGAGGAGAAGACGGATTCCTTGCTTTCCAAGTTACAAGTTACCGTAGTCTTCTAGGTTTCCTATTCTGTAAGCCCTAATCCGGCTATTATATAAAGCCGGACGGGAGATAGATAAGATAGAGAATAACAGAGAAGCTCTACGCCAACTCGCCGAGAAGCTCATCCTCGTCGAGTAGCTTAGATCTAAAACCCTCACATTGTAACCCTGTTTACGGGCTTTAGTCCCAACTAGTGAGAAGTGCAGGAGTAGGCACGTCGTACTGTCGCGACGTACCAAACCTGGGTAAAATCCTGTGTTCTGTGTTACTACGCGATCCCGTTACCCCACGTCTCTACCGTAGTCTCATGGCACCCCCGTCTATGAAAACTACTACGATGTCTCGACAGTTGGCGCCCACCGTGGGGCAAACGACGTCAGGCGTAAAATTCCGATCTGGGATACTTGGCGGAATCGGAAGATCAATCACTGTCGGAAGCTTGGAGTTCGACAATGACGTCGGGCGCTTCCTCGAAAACGGATCCTACATACCGGCGCAAAACCACCTGGTAAGTGCCTGCGTGTTACCGATAGGATCTGCTAACATCTTTATCGGACTAACTGCAGAAGCAATGGGGTTTTGCGGTGGAAGCAAATTTATCCCACCCGCCCTATACCCAGTCGAAGATGACTATGATGCCGGATTCTGCTCAGATCGCCGACAAAAAAGTGATACACACTTTATCGGCATGGTGCAATCCGAAATCGCCGAAAACACGGATGACGGAAATCCCGTGCAAGAGGCAGACAACAACGCACCCGTCATGGAGACGGAAGATCAAACACCCGTCACAGAGGCGGAAGATCCGACATCCGTCAACAAGACGATGAACTCGGAAGCAGAATCCGTGCTTGCCGCCATTGAGGCGAGGTTAGAGTCGGAAACCGGATCGGATAACTTCGACTCCGAAGACGAAGATGAGGACGCCTTCGTAAGAAAGGTTAAGTCCTTTCAAGAGGGATTCCATGAAGTTCTAATGGCGAAACCGGCTGATACCACAGGCGCCGGCAGCCAGGAAAGCCCTAAAACCCCTCCGCTAGAGGAAGAGAGAGAAGACGGAGAAACATCTCCGATATTCCCCAATGTCAAGGAGATGACAGAAGATGAACCTGTCAAAAAACCTCCCTCTTCCAAGAAAAAGCACCGTGCTGCTAAAAAACTCCAATACAAAATCCGGAAGAAAAAATCAGCTGATCTCGCTGATGAAAACCTGGAAGTAGGAGATGTTAGCGGAACAAAGCCTGCGGAGAAGAAATCTAAAGAAATCACTGCTCCGCCAATGACGGAACAGGAAGAGCAAGAGCTATTGCAAACACCAGTGGGACCAGAGGAACCCCCTGAGATGCTGGAAGCCAGGAGACAAGCTTTCCAACGGCAACAGCAACATCTACTCAGATCTCGGCAACATCTCCAACAAACCCATAATGACATCAAGGTCATGAAGGAAGAAATAGAGGAGTACGAGAGAAAGAATAGATCCGCGTTAAAACCTACTAGGTTACCCGGAATCGCAAGACCGGAAGAACTGCCGCCAAAAGAAAGGTTCCATAACCCATCTTGGCAAAAGCAGGTAAACGGCAAAGATGCCAAGGGCGAACCAATATACAAGACCGCAGCAGAAAACGCGGAAGCAGCGTTCGCGATTCTTAACAACGATCTGTATTCCAACGGGGAAAAACTCCAAGGGGTGTATGCTTTCCTAGGAAAAGCATTGCAACAACAACAGGGCGCCCAAGAGTGATCAGGGAGGCTGCATGATAATTCTGCCCTATGCAAAACAGCTAATTCCGCTGCTGGAGCACCTGGACCGGAAGAACCCGGGGATTCAGACAACTCAAAAGATAAAAAAGAGGATCCGAGAAAAGACAAGAAAAACCCCGACAACCGGGATGCAGCGTCTAGGACCGGATCCCATCTCCCGAAAGATGGACATAAACCCCATGAACGGGAAGACAAACACCGGAAAGACGGCAAAATAATGCCACCTCCGAGAAACCCGGCTGAGAAAGCTGGAAGATACGATATACCTCACAGGCGTGAGAGATCCCGGACACCTCCTAAGGACAAAGAAAGGCACAGGAGTAGAACTCCGCCTAATCCAAAAGGGCGTGACCACGGAAGAGATAGAAACGATCCCGGAAAAGCGCGTTCGCGCAACAATGGAAGAGAAAGGAGCAGATCCCCTTCCGTCCATTCAGCCGGAAGATATTCCGCACACATTGACTGAGCAGAAAAGGATGATCTATACTTTGGTCCTAAGTGTTTCACTGACAGGATCCGAAGAATAATGTTGCATTCTGGCTTTGCCAAGGTCGGTCCAACATACCAGAAATACACCGGCAGCACAAACCCAGATACCTGGCTCTCGGATTACTATACAGCCGTCCAGATCAACAATGGGACAGACTTGGAAGCTGTCAAGTTTCTTCCCCTAATGTTGCTGGACGGAGCCAGAGATTGGATCAATGGATTACCATCAAGAACAGTCGACAGCTGGGATGATATGGCTAGAGTATTCACTCAGCATTTCCGGGGAACGTACAAACGCCCGAACAGCATCAACCAGCTAAACCGTTGCACGCAATTTGAGGATGAACCATACGTGGATTTCATCTCCAGATGGACAGCAATGAAGAATAGTTGCTCTGGAGTAACTGACGTACAAGCAATGCATGCTTTCGTCAATGGCCTAAAACCCGGACTCGTACCGTTCATGGTTGGTTCCAAAAAGCACAAAGATCTCGGATCTATGCTTACAACCGCCAATGAGCATGCTGCAGCTGAAGACGACATCAGAGCAAGAGGAGGCAATATCGAATCACTGATACTTGCCAAGAAAACCCCTCGTTCTGACAAGAAAGGAACTCTAGAAGCAACGACGAAACCCAAAGAGGTCAACATAGCCTTTGGAGGAGAAAAGGGAAACAAGTGGAAAGGACGCAACCCAGATCCAATCAACTACACTCCAGAGGAGTGGGAGAGGATTAAGTCGGAACCTTGTGTTCACCACTCGCAATTTGGGAAACCCACCCATACAAACGCGCAATGCCGGATGAATAAGCACATGAAAGGCAGTGCAGGAGCCGGAAGTAAAGGGAAGGGTTCCAAAAGGAAACCCGCCAAACAAAAGCCAGAAGCTGACAAAGAAGACAGTGAATCGGACACTGATGAAAAAATTCAGGAACAACAGCGTAAGGGCGAACCCAAATTTCCGAGAGTTGATGGAGAAGCAATGCTAACTTTCTTAGCAACCCTGTCAGCAAAGGTGGCCAAGAGAACACTTCGAGAAATAAACGCAGTTGTTCCGGCAACCCCGAAATTCTTAAAGTACTCCAACACACCGATAATCTGGGATCAGTCTGATCATCCCGGAAATATCCCTGAACCCGGCACACAAGCTCTTGTTGTAAGCCCTATTGTTCAAAATACTAGGCTAAGAAGAGTGCTGATGGATGGAGGATCCAGCATTAATATAATGTACCTGGATACACTGAAGCATCTGAAGATTTCCGAGTCTCAGCTCAACTACAGCAACATACGCTTCCATGGCATTGTTCCTGGCAGGCAAGCACGATCCCTAGGAGAAATTTCCCTAGATGTCACCTTCGGAGATAAAGATCACTTCCGGCAGGAAAAAGTATCCTTCGAAGTAGTGCCGTTCGAAAGCGTGTATCACGCAATACTCGGACGTCCAGCTTTCGCCAAATTCATGGCAAGATCCTGTTATATCTATAACAAGCTGAAGATGCCAGGACCCAAGGGAGGAGTAATCACTATAGCCGGTGATTTCAAGCTGGCAAACGAGTTGGAGAAAGAAAACGCCCTTTGCGCTCAGAGAGTCATAGCAAAGGAAGAACTGAAGGAATTAGCCAAGGAGGTATCGCCGTCAGAAATGCCGATAGGAAAAGAAACCCGGAAGCCAACAGACAGCTTCAAGGCGTCCGAAAATACAAGACAGGTAATCCTAGATCCCAAAGATCCGACAAAATTTGTCGTCGTAGGGACTGGGATGACTGACAAATAGGAAGGCGAGCTCATCAAGTTCCTCCGTGAGAACTGGGATATTTTTGCCTGGTGTCCAGCTGACATGCCAGGTGTACCCAGGGAACTTGCTGAGCACCAACTTAAGGTTATTCCTGGATCAAAACCCGTCAAACAAGGTCTCCGTCGATTTGACGGAAGAAGACGGAAGGCTATTGGCAAGGAAATTATCCGGCTTTTAGCAGCGGATTTCATCAAGGAAGTAATCCATACTGACTGGTCCGCAAATCCGGTATTAGTACCGAAGAAAGACACTACTGCTCTTAGAATGTGTATAGATTACACAGGCTTGAACAAATTGTGTCCGAAAGATAGGTTTGCATTACCGCGAATCGATCAAATAATAGATGCCACCGCAGGCTCTGAGCTTTTGTGCTTTTTGGATGCATACTCCGGGTACCACCAAATACGCATGAAAAAGGAAGATCAAATTAAGACTTCTTTCATAACCCCATACGGGACGTATTACTACGTAACCATGCCGTTTGGCCTGAAGAACGCAGGTGCAACCTACCAGCGTTGCATGCAACGTTGTTTGCATAGTCAGATTGGAAAAAATGTCCATGTTTATGTGGACGATATTGCTGTCGTAACCAAGGAAAAAGATACACTCCTTGAGGATTTGCGAGAAACTTTCGAAAACTTACGCACCTACAAGATGAAGTTGAATCCATCTAAATGCGTATTCGGGGTTCCCTCAGGAAATCTTCTGGGTTTCATCGTTTCTCACAGAGGAATAGAAGTTAACCTGGAAAAGATCAAGGCAATCTTGAACATCACAAAACCTACCTGCGTCAACGATGTCCAAAGATTGACGGGTTCTGCAGCTGCCGTTAGCAGATTTATTAGTCGGCTGGGGGCTAAAACCCTAACACTATGCAAGTTGTTGAAGAAATCCGACAAAGTCAAGTGGATAGCAAAGCTTTGGAATACCTAGCAGTTATGTCTCTTCCATACTTAGTTCAATATCTATGTAAACATCTTTTGAGATCATGAAATAAAGTTGTTGGAATTCTGATATCCATGTTTTTTACAAGTTTATTATAGTAAAAGCATGTTTCCACCTTCTCTATTTCCCAATGATCTTACAAAATACTCAATGTTAACCCGAATTGTGCCTGCGTACTCGGCGTTAAGAAACTGAATGTTTTTTCAGCCTGCTCACGGCTAAAGGAAACTTGAATTGCCTGCGTGCCCAAGTTTCGGTCGAAAAATTCCTTGTTTCTCTAAGCATTATCTGACTGCGTATGTGTTGGGTTACTGGAGCTAGTTAGTAAAAATGCCTTTAGCATGATCCATGTTTCCGGGTTTAAACTGATTGGTTACACCCAGTTACTCGGCATGATGATTCATATTGCTATTTGAGCCATTTCAAACACTAAGGACAGTTAAAACATGTATGCCAGAGAACTTAGAAGATAAAGGAATAGTAACATCCGAAAAACCTTGCAAAAAATTTCATAATTAAGACTGCAAAAGGCGGAATTTTTCATTCATACAAACAGAAGCATTACATTTCGGATTACATTGAAAGAACATTAATGCTCCTATTGTCTACTTTTGCTATCCAGGTCCAAGGTAGCCCTTCAAGCATCTGATTCCTCCTCGCTGCTGTCGTCCTTGGGGATTGGAGGGATCTCCTCTTCTGGATAATTGACGGAAATATTTACCATGGAGGCAATCTGGGTGGCTTGGCCTTTGATTTCATCAAAGATGGTATTTCGCTGAGTATCCGTGTATCCTTGAGGGACACCGGACGCCACGCGCCAAGATTTAGCACCAGGGTAGTGCATGCGCATAAGGCCGAGTGCCATGCGCGCACCACCCCGTGCAGCGGAACGCGGGATGGAATCCCTGGATTCCGCCACCTCCATGATGGCTCCCGGAAGTTTTTCAACCTCCGAGAACTCCCCAGTCCTGGCGGGAAGGAACTTGTTCACCAGCTGCATTCCAGCAGCACTGATCGAAGTCCACATCTTCCCAAAGGCCTGGATCCCTTCAAGCCGGGTACCATCTGGGGTATCTCCTGTTTTTTCCGACAAAACAACCAAAAGTGTTAGGTGGAAAAACAGAGAAAAAAACAAGATTTGGAAAAATAAAAAAGGTAACAGAAAATTTACCGATAAGTTTGTCGATCTCGGAGATTTCCTCCAGGCGAAGATTCAGAGCATTTTCTAAATCCTGAATGGTGGATTTATCCTTCTCCGCCTGCTCAGAAGCCTTGGAGTTGGCAACTCCAAGGGCCAAGTTGCTGGCCTCCAGATCCTTTTGAGCCTTCACAAGATGTTTGTGAAGCTCCAAATTCTCCTTTCGGAGATTCTCGGCATTGCCGGCATCTTCAGCTATTTGCTTGGCCTTAGCCAAAGCAGCTGGAAAGCAAAGAAAATTCCGAGTTTAGAAAATTTCCGGAATAAGTACTTAGACAAAAAATTGAATTGCAAACTTCAGAGGAAAAATGTTTACCTGCTGTTTCCGACAAAGCGAGCTGAGACGATGCCAGTTCCGTCTCTCTCTCCTCAAGAATAGAAAGAAGATTTCTAACCTCTTTATTCTTGATGGAGAGTTTGTTGAAAACTTCCATGTTAATGGTTTCGGCGGTTTGCTGGAACATAGCAAGGAAAAGAATGGTTACAAAAAGCATCAAAGCAAAAAAGGCATGCAGTTTTGTTTAATGCTTGGGGGCTTGAGTTACATACCTGGCTCATTCGTTGCAAACCCTCCAAGTTTTCCTTGAACTCTTTTGCGTATTCCGCAAAAAGGGTTCTGGCCGCGCTTAGGCCGTCATTGATAATCTTGAAGTCCTTGTCAAAGGTGGGAATTTCTTCGTCGAAAGTCCGAGGAAATTTTCCCACCTCTGGAGCCGCCCTTTCCCTCGTGTCCGTGTCCGACACAACAGGCTGGCTGGGCTCCAACGGCTTGGTCGTGGGGGCTGCAGCGTGCTCTTCCGCCATCGTGGACGGTGTGTCTGGGGAGACGGCGGGAGAAGGTTGACCGCCTCGGCTGGAAACAACTTTGTGTTTCTTGAGCTTCTTCGGCTTTAGGTTGGAGGGAGGCAGGCTAAAAACAAAAAACCCGGAAAAGTTAAAACACGGAAGATGGATGGAAAGTTCCCATGAAAGAAAAAGAACCCAGAAGAAAGAACCTGGAAGTGGCGACGGGGATTCCGTCAAGGTCGATAATTTCCTCAGAGGAAGTAATCTTCTTGCGCTTGCGTCCACCTGTAGCAGCGGTGCGCAGCGCGTCCAGCTCAGCCTCGGAGGCCAACTCCGAGTCTGGAAGATCCGCGAACTGTCGGACAAACAAATCGGAATCAGAAGCTAGAAAATCCGAGAAAGAATGCTGAAACTATACCCAAATGACTAAAAAATTACCTTGGGAACCGGATTGTCGGCCGTATACATTGGCCGACTCGCTTCGTATTGGTCGCGTGATGCGACCAATTGGTTGATGCGCCGTCGAAGCTCCTTTGCGGGCCAATCTTTGGTGGTTGTCGGCATTGGATCCTTGACTCCCGTGTATTCGCACAGGAGACGACCACCGTGGTTGGCCAATGGCTGAATTCGTCTATTCAGCCAGCATAAGACCGTGTCCATGCCGGTCAAAGGTGGAGTGGAGGAGGTGAGCTTGGCGATGCGCCGCTTGATCCTTAGAAGATCAGGCGGCAGAACCTGGACGGCTTCCGTTCCCCAATTATTTTGGGGAATGGCAGCAGTGTTGGAGAAAGGTGGAACCCCGATGGCCTTTTTTGGAAAAGGCACATCGGGATGATAGAAGAAAGAACCCGTCCAAAATTTGACGGATTCTGATGTCTTGATCTTGGGGAACCAATCTTCCCTAAACCTCCGAAGAGTAAAGGAGATGGTCCCGCAAGTCGGGAGTGCGCCCTCCGAGGAGTTCCGCTTAACCCCGAAACAATACATCCAGAAATCTAGCCTAGGCTCTAAACCTAAGTAACCCTCGAATAGGGCCTGGAACCCGGCCATATAAAGAATGGAGTTGGGTGGCAGGTTATGGGGTTGGATGTTGTAATGGGAAAGGACTTGAAGGAAAAAAGCGGAAGGGGGGAGCCCCATACCTCTCAGGAGGTGGGAAGAAAGGAGAACCCTTTCGCCGTCTCTCGGCGTTGGCTCGTTCTCATCTTCAGGGAGCCGCCATTACCCTTGGAGGATCAGGCCCTCTTTCTCCATGTTTGGAAGAAGAGCCGGGGGAATGCTGCAGGCAATCCAGTTGCCTGCAGATTCCGCCTCTTCATCTGCTCCGGTGGCGGAGGCGGTGGCTGCTTCCGCGGTGGCGAGCTCGTCACCGACGAGCTGGATCTTTTCCTCCGCCGTTTCAGGAGCAAACGGCGGGGAGGTGGCGGAGCTCGCGCCCGCAATGTCCGCGGCGGCGGAAAGGCTTTCTCCGCCCGCCGCGGAGGCCGCGGTTTTCTCCGGCTCGTCGCCGGCGTGCTTGGGTGACCCAGCTTGTGGATCTAGGTCGCCGATGAGGTCGTCGATGGCGGCGCGAGTGGGCGAGGACGGTGAGCTTGCCATTTCCTGGCGGCGCGATTCGTTTCCGGTGTGCTTAGAGGCGAGGAGCGCTCGGGGCAGTGCTTCGCTTGAGAGCTCGTGCGCGTCAATGGCGAGTGCGGTGAGAGTGCGGAAGGTTTTCGTTGAGGACGAGGATGGCTATTTATAGCTAAAAATCCGTAAAGATACGTGCCAACGGCTATTTTGACCGTTGGATGTTTGCCGCGTGTCACTCGCCGGAAAATCCGGGAAATGAAACGACAGGGTAATGATGGTTATCTCCTCGTTTCCCGCGAGAATCTGTCAGAGATATGTTTCTGGGTTTTCCGAGTAAAACCCAAACGTCACTTACGTCAGCATGGTTAAGTGCGCTGACGTAAGAAGTTTCTTCTCCGCGAAGGATCGTGAGAGAAAAGCCGGATTTTCAGGATTCCGAGTTTCATGTCACCATCTTTTTCAAAAGAAGAATAAGAAGAATCAAGACTGCTGAATCAATATTTCTCGGGCAAAGTATATTTGGCGAAAGACGGAGAATCAGAGTTTCGATCCTTCTTGGGGGCTACTGTCGGATATATACCAAATAGGGGTATAGAAGATGGTAGACAAAGTGCCGGATTACCAGGGTGGCTTAAGTGGTAGTGGGCTTAGGTCCATTAGGCGGCCCAGTAACCCGACGCACAGAAGCCGGATTCTAGAAGAACCCGGATCACGGCCCGTGTGATCTGGCTTGGAGGAGAAGACGGATTCCTTGCTTTCCAAGTTACAAATTACCGTAGTCTTCTAGGTTTCCTATTCTGTAAGCCCTAATCCGGCTATTATATAAAGCCGGACGGGAGATAGATAAGATAGAGAATAACAGAGAAGCTCTACGCCAACTCGCCGAGAAGCTCATCCTCGTCGAGTAGCTTAGATCTAAAACCCTCACATTGTAACCCTGTTTACGGGCTTTAGTCCCAACTAGTGAGAAGTGCAGGAGTAGGCACGTCGTACTGTCGCGACGTACCGAACCTGGGTAAAATCCTGTGTTCTGTGTTACTACGCGATCCCGTTACCCCACGTCTCTACCGTAGTCTCATGGCACCCCCGTCTATGAAAACTACTACGATGTCTCGACAGACACCACACGACCAGCTTAAACGACACGATGCACACGATGTACGGTAGAGGATTGGGCGGTTTCTTTGTCCGACTCCATGTAGAATACGAGTTGTTGCGTGTGTGGCAATCCCAATTTGCTATTTCCTTGACTTGTGTTTACGTAAAATTACCTTGTGTTTACCTATGAGAGCTAGCTGAATCTTTACCTAATAATAAAAGCATTAAGGTTTCTGCCAAAATTTTCGTCCAACACGAATTTACCAATTTGCTCTCCCAATCTATTACGAATTTACAAAGACTGCCACCGCCTAAGTGAAATAAGGATTCGTTCGTTAGGAGAGATCCCTCTTCCAGACCTAATCCCCACGAACCGCTCCCCACAAGAGCCGCCCATTGTAGGGCTTGCATCGAAATCGGGCTCGCCGCCGCACCCATCGTCCTCCATCCATCCTCCGCCACACGAGCATGTAGCGTTGCCCCGTGCTGAATCGTCCCACATCGTGCCCTCCAAGCACAACAATCGCAGCCGGGCCGGTGTCGGTGTTGCCAAACCGGGCGAGATCACTGTTCGCGCCACCATCGCCCGGCCTCAACAACCAGCCACTCCGCTCACCGATTCCTCTCCAGATCGGCAGTCCCCTAAGCTCCGCCTCCTTATGACCCTGGTTCAACTGCCACGGAACGCTAGCACACCGAAGATGAGGATGTGGAGTTGGCGAGCACGGGCTGAGCCTAGAGTTGGGCAAGGTCGGCATGACCTCCGACTCGCCCTGCCCTTCCATCTCCTGTCATCCAGGCGCTTGGGGAGAGTATTGTAAGGTCATGGCGAGGAGCACAGTTGAACGGACAACGATGTCGCCTAGAGGGGGGGTGAATAGGCGATTAAAACTTTTCCGGTTAAGGCTTGCTAAATGCGGAAATAAACTAGGTGATTAAATTAACAAGCATACAACCTAAATATTCTAGGGTCAACTAGGTGAACCAACAACTTATTATAAGCAAGACAAGTAACAAGGTGATAGCAAGATATATAACTACAAGCTCGAAGGCTATCACAATGTAAATTGCACAAGTAAAAGCTCGAGTATAGAAATAACCGAGGCACACGGAGACGATGATGTATTCCCGAGTTCCTCCCACAAGGGGAGTACGTCTCGTTGGAAGGGTGTGAGCTCGCCACAAAGGCCTACTCAACGCCACAAAGGCCTCACCCTATTCTCCGATGAACCCCACCACAAAGGCCTAGTTCACCTTCCACTATTGGCAACCTTCAAACCCGAGGCACGCATCCACAACTTAATTGGAGGCTCTCGGTGTCACCACAATCTTGGGGCACACATCCACAACTCAATTGGAGGCTACCAAGAACACCACAAGTCGTCTAGGGTCCAAGACCCAAGAGTAACAAGCTCACAAACTTTCAACTTCCACGAATCCTCGTTGAGAGAGCAAACCGATGCAAAAGGCAAGAGCACAAGTGCTCAAATCCTTCACTCTCAAATTCCAATAAGGCAACAAATGCTTATGGGGGAATAAGAGAGGAAGAACAATGGAGGAGAAACACCAAGAACTCCATGATCAAGATCTACTAGGTTTCCCTCACTAAGAAGGAAGATGGATTGGTGAAAATGTAGATCTAGATCTCCTCTCTCTTTTCCCTCAAAGATATGCAAGAATCATGGGAGGAATTGAGAGAAGGGCAAGCTTTCCAAGGTCAACAATGGAGGAGAGAGAGGAAAAAAATTCGTGCTTAGAAGACCTAGCTCTTTGGGGGAAGAAAGGGGCCTTTTATAGGTCTCCACGAAAAAGAGCCGTTGCAGGAAAAACTCACACCGGAGACTCCGGTATGAACCGGAGACTCCGGACACTCTCCGGACCCTATATAGTGAGCGACACCAAGGGAGCAACCCCTGGGGGAGATTTTGGTCCGGAGACTCCGGACTGCACACCGGAGACTCCGGATAGCCGGAGATTCCGGCCCTAAGTCCGGAGACTCCGGACTGACCAAAACAGCAGAAACACCAATACTAAAACGTCCATAACTTTTGTTTTCGGACTCCGTTTTCGATGATCTTTGGCTCGTTCAGTTCGTAATGAAAAACTATACAAGATCATGCAGAGAAACATCACTGCCCAATATAGGAAATTAAAACCAAATGTAGAAATGTTTAACCTCTCTAAAAGGAACAACCGGTAAAACCTCCATCACCGAAACGAACATAACTTTTGCGAATGAACTCCGAAAGAGGTGAATCCAATTGGGTTGGAAAGTTAACAGCAAGGAGTATCGAAAGAAAAATGAATGGAGAAGTTACCACACATGGAAGGTGTGGAAACATTCTCAAAGCTGAACCGGATATTTTCACCACCGAAAACACAACAAGTTTTTCTTACCAAAACCGTTTTCGATGAACCTTGTCTTGTCATGAAGATCACGACAAGCACCAAAACCCAAAGGAGACAAAAGAAAAATAAGAACCAAGAAAGATGATATGCCAAGCATGCAAAGGTTTGAGCTCTCCATAACGATTCAATCAAGTTACTCACTTGAGAGCCCCTCTTGATAGTACGACTATCTATCCTATAACCCGGTCTCCCAAAGACACGAGACCGGTAAAATAGAAAACCTATCAAGATTATACCTTTGCCTTGAGCATTCCACTTGAGATAGATGATGACGATCTTGACTCTCTCAAGTTGGATCTTCTTTCTTGATTGCGCTTGCTAGCACAAACTCCGCTTGATGAAGACTTGCAAGTTGCTCCCCCATACACCATTATGGGAGAGACTAGCTCCCTTATACACCATTATGGGAGAGACCCTTCTCAGAAAATCTGCACAAGGCCACAATCTCCAAAAGGGTGGCAAGCATCAAGCATAGGATATCTTCTAGATGCTTCACTTGAGCTTCCACGTCAAGCTAGGTGACGAACACCGCTTGACGATGACATAGACCATGGGCTATATAAAATCTTTCTTTTGGTCCATGCCCATGGAAAGATACCTAACCACACATAGAGATGCCACACACACATATATGGGTTAGATCACAAAGCTATATTGACAATTTCTTACCATACCATGAGATACATAATCCCACTTGTATATCTTGTAGCTTTGTGTGTTGATCACTTGCTTGATCAACCTTGTATCTTTTCTTCTCACTTCAAATGATGATGTCTTGAAGATGATAATGAAAGATCACCTAATCCTTTTCTTCAAGACACACTAGCAATAAGCTCAACTCAAATCATGACCATTCTTCATATAAATCCTTGCATATAACAATGGTCATCAAGGAAGCTAATAGAGTTCAACCCATGAACTCCATTATTTACTATGGACAAGATCTATATGGATAACTCAATGTAAACATTAGTCCATAAGGATTGTCATTAATTACCAAAACCACATAGGGGGCACCATGCGCTTTTAACAGTTCCGGCCAAACTTGATTTGTACATGTCGTATGTGGAAGATGAGTTTATCCTAGATCTGGATCGGGCGCTTCCTCCTCCTTTTTTTTCTGAATTTTTGGTTCCACCTGATTCTGACTTATTTTGTCGCACACGATTGTGCTTATGATCAAAATGTGAGCTTGATTCCATGGGTCGTGGATGCTTTTTTTTTCTCTATCCCATGTGATCCAAGATATCATTTAGTCCGTTTCTGTTCTTCTACTGGATCATGGCCAAAGCTCTAGGTTGCAGTTCTGTGGTGTTGTAGATGATTTCGCTGCAGTTTGAGCTCAGCTCATGAGCTGGGCTATGACGCTACGAGATCGGGCACTATGCAGATTTCAGCATTTCCGCCAAAATCCACATAATAACCGATTCCAGGTTGCCACTTTTGATAACATTACAACAGTTCACGAATATTCCACAACAACAACAGAAAAGATATATACAAGACGACTCAAACGAGTCAAGGATACAACTGATACAATACAAAGATCCAAATAACAGCGGAAGAAACAACAAAGTGTCCGACTACGGACAAGATACAAATTGGACTAAGAGTCCTGAAGATAACCGAGAGCGTCCAATCCCTGCCCAGGCCAAGCCGGAGGGATTCCCAAGCTAACGTCGTCAGACTTCAAACCTGTTGACTGCAATGTTGAATATGCAGCCACGAACGGAGTCGTGGGTCAGTACGGTTAAGTACTGGCAAGTCATACTCACAAGATACCAGCGTAACCAATCTTCACAAGATACAAATACTTTGGGTACAACGGAAAAGGAAGGGATTATTGCAAAGAAGCGGCAGCGGGCTGCACTAACTAACTACAGAGACGCGCTACAACATCCGGCTAACAGAAATAGATAAGATCGCGTATCGTAACCAACTAGTACTAACCACCAAGCAAACCCATCCAATGTTACCCCCTACTAAGGAAGCAACCCAAGGATAACTCACACTGTTGGATTAATGATGTTCAACTTATTGTGTCAATAATCCTATTACTAGTCAAAATTAGCATTAGTTAGGTGTAAGTTGTTCTGAGTACTTGTTAGCCAGCACTTTCACCAAGTCATCCATAACCGCGGACAACACGGCTTCTCGAGAAGATTTAACCCTGCAGGGATGCACCAATTTGGCCGTACACGTAAGAATATCCCGCCAGACGGGGATCAAACCCACCAAGCGAGACACTCAACACAACCCAACTCTTCTTCGCATCAAGCCCAAAGAACCCCGTGCAATTGAGCGCACGACTAATCGAGCTCCACGAAGAAAAGGGGACCCTAATAGCACTCTAAGAACGTGTCTCCCTAAATGCCGACTACAAAAGTTCCACCCTGGCCACGGGTTCGCACCTGCATATGCATGCGGCAAATGGAAAACCCGAACTATGAGGCGATTTGGACGAGATGCGAATCGAATCAAATTGAGGGGGGCACCCATACACGCTTCCCACATGCGGTTAGTGCGCTCATCATGGATCAGTAGACAAGACCCTTTTCCTAATTAGGGTCGACACTAGCAGGCCTCAAAACCACGTCGGGCCTCCTGCCGGTGCCTTATCATCAAATTATTATTACCCCAAGCGTTAACATGTTGTTGGTTAAGTTGAAATCCCACTATCAAACTAATCAGGTGATAGAACAAAGGACAATAGGACTAGAGCGCAAACCAACCTAAGCATGCAACTACGACACGAGGGCCAACAAGGTAACAAGCAATAGTTAATAGGAAGTGGAAGGAAAGGCTATATCATGGCTGCAAGGTAAACATATGATAGGATCGAGACACAAGCATCGAATCATAAGGCTAGCATAAAGACAACGGAAAGAATCGGTAACAAGTGAGGAAAAGCAACACGGGTAGCAAGTGAGTATACTTGCCTGAGATCCAGCAAGTAGAGGTAGCAGAACTTGTCGTTGCTCACATCATCTCAACGTCCTATCCGCGAAGAAGCAACGAACTAGAGCAAACACCGGATGCAACAATTACTACTACAGCAAAAGATCCAGCATGATCAAGATATGGATGCATGACAAGTTTAAGGATGCATCAAAGATAAACTAGTTGACATGGTAAACATATTTAAATGGGCCCATATGCAATTTGGATTGCATATGCAAAAGCCCATGAATTAATGTTGAATTAAATGATCTACAAATAATCATCATGTGAAAGTTGATTAGAATGATGCATGGATGATGAAAACAATAAGAAAACAACAATAGCTTCAATTTGAAATGTTGTTTACCAAGTTTGGAATTTTATTTATTAAGTTATGAAATTTGGCTTCTTAAATGAGTTACACAAGCATTTGTTGTTTTCACCAATTTTAATTGTTCAAAACAGATAACAAAATTCATATTTGAAAAGAACACAAAATTTTAGGTGGAATACATGTTTCATTTGTTGAGAAAGGAATTAAAATGAATTACTTATGAATTAAACAAGTTTAAACAAGATTTAAATGGATTTAATTCAAGTATGAATTTATTTGAATTTTTATTTGTTCAAAACATTAAACCAAATTCATATTTGAAAAGTTTATACTTTTCTGGTCTGAAAACATATTTTATGAGTTCAAAAATAATTTAAGTTGAGCAAGTTATGAATTTAGCAATTTTAAATGATTTAAACAAGGTTTAAATTATTTAACCAAATTTAACTATTCAAAACATGAAACAAAGTTTATATTTGGAAAGGTGGTTTAATTTGGCATGGAAAACACATTTTATATGTGGCATTTGAATTAAATTTGAATTAGTTATGTAATTAACCAAATTTGTAATGAGGTGTTTGAATTTGAATTTTGAAAACATTTGGGATGTTCAAAACAGTAAACAAATGATTTAAACAGGTAGAGAATTAAATTTGGTTTGGAAAACATGTTTCCATTTGGATTTGATTTGAGGGATTTGTGATGGTTTGAATTTCAGGGACCAATCTGTGATTTTACAGGGACCTTGGTGTGGAAGAAAAAGATAGCAGAAAGGTCCCTGGGCTTTTCCCCACTCAACGCGGTTCAACATCGTGACACTGACCCGTGGGGTCAACGTTGAATTGGCGCCAGCGTGGTGCGGGTGAGAGATGAGGGGGCCTCCAGGGCCAATGACCAGTGGGCCCTGGGGTTGCGATGAGTAAATCACAAAAAAGGGGGGCAGTGCGCCCGCGGGGAATCGAACCTGGGTCGCGCGCTGCGCGCAGCGAGGCCAAGCCACTGGGCTACTGAACGACTTGTGATGGGAACAGAACCTGATTGAATATGAGGCAAACGACCGCGTTTTATTCTGACGAAACTGAACTTCCAGATTCAGTTCGACGGCGACAGGGGCAGCCACGGCGTTTTCCGGCCAGGACCCCGACGGCGCCGCGCGAGGACAGGCACAGAGCAAGGAGGAAGAGGGCCTAGGCCTGGGAGGGGGGGCCTCACCTCAGTGGCCGGAGTAGGCGTCTGATCGCGGGAGGACGTCACCGTCGTCGATCATGGCAGCAGCGGCGGCGGCTTTCCGGCGACGGCGCGGCCTCCCTGGTGGCTCCCAGCACCCGGCGAGGAAACGAGGAGGTAGAGGGAGCCACCGCGGCTCCATTCCCGTGCCTTAGAGGATGGGACCACGACCACGGCGGCCATCCCGGGGAGCTCCAACTACTGCCATGGTTTCGGTTCAGAGAAAATAGACAGAAGGAGGGAGATGATCGGAGGAGAAGCAGGAGGGAAAACGGCGGCGCTAGAGAGGAGGTAGGAGAGGGAGATGGAGTAGGGCTAGGGTTTGGGGAAGTGGCTTGGAGGAGGGGATGATAAGGAGGGGGCAGGTGCACATGGGGGGAGGTGGTGGTGCGTGCTGTTGCTTTTTCTTCAGAAGAAAACGACAGAGAGTCGTACGGAGGTGGGGGAAGGAGGTGGTTGGGCCTTGGGCTTGGCCAGGTGGGCTAGAGGGGAAGAAAATGGGCTGGTCTGCCTCTCTTTGTTGTTTTTAAAAAAAAAAATTGTTTGCACACATTTTTTTTGTAGAAAAGAGAGAGAGAGAGAGAGAGAGAGAGAGAGAGAAGAAATAGGGTTTGGGGTTTTAATTTTTTTTAGGAAATAATGTTATTAATTTTCAAAACAGTAATGTCAAAGCAATGTTAGCATTGATTTCAAAAATTTGAAATATTAGTTTGATTTTAATTTGTTAGTTGAATTTCAAATAGGGTTTCATATAGCTTTGATTTTTAAAATAAACAAGTTTTATTTAATAAGATCAAACAATATGAAACTTAGTGAGTTTAAAATGTTTGGAAGATTTTAATCTTTAAACCACAATTGGAACATGCCAATTATGATTGATTTGATTTGAATTTGAGATTACCATTTGGGTGTTAATAAAAAGGAATTTTTATTTAACAAGCAATTTAAATAAATTCAACTTCAAACTATTGAAAAAACAATTTGAGTTGTTTAGTTTGCAATTTTTAAATTGGAAACTTTGGACAATGTTTGAAAGTTTAAATTGGTTTGAACTTTTGAGTTGTTTTGAAAACAGAGTGCAATGCTTATGATGCATGTGATGCAATGCAAAAAAAAAACAACCAATTTCTAACTTAGGGAAACACCCCAGGTGTTACAGACGACACCACTAACAAGGGATTGCGCCCTCGCAATCCACCTGCTAACCCGGGAGGGGAAAGAAGTTCGACTATCGATTCTTCATGCTTCCAGTTGATCTCCTCGACACCACTAACAAGGGAATCTTGCTCGGGCTGATGACGATGTTCTTCCACCAGAAATCTTCCGATGATCGAACCTATTAGGTTAAAGGCTCAGAAAACGTCCACCCACGTAGAATCCTAACACTTTGAAAGATAGATAAGGGAAGAGACTCCAAAACAAATAAGATGGGAGGGGAAATAGAATAGAGATAAGGTTAAAACAAGAATCCTATTGAGATGTTTCCAAAACAGGTTTTGCACAAATAGTTTTTGACACTCTAGAAACACGATCGTTAGCGAGGTTATCCTACAGGCTTTGCGGACCCGTTGCTTCGATAACCATTCGTATCGAAACAATCTCGGGAATCGGAAACCATGCTCTGATACCATTTGTGACGCCCCGAGATCGGGCACTATGCAGATTTCAGCATTTCCGCCAAAATCCACATAATAACCGATTCCAGGTTGCCACTTGTGATAACATTACAACAGTTCACGAATATTCCACAACAACAACAGAAAAGATATATACAAGATGACTCAAACGAGTCAAGGATACAACTGATACAATACAAAGATCCAAATAACAGCGGAAGAAACAACAAAGTGTCCGACTACGGACAAGATACAAATTGGACTAAGAGTCCTGAAGATAACCGAGAGCGTCCAATCCCTGCCCAGGCCAAGCCGGAGGGATTCCCAAGCTAACGTCGTCAGACTTCAAACCTGTTGACTGCAATGTTGAATATGCAGCCACGAACGGAGTCGTGGGTCAGTACGGTTAAGTACTGGCAAGTCATACTCACAAGATACCAGCGTAACCAATCTTCACAAGATACAAATACTTTGGGTACAACGGAAAAGGAAGGGATTATTGCAAAGAAGCGGCAGCGGGCTGCACTAACTAACTACAGAGACGCGCTACAACATCTGGCTAACAGAAATAGATAAGATCGTGTATCGTAACCAACTAGTACTAACCACCAAGCAAACACATCCAATGTTACCCCCTACTAAGGAAGCAACCCAAGGATAACTCACACTGTTGGATTAATGATGTTCAACTTATTGTGTCAATAATCCTATTACTAGTCAAAATTAGCATTAGTTAGGTGTAAGTTGTTCTGAGTACTTGTTAGCCAGCACTTTCACCAAGTCATCCATAACCGCGGACAACACGGCTTCACGAGAAGATTTAACCCTGCAGGGATGCACCAATTTGGCCGTACACGTAAGAATATCCCGCCAGACGGGGATCAAACCCACCAAGCGAGACACTCAACACAACCCAACTCTTCTTCGCATCAAGCCCAAAGAACCCCGTGCAATTGAGCGCATGACTAATCGAGCCCCACAAAGAAAAGGGGACCCTAATAGCACTCTAATAACGTGTCTCCCTAAATGCCGACTACAAAAGTTCCACCCTGGCCACGGGTTCGCACCTGCATATGCATGCGGCAAATGGAAAACCCGAACTACGAGGCGATTTGGACGAGATGGGAATCGAATCAAATTGAGGGGGCGCCCATACACGCTTCCCACATGCGGTTAGTGCGCTCATCATGGATCAGTAGACAAGACCCTTTTCCTAATTAGGGTCGACACTAGCAGGCCTCAAAACCACGCCGGGCCTCCTGCCGGTGCCTTATCATCAAATTATTATTACCCCAAGCATTAACATGTTGTTGGTTAAGTTGAAACCCCACTATCAAACTAAACAGGTGATAGAACAAAGGACAACAGGACTAGAGCGCAAACCAACCTAAGCATGCAACTACGACACGAGGGCCAACAAGGTAAACAAGCAACAGTTAATAGGAAGTGGAAGGAAAGGCTATATCATGGCTGCAAGGTAAACATATGATAGGATCGAGACACAAGCATCGAATCATAAGGCTAGCATAAAGACAACGGAAAGAATCGGTAACAAGTGAGGAAAAGCAACACGGGTAGCAAGTGAGTATACTTGCCTGAGATCCAGCAAGTAAAGGTAGCAGAACTTGTCGTTGCTCACATCATCTCAACGTCCTATCCGCGAAGAAGCAACGAACTAGAGCAAACACCGGATGCAACAATTACTACTACAGCAAAAGATCCAGCATGATCAAGATATGGATGCATGACAAGTTTAAGGATGCATCAAAAATAAACTAGTTGACATGGTAAACATATTTAAATGGGCCCATATACAATTTGGATTGCATATAGAAAAGCCCATGAATTAATGTTGAATTAAATGATCTACAAATAATCATCATGTGAAAGTTGATTAGAATGATGCATGGATGATGAAAACAATAAGAAAACAACAATAACTTCAATTTGAAATGTTGTTTACCAAGTTTGGAATTTTATTTATTAAGTTATGAAATTTGGCTTCTTAAATGAGTTACACAAGCATTTGTTGTTTTCACCAATTTTCATTGTTCAAAACAGATAACAAAATTCATATTTGAAAAGAACACAAAATTTTAGGTGGAATACATGTTTCATTTGTTGAGAAAGGAATTAAAATGAATTACTTATGAATTAAACAAGTTTAAACAAGATTTAAATGGATTTAATTCAAGTATGAATTGATTTGAATTTTTATTTGTTCAAAACATTAAATCAAATTCATATTTGAAAAGTTTATACTTTTCTGGTCTGAAAACATATTTTATGAGTTCAAAAATAATTTAAGTTGAGCAAGTTATGAATTTAGCAATTTTAAATGATTTAAACAAGGTTTAAATTATTTAACCAAATTTAACTATTCAAAACATGAAACAAAGTTTATATTTGGAAAGGTGGTTTAATTTGGCATGTAAAACACATTTTATATGTGGCATTTGAATTAAATTTGAATTAGTTATGTAATTAACCAAATTTGTAATGAGGTGTTTGAATTTGAATTTTGAAAACATTTGGGATGTTCAAAACAGTAAACAAATGATTTAAACAGGTAGAGAATTAAATTTGGTTTGGAAAACATGTTTTATTTATTCCATTTGGATTTGATTTGAGGGATTTGTGATGGTTTGAATTTCAGGGACCAATCTGTGATTTTACAGGGACCTTGGTGTGGAAGAAAAAGATAGCAAAAAGGTCCCTGGGCTTTTCCCCACTCAACGCGGTTCAACACCGTGACACTGACCCGTGGGGTCAGCGTTGAGTTGGCGCCAGCGTGGTGCGGGTGAGAGATGAGGTGGCCTCCAGGGCCAATGACCAGTGGGCCCTCGGGTTGCGATGAGTAAATCAGAAAAAAGGGGGGCAGTGCGCCCGCGGGGAATCGAACTTGGGTCGCGCGCTGCGCGCAGCGAGGCCAAGCCACTGGGCTACTGAACGACTTGTGATGGGAACAGAACCTGATTGAATATGAGGCAAACGACCGCGTTTTATTCTGACGAAACTGAACTTCCAGATTCAGTTCGACGGCGACAGGGGCAGCCACGGCGTTTTCCGGCCAGGACCCCGACGGCGCCGCGCGAGGACGGGCACAGAGCAAGGAGGAAGAGGGCCTAGGCCTGGGAGGGGGGGCCTCACCTCAGTGGTCGGAGTAGGCGTCTGATCGCGGGAGGACGTCACCGTCGTCGATCATGGCAGCAGCGGCGGCGGCTTTCCGACGATGGCGCGGCCTCCCTGGTGGCTCCCAGCACCCGGCGAGGAAACGAGGAGGTAGAGGGAGCCACCGCGGCTCCATTCCCGTGCCTTGGAGGATGGGACCACGACCACGGCGGCCATCCCGGGGAGCTCCAACTACTGCCATGGTTTCGGTTCAGAGAAAATAGACAGAAGGAGGGAGATGATCGGAGGAGAAGCAGGAGGGAAAACGGCGGCGCTAGAGAGGAGGTAGGAGAGGGAGATGGAGTAGGGCTAGGGTTTGGGGAAGTGGCTTGGAGGAGGGGATGATAAGGAGGGGGCAGGCGCACATGGGGGGGAGGTGGTGGTGCGTGTTGTTGCTTTTTCTTCAGAAGAAAACGACAGAGAGTCGTACGGAGGTGGGGGAAGGAGGTGGTTGGGCCTTGGGCTTGGCCAGGTGGGCTAGAGGGGAAGAAAATGGGCTGGTCTGCCTCTCTTTGTTGTTTTTAATTTTTTTTTTGTTTGCACACATTTTTTTGTAGAAAAGAGAGAGAGAGAGAGAGAGAGAGAGAGAGAGAGAGAGAGAGAGAGAGAGAGAAGAAATAGGGTTTGGGGTTTTAATTTTTTTAGGAAATAATGTTATTAATTTTCAAAACAGTAATGTCAAAGCAATGTTAGCATTGATTTCAAAAAATTGAAATATTAGTTTGATTTTAATTTGTTAGTTGAATTTCAAATAGGGTTTCATATAGCTTTGATTTTTAAAATAAACAAGGTTTATTTAATAAGATCAAACACTATGAAACTTAGTGAGTTTAAAATGTTTGGAAGATTTTAATCTTTAAACCACAATTGGAACATGCCAATTATGATTGATTTGATTTGAATTTGAGATTACCATTTGGGTGTTAATAAAAAGGAATTTTTATTTAACAAGCAATTTAAATAAATTCAACTTCAAACTATTGAAAAAAACAATTTGAGTTGTTTAGTTTGCAATTTTTAAATTGGAAACTTTGGACAATGTTTGAAAGTTTAAATTGGTTTGAACTTTTGAATTGTTTTAAAAACAGAGTGCAATGCTTATGATGCATGTGATGCAATGCCAAAAAAAAAAACCAATTTCTAACTTAGGGAAACACCCCAGGTGTTACATGGGCCTAAGAACATTTAGCTGGTCTGGTTTGTTCTGTCTCATGATGATGCCGATTGGTGAGAGAAGTGACCAGTCTTGATTAGGTTGCAGTTCTGTGGTGTTGTAGATGATTTCGCTGCAGTTTGAGCTCAGCTCATGAGCTGGGCCTAAGAACATTTGCTGGTCCGGTTTGTTCTATCTCATGATGATGTCGATTGATGAGAGAAGTGATCAGTCTTGTTCGACAGCCGTGCCTCTCAATCTTAATTCCAACAATTGAAGAACATTGATAGGTGTGTGTCGAGAAAGTATGCACTACTATGAACAGAGTTTTAATTACCGTGGTTCTATTTTGATGATCGGGATTGTGTCTATTCTACAATGTGCATCAATGTTTCTAAAAAAAGCCCTAATGAGATATCCGAGATAAGACGGGGGCACCAACTTAAGTATTGAGTTTTTTCTCCAATTGCTAGATCAATTGTGCAATTAATTAATCATTCTGACAAATTGGATTTGAGCAAAGAAAATATTGGACGCCTTGCCTGCGCCGCGACCAAGTGCCCATCCGTGCGCCTAGCCAGGTGGCACACATCAAGCGAATTTCAAACAGTTTTTTTCCTTTCGAGTTATACTACTGGCAAAGAATAAAAGCATATACTCCTACGTATTGTTATACTATTCCGTGGCGAACCGCTGGCCATTACCGGTGGCTCCTTGCAGACGGAAGGAGTCACCGAGGAACTGAGCCAGCGAGATGCATGTAGCATGCCACCAGACCCGCGCGATTCCGCACAACGACGGACACCGTTTAGCTGAACTCCAACAGCGGGATTTCAGGCACGGCCCGACTTCATGACCTTCACCGTCCAAGCAGGGTTGCCGACATGGTATTGGGGCCTTAATCGTGCGACTTTGCCCAATATTTCCCATTCCCATAACGAGTATATTTTCTGATCAGATTACCATGCTGGACAATGAAGGAGCAGTTAGAGTAAATCGTGTACTAAATCAAAAGCAGATCAACGCCCTGTTCTCGACGGCATTTTTTTTTGAAACGGGAACCTGTTCCAGCCTCTGCATCAAATTGATGCACACATCCGGTTTTTCATTAATATAATAGTTGAAGAAGTACAAAGTAAATAGAACCGAGGCCGTATGCCTCGCAACACCACCTCCACCAGACTACCTCTAAACTAATGGCAAAAGATAAAAGTAAAGATACATCACAACTTCTAGACGAAGCCTTCAAGAAGGAAAAGCCACATGTGCACCGATGATGACGAGTCCGATCCAAGACCGAGTCGGGATTTTCATCCCCAAAGTCAAGCTTCGCACCATCACCTTTAGCAAGGTAACGACGCCAGCGCGTGTCAACTTCGCCTGAGATGTTTCCACCGAAGTGTGTATACTCGACACCAAATTTTCTACCATCACCACCTCTCCGGCCAACGAATAGCCAGATACCACTGGAGGAGAAACTAGAAGCCGATGACGTCCCATACCGCCCCGCCTCTAGCCGCTATCACACCACCTTCTATCGAACAACAGCAGGCATGACTTGACACCGTGGAGAAACATCGTGCGTAGCACCTACCAGGATCAGGCATATCGCCACCGCCGGCTAGGCATGACTTGACAGCTCCTCTGAAGTCGTCATGCGTAGCACCTGCTGCATCGAATAGAACCGTGTCTCGAAATGTAGGGGGCGTCCCATACCGCCGCCAGCCTCAGAACTCTGCAACCATAGAAGAGAATGTCCCATACCGCCATTGACTGTGACTTACGAAGCCAGAGACCATCACCATCTCGAAGATCAGCCCTCGCATCATCCACATGACCACGAAGACCACCACCGTCGAAGAAGCCGGGTCGCCGCCCCATCTCCAAACTCCTGCGGTGTCGAAGACCCGCAGCGAGCAAATTGCGGCCAGCGTGCCGCCGCTAGACCAGCTGCAAGCAACCACGCTGACATGCAGCATCAGCTGCCGACATCGACCTCCTCCCCGCCGCAAGCTGTTGCAGATCCTGATCCATAGGTCCGATGACCTGGAAAGTCGAGGATGCCACGACCTCGGCCCCGCCGCCGCTGGTCCCTCCACCCAGTGAAGACTCCAAAGAGATGCCCGCAAGAGGGAATACGACGCCGGGACGCCACCTCGCTCGATCCCGATGGGATCTGAGGTTTCCCCCGGAGATGCAACCGGAGGTCCGCCGAACGCAAGCCATCTCCGAGGAAGAAGACGACCAGCGTCAACTTCTGCCAACCGCCGGCACAACCATGGTGCCCAGTTCGGGCTCCCCGGGTGCCCTCCGCAGCATCCTGCTGCCGTGGAGGAAGAAGAACCCGCCCGAGCCCATCTAGGCCCAAGCTGGCCGCTGCTCATCACCACAACTGCAGGGAGATTCCCGGCGAGGACGCGATGGTAGCGACGGCTATCTCCGGCGACCTTGGCCGCGCCTCCAACAGCTCCCTGCGACACCACGCCGTCGTTGTTGCGGATCGTTGACCAAATCACGTGTGGAACCGCCCCGGCCGTCGCTCGATCTGAATTCCCCACCGTCGTGGATCTGAATTTCCCGCCGCCGCCATCACAGGCACCGCGCAGCATTTGCTGGCACCTCAGGCAGCAACGGAAGGGGAGGGGACGAGGGAAGGGGGCAAGAGGTGGCGGCGGCGATCCCCCGGGCCGCCTAGGTGGCGGCGCGAGGGTTAGGGTCGCGAGGGTTCTCCTCCTGTTTCGTTCTCGATGGCATGGCGGAAGTCGCGAGTCACCAGCAAGCTTAGAGTCCCTGCTCACCGGAGCCGACGGCAACGCTGGCCGGTTCCATTCCAGGACCCTGCCCGGCCTAGGCGTCACGGTTATTTTTTTAGAAGGGAATGTTTTTTAGGGGGACTTTGTGAAAAATATTTACTATGTAACCTGTGGTTGCCTTGCTCTCATGATAGATGAGATGACTAGAGTCCACTCTACGCCGACATCGATGGGTGTTGGGAGTAAGCGTCTTCTCCACCTGAAACTGGGCGCCTCGCTCATGGCATGAACACATTAGGATTAGGAGTTCGAGAATCAATATTTGGATGGTGTAGGCGGTGAAGCGGGGCGAAAAAGAGGAGTTCAAAACATTCTTTATAGTCAGTCTCTTAAATCAGGCCGGATTGTGTGCTTCGGTGTCTCTAACACCTCTAACGTGGAGGAAATTAATGTCACTTTGAAGTTTTTTCTCCCATTGCAACGCATGGGCATATGTGCTAGTAATCTAAAAAAAATAGGAGAGCTAGCTGAATAGATCGATCGGAACATTGAGGTGCTCAGATCAGGCGTCCGGATCGGCACCCGGGACCACCCTTCGGGGGCTCGTTCGGACGGCGCCGCGCCCACGGGGCTGCACCGTTCCCACTCGGCGCCCCAACCAAAACCCCTTCGGGCTGCGGACCCGCCCTGTTAGCGGGGGAGAGGTTCGTCGCCTCGGGAGCCGTGTGCTTTGACGCCTCAACGAGACGGCACGATGTGGCGGAGCGGTCCAATCGCCCAGCGGCGAAGTTATGGCGCTGCCGCCGCCTCGTATTGCCCGCCCCGGGTACAAAACCCGGCCCCATCGTCATCCTCGACTCCATCCTCCCCCCTCCCCCCCCCCCGGCGCCTTCTCCTCGCCATGGTTAACCGTCACACCTCGTCGGCGCGGCCGCCAGCGGGTTCAGCCGCCGAACCCTGCACCTCTGGGAGGAACGACTCCTCTACGAGGCCAACTACCACTCGCCGTCGGGGATGAGCGCACCAAGGAACTGGCGGCTCAGTGCAGGCGGCGTGCATGTGCCTCCGCCACGCACCGGGCCCGAGCGCGTCGCCGAGATCGAAGAGATCCGGGCGCAGATGTCGCCGACGACGTGCAGCCAGCCTTAGTGGCATCCCGCCAACGAGGCCGCCTGGACGGTGTTCTTCCAGGACAGCTTCGAGGCGGAACTCGCCGACGTCCCCACCCACGGCCTCCTTTCGAGCCGCAACAAAGCCGTCGGTCGCGCCTGGTGGAGCAAGCCCGAGCGCACTCTCGCCCGTGTCCTCGCCCACATCGAGCGGCACATGAGGTGGGGGAAGAACCTCCGCACCACGGCCGCGCCTGCTCCCCCACCCACTCCTCTCACCATCGTCAAGGAGGAATCGCACGAAGAGCCTCCACGCCGGCGGACTCAGAGCCAGTCCCTCGTCATCAGGGAAGAGCACGCTCCTCCGCAGGCGCCGGGCGACGTCATCCTCCTCTCCGACAGCAACGACGATGACGCCTGCCCTCCCCCGCCAGTGTACCTCGGCGACCCATGGCAGGGCAGCAGTAGCGCCGCCGCGAAGGCAGAGCCGCCGAGCGACTCCGACGACGGCGGCGACTACACCAAGATGTACAAGGCGCTAGGCATGTAGGTGACTACGCCGTTTTATTTTAAATCTCGTCTAAAATATGTAAAAAAAATCTCCTATATTCGGCCATATATGAAAAGTAGTTGTTGTTTGCCAAATTTTTGAACTGCTCCCGTCAGTTTTTTCCTACTTGGGCGGCGGCGTCGGTGGGCGAGCGCGGCGGAGCTACGAGGCAGAGGGAGCGGCGTGGGCTAGCTTGTGGGAGAATTGTGTCGCTGGTAGGACGAGCTCGCGGCGCGGAACGACTCGTCCGGCTCCCCCACAGGAGCCCCTGGGAGGCGGGGTTGGGCTGGGTTTGTCGGACGGGAACAAGGGGGCATCCGGACGGGAAGGTCCAATGGGGTACGTGAGTGGGCGCGCTGGGCTCATCCTAACGGGAAGGCGCTTGGGGCGGCCTTTGGGGGCGCGACTGGAGATGCTCTTAGCTGCCTGCTTAGCTACGTGCGGTGTCCCGCGAGTTCATCCGCTCGGAAATTAATTGAGCTAGTTGTCCTGCCCTCGCTCGAAAGTACTCGGCGGACTGCATCGTAGCATCGGGCCTACGTCAACAGCATACTCTAGGATGCATCCGCCGATGACAAACATCAGAACTCACAGGGAAGAGGGCACGACACCGGTCGATCATATTCCACGCATGGCTATAGCCTGGCCGGGGTAGCTGTGTAGTCATATTCTGGTGAACGTTTTCCATGGAAGCGGCTGCGGGTGACAGGGAGATGGAGGAGGCATGTTGATGAGGGGATAGTAACCCGGTATGCCGACTCTCAGGTGAGATCCGGCCCAAACGACGGATGGATCAAATCCGGCTAAGGACAAAGAAGCTTCTAGAAGGCCCAGGACTTGTAAGGATCGTAACCCGGATTGTGGGTTACGGTAAAGAAAGTTAGGGTTCGTATGAAGAGTTCGAATAGGACTCGAGAAGCGCTTTGTAAGGCAAGTCAAGGGGGATATGAGTACTATATAAACCAACCCCTGGGCTTCGCCTAAGAGAGATTCAAGTCATAACTGTAACACCTATTATCGAGTATCCAGTATAATCATATCGAGAGCCGGCGAGTTGTTTTCCGGTTCTTAGATTGCTTTCGCCATGTTCTCTTTCGAGCTAAACCCTCTCCCAAATACCTGCGTCGACTTGCCCCAAGATCAGTTACCCCAGGTAACATCTGCCGTGATTATCCCACGACAGTTGGCGCCCACCGTGGGGCCTGCGTCCAAAGGTGTTTACATCACGGGAGAAGCTCGGAAGAGCATGAAGAACCTCATCGTCGGAGAAATCTACGTCAACGGCAAAGGAGAGAAGATGGTAGACGATTCTGGCTGGGGGCCAGAGTCGGACCACCTCGAAACCGGATCCATCGTGACAGTCGGCAGCATCAACGTCTTCATCGGTATGATATGTACTTCCAGTTTGAATTGTGATAATGTTGGATCTGATTCTATGTCAGGGGAAGACGCGTATGTCCGATCGGGAAAAGAAGAATCGATTGGAACAACGGGTCAGATAGAGAGGGAGGATGGTACCGAGTCTATACGGGATTTGTCGGAGGATCGATATGAAAGGGAAACCAGCGAGGAAGAACAGTACGAATCTACACCGGGCATCATGCGCCGGGTTGCAGTTTATGCGGCTCCCGCGACCAATCTCAATCAAGAAAACGCGGCCGCGGCACCAGCTGGGGCGGTTCAGGCAGCGGCTCAGCAGCAAGGACCAGTTGACCCGGTCTTGGCCCAAGTCGATGGAGAGTCGGCGTCTGTCACCAGTCGCCCAGCGGACGAGGAGCGACACGCAAATATGTTCGGGTTCCAAGCAAACCGGACACCGGGGGCGGGACCCTCAAACCCGCGTCACCCGGCTCTGTTTGATAATAACTTGATTTTGGACCCCACAGTCTTGGCCACAGTTATTACCCCGGAAAACGCGGCAGAACGTGTAAGAGACCTGGACGTAGCTCGTCGTGCATTGGAGCAGCAAAGAAGGCAGGTAGAAGCAGAAAAGCAGGGGATGGCAGCGCGGCAGCGGGAACTGGATGACCTAGAGACCCGGCTTCGGGAGGAAACGACGAGGATTCACCAAAGGCACCGAACTATGTTACCGGCAACAGGAGGGGTTATCAACCCGACTGCCCTGGTGTTCACGCCTCAAGATCAGCCAATCCCACCGGCGAACCAAGGGACCATACCGCAACCAGCAACGGGAGTGCAGCCGGTAAACGCGCCAGCCGGGTTACCCTTGCCTCGGACGGGGGCGACAGCCGGCAACATCATGCCGCCTCCACCATCGCGATTCCGTACCCCAGCAGGTCACTACAACAACCCCATGGACAACGTGTATGCAGCAACACTCGCATTAAACCAGATTCCTGTAAGAGACTCGCCGCACGCAGAAGAAACCCGGCGAGCGATAGATCTGCTGCACACCGCGGTAGCACAGCAAGTCAATTATCCAGATCACAGAAGTGGGATGCATGGGACGCCATACGTGAGTCAACAACAGGGCAACGTCCAAACAAGCGCGGCACGACGAAGGGAAGAGCAACAGCAGATGCCACCCCCACCGCGCGTCCAGACAGTACCGGCAGTATCAGCAGCACAGGCAGTAGTGGACAGCTCCAGGGCCAGAAGAGCCGGGGCCGGGTCTGCAGCACACGATCCACCGGTGGCTCCTCACCCCGTGGCACCCCCGGCCGGGTCACGCGTTTCCCGGGCAAGACCGGCCCCAACCACCCTTGCGGGGCCAAAGTGCCTTTCGGACGATATCAGAGCAGAACCTTACCCGGAGAAGTTCAAAGAACCGGGGAAAGTAGTAAATTATGAGCCAACAATGGATCCAGAAACGTGGCTGAGCAGCTATGAGATGGCAATGTCAATTCGCAACGCATCCGAGAATCTCCAAGCCAAATTCATGTACTTAATGATGTCAGAGGGAGCAGCAAAGTTATGGTTCACCAACCTACCGGAAAAATCGATCAAATCGTGGGAGGAGCTAAAGACCGCATTCATCAAGCACTTTCATGGGACATGCAGAAAGTTATTTACTATTGATGATTTAGAAAGATGCGTTCAGAAGAAAGGAGAATCGGCACGCAGCTGGGTACGCCGGGTTATGGAGATACTCCACTCGTCTACGGATATCCAGCCTAAGGACGCGCTACAAGCTATGGCAAAAACATGTAAGTACGTTCCTTTGGTACAAAAGCTAACTCGCATGAAATCTAGTAGGAATGCAGCGGAGGTTACAATGGGAGAGTTAATGGATGCGTGCAACAAACACGCTGCAACGGATACCACAGAGGAGGAAGTTGACGACAAGAAAGCAAAAGCAAACGCAAGTAGCAGCGGGAAAACCGGCAATGGGTCGGCGCCAAACAATAATGGAAGTAGCCAAAACAAGCGCCCGTTCGACGGGAATTCCGAGTTTGTAGCCAACACGGAGGCCGGGTCTTCAAGACCTAGATCCGAAGGGAATTTTAATACTGGGAATCACAATGGGGGACACTACCAAGGACCTCCAAGACCAAGCAACAGTTGGGACATATTTAGGATGGCGTGCCCGAAGCATAGCAGGAATGGCAAGCCGGCCAATCATTCACTAGAGCAATGTGCCGACTTACAAAGGTGGAAGAACGAAGAAGTGAACAGAGCTATGCGAGGTGCGGGCCGGGGAGGAGGTCCGGGTCTAGGTGGAAACTTGGGTAATGGGCCGCCCCCAGCCGGCAATCCGCCAGCTGGAAATCAAGGTAACAATCAAAATGGAGCAGGAGGTTTTCAAGCTAACCCCAAACAGCTGGGTCAATATCATGTGCACACTACAGGAGGCTCTAACAAGGATAAGAAGATACTGAAACAAGCAGTTAATTCGGTCTCTTCCGCTGTTCCAAGGTATTTGAGGTGGTCAGAACAAGAGGTAACATGGAGCAGGAAGGATCACCCGGATAGAGTTGATCACCCGGGAGTCTTAGCTTTGGTAGTGGCACCACAGGTCAACGGCTACGAGCTGAAAAAAGTCCTGATGGATGGAGGAAGTAGTATCAATATCCTGTACTGGGAAACTTTTCTGCGAATGGGCTTAAAGGAATCGCAGCTGCAAAAGAGTACAACAGTTTTTCACGGGATAGTGCCGGGTCACTCAGCATGCCCTGAAGGAAAGGTGGCACTGGAAGTAGCTTTTGGAGAGTCAAAGGATAATTATCGAGTCGAGTGGCTTACCTTTGAGGTAGTAAAGTTGCGCAGTCCTTATCATGCATTGTTTGGAAGGCCGGCTTATGCCAAGTTCATGGCAAGACCGTGTTATGTGTACCTGCAACTGAAAATCCCGGGTCCCAAGAAGACCATTACAATACACGGAAACCGGGATATAGCAGCTGAGTGCGATGAGGGAGACGCGGCAATGGCCGAGCAAGCCTGCAGGAAGGAAGAGCTCAAACATTACCGTTCTCAGGTAGACCTAGAAGAGAGGACAACGTCAAAAAAGCCAACCCCTGAGGGGGACAAAGCAAAAGTTAGGGCAGAACAAAACCCTAAGATGGTAGGCTTCATCAGGAGCAATACTTTCAAAACTCTCAGCAGGGAAGAAGAAGGCGTACCACCGTCCGCAGCTGATCACGTTCCAAGGAAGATATACCCGGACTGGCTAGCAAATCCGGTACTCATTACGAAAGGGCATAGCAAGTGGAGAATGTGCATCGGCCGTATCAACGCGAGGCCGATTCTCGAGAATAACTAAAGCAGTGTAATGGGCGGCAGGTTTCATACGCACTCTTTTCCTATCCAGGGTACCTAAGGGGACTGGAAGGTTTTTAATGAGGCGGCCTGCTGAATCAAAAAAGAAATTTTTATCAATAAAAGAAGATGGTTTCGAGTCTTATCATGGTCTTTGCTTCAGTTACAAGTAAGTAACATTGTTACTATCAATACATCAGTATCATCGAAATACATTACATGAATATAGGTCTCCGGGGGGTGATCTGCTTCAATAAGTAATCACAAGACCCGGAGACCCGGCCATGATGCCTATGAGTTATGGGGGCTGATTACTCGAAAAAACGGGTACAGCTGCAATCCTATAACTGGACAAAGGAGCCAAATTTCTTGGTTATTCTTACTTAAGCTCGATGTGACTCGCACTAAAGTGGCATGATCTGTTCGCGTACGATCACAATCAAATTATGCAGCCCAGTGTGGCTTGCTTGATCTTGTTTTTCGTATAGACGCAACGACATGGTATCCACGCGAAAGCCGGCTTATAGTACAAGATAATCAAAAGGGTCATCTAAACCACAAGTCCATGCAGAGTATAAGGCTAAAAAAGCCGGAAACTCAACAAATATTAAGCATGACTTCAGTATTTATGTAAACAGATATTGGTATTCAGCTTGGTAAACAGCAGTATGTCATCTGAGAAAGGCCACGCCCCTATAGCTCGTACTTTGGGTCATGGGGACTGGGGACTTCGAAACAGAAACAAACTGTTTTAACTACCCAAGCCTGAAAACCTTAATTTCCGAGTATTGGGGACTTAAAGAAAGGTTCCTCTATCAAAACCTACGATACTCGGTTAGCCGAGTCTCAAAAGGAAACTGAAAACAAGAGTTCGAAGTATCGAGAATAAGCTTATAAGTAACACAGGGATCGAGATTATCAAAAGCCAGGGGAGGCAAAGAGTTATCATAAGATTAATAAGCATACAGTCATAGTATCAGCGTCAATGGTGCACAAGCGCACCACCAAAAATCATATCAGTCTCGAGAAACACAAAGCGTTGGGTAGCGTCCTACTCGGCGTCCTGAGAGTGGTCCTCCGGGTCTGAATCTTGGACTTGCTCCTTGGCCTTACCAGCAGCTTTACCCGGGCTCTTCACTTCTGGACGAACAGGCGGAGGCACGGCTGGGGTAGAGGTAGACGGCTTTACGCCCAGTTCTGCTTCCCTCTTTGCAGCCTCTTCCTTCCTCCTAGCCAGATCAGTCGACCATTTGTCCAACATATCAATAGGGGGAGGCGCCTCCACCAGGATAACCTTGCCCTCAGAATCATACGAGCTCATAATTGTGTTTAGATCCATCTTGTCGGCCAAAGCTGTGGCTGAAGGACGTACCGCAGATTGTATAGCTTTGAAATCCTGGGGCTTGAATTTGGACCCGTCAGCTTTAAATTCTGGGAACCCGGATACTATCTTTGCCGGGTCAAGCTTTGGAAAATAAGCCTTCGCCAGCGTTAAAGCCCGGGTCACCCCAATTCGGCAGGACGAACGCTTCAGTATTTCAATCCATCCAGGTGCTGTGGAAAAGGCCTGTATAAGGGTCTCCTCGCCCGGGTATACCTCAGAAGGCCACTTGATAGCATCCAGCAAAAGTTTCGTGCCGGCAAAAAACGTCCGGAGCACAGTTTTCAGAGTTTTTACTTGAGTAATGGCATTCTCCTCCGGAGCAGCAAGGTTAGCACCTGCAATCCAAACATGTGAAAGCATATCAGTCATGTTGGTTATTACAGCGGCAAGATAGAGGTACGCAAATTAATCGCAAATAGCAAACTTACTTAGCAAGATACGGTAAGTGTCCGTAAGCTGAGCCGACAGGTTATTCAGCGAGGACTGGGCAGCATGGTACTTCTTCTTGTATGAGGAGACATCTTTTTTCAAAGTCTTTATCTCCGCTTCAAGGGCCTCCCTACGCTTAACTTCAGCCAGCAAGAGCTGCTCAGCCTTAAGTAACGCTTCATCTGACTGAGTAATCTCTGCCTGCAAAGGCCGGGTGAAGCTGTAAGCCGGATATCGCGAGAGTATTTTATCTGAGGAAATGATTGCCGGCAAGTACTATGCGAAGTACCGAGGATAATTAAAAAAAAATTATACTCGGGACTTGGGGACTGGATGTATAATAAGGAGTATCAAGTGAAAATTACCTGATGTGCTGCAGCCATACGTTCTAAGACAGTCCCTTCTGAAGCTTTCATGGCAAGAAGAGCGCTCATCAGCTGGTTAAAGTCAGCGTTATCCGAGTTAGATGGCTCGGGTACCTGGAAAGTGGGAAAAGGAGCATTTCTTGTAACAGGAGGTGGCACCCGGGTCATCCGAATGTCGGAGTCTGGTCCCCCTCCCGCGCTTGAAGCTGCCCCCTTCTCCTTCTCGCTCGTGTGCGAAGCGATTGGATACTCGGCGTCATGCCTAGCTGGCTCCGGTGGCGACATTTGCTCGTCGCCAGCCGTAGTGAAGGCATCATCAGCCGACTCGCCCTCGACCCGGACTTTAGC
This sequence comes from Alopecurus myosuroides, assembly GCA_028641055.1. Classification (NCBI taxonomy): domain Eukaryota; kingdom Viridiplantae; phylum Streptophyta; class Magnoliopsida; order Poales; family Poaceae; genus Alopecurus; species Alopecurus myosuroides. Next base: position 437,542,018 of record CM054058.1, on the reverse strand, counting down.
TTCGGTGTCCTCCTGGTCGCTACTAATAACCGTGGCTCTGAAGAAGGTGCAAAGGCGTAATTAATCTTTGGTTATGGAAAGAAAGGGGATGAAAGTTCGGTATAATATCCGGAAAAGGCGTTTACCCGGTGTTTACTGGGAAGTCCGAGGGGAAGCCGTCACTAGACCCGGAAGAGACTGAGAAATGGCAAGAGAGGTCTGGGATTACGTTACAAAGGAATGACTGGAAAGAAGTTTTGTTTACAACAAATACCAGGGTGTTGAACCGGGGGCGGCGAAGCAACCGGGTTAGGGGTCTCGTTGCCCGGATGATTCCGGGTTACTCGGCGCCTAGTCATGGGTGGCTCCTTCAGTTATGATCAAAAGGGGTGAAGATGGGGTTAGCCCCGGAGTGACGTTATGGGAGCAAAAAAACCAAAGTGTAAGGGGATGAAGTAAAAACCTGGAGGGCTATCCTCTGGGATTTCCTCTTTGTTCCGGTTCTGGTGGCTGGCTCCGGCTCTTCCTCCTCGCTGGTGGACCCGCCCCTGCTGTCCGTTTCTTCTTCTTCGCTTTGGTCCTCTCGCTCTGAGAAATGTCCGAGTTACAGCATAAAGAAGAAGAAAAGGCAGGATATAACGTGTGCAAAGGAATCAAGTAGGTACCTTCATTCGAGTCAACGACATCGTCTTCCTCCTCCCCGTCTTCGGAATTAGGAGTGGAGTCGACCGTCCAAAAGTCATCATCGGCCTGAGGAGAAGATGCCAGGATAGTGATTAATATCGAGTCAAGAGAAGCGAATAAAAGTAAGTGTTAGAAGTCAAAATCAAAAGGCAGAAAACTTACTCCAGGGGTTGGATTCTCGAGGGTAAAAGGTTCTAGTCCGGCTATGCTCCGGATTACTTCGAGCTTCTCTGTCAGGAAACCCTTAATTGTTTTGTTAATGTCACCCGGAGCAAGGGTGCGGGTGGAGAATCGGATTGGGTCCGTGGTTTGACCCGAGTATTCGCACATCAGCTTCTCACGAATGGAGTTTGGCTGAATGCGGAAGCTAACCCAGGTCTTCACCAGGTTTAGCCCGATGAGGCCTCGGGCGGACAAGATGGAGATCCTAGCTAATAAAGGCAAGATCGCCTCCCTGTCCGGTTCAGACGCGAAGGCGTTGAATTTCTCGGAGATGTCAAGTTGACCCTCCGAGTAACCCGGCAACTTCTTTTCGCCGGGTGGAGAGGTATCCTGGCAGTAGAAGTACGAAAGCTGCCAGTGCTTTACGTGGGAATTGAGAGAAAAAGGAGGCATCAGGGAGTTCTTGCGGCGCTGGATAGAGACCCCGCCGCAAGTGAGAAGTGCGCCGTCGCCGCTTTCGCGACACGGCTTGCACTGAAAAAGTTCGACGAAGAGGGCTAGACTTGGCGGTGTGCACAAGTAAGATTCGGAAAGAACAATAAAATGGGAGATGTTCAAAATGGAGTTTGGACCTATATCGAAGATACGGAGGTTGTAATGGTCTAGGACGTCACGGAAGAAGGGGTGACCCGGAGGCCTAAAGCCCCGGGTCACATGTTCAACGAAGCATATTACCTCATTCGTCGCTGGAGAAGGCCGGGTTTCATTGCCTGGCACTCGCCAGTGGATAGACTCCTGTGGAGGTAGGGTTCCAAGCTCGACCAACTCCTCCAGCTTGGCCTTGGTGACGGAGGACTTCCCCCAATTGGCCGATATGGAGCTTGTGGATTTAGCCTTATTCGGCTGTTTCCCCTGCCTCTTGGGTGCCATGGGATTGACCTGGTAAAACATCGAAGGAAAGGACGTAAGGAACAAAAACTTGGAAGTTAGCAGGCAAGCAATTACCCGCAATTTGAACATAACCCGGCTATTGCCTCGCTGGGTCAAGAGTGATTTATCCGGGTATCAAGTGACCTTACAAAATACATGGAGCTTTCCGTAAAAGCAAATGTTTGGAGGAGTTAGGGGGATGCTTATATGCTTACCATCTGCGAATGAGTCGGAGAAGTAAGATTTTCTGAGGAAGGAGAACAAGGGCGGAAATTTCAGATGGCCCGAGCTTAGATTGGGAATCCTATTTCTAAAATTGTGACCAGATTAACGATTACTGGAGTTAGGGGAGTAATATAAGCTATGAATCCTATCCATAGGAATGTTTATGGTAAGTATCAGTGAGTTAATCCGGCGCAGCCCGAGAAATTGCGGACCGCTCGATTCAGATCTAATTAGAGGAAGAACTAAGAAATTGCGGGGGTAAGTTGGAGGATGTAAGGGACTTACTGAAGGAGATTGGAGTAAGGCCTTGCGGAGACAGATGGCGCAAGATTCGTGTCCTTTCGTGGTCGTTGGCCGGCGAATCGGAGGCTTGACGGTGGATTCGGGAGCTGGTGCGGCTCGCGCGGCGGCGGAGCGCAAACGAAGGCGGATGGGCTCCGGCGAGATGCGTGGGGTTCCCGTGGTGGCGCTCTGCGAGCTTGAACTTGGGGAGAAGAGAAATGGGGAAAGTGAGCCGTTAAGGGTTGAGTTTGCCTCCTGGGGCTTATTTATAATAAACCGGGTGGAAAAGCTTATCCTAACGGGCGAAACCCGGGGGTTGCGGAGTAATAGTTGGACATTTTGAAATTTGAAGACGTGCTTTATGTGCACTTAGATATGGTCCCGAGAAAAGAGAAGGGGGGAATCTCTTTCCTGGTATTAGCAATAATTATCGAAGAAGGTGCGAAGTCATGGAGTTCCTTACTAAAGCTCGAGTCTGGAAGATTAAAGGAGAACCCTTGAGGGAGAGCCGGGCTTTTACTTGGCTTCCTTGGTACCAGTCACGGCTATTCATCAGCGCGCTGCGTCCTGATTTTCATATGTTTGTGTCTTATATTTCTGTAGGGAATAGCCGGCGCTTCGAAGAGTAAATCTTGGAAGCCCAGGCTATTCTGGGGACTACTGATGAGGGGATAGTAACCCGGTATGCCGACTCTCAGGTGAGATCCGGCCCAAACGACGGATGGATCAAATCCGGCTAAGGACAAAGAAGCTTCTAGAAGGCCCAGGACTTGTAAGGATCGTAACCCGGATTGTGGGTTACGGTAAAGAAAGTTAGGGTTCGTATGAAGAGTTCGAATAGGACTCGAGAAGCGCTTTGTAAGGCAAGTCAAGGGGGATATGAGTACTATATAAACCAACCCCTGGGCTTCGCCTAAGAGAGATTCAAGTCATAACTGTAACACCTATTATCGAGTATCCAGTATAATCATATCGAGAGCCGGCGAGTTGTTTTCCGGTTCTTAGATTGCTTTCGCCATGTTCTCTTTCGAGCTAAACCCTCTCCCAAATACCTGCGTCGACTTGCCCCAAGATCAGTTACCCCAGGTAACATCTGCCGTGATTATCCCACGACACATGTGCTTCGGAACCACACCTCGTCGACGTGCCCGTACGGTATAGTTCCCCATCTTGCGGTTACTTCACCTGGCTAGGGATCGACACTAATGTGCCCCACCTGTCGCCGCACCTCTTCATAGTCTTCCACGGCCATGGAGACACCGAGGCCTGCGTGCTTGAGATGATTCAAAAGTCTCCCAAAGAAGAGTAGCTCGAATGATTTAACTATGTGTTTCTTCCGTGTAGGTGTCGAACCACATGCATGAAACGCTTTGGTTCGTCCTGGCCAAACAATCATGTTGGGAACAAGTCTTTTTTCTCGTTTGAGTTGTCTTGGTTGCGTCAGGAGGGTTTTTACGAGATGGTGAAAACCGAATGGCGATCCATTTCGATGGGAAATACCCCGATTGAGAGGTGGCAAAATAAAATCAGGCACCTGCATAGTTTTTTGCGAGGTTGGGCGCAAAATATGTGCAGGGAGTATAAGAAGTTAAAGCAGAAGCCGGTCCTTCTTATCAACAAATTAGATGTAAAATCATAATATGTTCCTCTCTCTCAAATGATGAGAGAAAATCTAAAATGGAGGCGGATTAATTTCTTGCAAAACTTAGACGGGGTGAAGAGTACAAGTGGGCTGAACGTGATAAGGTTAGGTATATTCAAGAAGGAGGGAATAATACTAGTTATTTTCACCTCATGGCCAATGGTAGGCATCGCAAGAATGAGATTTTTCAGTTAGAACAAAATGAAGGAACGATTGTGGGGCAATCGAATCTAAAAGTTTTCATCTCTGAGTATTATAAGAAACTATTTGGAGAGCCGACTCCTAATTCTTTCTTGCTGGACGAAACAAGGATAGAGGATTTGCCCCAGGTTTTGGCAGAGGAAAATAGCTTATTAACCATGCCTTTTTCTGAAGAGAAGGTTTTTGATGCTATTGACCAGATGGAATTGAAAAAAGCACCGGGACCCGGGTGGGTTTCCTGCGGAGTGCTATAAATTCTTTTGGGGTTTTATCTAGATGGATCTTATGGCATTGTTTGCACAGTTGCACACAGGGGAATTACAGTTGTTCAAGTTGAACTTTGGTGTGATTACCCTGTTACCCAAAAAATAGGATGCGTCTAGAATCGAGAAGTATAGACCTATTTGTTTGCTTAACGTGAGCTTCAAAATTTTCACGAAGGTGTGAACTAACGGAGTTACCTCCATTGCTCAACGGGTGATTAGACCAACTCAATCATCATTTCTCCCGGGGAGAAATATTTTAGAGGGGGTTGTGGTCTTGCATGAAACTATTCACGAGTTGAAGCAAAAGAAATTAAATGGGGTATTGCTCAAAAATAATTTTGAGAAAGTATATGATAAAGTTAATTGGTCCTTTCTGCAATAGACACTTCACATGAAGGGATTCACGCCACTGTGATGTGAATGGGTTGCGAGGTTTGTCCAAGGTGGAAGTATTGGGATCAAAGTTAATGATGATATCGGTCATTATTTTCAAACTTTAAAAGGATTGAGACATGGTGATCCGTTATCACCTATCCTCTTCAACCTCGTAGCTGATATGTTGGCGGTCCTTATTGCTAGGGCAAAGGGGGATGAACAAGTTCGGAGTCTAGTTCCTCACTTGGTGGAAGGTGGAGTCTCCATTCTTCAATATGCCGATGATACCATTCTCTTTCTGGAACATGATACAGATAAAGCAGTTAATATGAAACTGTTGTTATCATTGTTTGAGCAACTGTCGGGGTTAAAAATTATTTTTATAAGAGCGAGATCTTTTGTTTTTGGGGAAGATGTGAAACATCAACAGGATTATCGTCTCATCTTTGGTTGTGAGGTTGGAAAACTCCCGTTTAAGTATCTAGGTATCCCCATTCATTATCATAAGCTGTTTAATAAAGAGTGGAAACTGATAGAGGATCGGTCTGAACAAAAGCTGAGCTCTTGGATTGGGAAAATGCTCTCGTATGGAGATCGTTTGATCCTAATCAATTCAGGCCTATCCAACTTACCTATGGTCCGTTTGTCCTTCTTTGAGGTACCTGTTGGGGTACGTAAAAGACTGGACTTCTTTATATCTCGATTTTTTTGGCAAAGCGATCAACATAAAAAGAAATACCGTCTAACAAAATGGAATATTGTATGTCGGCCTAAAGACCAAGGGGGGCTGGGTATTGAGGTGCTTGATGTTAAGAATAAGTGTTTACTGAGAAATGGCTCTTTAAAATGTTATCTGAGGGAGGTGTGTGGCATGAGTTGCTACATAATAAGTACATTAAGGGGGTTCCTCTCTCCCAAGTTGAGTCTAAACCTGTTGATTCTCCCTTTTGGGAAGGAATTATGAAGATCAAAGGGGATTTCTTTTCTAACATCACTTGTACGCTAGGTAATGGTCTTTTGGTTCGGTTCTGGGAGGATGTTTGGTTAGTAGCTCTGCTCTATCGAGTCAATACTTGTGCTTATATAATGTGGTTGCACATAAGAATGTTTTGGTGTAACAGGTGCTGGCGAGTGAACATCCTAATATTACCTTTAGGAGGGCGCTAATGGGTGATAAATGGGAGTGTTGCGGCTAGTACCGGGTCCTTAACTCCAATCTGACTGAGCAAAAGTTCTTATCTCCTGAAGTCAACCATTTGTTTCAATTAGGCATTAGTACAAACTACCCGCTAAAAATAAGGGCATTAGTGCATACCGAAGATTATACAATGTTAAGGGAATTGGAGTAGACATGAACCAACTTGATGAAAAGATAAATGTGTACTTCCTTCAAATCACATTAGTACAAGCAGCAATATAATATTTTGGCTGCATCATGCATGTACCTTTTACAGCTATACCGACAAGTTGCACTAAACTAACATATACAGTAAATCCGCAATAACTATGTTGTATATATGGAGAACATTATCAAAATATTGTATTTATATTTCATATCCTCTTGAGCTATTAAGGACTTAATATGGTGGCCAAAGTGCTATAATGTGTACTAATATTTCCACTGAGGCACCGACTAAGTGGTAATCTTTTCAAGCCATTACAACCGACCTTTAGTATGATCGTTGCATTGTTGAGTTACAAAATATTTTGTAATTACACTTGATGGGTCATGTCATACTCTATTGATGCAGGTTGCTTGCAGCGTCCATACTTTAACTATGATAGCTCACTTTGGCTTTAAAATTGTTGCAATGCACTGCGTCACTAACACTGGACCTCTTCAAAGTGTACATTTTCGATACATTAGTCAAATTCTTCTTGACATGTCCCAACCCTAAGGAAGGTGGAAGGCCTTCTCATAGTGATCTAAAGAACCGTATCAACTAATTCTAATTTTTGTGACCAATTTTAAAGACGTTTGTTGCACGTGCCCATGTACTATTTATATTAAAATATGATGCACGTTGGTAGGTTAATAAATTTTGTAGTAGAAAATTATATATATTTTAAATAAAACTCTTCATAATATTATGTTTAATTTGGCAACACATGCACCATTATAAAAGCACACAAAATTTTTAATAGTGGATACGTGCAAGTCAACTAGTCTTAAAGAAAGAGGTAAACCCGTGATTTGCAATTTCAATAACGGACATCAAGTTGTACCAAGGGACTCAACAAGAAGGTTATTCTCAATTTACAAATCATTTGAGATAGCCACCTTGCCTCGTCCCAATACCTTAAGCTCGGAATTAACACCAATAGTGATGCAATTGAGGTATGGCGATGGAGGTTCAAGATTACTCTGTGTCCTTACTTCCGGTCATATGTTGGGATGCACCACTATCCACCGTCTATCTACCCGACCCGTAAGCAGTTCCCTACAAGAGATCGATTTATTGATTTAGTTACTCGTCCTTCAATGGGTCCTCTTTTGTTAGTAACAACGGTCTTAGGAACCCAAATAGTCCAATGATAATCATCACCATAAATAGTACCAACATATTTAGCAAAAACATGACCATCTCTAGATTTCATAAAACATAAGAGGGGTTATATTATCCGGCAAAGTCGTTGTGAGTGGTGCTCCCCCGAGAGGTCTCACCACCGACAATGCTGTTGGTCTCCTTCTCCTTGATCACCTCTCATTCCTTCACAAAGACAATATTTTGAGAAGGGGAGGTGACATTCTTCTTATTGTTGTTGTTCTTCTTGTTTGACTTAGCCACAAAGCCAAGCCCTTTGTTGGGGGAATAGGTGAGGGGAAGCCTCACCAGCCACCCACATAAACCGGAATCTACTTAAACCGGCTCAGAGCACCCGATCCGGTTTATGTCAAGAAGAACCGGCCTGAGGTGGTCACTCGGCAGAAGAAGACCCGGGTTACCATGTGCGTAACCCGGAAAGGACAGAGGGACCGGCCCATGGCCCAAGCTAGAAGACTTAGGGCCCAAGCTAGAAGATGAGGGCGGATTGTTGTCCGGAAATTTCCGGGCCCGGATTATTTAAATATCCGCCCCCGGATTATTCAAATGTCCGGCCCTGGTCCTTAGCAGTTTTCAGCGCGGTGTTGCTGCCCGCACACAGAGATGGGGGCGGAATATTGGGCGGAAATTTCCGCCCCCGGAAGTTTCAAAATTCCGCCCCCCGGACTATTCAAATTTCCGGCCAGGATAGACCGGAAATTTCCGGTGCTAACACCGGAATATTCCGGCCCTGTCACACTGCAACGGTCAGAAATTGGAGGAGCCTATAAATAGTTGTCTTCTTCCTCTAGATAGGTAGCTCGTGTTGGGAATATGCCCTAGAGGCAATCATGTATGATGTAATTCCCACTGTATTCATAAAGTTATTAAGTTGTCCTTGTTTTAAACATCTTATATATGTCATTGAATATGTGATTCGATTGTGGAACTATATATTCATGTTGTTCATACTAGATTGTCCTTGGTCATTTAGGTTGTGCTGGACACACACCCTAGACTAATGTGAGTGTTGGCTGATGACACGGTTCCACTTGTCATGGGCATGGTGATGCCATTCCAACGTTCACGGACTTGGCTAAAGAGTTTAGCAAGTCGGACTGACCCACATTGAGATGCAACGATCAAGTCGTCATTTGCATGTCTCAATCAATGTAATCCTTAGACCTGAGGTTGTCGCACAATCCGAGTTGCGGATCACCGACTTAGGTTCTGTCAAACGTTGTTCTGTAACAAGGCAACTATAAAGGCAGAGTTCGGGTCGAATGAGAAGCAAGCTGCGTGATGTGGATAATCAAGATGGGATTTTGCCCCTCCGAATGGAGAGATATTCTCTGGGCCCTCTCGAGTGATATGATTCAGGAAGCATGGCCATGCGCGACTCAGTTAAGTGTTAACTGTGTCGGTTGACTAAGAGTTAGTCAGATGAATCACATATCACGGATCGAGAAGAGAGTTGAACTATTTAAGGGATGACGATAAATCGCCTATAGTTCGACAAGGTATATCGTGAGGCAAAAAGGACTAAGATGAATATCACATTGAAAGGTATTTCGTCATGACTCAATGGGACTTGGGAGTCGGCACGTTCTGCTAGGAGCCGCTACCGATTGATCATTGAGAGTCGGACTCTAATCGTGTCCAAGTCGCCATGAGCCTGCAGGGTCGCACACTTAAGAGCGGGAGCAAATATTGGATGGGTTGGACCCGAACCGGAAATGGACTGAATTAGTGAGTCGGACTCACAGAGGGAATGGGCCACAAGTGTTGTGCAGCCCATTACCATACGCTATATAAAGAGGGGCGCAGGTTGCCCAGCGGTCACGTTAGTCCACTCTCCCATGTGTTGGGAACCCTAGCCCCACTCAGTCCAGCCGTCGCACCAGGCCTAGCAATCTGCCGTCGGAGCTCCTCCTCGTACGTGTGGATACCGGCAGAGGTGCTGTACGTTCAGCACTTCGACGTTCGAGGGATTGAATCGGCCGGACCAGATCGTGGGACTGCACTGCCCCGACGCGCTGCACCGATAATCCGCACCTGCGCGTCTAGTGGTAATCATCGTGGCCTTCTACCTCGGCTAGATCTTGGAAGTACCGCGTAGGAAAAGTTTTGTTTATCTCTACGCGTTCCAACAGTGGTATCAGAGCGGTAGCTTCGGGTATTAGGCCCGAGATCCGTACATATGTGATATGTAGTTAGCGTTAGATGTGATCTAATTGCTGTTTTGGTGGTCGTTCTATGAGATAGATCGGTTTTGTACAAGGTTGATTGGATCAATCATACTCGGGGTTAATGGATGATCAGGTTTCCGTGATCATACTGCTAAGGTCGTGGAACAACTTACCCCTACCGGTCGGTTTCCGCCATCGGGGTATACTGTGACACATAAATCCAGTTGCGGTGATCGAAGATCAAAGAGTTTGGTCGAATCGGAATACGGATCAGATTCGGGTAAAATCGTTTTATCCGATGAAGAAATCCATGATCGGAATGCAGATGAGATCTGCGTTTTCCAAAATCGTCGGACCGCCGGCTTCGCCCTGTCGTAGCGCCTTAGATGTCGTTGCGAGTTCACAACGCCGGTAGATATCGTATCTATGCATAACTTGTTTTTGATGGAAGTTGTGAATGGTATGGCTTATGTGCATGTGATGTGTGTAATCCATACATGATCTGCGTATCATGTTTTTTGTCAGCCGGCTGGAGCCCAGGTGCTGTCATTTTATTGTATACCGTCCTGCGTGTCGGATTCTCTATGTAAATTTTCATTTACTAGCTAGTGTAGCTTGTTGGAGAACCCGGTGGCATGCAAGTCGATGTACAAGTCGGCTACATGGAGTAAGATGGCACGTGACAAGAGTTGGCACGAGTCGACTTACAAGCTTTGTGGAGATGGAGATCACCATGAAGAGAGCCATACCATTTCACATTATAATTGCTTTATTTGTGTTATTGTTATGTCTCTATTTACCTCTATTTAGATAGTTGGTAGATTCTTTAATCCCTCAAAGAAGGTCTAGTCGGTCGCCCCGCCAGTGTTGCACCATCACAAGTCGGACATTCTTGGTAGTGGGCTCATGAAATTGAGGTGCTACCAATTCTTTCCGGTTAGGTGGGTTTGAGTCGGACTCTTACAAGCAGAAGCACTTGGTAATCTAGACGAGTCCATCACAACTGTTGTGGGGCTCGAGGCGAGGTAGGTTGGGAGCCGGGGCATGTGATGTCACCCAACTAACAGGAGTCGTATAGGGATACGATTGGCAAGGTGTTGCCTACCTAGATCACTTGACGGCTAGCAGTGATGCTAAAGCTCACTAGTCGGCTTGCTTATTTAGGGTCTTGAATCACTTAGCAACCATCGGAGGGATGTTGGTTCTAGTGGGAGCATAAGTATTAAAGCGTTTAATATGCCTGCTCTTTTATGAATACATGTCTTAAGTGTTTTTGCGTATTTTCTGTTGTAGATCAATGGCACCTAGCAACCTTCCTCAGTTGTCCGCGTTTGCGTTGAGTTCAATCCTAGAGAAAGATAAGCTTAATGGAACTAATTTCACCAACTGGTATCGTAATCTGAGGATAGTCCTCAAGCATGACAAGAAAGAACATGTTCTAGAAACTCCACTTCCATAAGAGCCTAATGATGATGCGACTGTCGCTGTCACAAATGCCTACCGTAAGACTAGAGATGAGTCTACGGAAATTAGCTGTCTTATGCTTGCACACATGGAACCGGACTTGCAGCAGCAGTTCGAGAATGTTGAGGCCTACGATATGATCGAAAGCCTCAAAAGTATGTTCCAGGATCAAGCAAAGACTGAGAGGTATCAAGTCTCTCAAGCTTTGCTTGGCTGTAAGCTGAAAGACGGTGATCCACTGAGTCCGCATGTAATCAAGATGATTGGTTACATTCAGTCTCTGGATCGGCTGGGCGTCCCAATTAACGAAGAGTTCGCTACTGATATAATTCTGAACTCTCTTCCTAGTGCGTATGGTTCGTTCATCTCGAACTACCATATGCATGGTATGGATAAGAGTATCACTGAATTACATGGGATGCTCAAAACGGCAGAGGCTGATATTAAGAAAGGCGCCAGTCAAGTGTTGATGGTGCAGAATAAGGCTAAGTTCAAGAAGAGTTCTTGGACTAAGAAGAAGAAGGATAAGTCAGGAGGTAGCACCCATGGCCCTGTCCAGAGTGCTCCCTCAAAGACTAAACCTTCTCCTACAGCCAGAGCCAACTGTTTCTATTGCAAGCAAGATGGCCACTGGAAGAGGAACTGCACCAAGTATTTGGCTGACAGAGCCAAGAGTGGAGGTGTGACTTCCAACTCAGGTACGCTTGTGTGCAATGTTATAGACATTTATCTTGCTGATGCGCCTGATAGTTCTTGGGTATATGATACCGGATCAGTTATTCACATATGCAACTCGTTGCAGGGACTGGTAAGAACTAGGAGCGTGGCAAGAGGAGAGGTTGACATTCGGGTCGGCAACAAGGCGAGAGTCGCTGCGTTGGAAGTCGGCACGATGCAACTTCATTTACCTTCAGGATTTATTTTGGAACTAAATAATTGTTATTATGTTCCAGCGCTTAGTCGAAACATTATTTCCGCCTCATGTTTGATGAGACAAGGTTATGAGTCGAATATTAAGAATAATGGTTGTTCTTTATATTTGAAAGATATGTTTCATGGCTTTGCACCCGTTCAGAACGGGTTATTTATTTTAAATCTTGATAGTGAATCGGTCTATAACATAAATGTTAAAAGGTTGAAACCGAATGATCTGAATATGACTTACTTTTGGCACTGTCGGCTTGGTCATATAAGTTGGAAGCGCATGAAGAAGCTCCATGATGATGGACTTCTAACTTCGTTTGACTTAGAGTCATTCGAGACATGTGAATCATGCCTACTAGGCAAGATGACCAAGACACCTTTTGCAAGGAGTTGTGAAAGGGCATCCGACTTGTTGGAACTAATACATAGTGATGTATGTGGTCCAATGAGCACGACAGCCAGGGGTGGTTATGAGTACTTCATTACCTTCACTGATGATTTGAGTAGGTATGGATATATCTATTTAATGAAACACAAGTCGGAAGCCTTTGAAAAGTTCAAAGAATTCCAGAGTGAGGTACAAAATCAGCTCGGCAAGAAAATAAAGTTTCTACGGTCGGACCGTGGAGGGGAGTACATGAGCCATGAGTTTGATGACCATCTAAAGAGTTGTGGAATAGTTCCTCAACTCACTCCGCCGGGTACACCGCAGAGAAACGGTGTATCGGAACGGAGAAATCGGACTTTGTTGGACATGGTACGATCAATGATGAGTCGGACAGATCTACCTTTATCATTTTGGGGTTATTGTCTAGAAACTGCAGCTTTCACACTAAACGGAGTACCATCAAAGTCAGTAGAGAAGACACCACATGAGATGTGGACGGGTAAAAAGCCAAGTTTGTCTTTTCTTAAGATTTGGGGTTGTGAAGCATTTGTCAAGCGACTTCAGTCGGACAAGCTCACGCCCAAGTCGGATAAGTGTATTTTCGTGGGGTATCCGAGGGAAACCTTGGGGTACTACTTCTACAACCGGGAAGAGGGCAAAGTGTTTGTCGCTCGGAATGGTGTCTTCCTTGATAAAGAGTTTCTCGGTCGGGAAGTTAGTGGGAGCACTGTGCAACTCGAAGAAATTCGAGAGGAACCTGTTAGGGGCGAGTCGGCGAGTGCCTTGGAGGCTGAGCCGGTCGTGGTACCTACACCGGTTACAGCACCTGAACCACGGAGATCTGCCAGATTACAGAGTGCTCGAGATGTTTTACTGTTAGACAGTAATGAGCCGGCAACTTATTCGGAAGCGATGGTGGGATCTGATTCTGAGTCATGGCTTGGAGCCATGAGATCCGAGTTAAAGTCCATGGATGAAAACCAAGTTTGGAATTTGGTTGATCTGCCTGACGGTGCAAGACCCGTCGAGTGCAAATGGGTCTTTAAGAAGAAAATTGATATGGATGGAAATATTTCCGTCTATAAAGCACGACTTGTCGCGAAGGGGTTCCGACAAGTTCAAGGAGTTGACTACGACGAGACCTTCTCGCCCGTAGCGATGCTTAAATCAATTCGGATCATGTTAGCCATAGCAGCCTATTTCGACTATGAGATATGGCAGATGGATGTCAAGACGGCTTTCCTTAATGGAAATTTAACTGAGGACGTGTATATGATACAGCCCGAAGGTTTTGTCGATCCAGCTAACGCTGGCAAAGTATGCAAACTTCAGAAATCCATTTATGGGTTGAAGCAAGCATCTCGGAGTTGGAACATTCGCTTTGATGAGGTAGTCAAATCGTTTGGCTTCATCAAGAGCAATCATGATTCTTGTTTATACAAGAAGTTTAGTGGGAGCAAAGTAAACTTTCTAATCTTATATGTGGATGACATATTGCTAATTGGAAATGATGTCATGATGTTGCAAGAAACCAAAGAGTCATTGGAAAGGAATTTCTCAATGAAGGATTTGGGTGAGGCGACTTACATATTAGGAATCAGGATCTATAGAGATAGATCCAGGCGGCTCATTGTATTGAGTCAGAGTACTTATCTGGACAAGGTTTTGAAGAAATTCAAAATGGAAGAGTCCAAAAAGGGATTCTTACCGATGTCCCATGGCATAAAACTTAGCAAGACTCAGTGTCCTTCGACGACTGATGAGCGAAGTCGGATGAGTGTGATCCCGTATGCTTCGGCAATCGGATCCATCATGTATGCCATGATTTGTACTAGGCCAGATGTTTCCTATGCTCTAAGTGTTACGAGCAGATACCAGGCTGACCCTGGCGAAGCCCACTGGGCAGCGGTTAAAAACATCCTTAAGTATTTGAGAAATACTAAGGAAATGTTCCTAGTTTATGGAGGTGATGAGGAATTCAGTGTAAAGGGTTACACGGATGCGAGTTATCTCACCGACTCAGATGATCCTTGTTCGCAATCGGGATACGTGTTCGTAATGAACGGAGGAGCTGTGAGCTGGAAGAGTTCCAAACAAGATACGGTGTCTGCATCTACAACAGAGGCTGAGTATATTGCTGCATCAGAGGCGGCAAAGGAAGTTGTTTGGATCAGGAACCTCCTAATAGATCTTGGTGTGGTTCAGGGCGCGTCCAATCCTTTGGACGTATATTGCGACAACAATGGTGCTATCGCACAAGCCAAGGAACCTAGACAACACCAGAAGAACAAACATACTCATGCGGTACCACCTCATTCGCCAATTTGTCGAACAATACCTTAAGCTCGGAATTAACAACAATAGTGATGCAATTGAGGTATGGCGATGGAGGTTCAAGATTACTCTGTGTCCTTACTTCCGGTCATATGTTGGGATGCACCACTATCCACCGTCTATCTACCCGACCCGTAAGTAGTTCCCTACAAGAGATCGATTTCTTGATTTAGTTACTCGTCCTTCAATGGGTCCTCTTTTGTTAGTAACAACGGTCTTAGGAACCCAAATAGTCCAATGATAATCATCACCATAAGTAGTACCAACATATTTAGCAAAAACATGACCATCTCTAGATTTCATAAAACATAAGAGGGGTTATATTATCCGGCAAAGTCGTTGTGAGTGGTGCTCCCCCGAGAGGTCTCACCACCGACAATGCTGTTGGTCTCCTTCTCCTTGATCACCTCTCATTCCTTCACAAAGACAATATTTTGAGAAGGGGAGGTGACATTCTTCTTATTGTTGTTGTTCTTCTTGTTTGACTTAGCCACAAAGCCAAGCCCTTTGTTAGGGGAATAGGTGAGGGGAAGCCTCACCAGCCACCCAAATAAACCGGAATCTACTTAAACCGGCTCAGAGCACCCGATCTGGTTTATGTCAAGAAGAACCGGCCTGAGGTGGTCACTCGGCAGAAGAAGACCCGGGTTACCATGTGCGTAACCCGGAAAGGACAGAGGGACCGGCCCACGGCCCAAGCTAGAAGATGAGGGCGGATTGTTGTCCGGAAATTTCCGGGCCCGGATTATTCAAATATCCGCCCCCAGATTATTCAAATATCCGGCCCTGGTCCTTAGCAGTTTTCAGCGCGGTGTTGCTGCCCGCACACAGAGATGGGAGCGGAATATTGGGCGGAAATTTCCGCCCCCGGAAGTTTCAAAATTCCGCCCCCCGGACTATTCAAATTTCCGGCCAGGATAGACCGGAAATTTCCGGTGCTAACACCGGAATATTCCGGCCCTGGCACACTGCAACGGTTAGAAATTGGAGGAGCCTATAAATAGTTGTCTTCTTCCTCTAGATAGGTAGCTCGTGTTGGGAGTATGCCCTAGAGGCAATCATGTATGATGTAATTCCCACTGTATTCATAAAGTTATTAAGTTGTCCTTGTTTTGAACAGCTTATATATGTAATTGAATATGTGATTCGATTGTGGAACTATATATTCATGTTGTTCATACTAGATTGTCCTTGGTCATTTAGGTTGTGCTGGACACACACCCTAGACTAATGTGAGTGTTGGCTGATGACACGGTTCCACTTGTCATGGGCATGGTGATGCCATTCCAACGTTCACGGACTTGGCTAAAGAGTTTAGCAAGTCGGACTGACCCACATTGAGATGCAACGATCAAGTCGTCATTTGCATGTCTCAATCAATGTAATCCTTAGACCTGAGGTTGTCGCACAATCCGAGTTGTGGATCACCGACTTAGGTTCTGTCAAACGTTATTCTGTGACAAGGCAACTATAAAGGCAGAGTTCGGGTCGAATGAGAAGCAAGCTGCGTGATGTGGATAATCAAGATGGGATTTTGCCCCTCCGAATGGAGAGATATTCTCTGGGCCCTCTCGAGTGATATGATTCAGGAAGCATGGCCATGCGCGACTCAGTTAAGTGTTAACTGTGTCGGTTGACTAAGAGTTAGTCAGATGAATCACATATCACGGATCGAGAAGAGAGTTGAACTATTTAAGGGATGACGATAAATCGCCTATAGTTCGACAAGGTATATCGTGAGGCAAACAGGACTAAGATGAATATCACATTGAAAGGTATTTCGTCATGACTCAATGGGACTTGGGAGTCAGCATGTTCTGCTAGGAGCCGCTACCGATTGATCGATTGAGAGTCGGACTCTAATCGTGTCCAAGTCGCCATGAGCCTGCAGGGTTGCACACTTAAGAGCGGGAGCAAATATTGGATGGGTTGGACCCGAACCGTAAATGGACTAAATTAGTGAGTCGGACTCACAGAGGGAATGGGCCACAAGTGTTGTGCATCCCATTACCATGCGCTATATAAAGAGGGGCGCAGGTTGCCCAGCGGGCACGTTAGTCCACTCTCCCATGTGTTGGGAACCCTAGCCCCACTCAGTCCAGTCGTCGCACCAGGCCTAGCAGTCTGCCGTCGGAGCTCCTCCTCGTACGTGTGGATACCGGCAGAGGTGCTGTACGTTCAGCACTTCGACGTTCGAGGGATTGGATCGGCCGGACCAGATCGTGGGACTGCACTGCCCCGACGCGCTGCACCGATAATCCGCACCTGCGCGTCTAGTGGTAATCATCGTGGCCTTCTACCTCGGCTAGATCTTGGAAGTACCGCGTAGGAAAAGTTTTGTTTATCTCTACGCGTTCCAACAGCTCGTCCATTCCTCTCTCTCCTCTATTGTTGAAGAGCTCAAAACGCCCCGATCTCCCTCCTCCTCCAACTAAACTCGATGCCCTTCAAGGATCCATACCTCTTGGGATCTTGTAATCTCGTGGTTGCCTTGTCATCCAAGGGAAACCCTAGTGCTTGTAGCTTCCACCTTGTAGCAAGAAGCTTCCGATTGTTGAGAGCCTCCATCTCACTTGTGGAGTAGCCTCAACCACTTGTAAAGGTTTGGTCAACGCCTTCAAGTCGACCTCATAGTGGAAACGAGAATCTCCCTCACCGGAGAAGCTCAAGGAGAATAAGGTGTGCATATCCGTGCTATTGAGGAGCGCCTAGGTGGCTCCCCACCTCTCCAACGTAGACGTACTTCTTTCAAGAAGGAACTACGGGAAACATATCCTTGTCTCTGTGTTTTCACTTGTGGTTATCTTGTGCCTTGCATTTACTTCCGTTGCTACTCGTTACTTGTCACATAGGGTATCCACTTAGTTGCACATCTAGATAACCAAGCTATTAACTTCCCAAAGCCCCCACTAAAATTGAAAAAGAATTAAATTTGTAGGTCACCTATCCACCCCCCTCCCCCTCTAGTTGACCTTTGTGTACTTTCAGGTCCGGCTCCATGGAGCAACCCGGGTGCAAAATAAATTATTCTACACCCATTATGTGTCTAATAGAGTTTTCCTAGACACCCTATTTAGCACCTTGGGTGTAGAAAACTTATTTTGACCCACAATTTTTTTTTTACGTTCCTAAGTCAAAAGTTTATGTTACGTATGTAATTTTTTATGTTCATGTTTGATCCATAAGATAATACTCGGTATAAAAACTGAAAAATATGAGTCATAGCAACATAGAAGTAATAAAAACAGTGTAAAAATATGTTTTTTTTCATTTTTTGTAGCGTCACGTAAATAAAAGGTTTATGTCATGTATATATTTTCTTACGTTCTACTTGAAATACCTAATATGACAAAATTTACAACGCATAAAAATCATCTACGGTTCAAAAGATATAGGGTAGGTGTAGAATAACTATTCTGCACTCTCGGTATCAAATAGCGCTACCTACACCCTATTCAACGCCCTGGGTGTAGAAAACTTATTTTGCACCCACAATTTTTTTTAACTTCCCAAGTCAAAAGTTTATGTTACGTATGCAATCATTTACGTTTGTTTGATACATAAGAGAATACTTGGCATAAAAATGGAAAATTATGAGCCATAGCAACATAAAGTCATAAAAACAACATTAAAAAGTCTATTTTTCATTTTCTTTTGTAGCATCACGTAAATAAAAGGTTTATGTCATATATATAATTTCTTACGTTCTACTCGACATAAGGAATACGGCACAATTTACGTGACGTTAAAATCTTGTACGGTTCAAAACATACCGGGTGGGTGTAGTATAACTATTCTGCACTCTGGGTGCCAAATAGCGCGACTATATATATATATAGAGAGAGAGAGAGAGAAAAAATGGTTATGTACACCTGGGTGTACGTATTCCGCACGTTTAATGTACCGCATAATTTTATTGAATTTACCTCTTTAGAATTTTTAATATACTTCATTACTAAATACTAGATACCCCAAAGTGATTTTTACGAAAAATTTCACTCGATTCTATAAATATATACCGGAAATGGTAAGCATGACGACAAACATTTTTGCTCTCACGTTGCAACACAAAACATCAACTATACATATCTAGACTAATGTATAGTTGATGTCGTCAGTTAATTTTTCAGAAGTGTAGAGACCTCATTAGTACTAGGTACGTAAGCATTTGTACTAACATGTTTCATGTGATAAGATCTATTTTTTTATCTCCATGTAACTCTTTTGTTAGTTCTACCTATTTGTACCGATATGTTCCATCCCTGAAGATAGACGAGGAGTAGGAAGGCGCCAAATGGCGAGGGAGCAGGGATGTGGAAACAAGGGAAGCATGGGAAGGGGCATGGATGACATGGACCCGAGGCTTCGTATAAGTTTATCCTAACTCCACGACGTCGTAGTAGGGAAAGGAGGACGACACCGGCGTAGGGGAAGCAGAATAACGACAGCGCAAAATATAACGATGATCACATGAATCCAACACGGCGATGCTAATGGGGGCTTGCTTGTGCTCAACCCACACCTCTGTGGCATAACCCTTATCAACGCACCGCCATGTTTTCTATACAAAATAATGCAGATTATTCTTTGATGTTCTTATATATATGTTGGAAATATCTGTTGGGAGTATCGCAAAAAGGAGTTTAATATGCTCATGGATTAAAATGCGCTCCATGCGGTTGCGACGTGGCACTAAAAAAAACTGGTATCCACTTACTCCCTCTGTCAACGAAAAAGTGTACATCTACTTTTACACATAGTCAAACTTTTTAAACTTTGACCAAATTTATAGAAAATTGTAGCAATATGTGTGACATCAAAATGATATATTTTAAAACTTCATGTCAAGACAAATCTATTGATACTAATTTGATGTCATAAATGATAGTACTTTTCTCAATAAAGTTAGTCAAAGTTTAATAAATTTGATCGTCGAAAAAGGAAAACATACACTTTATCGTGGACAGAGGGAGTAACCTATTATTTTTATATTTTTAGAAATTTATCCATTGCAACTCAAGGTATTGTGCTAGTACATGTCTATAACATGTTTAACGGAAAAGGGGATCACGGGGATTGTGTTTCACGGAAAAGGGGATCACGAGGATGTTTCACGGAAAAGGCGATCACGAGGAATGCTACGCTGGCAGGATACCCAAAAGCAACGTTGTACTACCTCCATTCCCTTTGACCGAGACTTTAACAAAGATTTACTCATTTAATATGAAACTTTTGTGATAAAACTCAGTCATAAGATAAGAAAGTAGTTGAAAGTGCAATATGGTCAACTAGAGGGGGGGTGAATAGGTGACCTACAAATTTTACTTCTTTTTCACTTTTAATGGGGCTTTTAAGAAAGTAAATGCTTGATTACCTAAATGTGCAACTAAGTGAGTACCCTAGGTGATACGAAGCAAGTAGCAGCGGAAATAAAGGAACGGTACAAGATAACAACAAGTGAAAACACGGAGACAAGGATATGTTTCCCGTAGTTCCTTCTTAAAAGAAGTACGTCTACGTTGGAGAGGTGGGGAGCCACCTAGGCGCTCCTCAATAGCACGGATGTGCACACCTTGTTCTCCTTGAGCTTCTCCGGTGAGGGAGATTCTCGTTTCCACTATGAGGTCGACTTGAAGGCGTTGACCAAACCTTTACAAGGGGTTGAGGCTACTCCACAAGTGAGATGGAGGCTCTCAACAATCGAAGCTTCTTGCTACAAGGTGGAAGCTACAAGCACTAGGGTTTCCCTTGGATGACAAAGCAACCAAGAGATTACAAGATCCCAAGAGTTGTGGTGTGGGTACACACGTTTTGGCTTGGTGGAAAGGTAGATCTAAGCCTCCTCCATGAGATCCTTGAAGGGCATCGAGTTTGGTTGGAGGAGGAGGGAGATCGGGGCGTTTTGAGCTCTACAACAATGGAGGAGAGAGAGGAATGGACGAGCTACCTATCTAGAGGAAGAAGACAGCTATTTATAGGCTCCTCCAAATTCTGACCGTTGCAGTCCTGCGGGACCGGAAATTTCCGGGGTAAAGGCCGGAATATTCCGGTGTGAGTTGGCCGGATATTTGAAAACTCCGGGGGGCGGATAATTGAAAAATCCGGGGGCGGAAATTTCCGCCCCAATACTCCGCCCCCATCTCTGTGCGCAGGCATCAACATGTTGATGAAAAATCGCTAAGGACCAAGGGCCGGAGATTTGCTCCGGAAATTTCCGGGGCAAATTTCCGCCCCACCTTCTGTGCGCGGGCATCATGAAGTAGTCCAATTTCTGCTAAGTCCTTGAAGGCCGGATTTTTGGCCCGGAAATTTCCGGGGCAAATTTCCGCCCTGTCTTCTGTGCGCGGGCAGACAAACACTTAGTCATTTTCGTGGAAGCCAGATAGGAGGCCGGAAATTTCCGGTGAGAGGGCCGGATAATCCGCCCCTTAAGTACCGGAATTTCCGCCCTTTAAACTGAAAAATCCGGTGGCTGAAATTCCACAATAGAGAGCTTCTCTTTGATCTCCTGATGTGTATATAGAGATGATCACCTGAGATAATAGCTGCATAGTCTAAACAACATTGTTAGATAGGATATATCTGTGTTATCATCATCACCAAAATCACTAGAGGGATCATGAGCTTTCAATCTCCCCCTTTTTGGTGAATGATGACAACACGGGTAGTTGCGGGAAAATAAACTAACAATGCAAGATATGAAAATATCACAGATAGCATATAAAGGAGACATGCCTCCTAATAATAATAGTTCACCAACGAAAAACGAGTACGATAGGACGAAGTTTGAAAAGACGCACGAAATAATAAAAACGGCAAATGAAGAACGAAACCCTCCCAAGCAAATGCCCGCGATCATCTAGATCTTCTCCCCCTTTGGCATCAGGATACCAAAAAGAAAAAGAAAGAGCTACGTCCCATGGAGCAAACTCTAGGCCTGGGTGTCCTCTTCTTCCTCTTCGGCTTCATCCTCGGTGACTTCCTCCATGTCCTCATCATCATCCACACCGATGTCCCAGTCAACGTCGCGGTTGTTCCAGTTCTTGTAGGCAATCCTGGGAGGAGGAAGTGGTGGCACATTGGGGGCACCAACAGCAGTCATGATGTGATGCTGATTCTCGAGGATGCTGCGGCGCTCCACATAGGCGCTGTAGTTCTCCTTGTGGAGGCACACATTCATGCACAGCACCTTTTCAATTGCGCGAACAACCCAGGAGCGCTTCTTCTTGCCAGGAGGAGGGGGACGCATGCGAGGGTCCCGGTGGCCTTGACCTGTGGCACCAACATCATGTGCAGCCTGCTGAGTGTGGGCAGCCTTTTTGTACAGGGTGACATCCTTGTGCTCCTCACAGTCAAGCTCAAGATCCTCACGAAGAGCTGCGGGATAGCGGGCCTTGATGAGCTTCATAATATAGGGAGCATATGGAGGCACTTTGCGGTGGAAAAGAGCAAAGTGGAGCTCATGGAAGATGAAATACATCACATCAACCTTGTGGGCCTCCATGTCAGTCATGTCGCCCTCAGTGAAGGTCAAGAATGCGTGGTGCATGAGGTTGACCAAGCCACCACGAATAGCATCATTATTACCACCACTTGGGGCAATAGACTCCCGGAACATGCGTAGCAGAATGTCGTACACGGGATACAGTCCTTTGGCCGAACCAATCACACATGTGGAGCCATACAAGTCAGCCAGCTTGTTCTTCTCATACTCAACCCCGTGAATATGCATGCGGTGACCCTGGGGAGTGTTGAGGCCAGAAAAAGGATACCCAAGCTCAGAAGCAAAGTCATGGAAGTTGGATGTGAGCAAGTGAGGGCCAGACATCCAGGACATCCCAATTTCTTCAGAATCATCAATGACAAGTGTGGCATAGAACTGCTGAATGAATGTGGTATTGAAGGAGCACCTAGACTCCATGAGCGGACGCAGACCAAGAACCTCAGCAAGCTGAACAGAGTTGTTGAAGTAGGCGGGGTTGGCAGCCAGATGAGCAAAATTGATCACCTTCATGGGGCACACGGGATTGCTCATCACAGTGTATACCTGCTTGAATAGGGTCTCCTGCTCCACATGCCAAAAGCAGGAATCAATGGTGGGGTCCTGAGGACCCTCAGTGTACCAAGCCTTGGACCTCCATGCCTTGAACTCCAGAGTTGACATGGTGCCCACGTTGAGAGTGGCCTTGCCTTGCTGTCTGCCAGCTCTGCGGGCAGCCCTTTCAGCATCACGTTGACGCTCATACTCTCTTTCAGCATCCCTCGCACGTCGGCGAGTCTCATTATCCTCAACAAACGTCCCTTCTTCATTTTCTGTCAGGTGGCGGAGACGCTTGCGGGTACTTGTCAGCTTTCCGGGCCTAGAGCTTGAACCATCTGCGAGAAAGGTGGAAAAATATGCAAACAAAACCAAACACAAATCAAAAATGGGGGCTCACGAATTGAGGAATGGAATATCGTGGAGTTCTGTTGGAGATTCAGTGTAGGCCGGAAATTCCGGTCGTGGACACGGAAAAGTCCGGAGGACGGAAATTCCGGCCTCAGGGAAATTTCCGGGGTGCGGAAATTCCGGTCCTGGGGCAGAAATTTCCGGCCTGCGGGATTTTCGAATCCAGATCTGAATCTAGGCCTATAACGAATCTAGAACGAGTAATCTAGAACGAGGATGAAACCTTGAGATTAGATGGTACTTTGTGTGAGCAAGGAACCATGCTAGAACATGAATAACACTAGATAGGCGCAATTGCATCTACTCAACCCAAAATTGCGGAGAAAACAAACACGTACCGGGATCCATGAACAGGAAAGGACGTGCGGTCTCTTGATCCGCAAGGGAAGAGGAGAGGATGAGGAGGGGAGGCGAATAGGCCTCCCGGAAGTCTTGGAGGCGGCGGCGGCTGGCTGGGGGCGAGTGGAGAGACGAGGGGAGGGAAGCAAGGTGGAACTGCTCCCTCCCGTCGTCCTTATATAGCCCCAGACCAAGAGCACCGGAAATTTCCGGCATTAATACCGGATATTCCGGGCCCCGGAGATTTGGGCCGGAATATTCCGCCCAAATATCCGGTGTGTCTTCTGCGAGCGGGCACGCTGGATAGTTGGGGGATTATTCGAGTCCAAATCTTCCTCCGGAAATTTCCATGGCTTAAGACACGGAATATTCCGGGCCCCGGAAGTTTGTACTGGAAATTTCCGCTGAAATTTCCGGTGGGCCTTCTGCGAGCGAGCACAGCGGAAGTTAGCGAAATTTCTGAGTCAAACGTCGGAGGGCCGGAATATTCCGGTCCTGAGCCGGAATTTCCGGAGTGCCAATGCCATCCAAGTTTTGTGGAAGATGGATCAAAACGTGAGCCTCCAAAGATGCAAAAAGACACAAACAATCGAATAGACACGAGGAAAACATCAAACAAAACACATTCAAAAGGAAAAAGTTGGTGGCCGGAGCCACCGTGTTTGAGTGACACCAAGGAGCCGCGAAGATGTATCTTGGACTCAAGAGTATCACTCACGTTTTAAGCACAATAAGTCACGAACTGACTAGATATGCATTACGTTTTGATTGTTTTACGCATGATAGGTGGAGTGTTTGTTCATGAGTTGAACTACGCTCCCCCTATGTCCATGCCTACATCTAGACTAGATAGCACATATAGTGAAGGTACGCATGCAAGGGTTCAAGAGAAGTTAGACGCATCGATCACATTTAGTTCATTCCTCAAACCCCGAAATCTTGGTTCATCAAGGGCCTTCGTGAAGATATCCGCGAGTTGATCCTTGGTCGCAACATAGGAGAGGTCAATATCACCCTTCTCAACATGATCCCGAATGAAGTGATGCCGTATCTCAATGTGCTTCGTCTTGGAGTGAAGAACGGGATTGTAGGCGATCTTGATGGCACTCTCATTGTCGCACAAGAGAGGAACGTTGTCGAAGATGATGCCATAATCTCTCAATGTTTGCCGCATCCAAAGTAATTGAGCACAACAACTCGCCGCGGAGATGTATTCGGCCTCAGTGGTGGAGAGAGCAATGCAGTTTTGCTTCTTGGACGACCAACATACCAATGAGCGGCCAAGAAATTGACAACTTCCGGATGTAGATTTCCTATCCGTCTTCTCTCCCGCATAGTCCGCATCCGAATACCCAATGAGCTGAAAGCTTGAACCCTTGGGATACCAAAGACCAAAGTTTGGGGTATGAACTAAATATCGAAAGATACGCTTAACCGCTTCAAAGTGACTTTGTCTTGGGGAGGCTTGAAACCTTGCACATTTACCAACGCTATACATAATATCGGGTCTAGATGCACAAAGGTAAAGCAAAGAGCCAATCATGGAGCGGTATACCTTTTGATCTACCTCTTTACCATTCGGATCGGGTTTCAAATCAATAGTCGTGGACATGGGCGTCTTCATAGGTTTAGCATCATGCATATTGAATCTCTTGAGCATATCTTGAGTATACTTGGCTTGCTTAATAAATGTGCCTTCGGGATGTTGCTTGATCTCAAAGCCAAGAAAATACTCCAATTCTCCCATCATAGACATCTCGAACTTGTCCGTCATAAGCTTGCAAAACTCATCATTGAATGCAACGTTAGTGGAACCAAAGATGATATCATCCACATAGAGTTGGCATATGAACAAGTCGCCTCCGACCTTTTTGGTGAAAAGGGTGGGATCGATTAAACCAACATTGAACCCACGATCTACCAAAAACTCTTTAAGGTGCTCGTACCACGCACGTGGAGCTTGTTTAAGCCCATATAGCGCCTTATCGAGTTTGTAGACATGATCGGGGTGGTTGGGATCTTCGAAACCCGGAGGTTGCTAGACATAAACCAACTCATGGATGGGACCATTCAAAAAAGCACTTTTAACATCCATTTGTTGCAATTTGAAGTTATGATGAGAGGCATATGCAAGTAAGATGCGAATAGATTCAAGACGAGCAACGGGAGCGAATGTTTCACCGAAATCGACACCTTCGACTTGAGAGAAGCCTTGAGCAACCAATCTATCCTTGTTGCGGATGACGATGCCGTCCTTGTCTTGTTTGTTCTTGAAGATCCACTTAGTGCCGATGACGTTCTTGCAATCTTTGGGCCTTGGAACCAATTTCCACACTTTGTTGCGCTCGAAATTGTTGAGTTCATCGTGCATAGCTTCAAGCCAATCTTGATCTTCAAGAGCTTCATAGACCTTCTTTGGCTCAATGTGAGAGACGAATGCATGAGCTTTGCTAAAGTCCGCTAGTTGCCTTCTTGTGACGACCCTTCCACGAACTTGTCCAAGAATCATATCCTCCGTGTGACCGGCACGAGCAAGATTATCGAGCCTTCTCTTTGCTCTACGAGCTAGCATCTCCTCCAAAGTTTCCTTGGATAGGACTTGATCATCACCTTCATCATCGGAGACATGTCCACCTTGATCTTGATCATTGATGGGAGGTGGATCCCTTATGTGATGAATTGCATCATCACCATGTGTATCTTGTTCTTCATTGTGAGCTCGGCCTTCATCATGAGCTTGGCCTTGATTGTTAGCTTGGCCTTGATTGTTAGCTTGGCCTTGTGGTGAGGCATGAGGGTTTGGTGCATCTTGTTGGGTAGCATCGTTATAAATGGATGTAGTCAATGGCTCCACTTGAGTAGAGCATAGTCCTTCTCCCTCCGTCATCCGGTGTCCCTCAATGGGGATTATTTCACCAATCCCCATTCTTCTTATGACGATGGGAGGAATTGCATCTCCTACAAAACCATGATCTATACGGCCCCCTTGGGGCCCATTATCCTCATCGAACACCACGTTTATAGCTTCTTCAACTTGTCCGGTGGACTTGTTGTAGACTCTATAGGCGTGTGAGTTTGTGGCATAACCAACAAAGATACCCTCATAGGATTTAGTCTCGAACTTTGACAAGCGTTTCCCTCTTTTGCGAATGAAGCATTTGCATCCAAAGACCTTGAAGTATGAAACATCCGGCTTCTTGCCCGTGAGAATCTCATAGGGGGTCTTGTTCAAGATCTTGCGGAGATATAATCGGTTGCTAGCATGACACGCGGTGGAGACGGCCTCGGCCCAAAAGTTATAAGGAGAAGAGAACTCCGCAATCATGGTTCGAGCCGCATCCATAAGAGTCCGATTCTTCCTCTCCGCCATACTATTTTGTTGAGGAGTGTAGGGAGTGGAATATTGATGAGCAATGCCTTCCTCACTAAGAAATCCTTCAACGGTGTAGTTCTTGAACTCGGATCCATTATCACTCCGGATAGCCATGATGCTTGTATTATGTTGTCTTTCCACCAAAGTGATGAACTCGATGACCCGCTTTTGAGTCTCACTCTTTCTCTTGAAGAAATACACCCAACAATATCGTGAGTAATCATCCACAATCACCAAGCAATACTTCTTGCCTCCAAGACTATCATATGATAGAGGACCAAAGAGGTCCAAGTGAATGAGCTCGAGGATTCTTGATGTAGTGATGTTCGTCTCGGTGGGATGTGCTTCTCCATGTTGCTTTCCTAGAACGCAAGAGCTACACACACGATCTTTGGCAAACTTAGCATTTGTTAGTCCTAGAACGTGATTGCCACTTTGAAGGTCATGCAACGTCCTCATATTGGTGTGGGCTAACCGGCGATGCCATAGCCAACCCACATCAACTTTAGCCATTAGGCATGTCGCGGCACACGTGTCTCCTTTGGAGAAGTCCACTACATACATGCCGTTCTCGACATGCCCAACAAAGGCTACTTTAAGAGTCGTTTCCCAAGTGACAATCACATTCTCCTTATTAAAGAAAGAGGTAAGACCACTTTTAGCAAGTTGAAGAACCGAGATGAGATTGTAGCCAAGGGACTCAACAAGAAGAACATTCTCAATTGACAAGTCATTTGAGATTGCTACCTTGCCTCGTCCCAATACCTTTAGTTCGGAGTTGTCACCAATAGTGACGCAATTGAGATGAGGTAATGGAGGATGAATATCACTCATTGCGTCATTGCTTCCAGTCATATGTTGGGATGCACCACTATCCACCGTCCATTTGCTCGAACCGGAAGCACTTCCCTACAATAGATTAGTTGCTTGATTTAGGGACCCATCTTTGAATGGGTCCTCTCATGTTAGCGACAAGGGTCTTAGGAACCCAAATACTCCAATGATAATCGTCACCATAAGAAGTACCAACATATTTAGCATATACATGACCATCTCTAGATTTCATAAGAACATAAGATGGATTATATTTCCCGGCAAAGTTATTGTGAGTGGTGCTCCCCCTAGAGGTCTCACCACCCACAATGGTGTTGGTCTCCTTCCCTTTGGTCACCTCTCCCTCTTTCACAAATCTTACTTCTTGTGAGGAGGAGGTGACTCTCTTCTTGTTCTTCTTCTTGTACTTCTTCTTTGACTTGGCTATATAGCCAAGTCCCTCCTTTCCATTGTTGGCACGTTGAGAAGCAATCTCATGGGAACTCTTCTCATTTCCTACAAGATTAGTTGTACTACAAGCATTGCTAGACAAGACATTCAAGCTAGAAAGTGAAGTGGATACAACTTGCTTGTTTGATTGTTGAGCTAGAAGATTGTCACGAGATTTGGTTAACTTGTCATGAATTTCCTTAAGAGACATGAACTCTTTTTCAAGTTTTTCATAACGAGTACCAAGTTCCTCGTGAGCAATTCCTAGCTTCAATTCTTCATGCTCAAGAGTTTTAATTAAGGCAAGAGATTGAGCATTTTCCTTCCTAAGCTTAGAGACACTTATGGCAAAGTTTTCTTCAAGACAAGACAATTTCTCCTCAAGTGAGGCACGAATGGAACGCTCATTATCAAGAGCTTTTTCAAGCTCTTGCTCATTGCAAGTGTGACCTCCATGGCTTTCTAAGGTCATGATGATCTCCTCCTTTTCATCAACAAGAGAGTTAGCCTCATCAAGTTGCCTCAAAAGGGAGTTCACCTTTTCCTTAGTCTCACCCTTAAGGCTAGATAGCCATATGCTTAACTCATTAGACTCACTATCCTCCTCACAAGCATTTTCAACACAATCCAATAACGAAGGAGGGTTAGTGACAATGATCTTAGAGTTGGGAGAGCATACCGAAGTGGCTTTTGCCATAAGACATGTAGGTCGGGTAGCCACATTCTCATTGGGGGATTCGAATAGAGAGATCGAAGGTGATGATGCGGTGGCCTTGGCGATGTGAGCAACTCCAACTACCTCATCTTCTCCTTCATCTCCGGAGATGTAAGTCTCAAGAACCGCCCCTTCTTGTACGTAGAGAGCTCTTGGCACCTTCCTTGCAAAGTTCTTGTTTTGAGGAGGCTTGGTCTTGTTCTTGCGAATGAGCTTGCCTTCGTTTTCTTCTCTTGGCTCAAAGGGGCACTCCTTCACGAAGTGGTTAGCGCTACCACAATTATAGCATGTCCTTGGTCGCTCCCCCTTCTTCTTGTAGTTCTTGTTTCGTGGAGGCCTTGGAGATCCGGTCTTGTGAGCTTCCCATCTCTTCCAATATCCATGCATAGCAAGGGCAATGCACTTGTGAGCTCCTGTGTAAGTATCTTCATAGTCTTCCTCATCATCATCATCTTCTTCACTTTCATCAACTCGAGCCATTGCCTTTGACTTCAATGCAAGGTTGGGAGACTTTCCTATCCCTCTAGAGCGAGATAGAGCATCATCCGCACTCTTGTGTGAGAGAGAGATTGCGATGAACTCACTAAGAACACCAATGGAGTTGAGAGTATTGTAGTCCGCTCTTGTCCGGATGCTAGTGGCGAGATTCTTCTCGAAGGGTGTGATAGCCTTGACAAACTTCCTCTTTATCCATTCATCGGTGATCTCTTCCTTGCCAAAATCTCTCAGTTGATTGGCAAGAGTGACAACTCGTCTATAGAGCTCTTCAGGGGTCTCATCCTCTTGCATAACGAAGTTCTCGGAGTTATCAATGGCCACATCATACTTGGAAGACTGAATACTAGCATTTCCTTGAAACAAGGTATCAAGTTTGTCCCAAGCTTCCTTGGCGGTCTTGCAACCTCGGATGTGAGTGAGATGCTCCCTTGGGAGAGCCTTCTGGATAATCACAAGAGCAGTTTTGTTGAGTTGAGATTCAACATCCTCTCTTGGAGTTAAGTTGCTTGGATCATGAGGATGAAACCCATGGATCACGCTTCTCCACAATGCCGTACACGATCCTGAAATATGAGATTCCATTTCAAACTTCCAAGAGGAAAATTCGTTAGTGTTAAGGATGGGTGGAACTCCAACATTAAGGATGTGTGGCATGGAAACAATTGGGTGGATAGAATCATAGTTTTGTGGTGGTGGAACTTTTGAATTGGACCCCGAACCATTAGCCGTTTGAGACTTGGAGCCACCGTCACTCTCCTTAGCTTTGGCTTTAGCCTTTTGTGCGGCTTTAGCCTTAGCTTTGGCAATGTTTTCTTCGAGTTCGGAAATGTCCGGATTTGTTTCCTCATCCGAACTATCCTCGTCTATGACATGGGGAGAGTGAGACGGCTCCTTGGTTCTACCCATCATGTTCTCCAACATCTTCTTGATGGAGGAGACCTCCGAGCCCACACTAGAGCAAACCTTGGACAATTGGGTTTGAATGGTACAAACCGTTGTCTCAAGGTTGGCTATAGTGTCGGCCATTTTGGAGAGCTCCTCCTTAGAAGTTTCGGGAACATCCCCGTTGACCATGATTACTCTTAGGCGGTTAAGCCAGATAAAAGAGCCGAGGCTCTGATACCAATTGAAAGTGCAATATGGTCAACTAGAGGGGGGGTGAATAGGTGACCTACAAATTTTACTTCTTTTTCACTTTTAATGGGGCTTTTAAGAAAGTAAATGCTTGATTACCTAAATGTGCAACTAAGTGAGTACCCTAGGTGATACGAAGCAAGTAGCAGCGGAAATAAAGGAACGGTACAAGATAACAACAAGTGAAAACACGGAGACAAGGATATGTTTCCCGTAGTTCCTTCTTAAAAGAAGTACGTCTACGTTGGAGAGGTGGGGAGCCACCTAGGCGCTCCTCAATAGCACGGATGTGCACACCTTGTTCTCCTTGAGCTTCTCCGGTGAGGGAGATTCTCGTTTCCACTATGAGGTCGACTTGAAGGCGTTGACCAAACCTTTACAAGGGGTTGAGGCTACTCCACAAGTGAGATGGAGGCTCTCAACAATCGAAGCTTCTTGCTACAAGGTGGAAGCTACAAGCACTAGGGTTTCCCTTGGATGACAAAGCAACCAAGAGATTACAAGATCCCAAGAGTTGTGGTGTGGGTACACACGTTTTGGCTTGGTGGAAAGGTAGATCTAAGCCTCCTCCATGAGATCCTTGAAGGGCATCGAGTTTGGTTGGAGGAGGAGGGAGATCGGGGCGTTTTGAGCTCTACAACAATGGAGGAGAGAGAGGAATGGACGAGCTACCTATCTAGAGGAAGAAGACAGCTATTTATAGGCTCCTCCAAATTCTGACCGTTGCAGTCCTGCGGGACCGGAAATTTCCGGGGTAAAGGCCGAAATATTCCGGTGTGAGTTGGCCGGATATTTGAAAACTCCGGGGGGCGGATAATTGAAAAATCCGGGGGCGGAAATTTCCGCCCCAATACTCCGCCCCCATCTCTGTGCGCAGGCATCAACATGTTGATGAAAAATCGCTAAGGACCAAGGGCCGGAGATTTGCTCCGGAAATTTCCGGGGCAAATTTCCGCCCCACCTTCTGTGCGCGGGCATCATGAAGTAGTCCAATTTCTGCTAAGTCCTTGAAGGCCGGATTTTTGGCCCGGAAATTTCCGGGGCAAATTTCCGCCCTGTCTTCTGTGCGCGGGCAGACAAACACTTAGTCGTTTTCGTGGAAGCCAGATAGGAGGCCGGAAATTTCCGGTGAGAGGGCCGGATAATCCGCCCCTTAAGTACCGGAATTTCCGCCCTTTAAACTGAAAAATCCGGTGGCTAAAATTCCACAATAGAGAGCTTCTCTTTGATCTCCTGATGTGTATATAGAGATGATCACCTGAGATAATAGCTGCATATTCTAAACAACATTGTTAGATAGGATATATCCGTGTTATCATCATCACCAAAATCACTAGAGGGGTCATGAGCTTTCAGTAGTTCATAAGATAAGAAAGTAGTTTTGAGTAGAAATAATATATGTCGCATAAATTACATATTGATAGATTAATTGTTGGTCAAAGGGTCGGTCAAAGGAAATAAAATGTGGGAAATAAATGTGCCTTATATTATGGAATAGAGGTAGTACAAACTGAAACGGTTCGGATTTGTAGCATCATGGTCGGTTCTTTTTTTGTTATTAAATCTCCATTGAGGACTTGAAATGCAGTCTGCTGAAAGCATGAGATTGTGTCATGTGTGCACCACCGAGTTCGGTAGTCGAGATAGACAGCACTGGGCGTCCCCCGGGGATAGAAATTTTTCATCCCCGGGTCCCCTGCTTGACAGTGTCCATTTTTTTGCCTAACCTCGTATTTGCTCTGTGTAGCAAAAAAACACCCTGCTTTTGCTCCTGTAGAAAAAAAACGTTTCGCCCAAAAAAGAACAGGAAAAAGTCAAATCTTGCCGGAGACCTCGCCGGAGTTACTGTAGCAAAAAAAATTGCTACAGTAGCAAGAAGTCAAATTTCACCGGAGCCATCACCTGATACTTTTGCTCGACGGAGGAATAGCAGAGCAAAAAGTTTATTCTAAAAAAGCAAAAACATAACGTTATTGTAGCAAAAAAAAATATTCTATTTGAGCAAATCATCGGACCTCGCCGGAATTGTAGTAGCAAAAAAATTGTACAAAAAAAGCAAAAAAAATACACAAAAGTAGCAAAAAAAGAAAATTTGGTCTTCGGGGAGCGTCGTCAGTCGTCGGTCGCCGTTAGTAGCACCGTCGGTCGCCGTTGGGAGCACCATGGGCTTCCCCTTGCAGCACCATGGGCTTCCCCTTGGGAGCACCATGCGACGCGCGCGGGGCAGGTGGCCTGGGAGCGGCGGGGAAAGCAACAACGCGCGGGGCAGGTTCACGCGTCATCGGCCGCGGCGGCGCGGCCTCACCGGGAGCGGCCGGGAGCGCGGGGGCGATGGAGGGAACGAGAGAGGGGGAGATGGAGGGCACGTGCGGCGGCGATGGCCGTCACAGCAGACGCGAGCAGGTACGCGTAGAACGGGACCTGTACTTCGCCGCCGGCGTCCTGCGCGGAGGCCCCGCCTTCGCCCCGCGCCCACGGAGGTGCCTCGTCGGATCCGGGCTGGGCCTAGGAGGGGACCTTCTCGTCCGCCTGCTTGCCCGACGGCTTGGCCGCCACGACCACCTGCCTTCGGCGCGACGACGACGGCCGCGCGTACAGCTGGGCGGCGGCTGCTGCTGCTTGGGTTTGCGAGGGTTCGAACGAGGTGATGAATCGCGGGGCGGGGCTGGGGTGAGGTGCGACGGCGGCGGAGAAGGCTACGGGGCAAACAGTGGGTTTGGGCGTCCTGGATTTCGTGGGGAGGATGGAGAAGCAGAGCTTTGTTCTCTTCTCTTCCACGGCGTGCGGCCGGCGTCGACGATCTGTGTGGGGAGCGATCTGAAGGAGGAAGACCGGATATGGGAAGGTGCGTGGTGTGGTGGGCCACGCACTGTGTGGTGCACCTGTGACCACGACAGGACCCGGGGGTTCATCCCCCGGATGATCCTTAGATTTTCCCAATCGAGATTACCCAACATAATTATGTCCCCACTGTGCACTTAGAAATAGAAATCTTAAAAGAGGTCCTATTGCAAGAAACTGTGCACTTAGAAATAGAAATCTTAAAAGAGGTCCTATTGCAAGAAACTGGGCTTCTTTGATTCATAGGATAGTAATTGCAAAGGAATATGATAGGGATAGGAATAGGAAATTCTTTGATTTATAGGATAGTAATTGCAAAGGAATATGATAGGGATAGGAATAGGAAAGGATGACAGGTACAAAACTTTGCCTTGTTCCTTGTGCATATAGGAAATAAAACATGAGATCTGAGTGCATTTTCTTTTCCTCTTCGTTTTGTACTGAAATTGACATGTACGGGGAAAATTCCTATGGTTTTCTTTCACACCATTCCCATGAATCAAAGTTGTGAGCAGTGCCATCTCTTGAAAAAATCCTAACCCTCTAAATCAAAGGAGGCCTGAATTTGGAGTGGCCATAACCGATGGACAACTGACAGCGGCTGCTGCGGAAGAGTGTTCAGTCAAAGCCCCGGACAGCCCCAGTTGAGTGGGCATGCAAAAACGACAACGAGCGCAAATTTGTGAGGGTCCACCCAATGATACGAGAGATAGTGTATTGAGTACTACATTACAAGCCAGTGAAAATTCGAACAGCTTTACATTAAAGTCCGACTAGAAGACATGAAACTCAAAACACCAACATCATCTGGAAGTGCTGATCAACTTACTCGGCACCACCGTGCTCGCTTTTTCAGTTATTTGGTCCCAGGGGCCGACTCCAGAGCAAACATTCATCCACCAACGTCACACCCATGCCATGAGGTTGATCCTACCATCCATCCCATCATAGAAGATCATTATTTGCTATCCCTCGAATCTAATACTCCACTTAGCATACCAAGTGGAGCAGCTGGCCATCAATGTTGTAGCGTATGGATTTATGCTTGACCATCTTGATCCCGGCTTCAGCTGTGTCGCTGGGCTCCAACTCAACCCCCGTGAACACGAGAAATGTCTCCTTAATGAAGGGATCATCAAAGACATGGAAGAGCCTAGCAATGCAGAACCTGCGAGAATCAACACGCACAAGGTCGGAAGTCTGAACCTCCCAGTCCTGCAGGTTTGTAGCAATGTCTTCTTTCCAAACGCGAGACAGAGTGGGCTCTGCCCCATATGCAGCAGCGACCGAGAGGTCTGAAGCACAAAAGAACTGGTCTTCTCGTCCACGTGAGAAGCCAAGCCAGAGGTCAAGCTCGGGGATGTACTGAGCGCCACCACGGAACGGGAGCTCCCAACTGCCCACTTTGCTCCACTTGCGGCTGCCCTTGTCAAAGGAGTAGGTGCCAATGCCACCCCTGGCAGACACCCAGATGCTGTCACCGACCACGGCAGAGGAGACGATTTTGGTGGAGCAACTAGGCTGGTACCCAGGGGTCTTTGTGTAGGGGGGCAGCGGAAGAGAGTGCCAGAACCACCCTGGCAAATCATGGACATCAGCCGGAGGTTCACCATGGATGAGGGCTTCGAAGCAGGGTCGATACGGCTGAAACCGCTCAGGCTCGTGAGGGCACCTGTTGATGAGGTATAGTTCCTCACCGACAGGGATGGAGAAGGAGTTAGACGACCACCCCTTGAGAATGGGCAGGGGGGATACCGTGTTCTGGGAGGGGTCGTGAACCATAACAATGCCATCCTGGTCTGCGCTGACAATCTTGTCCCTGCTGCTGCCAAAGGGCATGAACATAACATCCCCGCCGTCTTCCTTGGGGGTGGAGAGAAGGAAGGCACTTGCAGGTTTACCCAGCACAGCTTCTACCAGCGATGTCGGCGGCGGTGGGTGTCCGTTCTGTTTCTTTGGGTGGAAGAGACTGGACGATTTGATGCGGTGCATCGCGAAGGAGCCATTCTTCTTGCAACTGTCCAGTACCAGATTAACAAACTGGCGTTTCATAGCCAATCTCCCCTTCGTCTCTCCTGACGGTTGGTTTTGGCACCCTGACTCAGACAAGCGAATGATAATAAGTGTTCATCCTCCCCACGTCTCTCACTAATAAAATTAGATGCGGAGAAAAGAGAACCAGATTTGTACCCCCTGCGGCCGTCCGTCAGATGATCTAGATGGAAGCAACAGTCGCCAGGATCCAAATTACCTACGCTTCTCCAGCTTAATACAGTATTGAAGATCGCTACCTGCAGCCAAAGATGCTCTTAAGTTCCGTTGTGAAGGAGGATAATTCTACATATAACTAAATATACGATGCTCAAAGAAGAGAGAAATCGGTGTTACCCTTTGAGCAAACCGAGCGGCGGTTGGACTGTATGGTCGAACAACGTCAGGCAAGCGCCAAGGCGAGATTTTCTCGAGCTAGTAACATGAACTGATGTGAAAACCGGCTTGGGGCTGCACGAGAGCTGCGGCGGCGCAGCGAGCGACTAGCATAGATCTTCCTTTCTATCCTATCAAACCCTAGTCCTTTAGAAGAAGATGCGGGGCCGGAGTCAATCCTTCCAGGCTCTCTATTAATATCTCCAAACATGGGCCAACCGTTTGACCAGTCTGTTGTTTCCGTTACCCATATGGGCCGCCGCCTAAAATATGGTTCGGAGGAGTAAAAAAAACAGCAAACCTCTAGTAGAGGTACGTGCTACTGGGCCAGCCCAATAAGGTAATTTCTGTTTTATTTTTATTTTTATTTATATGAATAATTATTTAATAATGATTTTATTTGAAAATACGAACGATTTTCAAATCTGAACAAATTTTTAAAAAGAAAACAATTTTCAAATATGAAAGATTTTCAAATCTGAACAATTTTAAAAAATAATTAATATTTTAAAATGAACAATTTTCAAATATGAACAAATTTCAAAAATAAAAAATGAACAATTTTCGATTGCGAGCGATCAAATCTGAACAATTTTCAATTTTTTTGAACGAACAAATTTCAGAACTAGCCTTTTTTCATTTGAACAAAATTTAAATTGAAAAAAAAAATATTCAAACAATTTTCGAATTTAAACATTTTTAAAATAAGAACATATTTCAAAATGAATATTTTCGAATAAAAACAAAATAAAACCAAAACCAAAAACAGAAAAGAAAAGAATAACAGAATCAGAAAAGAAATTGAAAACGAAAAAAAACAAGACTATAAAAACATACTCGCAATAAGCGATATATAGGGATTGCGAAAAAGACAGCAAACCAAATTTTAGGAAAATGACTACCCTAATGATAGAGACGCTAAAATACGTAGATACCCAAAAAATGCTAGAAGCACAATACTAGCGCGCATCCAAAAAGGTTGAAGCGCGTAGCAAAAGGGGTATCCTGGGCTTGAAGTTTTGGGTGTTCATTTATGTGCGCTCGAACACACGCTAACACCAACTTCAGGCCCCGGTCCTGAGATTTCGGGGGTCCGGACGAGACTAAGACTTCGGGCCCCTTAGCATAAGTATACATATAACAGTAGTTTCGTGTTTTTTAGACTATCAGTGATATGCTTTCAATATCTAAACTCATCATACACAAAATAACTCTTGAAGTTTATCGAATTGAACAACTTACATAAGAACATTCCACCTATTTTGAATAAACTAATCATTGGACCATGTACCTCTCCATTACGCATTGTTATTAGAGTAATGGGTATAAATTTTCTTACTTGCCATTCAAACGAAAATTAATATTTTTCTCTAATACTACCCTTATCCAATAAAAATAGAAAAGAAATGTGTCACGTGCTTTATTACAAAGATTACCCAATTTGGGAGGTCATAAATATCCACACGAACTGGTTTCTCGTCAACACTAGCAAATTCCGTAGGAGATAAATTAAGTATGTGCTCATGATCACTCACATTTTATGTTCTTGTTGATGTCTTCATCGTGTAGATAAATATTTATTTTTCCTTTTCGACTACCAGATAGAGTCTTCACAAGAGTGCATAAAGCAAAAAAATAACTAGTAGTCAAAATTAAAGCATAGCCTAGCTAAAATAGAGAGCTAGAGAAGACCAAAATTAATCAAATAGATCACCTGCCGGTCGGTATGGCGCATGGGAACGAATCAGGACAGAAGGTTCAGACTCAATCGACTACTCGAGCTCAGCGGCGGCCGGCGATGCTGGCCTTGGGAATGGTGACTGGCGGGTGATACAGGCTTTGGGCAATCAGATGTATTTCCGATAGAGATTTCCGATCGGTTTATTCAATAAATAGATCGTGATGTGATCGAATCGATCCTAGAAAGCAGGAAACTACCAGCCACGCTAGCAACTAGCAAAGGTAGTTTACTTAAAGTGCTCGCTAGTCCTTTCCTCTCCGAGCTGACAGGCCTGAAGCGAAAATACAAGGCCCAATTGCTACGTGGTACGCTGCTCATTTCATGTCATTTATCTTTTCTTTTTTCCGACACGTACATATAACATATACCCATTTTTTTAGAATCGTCACGTACGTATAGCTAGTACTAGCGTATGTATAACTCGGAAGGGGCCCCAAAAAATTATGGGCCCGGGGCGGCGGCCCCTCCGGTCCCACCCTAGGACCGGCCCTAACCAACTTCCACGGAAGTTTTTCTCGCGCGCCCACGAAAGTTTTCCCCGAGCTCTGTCACTGTCGGCCGCCGGCGCTGTTCCCGCCGCTCTTCGTAGTCGTCGGGCCACAGGCCCCTGCCCATGAGCACCCACACGCGCGGCCAAGCTCGGGCGTTCCTTCGCGTGTGCTCGCTACCGACCGAGCCGTAGGTGCGTCCTTGCACACGCGGGCCGAGGTGGTCAACGAGGACGGCGGACCGAGCACAGACGTCCCTGCTCCGAGCACAGCGGCTGTAACACCCGGGGGATTTTCCCCCAACTAGAATTGTTTGCTTTTCCTTTCTCCTGGCATTGCATCATGCATTTTGCATTGCACCCTTGTTTCCAAATCAAATTCCTATTAAAAATCAAACAATGCACCTTAGTTTCAAACTCAAATTGTTTTCAATAAAATTGAATTGGAATTAATATTTGCTTGGTTAAATAAATCACCTTTTATTAAAAACCCTAATTTGAGTTTCAAATTCAAAGTCCAAACCACAAACCAATATTTGAAATTTTCAAAAACAAAAACTTGTGCACTTGGGCATTTTCAATGTTCAGTGCAATAAAAAAAAATTCGTAATTTTATCACCCCTAAAACCTTCTATTTCTTCCCTATTCTATCTCTACAAAAAAAAAAAATAAAGAAACAGAAACAAATAATAAAACAAACCTCTCGGGCTGGGGGAGGCAGGCTTTTCGGCCCACCTACCACCCAAGCCCAAACCGCAGCCCAACCCCTTCCAGCCCACCTTCCCACCTATCTTCTTCCTCCTGTACGGCAGGACAGCGGAGGCATCCACGTATCCACAGCCACCGATGGGACGGTCGCTGCAGCTCGCGCCCCTCCATAAAACCTCGCCATCTCCCTCCTTCCCCTCCTCCTATTTCTTCTTCTCTGTTCCATGTTCTTCTTCCACTGTCTGAACCTCAAAACGACAGCCAAAAACCACTCTGAATCCGCCGTCGCCGTCGGTTCCATGGTCGTTGCCACGCCGTGCTGGCCACGGGAATGGAACCCCCGAGGATCGGGCTTGCTTCTCGCGGAGTTTGGGAGTCGGGGACGCCCTGAGGAGGCCACGGGCCCCTCTTCCCCGCCGTCGGCCGCCACCTGCCCGAGCTCCGTCGTCGCCTTCTCCTCCAACCGCGGTGCCTCTCCGAGCCCTCCCGGTGAGCTCCTCGCCCTCGGGCCTTTCCTCCTCTTCCCCTCTGCTCTGTGAGCCAGCCTTCGCGCTGCCCCGTCAACGAACTCCGGCGAGCCTTTTCCCCGATCTGTCTCCGTGCACGATTGAAGGAAACTTCAGTTTCGTCAGTAACACGTTGTACAGTTTACCTCTTATTCCGTCAGAGTTGTATCGTATCACGAACGCACAGTAGCGCAGTGGTACTGAGCCCGTGCAGTACCGCACCAGGGCGTGGGTTCGATCCCCCCTCCGCGCAATTGTTTTGCGATTTATCGCTGGGAGCTGGTCCCACCTGTCACGGACCCCAGAGGCCCAGTCAGCACCACGCTGGCAGGGGCCCATCAGTCAGCCCCTGTGGCTGGGCTACTGCTCGGTGAGAAACGTTTCGCCAGATCCAGATCTGAGGTTTCTTTTCACAACAAGGTCCCTAAAAATTGCAGAATAGCCCCTGGTTTTCAAATGCCTATAAATAATTCATATGAACTCCAAATTTAAAATGTGAAATATGGTTCCCATGAAAAATTGAACAAGCTTTCCAAATATAAACTTTGTTTCCTGTTTTGAATAATTAAAATTGGTTAAATAATTTAAATCTTGTTTAATTCATTTAAAATTGCTAAATTAATAACTTGGTCAAACTAAATTCTTTTTGAACATATAAAATATGTTTTCCAACCAGAAAAATGCAAGGAATCTGTTCATGCCATTCATACAACTGTTTGCATCTTGCTTTGTGCATTTTAGCTTGTGATGCATGTGCACCTAATATCTAAATATGGAATGTGTTGGGGTATTTAATTCAATTGTTGCCCTATTCCATTTAATATTGAATACCTCACTTCTTCCTTGTTTACACTTGTTAATCAACATTTAACCTTGATGGTTAGCTAAACAACTTGAACCAATAATTATTTGTCCGGACTCCGGTTCCAATTAAATTTCCTAATTTGCATCCGGTGTTGCATCTTGCCATGTCATGCATATAAAATAGGATCATGCTGGATCTTTTGCCATAGAAGTAATTTGTGCATCCGGTGTTTCTTTTAGCTCGTTGCTTCTTCACGGATAGGACGTTGAGATGATGTGAGCAACGACACGTTCTTCGGATATACCTCTACTTGCTGGATTCCAGGCAAGTATACTCACTTGCTACCTATGTTGCCTTTCCTCACTTGTTACCGATTCTTTCCGTTGTCTTTATGCTAGCCTTATGATTCGATGCATGTGTCTCGATCCTATCATATGTTTACCTTGCAACCATGATATAGCCTTCCTTCCACTTCCTATTAACTGTTGTTTGTTTACCTTGTTGGCCCTCGTGTCGTAGTTGCATGCTTAGTGTTGTTTGCGCTCAAGTCTTGTTGTCCGTTTTATCACCTGTTTAGTTTGATAGTTGGGTTTCAACTTAATCAACAACATGTTAATGTTTTGGGTAATATTAATTTGATGATAAGGCACCGGCAGGAGGCCCGGCGTGGTTTTGGAGCCTGCTAGTGTCGAACTTATGAAAAGAGTCTTGTCTACTGATCCATGATGAGCGCGCTAACCGCATGTGGGAAGCGAGTATGGGCGCCCCCCGCAATTCTGATTCGATTCGCATCTCGTCCAAATCGCCACACTTAGTTCGGGCTTTCCATTTGATGCATGCATATGCAGGTGCGAACCCTTGGCACCAGGGTGGAACTTTTGTAGTCGGCATTTAGGGCGGCGTGGTCTTCCAGTGCTATGAGGGTCCCCCTTTTCTTCGTGGGGGCTCGATTAGCCGCGCACGCACAACACGTGGTTCTTTGGGCTTGATGCGAAGAAGAGTTGGGTTGTGTTGAGTGGCCTGCTTGGTGGGTTTGATCCCCGCCTCGCGGGTTATTCTTACGTGTACGGCCAAATTGGTGCATCCCTGCAGGGTTAATCTTCTCGAGAAGCCGTGTTGTCCGCGGTTATGGATGACTTGGTGAAAGTGCTGGCTAACAAGTACTCAGACAACTTACACTTAACGATGATAACCTGACTAGTAATATAGATTACCTCCACCATAAAAATGAATGTCACCTTAATCAACAGTGTGAGTTTCCTTGGGTTGCTTCCTTAGTAGGGGGTAACACTGGATGAGTATTGTTTGGTGAGTAGTTATAGTTGGTTTTGTCGCGCTATCTTATCCCTTTCTTTTAGCCGGATGTTGTAGCGTGTCTCTGTAGTTGGTTAGTGCAGCCCGTTGCCGCTTCTTTGCAATAATCCCTTCCTTCCATTGTACCCAAAGTATTTGTATCTTGTGATGATTGGTTACGCTGGTATCTTGTGAGTATGGTTTATCCACTTGCCAGTACTTAATAGTACTGACCCATGAATCCATTTCGTGGCTGCATATTCCACATTGCAGTCAACAGGTTTGAAGTCTGACGACGTTAGCTTGGGAATCCCTCCGGCTTGGCCTGGGCAGGGATTGGACGCCATCGGTTATCTTCAGGACTCTTAGTCCAATTTGTATCTTGTCCGTAGTCGGACACTATTTCGTTTCTTCCGCTGTTATTTGGATCTTTGTATTGTATCAGTTGTATCCTTGACTCGTTTGAGTCTTCTTGTATATATCTCTTCTGTTGTTGTTGTTGTGGAATATTCGTGAATTGTTGTAATGTTATCACAAGTGGCAACCTGGAATCGGTTATTATGTGGATTTTGGCGGAAATGCTGAAATCTGCATAGTGCCTGATCTCGGGGCGTCACAAATGGTATCAGAGCATGGTTCCGATTCCCAATGTTGTTTCGATACGAATGGTTATCGAAGCAACGGGTCCGCAAAGCCTATAGGATAACCTCGCTAACGGTCGTTGTTTCTAGAGTGTCAAAAATAATTGTGCAAAATCTATTTTGGAAACATCTCAATAGGATTCTTGTTTATTATTTTCCTCTATTCTACTTCTGCTTCTATCTCATTTGTTTTGGAGTCTCTTCTCTTATCTATCTTTCAAATCTTAGGATCCTACGTGGGTTGGACGTTCT
The DNA here is from genome assembly GCA_028641055.1 of Alopecurus myosuroides. Taxonomy (NCBI): domain Eukaryota; kingdom Viridiplantae; phylum Streptophyta; class Magnoliopsida; order Poales; family Poaceae; genus Alopecurus; species Alopecurus myosuroides. The sequence continues at coordinate 437,499,976 of CM054058.1, read as the reverse complement.
CTTAGCTTTCTACCTAATAGGTTCGATCTTCGGAAGATTTCTCAACGGGAGGACATCATCATCAACGCGAGTAAGAATCTCTTGTTAGTGGTGTCGAGAAACTTTTGTTCGTGGTGTCGAGAAGGAGAGATCCACCCACTGACCCGGGAAATCAACCGCAGCACGAAGACTCCGTAGTTGACACCTCTCTTCCCCTTGGCTTGGGTGGATTGCGAGGGCGCAATCCCTTGTTAGTGGTGTCGTCTGTAACACCCGGGGGATTTTCCCCCAACTAGAATTGTTTGCTTTTCCTTTCTCCTGGAATTGCATCATGCATTTTGCATTGCACCCTTGTTTCCAAATCAAATTCCTATTAAAAATCAAACAATGCACCTTAGTTTCAAACTCAAATTGTTTTCAATAAAATTGAATTGGAATTAATATTTGCTTGGTTAAATAAATCACCTTTTATTAAAAACCCTAATTTGAGTTTCAAATTCAAAGTCCAAACCACAAACCAATATTTGAAATTTTCAAAAACAAAAACTTGTGCACTTGGGCATTTTCAATGTTCAGTGCAATAAAAAAAATTTCGTAATTTTATCACCCCTAAAACCTTCTATTTCTTCCCTATTCTATCTCTACAAAAAAAAGAAATAGAAAATATAATAAAACAAACCTCTCGGGCTGGGGGAGGCAGGCTTTTCGGCCCACCTACCACCCCAGCCCAACCCCTTCCAGCCCACCTTCCCACCTATCTTCTTCCTCCCGTACGACAGGACATCGGAGGCATCCACGTATCCACAGCCACCGATGGGACGGTCGCTGCAGCTCGCGCCCCTCCATAAAACCTCCCCTCATCCCCCTCCTGCAACCCTAGCTCCCTCTCCCTCATGCCGCCGCCATCTCCCTCCTTCCCCTCCTCCTATTTCTTCTTCTCTGTTCCATGTTCTTCTTCCACTGTCTGAACCTCAAAACGACAACCAAAAACCACTCTGAATCCGCCGTCGCCATCGGTTCCATGGTCGTTGCCACGCCGTGCTGGCCACGGGAATGGAACCCCCAAGGATCGGGCTTGCTTCTCGCGGAGTTTGGGGGTCGGGGACGCCCTGAGGAGGCCATGGGCCCCTCTTCCCCGCCGTCGGCCGCCACCTGCCCGAGCTCCGTCGTCGCCTTCCTCGCCTTGTCCTCCAACCGCGGTGCCTCTCCGAGCCCTCCCGGTGAGCTCCTCGCCCTCGGGCCTTTCCTCCTCTTCCCCTCTGCTCTGTGAGCCAGCCTTCGCGCTGCCCCGTCAACGAACTCCGGCGAGCCTTTTCCCCGATCTGTCTCCGTGCACGATTGAAGGAAACTTCAGTTTCGTCAGTAACACGTTGTACAGTTTACCTCTTATTCCAACAGAGTTGTATCGTATCACGAACGCACAGTAGCGCAGTGGTACTGAGCCCGTGCAGTACCGCACCAGGGCGTGGGTTCGATCCCCCCTCCGCGCAATTGTTTTGCGATTTATCGCTGGGAGCTGGTCCCACCTGTCATGGACCCCAGAGGCCCAGTCAGCACCACGCTGGCAGGGGCCCAACAGTCAGCCCCTATGGCTGGGCTACTGCTCGGTGAGAAACGTTTCGCCAGATCCAGATCTGAGGTTTCTTTTCACAACAAGGTCCCTAAAAATTGCAGAATAGCCCCTGGTTTTCAAATGCCTATAAATAATTCATATGAACTCCAAATTTAAAATGTGAAATATGGTTCCCATGCAAAATTGAACAAGCTTTCCAAATATAAACTTTGTTTCCTGTTTTGAATAATTAAAATTGGTTAAATAATTTAAATCTTGTTTAATTCATTTAAAATTGCTAAATTAATAACTTGGTCAAACTAAATTCTTTTTGAACATATAAAATATGTTTTCCAACCAGAAAAATGCAAGGAATCTGTTCATGCCATTCATACAACTGTTTGCATCTTGCTTTGTGCATTTTAGTTTGTGATGCATGTTCACCTAATATCTAAATATGGAATGTGTTGGGGTATTTAATTCAATTGTTGCCCTATTCCATTTAATATTGAATACCTCACTTCTTCCTTGTTTACACTTGCTAATCAACATGTAACCTTGATGGTTAGCTAAACAACTTGAACTAATAATTATTTGTCCGGACTCCGGTTCTAATTAAATTGCCTAATTTGCATCCGGTGTTGCATCTTGCCATGTCATGCATATAAAATAGGATCATGCTGGATCTTTTGCCATAGAAGTAATTTGTGCATCCTGTGTTTCTTTTAGCTCTTTGCTTCTTCACGGATAGGACGTTGAGATGATGTGAGCAACGACACGTTCTTCGGATATACCTCTACTTGCTGGATTCCAGGCAAGTATACTCACTTGCTACCTATGTTGCCTTTCCTCACTTGTTACCGATTCTTTCCGTTGTCTTTATACTAGCCTTATGATTCAATGCCTCTGTCTCGATCCTATCATATGTTTACCTTTCAACCATGATATAGCCTTCCTTCCACTTCCTATTAACTTTGTTTGTTTACCTTGTTGGCCCTCGTGTCGTAGTTGCATGCTTAGTGTTGTTTGCGCTCAAGTCTTGTTGTCCGTCTTATCACCTGTTTAGTTTGATAGTTGGGTTTCAACTTAATCAACAACATGTTAATGTTTTGGGTAATATTAATTTGATGATAAGGCACCGGCAGGAGGCCCGGCGTGGTTTTGGAGCCTGCTAGTGTCGAACTTAGGAAAGAGTCTTGTCTACTGATCCATGATGAGCGCGCTAACCGCATGTGGGAAGCGAGTATGGGCGCCCCCCCCCCCGCAATTCTGATTCGATTCGCATCTCGTCCAAATCGCCACACTTAGTTCGGGCTTTCCATTTGATGCATGCATATGCAGGTGCGAACCCTTGGCGCCAGGGTGGAACTTTTGTAGTCGGCATTTAGGGCGGCGTGGTCTTCCAGTGCTACGAGGGTCCCCCTTTTCTTCGTGGGGGCTCGATTAGCCGCGCACGCACAACACGTGGTTCTTTGGGCTTGATGCGAAGAAAAGTTGGGTTGTGTTGAGTGGCCTGCTTGGTGGGTTTGATCCCCGCCTGGCGGGTTATTCTTACGTGTACGGCCAAATTGGTGCATCCCTGCAGGGTTAATCTTCTCGAGAAGCCGTGTTGTCCGCGGTTATGGATGACTTGGTGAAAGTGCTGGCTAACAAGTACTCAGACAACTTACACTTAACGATGATAACCTGACTAGCAATATAGATTACCTCCACCATAAAAATGAATGTCACCTTAATCAATAGTGTGAGTTTCCTTGGGTTGCTTCCTTAGTAGGGGGTAACACTGGATGGGTATTGTTTGGTGAGTAGTTATAATTTGTTTTGTCGCGCTATCTTATCCCTTTCTTTTAGCCGGATGTTGTAGCGTGTCTCTGTAGTTGGTTAGTGCAGCCCGTTGCCGCTTCTTTGCAATAATCCCTTCCTTCCATTGTACCAAAGTATTTGTATCTTGTGATGATTGGTTACGCTGGTATCTTGTGAGTATGGTTTATCCACTTGCCAGTACTTAATAGTACTGACCCACGAATCCATTTCGTGGCTGCATATTCACATTGCAGTCAACAGGTTTGAAGTCTGACGACGTTAGCTTGGGAATCCCTCTGGCTTGGCCTGGGCAGGGATTGGACGCCATCGGTTATCTTCGGGACTCTTAGTCCAATTTGTATCTTGTCTGTAGTCGGACACTATTTCGTTTCTTCCGCTGTTATTTGGATCTTTATATTGTATCAGTTGTATCCTTGACTCGTTTGAGTCTTCTTGTATATATCTCTTCTGTTGTTGTTGTTGTTGTGGAATATTCGTGAATTGTTGTAATGTTATCACAAGTGGCAACCTGGAATCGGTTATTATGTGGATTTTGGCGGAAATGCTGAAATCTGCATAGTGCCCGATCTCGGGGCGTCACAGCGGCCAGCTCGGCCAGCTCCTCGACCAGCGGCCAGTTCAGACAGCTCCTCAACCAGCGGCCAGCGACGATGATCCGAGCACGATGGGGGTGGTAATGTGAGCTCCGGGCGACCAACTCCTCTACCAGCGGCCAGCTCCGTGACCATTCGAATCCAAGGCAGCCTAGCATAATTTGATTCCATCCCGATTAGGGATGTGATTACTTTTTTCCAATTTTTTCCTATGGTTGACGTGGGGATCCCGAATCCCCTGACAGGCCTATCCGGTCTAAGCTATGCACAGAAGCCCACCATGAGGAGCTACCTCGACCTTACAGAAGACCCAACTACGACCCACCCGTAAGACTTGTGGGTCAAGAACTAGAGGAACAACCGATGTTAGGTTAGGGTTTTGTAAACCTACCCGGGTAAGGATTCGGGGCCCAACCTCCTATATAAAGGGTGGGAAAACCCCCTCGGTAGGGCATCTAATCATTATTCCCACCGTAGGTGCTGTCCGTCTCGAGTTCCAATCTCTCGACTAAGGCGCCCGCCACTGTAAACACCGCATCAACATAATCCAGACAAGCAGGAATAAACTGTGCCCATGTTAACCGTCGAGTCCACCAACATTTACTAGTCTCCTATTCTCAAATCCCCAGCATGTCACCCGGGGGATATGTTAATACGGGAAACCGACATTTGGCGTCGTCTGTGGAAACGGCAAGCGCTGGAGCAATGGCCTCGCCGGTCTCATCTGCATCGATCTCAAATCTGGTTCACGGATCTTGATACGTCTCAAACGTAACTATAATTTCTGATGTTCCATTTTGTTTTCATGCCATATGCTACATGTTTCCTATACACTTTATGTCATTTTTATGGATTTTCTGCCACTAACCTATTGACAAGATGCCACCGAGCATGTTCATGTTTTCAGTTGTTTTTGGTTTCAGAAAAGTTGTTCTGAAAATATTCTCGGAATTGGACAATACAAAATCCCATGGTCTTAGAAGGTTGTCACGTACATGGAGTCCGGAGGGGACCCGGAGGGGGCCTCAGGGGCCCCATACCATAGGGCGGCGCCCCCTCCCTTGATCGCGCCACCAGGTGGTGTGGACCCCATGGCCACCCACCGAGGTTTCCCTCTCGCCTATTTTAGCTCCTCACGGGTTAACCCTAAATACCCGAGCTTTTTTTCACCAAAAGTTCTGTAGCCGCCATCATCGTCAACTCTAGTTTGGGACGGCTCTGAAGCTTTTCCCGGTACTCTGCCGGGAGCGGGTATCATTACTGGAGGGCTCTTCATCACCATGCCTGCCTCCGGAGTGATGCGTGAGTACTTCATCCTTCGACTACGGGTCCATATCAGTAGCTAGATGGTTGTTCTCTCCTCTTTATGCCTCATTCTTAGATCTTGTGAGCTTCCTAACATGATCAAGATCATCTTATTGTAATGCTACATGTTGTATTTGCTAGATCCGATGAATATTGAATGTTGTGTCCAATGATTATGAATCTATCATGTTCTATAATTGTTTTCCTCACATTCACTGTCATCACTGTTCTCTTTTGATTTACTGCAAACAAGTACTATTTTCCACACTATACATCTAATCCTTTGTGTTAGCAAAACCGATGAGATTGACAACCTCACTATTTTGTTGGGGCAAAGTATCTTGATTGTGTTGTGCAGATACCACGTTGCTACTGAGGCTGGTAGTGCGCCCTCCCAACTTTAGCTGTCATCAACCTTCAGAAGTGATTTCTTTCTCCTACTAGTAGATTAAACCTTGGTTTCTTTTTGAGGGAAAACTTGTTTCTATGCTCTTCATACCTTCCTCTTGGGATCTCCCAACGAGCGTACATTTACGCGCATCAAGCACTTTTTTGGCGCCATTGCCGGGGAGGAAGAGGATTTCTGCAAGGGGAGTATCTCACCTCCAATCTCTTTACTTTGTTTTTGTTTTGCTTCAACATTCATGTAGGGAAGCTCACGAGATCAGAAGACATATCATTCAACATTCATTGGATCCCAGCAAACACAATATGTAGCATTACATAAAGATGATCTCGATCATGTAGGGAAGCTCACGAGATCTAAACATGAGGCATAAAGTGGAGGAGACAACAAACTAGCTATTGATATGGACCCGTAGTCCATGGATGAACTACTCATGCATCACTTCGGAGGAGGGCATGGTGGTGTAGACCCCTCCAGTGATGAATTTCCCTCCCGGCAGGGTGCCAGGGAGAGCTTAAGAACTCTCCCGATCTCGGGATGACGATGACGGCGGCCTCGGGTGTTTCTCGGGAAAAAGTGGGATATATTTAGGGTTCACGTATCAGGGGGGATAAATAGGCGAAAGGGCGATGGAGGTGGATGCCCGAGGGTCCCACACCACCCCACGACGCGGCCAGGGGGCGCGCCTTCCTATGGCGTGGCCCCCTCTGGGCCTCTTTGGGACTCTATGGAACCTTTGGGGTTTCTAAGACTTGCGGGTTTCGAATTTTATAATTCTGCGAATATTTCCAGAACAACTTTTCTAAAACTAAAAGTACCAGCAAACAGGGAACTGGCTGTGTGGTATCTTTTCAATAGGTTAGTCTCGGAAATCGATAAAAATGACATAAAGTGTATAACAAACATGTAGGATATAACATGAAAAAACATGGAACATAAGACATTAAGGATACGTTTATGATTGTAGGGTCCGCCCCAGAACCACTGTTCAAGGACACCCCCGATATGCATACATTCATGATCCCAGGAATTCAGTCGTGAACAACATGTCAAGTTGGTACACAGATATAATATCCATCACACGGTTGCATAAACACTTAGAAAAGAGACATGGTCACTTGACCAAGCCTACACGACTGCCACACAGGGCAACACACAACACACACAGCGGAAGACTAAACACACACAAAACACGGTAGAGCCCAAGTCACGCCTTAACCTACAGGCTGCTGACCCGGAGACGATCCTAGTTCGCAAAGCCATCAGCTTCGTACTCCTCCTTGTTGATCTCCTTCTGAGACTCTTTCTCAAAGTCTGGCAAGTAAATACCAGAAGCGAAACCATATGAGTACGTTTGAATGTACTCAGCAAGACATCCATCATGTAGCTTACCATAATGCAAGTATGCTTATTTAGTGCAATAGGTAGGCTATAAATAGGGTTCACTATCAATGGTGTTCATATAGGATGACACCACAATTGCAGCCAGGTTAATCTGTATCTTCGTTGAAGAAGATACTTCAGAAGAAAATAATATAGTTTTTTATTTCTCTTGTAGATATCACAAGTACAAGAGGTTTTGTAAAACTTTTGTTAAAAGAATATTTTATCTTTTCAAAACTTTTTGGAATCAACTTCCAGATGTTTGCTTAGAGAAGAAAGGTTTTCTTTGCAAAACTTTTTGTAAAACAACTTCTGCCTTTTCATCATCGGTACCTCCACGGTACAAGATTTCCTTCCTTTCCGAACTTCACAAGTTCAACTCCTTTTAAAAAACTCCTTTTTGAAACATCCTTTTGGAAAACATTGAAACAATGCTAGCTACATGGCCATTCAACTGTCCATATCCGAGGACGCGGCTTCTTCGAAAAAGTTGTACTCTGCAGAGGTGTACACATCCACCAGATCCAGTACACCTGCCGTGAACAACCACAGGCTGTAACAACAGTATGTGAACATCAGATAACTGATTCCTAACCATCCACTATGTTCAAGCTAGAATGTGTCTATCTCTCATATGAGTTTTACCGTCATCCCCGGCACCAGGCTATTCCTTGCCAGCCAGGATGCCCCAACTGAATGCGACCGGAGGGAAACTTAATCCCGCACTTTTTATGTCTCAACATTGGGAGTTTTGCCGACAATCGGTTCGAGGGTACGACGTCCCTTATAGCAATTGAGATAGAACACACACTAACAAAAACAAACTTCAAGTTAAGCCCCGTGCCCATGTTGGGGTAGGGTGGCAGTACGGTAAAGGTTGTCCGGTGAAGACTAGGTTATGTGTCATTTTTGAGAACACGTTTTCCCAAAAATGACCACTTCCACATTCCTCCGGTGATCAAGGCTCAGCCTTTTCTCCGGGTTTTTCCATAAAGCCTTTGTTTTGTGAAAACATATTTTTAGGGTGTCCACTTAGGGACTACTCCTCCGTATCAAAATATAAGATGTTTTAGCCATTTCTAGACAAATATGTATCTAGACATGTTTTAGTGTAAGATACATATGAATATATACACTAAAACATGTCTAAATACATGTTTGTTTAGAAATGGCTAAAACATCTTATATTTTGTTACCGAGGGAGTAGTATTTTTGATGGTAATAATACCATATGGTGGATATGGGATTGGTAACACCAAGTATCAACTACTGGCATAGTATATATAGCATATATAATAGTATCTAAAAAATATTTTTTTTGGAAAACAAAGGTTTGGAGAACTTTCAGAAGTAAAACATGCATGATAGATAATGATAAGTGTAGCAACAACAAGCATCAGGATGGCTTTCCTCAAGTCTCTTAATGTACCTGGCCTTGAAGTAACTTGAACTTGACGCACAACTCCACAACTGCTTCGTCTTTTTCTTCGTTTTGTAGCGTCGTAAAGGAATAAAAGACACACACTCAGGTCTAAAGGGCAAATTACTAAGATAAACAACACATACAGCAAGCAAACGTACACTCGCGGATTCTCTGGAAATGTTATCGCGAATACTATCTCACATAACTCTCACGGTCCAAAACTATCGTCACACACTATGTATGGCTTAGAAAACCATATCCCACGTCTTACATACCATCTATGGAGTGGCGTACCACTCTCATAATGAGATATACAAGAAGCTAAAAATATAGCTTGTGGGCGCAAAAGGTTAGGTTACTAAGGTAGAAACAAACAGACAGAACAATACCCATGGCAGTGGGTATTAGCAACACACAAACGATTTATCCTTTAATGTGTTCATGATTTAGTTGGATGTTTAACATAAGATACTCCTAATAACAAAAAATAACACAAGTATACACTCATGCAAGGCAAGTCACTCAAACAAAATCCAATCAACAAGCAAACACACCACAAAAGAATAGACTACTTATTTACTACATTAATGTTTACTTGAAGTGATGGAATCCATCAATCATGAAAATTTACCAAACAACCAGTAGCTAAAAACCAATGAATCAAGTCATAAAAATAATCCAAAACACAAACATCACTCAAGAAAACTCCTATCAAAACTCACAAATTAAAAGAGTAGTAATTCTAGAGCAAAACCATAATTCTAGGGGTGACACTAGTTCAATACTAGAGAAGCAAATAATGCTACCATGATGCATAACTCTAAACAAACAAGTTATGAACATAAATGAATCTACTAACAGTACACAAATCTTACACACGCTAGTAAGCATAAACATCAAAGTAATTCTATGAAACAACTATTAAGCATGCATAAACCAATTCTAGCAATTTCTGTTTTTATTAATTAATTACTAGCAAACAAGCATGGTATTACTACTATAAAGGTTGGAGGGGTAGTGCTTCTACCAGATTCATTTGGAATGTGCAGCCTGAGGTGCTGACAAGTGTAGGGTCGGATTCTAGCCCCCTCTCCCGCTTTTCTCCTCAACCGTTCGATGCGATGCAAGCAGTAAGACAAAAGGCACGAACACAATGAAACCCTAGAAGCCAATCGATGCTCGCGTCTCTCCTCCCTCAATCCCCTCCCGCTTCTCTTCCTTGTTCGCACTGCATTGACGGCTGGCGGCGCAGAGCAGGGCGAAGCCACGGGGGTCGCGCCGCTCCCACGATGCGGCGCACGTCGGCCGCTTCCCCGCTGGTTCTCCCTTCCCGCGCCTCTTCCTCTCCCCACAGGCCACCGCCGCCGCCCTCCACCTTTGCCTCTCCTGCACACCCGCCTTCCTCCCCCGTCTCCTCCTCTCCTTTCCCGGTCCCCGCCTCATTCCCTTCTTCCCCAATCTGTCGGCTCCACGGGCGGACTTCTCTCCCCTGCTCCAGGCTAGGCGGTGCACAGGAGGCGGGTGGGCAGCATGGTGACGGGGCTCAGAGCCTTGTACGGGAGGCGGGGGCTGGAGGCAGGTGGACCACGAGGCCGGCAGTCGACTGCAGGGGAGGCTCTCTCCGCGTCTCCCTCTCACGTGGAGGAAGACGGACGATGAGGTGGATTTGTTGGCCGTGATGTTGGATATCGAGGTTGGGAGGACCTCGCCGCTAGCTTCCTATTCATCTCTTCTTCCACGAGTTGCTCGTCATCTCCCTTGTCAGGTGCCAGCACCGCATTCTGCCTCCCCGCGCAAATGTCCCCACGTGAGATCCTCATTCCGGTTCCTCCCTCCCCCACCCCACCCCTCGATTGATTTCATTCTATTTTGTTTCTAGGGTTTGATGTCGAGGAGCTTTCTACACCAATGGTGACAGCTACCAGTATTGATGCTCTGCTGCTTGTACATCAATGGTGACAGCTGCCAGTATTGCAGTGCTACAAGTATGCTCATCCTCCCCTACCACTCTTTTCCATCTCCCTCCTGTTGTACTCTGCTTTGATGTTTAGGTCTCAACTCCTGCTATTCTCTGCAATCTTTTGTATATATATGTATGCACGATTCTTATGCCTACAAATCCAGTGTTGTGGTTATTTCTACGGGGTGGTTTAATAATACCTTCAGTCAATTTTCTTTATATGAACCAACCAAATTTTAATGAGAGATGCATGATAAAAAAGATTAAATTATACCTTCAGTTATTATGCTCTTGAGTGCTTGATCAATTGCTTGCAGGAAGCAGGGTCTAAGGTGTACAATTTCTCAGCTGGTTATTGAATTGTTCAAATGGGAGTCACAGGAACGCCATTACGTTTCCAGATTTCAATTTTATTTTATATGAGCCAACCAATTTTTAATGAGAGATGCATGAAGTGGCTACCCTGCTGTGCCGGAAGTGGTGGGGGAGGGAAGCGGATCATTGTGTGTTGCTGGCTATGCTGTCGGGAGGCGTGTCACAATTTCTATTCATCGCCATCTTCCCTAAATCCAATTTCCTTATTTTGCTTGATCTGTATGTATGCAAAAATTTAGAATCCCTGCATAGAAGTGAAATTGCTGATGTGCTGTTGTGGTGACTTGTTACTGCTTACTAATATATAGATGTTTTAGAGCTGTCATACATGCATTTATCAGCTTCTATGTATTGAGATATGATGTGTCAGAAATCTTGTGGGTCACCTTTCGACTACAGGGTGATGTAGGCTTGGGATTAGGGAAGCTTGAGCTGAGGATTTGAAGAGACAATTATTTTTTTTCCTGTTGAATTGGCAGATTAACTAGCATCGGGTGCATTTTTTCCATTTAGTCATCTTATTCATTTCCTGTAAGAAACATTAATAAGGTGGGTGTGATTTGTGGTCTTTATTCAATTTCGGGAGATATTGAGCTATATATTATATTTCAATAGATTGTTGAGCCATTAAACCATACATATTTTGGTCATGTTTACTTAGGTAGTCATAGGATTATATTAGCATTTTTCTACTTAGTCATCTTATTCAATTCCAATATTCTATTTCAATAGTTTGTTGAGCCATTAAACGATGCATATTTTGTTCATGTTTACTTGGTAGTCATATGATTATATTAGCATTTCTCCACTTAGTCATCTTATTCATTCCCAATATTCTATTTCAATAGATTGTTGAGCCATTAAACGATGCATATTTTGGTCCGGTTTACTCTTAGGTAGTCATAGGGTTATATTAACATTTTTTCCATTTAGTCATCTTATTCATTTCCACTAAGAAACATTAATAGGGGGGCGCAATTCGTGGTCTTTATATTGTGTATTCTCAGTGTCAAATATAGATTATTGTATAGAGCCTTGCCAAGCAATATTGTACATGTTTCTGTTCATAGTAAGCTTGTATATACTCGGACCTGCTTCTTCTTTGTAGGTCAAGTTTAGCCATTAATATTCTTTTCCTGTATGTGCCATGTGAAGCTGCATTCTATTTATCTATACTGGAAGCTTGGGTTAATGCTAACATTAATCATTTCAGGTTTGAACCATTCCTGATGCTGGGCTTCTTTAATTTTGAAAATAAGGAGAGTGGTCAATTGTCTGCTTTAGATACATGTGTGTTGCAAGCTCTCTAACTATGGTGAATCATTTTCGAGAGACTAATTATGACCTTGACAAGGTTGTACTAACCTGCACAGCCGGCAACCGTAGCTATGGTGGCTCAAAGGGACATAGCACCTTGACGTCGATGGATTGATATGTTGGGCTCTCTCCCTGGCCGCCGATTTGTCGGCATGGCTCGTCTTTGCAACGTGTTTCTCCCTCCTCTCCTCTCCGTCTGGTTAAAGTTTTTTGCCGCTGCTACAAGATCGATGGTTCCAAGTCAAAGGTGAAAAGACATCTTCCCTCTATTCCTTATTTCTGTTGAATAGTGTTGCATAATTCATTTATATTATTCGTGTGGATCTCACAGCATGTACATTAGATACTATGCCTACTGTATTTTTTAAAGTTCCAGTTTGCATATCAGACCGCACCTTGCACAACCAGAACACTCAGATATATGCAATATATTAGTTTTATTATGTTTGTTTTCTTTGAAAATGAAAGTAGTTTGCATTTGTATGTTATTAACTTATGCCAACCAGCCATGTATTCAGGTTGAACCAACGGATGCTGCCAACAGAGAAGAGCATTGGCCACTACTGGCACATTGCAAATGAGGTTGATGCCGGCCCAGTGTACCAAAGACGGTGAGACCTGTCGTCGATTCACCGTGCCTTGCATGACACTGTGTGGGGGACGCGAGGAGGAGCACGTGGGAAGCAAGACGTCGGCCTTTTAGTCTGCTGTCATCCTTCGGGGGTTGTCGTGAGTTTTCTTTATAGACACTGAATGCATAGAATGAGTATTTCACGTTGTGTCAACAAAAATTACTATAGCTAAGGTAAATTTGTGTCAAAATTCTTTTAAATGCCTCTATATTAATTTGCATTCATGTTAATATATGCGTGTTCAACCTATACATGAATTCAGCTCTAAAATAGTGTGCAGTGTACCCTAGATCAGTTTCTGTTCTACATTTAATGTTAGATTTAACCTTTCTATATTTTACCAGATTATCCAGTAGTGGCGAGGCGCATGCGCGGAGGCGGCAGCCCACCAATTACCATCTCTCTTTCTCCTCATCACTACTGGAGTCTCCAGCGACGCAGTGGTCGTAGTCGGCGGGATCCAATGTAGCGAAGCGGTGGGAGGTTTTTGAGTTTAGATTTGGATTGGTACAACAAGCAGCATATTTTTATGCAATCCGTATGCCGTTGCGGAAAATCAGAATAGGTATGAGTATCCTTTTAGTTTTGTTCCATTTGTAGTCGTGCAAGCAATGCCCTGAATTGGAGCGAGGTTTTTTGATGTCGTGGGATGGCACATATCATTGCTGAGGCGAGCCATTGTGCTCAGAAGAGATGATAACACAAGTGAACCTGATTGATAACCTCATGAGCGGGAAAGGTGGTTCAATGTGATTCTGACGCATTAAAACTAAATTTATAAAGGACCTATTTATATTCTTTAGGTTCTGTCTTATTTTCCAGTTAGCCTATTATTATGTGGGGACCATAAGCTTGAATAACCTGTGTAGTCTAACCATTTTTTTGGTTTACGAATATTGATTTTGGAGGAGACAATATGTTAAATCGTTCTTAAAAAGAGTGTGGGATGTTAATTCTCAGGTTTTTGGTGTAGTTCCGTATTTTGTTTTGTTTTGTCTTGCTTATTATGTTTGATGCATTTAAATTGGATCCATAACAAAATATTACTTGTCTATTAAGCCTTTGCGAAATGCATGTTTATTTACTCTAGCTCTAGAATTCAGTTAATGTTTGAAAAGAGTTATTGATTTCAGTACACGCTTGTATATACTTGTCCAACCCCTTCACGTTGTTGCATCCTGCATTCCAGATCGACTGTATCCAACTTTTTTGAGCTACCAAGGGGTGTCAGTGAGTATAGGATACAAACAAAGCAACATGCATGTAATTTCTTCTGTTCTTTGCTCATTTTTGTGTCAGCTTTCATTTTGTGTTGAAGTGGAGTGTCGCCAGCCATCACTGCTGGCAAGCTGGACGGATCTTGCTGCCAGTGATGAGAGCATGGTCGATGACGGAAGCCGGCTTCCAGGATAATCTCATCAGCAGCACATGCGTGGAAAGCTGGGTACCGAGAGTAGTTCCATTAATCGAAGAAGCTCAGTTGATCCGTCTTGAGGAAGGGTAATCGACTTTTCCCTGAATATCCACTCCTTCCGTGTGTATCGTTGTAGATTTAGCTCTTGTTAATCTTATACATGATCGCACAAACTTGTAGATATATCCGTGAAGGGATGCGGTTGAGCGTGATCGAAATTTTGAGCAGGAAGAATAGAGATCGTCACTTCTCGTCTCAGCTTATTTTGATGGAGTAGTTCCGAGACTAACAGACAAGAGTTATTTTATGCTACATCCTGAAATATCATGAAATATTATGACAACTCATGAGATGTAGCAACTAACAATTTTAGCGTAATGCCGCTTTCCCCTATATCGTCTTTTGTATGGGACCACGAACTTTGAATGTGGACTGCCTCCTAATGGAGCTTTTGATCTAATGTACTTGAAATCCATTCTTTTTTTCTCATTTATACATCCTGCAAACCTTTTGTGCCATGCATGTGAAATATTACCTGGATGGAAGCCCTGGTTAAAACCATTTAAGAAGTTTGATAGAATTCACGGTTAAGGCAAGACGTCAGTTTAAGAAAGCAAGGTGTGTCTCTTTCCAGGCATGGTCATTTCCACGTGCTGCTGTTTTATCCGTGTTGTCTTCATGTTATAGAAGTACTGTGAGAACAAATTGTACCAGATTTAAGCCATTTTTTCTTCTTTACATGGGCATCATACATAGGTTGTTTTGATTCCAATGTTTGATTGTATGATCCCATGGGTCTTAATGTCTGCAAACTCTGAATCTTGCTGGCAGTGTCACCTAATTCATTGCCAACATATTCAATTTTTTCGTTATATTTTCTGTGTTTAGATAGATGAAAAATATGTAGTCATTTTTATCCATACCCGTCTATGCCATATTAATTTCTGATGACCAATTTTTTTTGCTTGAATGTTTATTGTGCTTATACAATCCAATGTTTTTGTCCATGCCAGTCTATTGGATATAAGACAAATCATTTGGTGGTTTATGGTTGTTTTCTATTGGATCATCAACCACATCATTTTGTTTAGTTTCAATCACTTACACTATTTCCTGTTACACGATAGGAGTTTAACTATAGCCCCTTATCAATATATACGTTATAATGTCTCTGTTAATGATCTCTTCACGAACAATTTCCCCCTCTAAAGTATGTATAGTTATCTACGAATAGGAACAAGCCTGGCTACGCATTAGAATAGAGAAATAGTTGTACAAAGTATATGCTATCTGTTCCAATGCAATTTATTCCGTCTGACATCCTTTTAAGTTTTTGTGTATCGGTCTTGGTTTGCTGCAGGGTTAGAGGCTTTAGACCTTGCGAGGATGCCCACAGATCTTCTTTCAGTTCTAGGTGAGTGCCCAGATTTCAATGATCGGCTGTTTGTCGTTGATTGTTACTGTAAGAAAATAGGAGCAAATGTGATTTTGCTCTCAAAAGACTGGAATTTGATAAGTGACCATTTTGGTACTGTCCTATTACCATTCATGGCTAACCGATGCACCAAATATTTATCAATTTGACTAGACAGTAAAAATTATACGACTACTTCGTGAACGAGCCTCATAAATTACACTTGTTTGTTGTATATCTTTGTAGTTCTTCTAATTTATAATCATGGATGGATGGTGCCTTGCAGTTTTCACAAAAAATATGTTCTGATCTCTTGAGATATTATGCAAAGATATTAAATCTGTTTTTTCCATAATATGTTACTAAAGAAGGTAATAATGTTTAGTCTACAAGTATACTTAATATATTACAGGTTGTTCAATCTGTGTAAACAATTTTTGATTTTATATGTTAAGAGAAAAATCCAAATAACATTTTTTATTTATTTTTAGTTATACTGTGTCTGGTCAGTGAATACAAGCTTTGATTCAGACTATCATACATGGTACTTTAATACTGCGCATATTATGGATTCATACCCCGTTTTCTTCAGGCCTTCAACATGTGTACATTCGGGCTGAAGTTGGGACAGGCCCAAACATGATGTAATAAATTAGAGAGTTGTGCAGCATAATAGTCTTTTGATTATTAGGAGTTTTTCTTCCCATGCGACCATGCCGCGCTGCCGAAGGTAAGATCCACGCCACCTGCCTTCTTTGTTTATCTTTTCTCCACGCCAAAAATAAATTATGCATATCATTGACAGAATGTAAAGTGCACTTTTGTGGGGCTGATCACAAAGCGACCCTATTTTCAGTTTAGACCAGATTGGCCATTTTGTGTCTTATAATAGACACAATTGATTTTGGGTGTCTTATCTGGTTTTGGATAGGGAATCAAGTGCATTGATTTTTCCTTAAGAGGGTGTTTTGTCTTCTTTGTGAAACATATGTTGGTATGTGTATTTTTTTGAAGCCAATACTGAACCAGTCCTGAACTTCTTTTCCCTGTTTATGGATCTGATATGAATACTCAAGGAGTGTTTTTTAATAGTATTCTATAAAACTTATCGGTACAGGCTCATTTTTCCATATTCTTCCTTGGTTTACCCATGGTGCTTCTTTGGTTTGGTTGGTGCAGAATGGTGGCCAAGTTACATCTTGCGGGGCAACAATTAGAAGAGGTATGTGAGGTAAATAACTGAGCTTCATCTCTAAAACATCTGTTAATCTAATTGATTTGGTCACCTTGGTAGAATAATTATTTTTAAATGTACTTGTGGTATGTGATTGTGATATAATACTTCCATTGTTGCCAGCTTGCTTTTATTGAGTTAATTTTGTAGAATAAATTATTTACAGTGGCTTGATGTACGGTTCTTTGTAGCATTACTGCATGTTTTGATGTGGGCCAAGGCAAGTGGTAGTTCTTCAAGAGCTGGAGGCATATCTGTAGCTCGAGCGTCGTCTGATGGAAAAGTCTTTTTGATTTTATTTTATTGCATGTGGCTTCGACCTTAGGAAGGGTTCGACAGTTTCTGTGCTAATTAGACAAATTACTTTCCCTGGAATAAACCTGGTAATACATTGTCCTGGTAAAACAGTCAATGCATTTTCCTGGAATTTTGTTGAATTATGCTAGAAAGTGTGGTGAGCAGACTGTACTGCAAAATGAGCATCATTTAGTATTATGTCTACTCAACATTCTAACCTGTATCCATATATATTTGTGGTACATGATTTATTACTACAGTCGATGACGATGATTAAATCCTTTGTTCTTACTGGGCACTATCATGTTTTTTGTTTCTATTTGTTATGATTGCCTACGTTGCTATTATTGTTCCTTACATGTGTGTTGCCGATCGCTATATTGCTTCAAAATCATGTAGCTTCTGACATGCCAGTCACTTTAGCCCCTCCATCGAGGAGAAAAGACCTTGAGCTTATATAATAATTCTTTTCTTTTGGAATAAAATTTTGGCAAAAATCCGTTATTTGCGTCAGTGGCGCAACGGGTCATCTAGTAAGCTACACAGCCAGTAGCTATTCACTCAATGAAAAGTTATCTAAACCTTTTCAAAAATCCAAACACTCAATTTAAATTATGCACAAACATTCTATCAATCTCAAGGAATTATTTTATTTGTTACCAATTTTATTTAGCACACAATAGTGAAACATTTCTTAACATGATACTCCTATGTAATATTATGCTAACAAATAGATCACATCTAAACATACTAGTATTTACAAAATATTGCATAAGTGAAAGCAAACAATTTATGTTTCCATTGTGGGAAAATATCCTATCAACCACATAATAAAACATGTTATTTCTACACACACATATGGTTAGGGATTTTCATCCTAAACACAATATGCAATTGGACCAGTGGGTTATGGGCCCACTAATACCAAGGTAAAAGAGGTACTAAGCCTCTGGTTACTTATGACAAAAACTAGTATACAAGGTAAATCACAAGGCTATTGATTCTAGTGAAAAAATACTAGTGCACATACATAACAAATCCTACACATGCTTTACTATAAAATGACATGCAAACTAACAGAGAAAACAACACCAAAATAACAGTACCAAAACGGTACTGGACTCAAGCAAACATAGCACAAAATTTACTAAAGCAAGCACACAAATATCTAGCTCACACAAAAATTCAAAGAATCAAACTAGAAAACAACAAATGCTAGTTCCATTTTTATTTGGGTTACCCATCATGCACACACTTTCTAAGGTAGATGTACTGCAAGGAAACAACTTAATAACAAGTCCTAACAATCTATACAAGCTAGGAAACAAAATTAAATTAAACACAAATTTCATTTTCCACAAAAACACACAAAGAAACAAAAACAGAAAAGCTACTGTTTCTAGACCTGTCCACAAAAATAAATTTAGAGCTCCAAAAATTATTATAAACTAGGACTACATAGATCTAGTCAATATCAAACTCATCCAATTGGATTTACTTCAAAAATCATTTTTGAACTTATTCTAAAAATCACAGAAGAGCCTACTGGTCGTTTACAAAAATGGATGGCATTTCCATTTGGTTGCTCACCTTGTTGTGAGGTCAAGTGATATGGATAGTGCTTTTTAATATCTATCCAGAACATTTTTGTTTGTTCAATTTGGTTATGTATTTTAAAAGTTATGGTCCAAACATTCTTACAGACATTCAGTGCCAAAACAGTTCTAGTGTCCAAAATAATAGTCCAAACTTAGATCTACGAATTTTGTATGGTTAAGAATTCATATTTTTCGTTCCATGATTTTTGGCAGCTTTTATTTTGCATTTTTAGTATTTTTCATACGTCCAAAGTAAATGTACAACTTTGTGTCAAAACTTAAAAAGGAAAAAGCACAGGGCAGTGCGTGCCGGTTCGGAGTGGGCGTGGCCCAGTTAACGGGCTGCGCGGCCCAGCTGTGCTGCAAACGCGAGCGCGGGCGCGGGAACGGTCCCGTTCAAGTGTGGCCGTGGATCTAAGATCCAACGGCGCACATCGTTATTCTTCCTCACCTCACTCCTCTCTCTCTCTCACGTACGGCCGGCGGCGAGAAACGCTCGGGGAGGCTCACCTAGAGCTCGGGGAGGGGCTGGCGCGGCTCGGGGACGATGTCGGAGGTTGAGGGCGTCGAGGGGAGGTGTCGGTGGCGCTCGGCGCGGCTCCAGGCGGCGGCGCAATGCAGATGCCCGAGGCGGCGCCCCCGGACGGCGGCGGCGATCTGCAGGTTATCCCACCACGGGAGAGGGCCATGGATGCTCAGGGCGATGAGAGGAGTTGATCAAGGGCATCGGGGAGGAAGGAGAGGGACCGGGCAGAGCAGTACCACGTCGTGGCCGTGGTGGTCACCGGCGGCGGCTCACGGCCCGTGCACGCTCCAGGGGCTAGGGCTCGGCTCCGTTTTGATTTGGGTGAGTGGTGAGAGTGTGAGGGAGGGCAGGGCGCAAGGGGAAGAGCTCTGGGTACTTATACCCGAGGGGGTGAGGGTGAGGGCAAAGTGGGGAGCTCGGGTTGATGCCAACCATTGGCATGAGCTAGCCCTAGGGGTTTTTGGTCACTCCACACTTGTGCACTGGGTGTCCTAGTCATCTATCTGGCCAGGGTTGGCTTTTGGGTGCAAGTGGAGGCAAGGGCAAGGTTAACTAGGTCAAAGCATGGGCTTCCATACCCATCCACATCATCATCTTATCTCTCCTTTTTCCTTCATGCACAAGGCTTCTAGAAGGCTACTAAAGCATCCTGGTTCGAGTCTATACTGTGGTGATCACTTATGTCAAGGTTGCATTTCACAATTTGCACAGAATCAAAAAGAAATCAACTGATCAAAAGTGTATCTCTTACTGTTCACTGAAAATTCAGAAAATTCAGATTAGGACTTAGAAAATTTCTAAGTGTTGGAAACAGATGAAAATTTCAAAAAGTTGAGTTTGTTTTCAGGGTTCAAATGCTTTCCAATATTGGTTTTCAAAGTATGGACTTGTTAACCATGTTATAAACTTTCAGAAACATGTTTTCAAAACAAGTTTTAAATTTTTTAAGGCCATGAAAACAATGTGGAAAAAGTTATACTTTCTGTTTTTATCTGTTTTTCAAAAATGCCATTTTCTGCCTTAATTTTATACCACAAAAACAACAAGCAAAAGATAATTTTTATATGTTCAAAAATAAAACTAAGCTTATTTATTTGTAGTACATATATCAAGGATTAATTAAATGTCAAGAAAACATAAAATAACAATTTATAGCCTATTGAAAACAAAGGTAGAAAACAGGTACTTGGCTTTGTTTTCAAGAATTGTTTTCTATAGAAAACTTAAAAGAAAACTTTCATAAATCATTTTGAAAACTTGTTTCTTGGATCCAACAAAGTTAAAAGTTTGTTTTAAGATGCAAACAATAACGGTCCAAGTCTTGGAATAAAAATCCACTCAAGTAATAATAAGAAAACATGAGGGAAAAATATCATGAAAAATAATAGAATTGTTTTCAGAAACATTTGGTATTGGTTTCATAAAAAAAACTTGTGTTGCAAATATTATTAATATCATAAACACATGTTGGTTCAAACAATCATGTTGTTAGAAAAAAAAATTGTTGGCCCTAATTTTTGTCTTCTTGAGCATAGTACAAGAATCCAAAAACTGAGGTGTGACAATGATGTATCAGGTCTCTCTTCTGTTTCAGGAATAGACGAGTGCCTATGAGCACCTTCTTCCACGAATGCTTTGTCTAAAGTCCTTTGTGAGGAATCCGAGGTTACGGGAATATTAGCCTCGGGACCAGTACCCGAATCAGTGTTCCCTCGAGCAGGAGGAGTCGGTATAGCGGTCGAAGAGGTAGGAAGAATCACAGAAGTAGTGAGATCCTCCACAGGAGGAGGAGTAGGAGCCCTTGGAGGAATGGGAGCCCTTAAATAAAGTTGATCAAACTTACAAATTTGACTGACAAAAAGAGGATAACGAGTGAAAATTACCTGCTCAAAGAACCCAAGCTAAACAGTCGGCGAACTTTGTTGGCCGGAGGGACTGTAGATTGTTGAGTAGTGGGTGGAGGCACCAGAGAGAGAGGGGAACAACGTGAATTGGGTTCCTCAACTCATCTCCTTGGGCTGCACTCGAAGAGCTTGAGTCCTTGGAGGTACCTTCTCCAAAGTTGTTGAACAGATAGTATGGGCACCTAGGGGGGTGAATAGGTGCTACGACCAATTTTAATTTTTCTTCAAGATTAGGCTTGACACAAAGGTAAATTATCTAGATAATGCAACAAAGGTGAATTAACCTTTATGATAAGAACAACAACAAATCCAATACAAGCACAAGTAAAGGAGAGGGGAACGAGATAACCGATAGGAAGCACGCGGAGACACGATGTATTCTTGAGTTCCTCGTTGTCAAGGGAGTACGTCTTGTTGGAGGGGTGTGAGTTTTGCCACAAAGGCCTACTCAATGACACAAAGGACTCACCCTATTCTCCGATGAACCCCACCACAAAGGCCTAGTAAACCTTCTACTATTGATCGCCTTTGAGGCGGGAATCGAGTCATTTACAAACAAGTTTGGGGCACACAACCACAACCAAATCGGGGGCTCCCAACAATCACTAGAATCACCAAGAGTAGCAATATGTCTAGGTTCTCCACAATAGGAAACCTTAGACCAGCTCCCCTCAAGCAAATGAGGGGAGAATGGAAAACCGGTTGGTGAAGACGTAGATCGGGGCCTTCTCCTTCAGTCCTCCAAAGATCAACACTTTTGGGTGGAGGGATTGGGAGATCAAGCAAGGTGGGTGAGATCTAGCAATGGTGAGATCTATTCTGGACGAGCTAACCCAAGGTAGGAGAAGGGGAGGGGGTATTTATACTCCTCACCAAATTTTGAGCTATTGGAGACATTTCTGGAAATGTCACACCGGAGACTTCGTGTAAAGTCAAAAGACTCCGATCTGAGAAGATTCCGGACAGCTCCAGATCAGAGACTCCGGATAGTCTCTAGAATGTCTCCAGAGTGACACCACAACGCCATCTTCACTTCGTTCTTGGGAATCGACGAGTCCAAATACTCTGGTCAGCCAGACCGGAGACTCCAGTGTATACCGGAGACTTAGCGGAGACTCCGTCCTTTGCCTTGACGCCTTCACACAGAGGATGTCTAGGGTCGAGCGAGCAGCAGCGTGGGAGAAAGTCTGAAGACTCCGGTGTATCTCGTCTTCGGTGTGAGTCTAGTGGATGACACCACATGAGAAGCTCTGGTTTTTTCACAGGAAAGCTCCTTATTGGAGACTCCGGTCTGCCAGAATGGAGACTCCGGCCTGGAAATAAACTCTACCAGGATTTCTCTTTGTCCTTTTTGATACTCAACACCACCATATGAAATATTATTGAAATACCCTGAAAAACATCAGCACACTTAAGATTATATGTGTGTTGTTAACAAACATCCAAAACAAGATTTAGGTGCATTTGCACTTTCAATCTCCCCCTTTTTGGTGTTTGATGACAACACACATATTTGAAGTGAATATCATAGCTAGGCTTGGTTTGAAAAAAATAGGCGGGCTCTCGAACAACCAAGTCATGAGCTTCCCTTATGTTTTACAAACAAAGCCCACAAGTACAACAAATAATGAACAATATAAATGCATGCATAGGTAAGGTAAGTAAAGAAACAATAATAGCACAATAATAGGATAGCTTCGCCAACATAGTCTCACCACACATAGATTTAAGGTCCACTAGGAAAAAAAACTCGAAATCAACTAGGATATAGGGAACACAAGACATAAAAGCAAATCAAGTCCAAAGACTTGTGTTCCGAGGAAAATGAAATCAAACCAAAGCAACCCTTGCAAATCCCAAGAAGTCTATAGCTACTTCTCCCCCATTGGCACCGAGACACCAAAAAGGGAAAAGAGCAACTACACGGACCCCAAAGTATCAATCATCCTCTTCATAGTCCTCGTCATCTCCATGGTTCTTGTCCGTTCCATCACCTTCATCATCATCATCATCACCCTCTTCTTGTTACTCCTCTTCATCTTCTTCTTCCTCTTCAATATGTTCCTCTTCCTCAGTCACAAGAGCCTTTCCATGGTTGTTGGAAGAAGAAGTGTAAGGACCCCAGACCGGCAGTCTGAAACCCTCCGTATGCATACATTCACGATCCCAGAAAGATTAGTCGTGAACAACATACAAAGTTGGCACACAGAAATACATCATCCATTACACGAATACATAAAGGTATTACATAAAAGATCACATGATCAAGTTTAACGCAACTGCCAAAAGGGGAGGCAACTTATCAAACACAGCGGAAGACAATTAAAAACACAACGTAGTTGAGCCCAAGTCACGCCTTAACCAACAGGCTGCTGACCCGGAGACTATCCTAGTTCGCAAAGCCGTCAGCTCCGTACTTCTCTTCATAGATCTCCTTCGGAGGCGCCTTCTCAAAGTCTGGCAAGTAGATACCAGGGGCGAAACCATAATGAGTACATTTGAATGTACTCATCAAGACATCCATCATGTCACTTACTAAACATGCAAATATGATTATATGGTGGAATAGGTAGGCTATAAATAGGGTTCACTATCAATGGTGTTCATATATGATGACACCACAGTTGCAGTCAGGTTAATCTGTATCTTCGTTGAAGAAGATACTTCATAAGAAAATAATATAGTTTTATTTCTCTTGTAGATATCACATGTACAAGAGGTTTTGTAAAGCTTTGTTAAAGGATATTTTCTCTTTGCAAAACTTCTTGGAATCAGTTTCCAGAATTCTTGCTTAGAGTAGAAAAGGTTTTCTTTGCAAAACATTTTGTTTTGTATAGCAACATCTGGCTTTTCATCATCGACGATACCTCCACGGTATACGTTTTCCTTCCTTTCCGAACTTCACAAGTTCAACACTTCCCTTCAAAAAGTCTTTTTCAAAAACTTTCTCTTTTGAAAACATTGACACAATGCTAGCTACATGGCCATTCAACTGTCCATATCCGAGGACGCGGCTTCTTCGAAAAAGTTGTACTCTGCAGAGGTGTACTCATCCACCAGATCCAGTACACCTACCGTGAACAACCACGGACTGTAACAACAGTATGTAAACATCAGGTATCCAATCATAACCATCCACTATGTTAAAACTAGTATATGTCTATCTCTCAGTCGAGTGTACGCATCCCCGGCACCGAGCTAATCCCCGCCAAGCCAGGAGCCCCAACTGCTGCATCCGGAGGGAAAATGAATCCCACACTTTTATGTCTCCACGACATTCGATTCGAGGGTACGACGTCCCTTATAACGATTGAGATAGAACACACACTAACAAGGACAAACTTCAAGTTAAGCCCCGTGCCCATGTTGGGGTAGGGTGGCAGTACGGTAAAGGTTGTCCGGCGAAGACTAGGTTATGTGTCATTTTTGAAAACACCACTTTCTCAAAAATGACCACTTCCAGATTCCTCCAGAGAACAAGGATCCGCCTTTTCTCCGGGTTTTTCCGTAAAGCCTTTGTTTTGTAGAATCACAATTTTAGGGTGTCCACTTAGGGACTAGTATATTTGATGGTAATAAATACCATATGGTGGCTTATGGGCTTGGTATTACCAAGTTTAACTACTGGCATGATAGTAACCTATATAATAGTATATTAATAATAACCACATCAAAAATAGTTTTGATAATCAAGTTTTGGTAAAACTTCAGAGGTAAAATATGCATGATAGATAATGATAAGTATTGTATCAGCAAGCATCAGGATGGCTTGCCTGGTAACTCCTTGTGTCCCTGGTCTTGGAGTGACTGGAACTTGAAACAGAGCTTCCCGACACTTCCTTCCTCTTTGTTTTCTAACGTCGTAAAAATAATAAAGGACACACATTCAGAACCAATCAAGGCAAGCAACAATACACAACGATACCTACAGCAAGGAAACTAATAATAACCAATCACACAATTATTGATGGAGGCAAACAATCAAACAAACACACTTGGCAGAAATGCCATTTAATAAGACAACTTAAGGTTGGAGGAACCTTATCTCACAACCTTAATACCATGGATTCAGTGGGTGTGCCACTCTCATTCCAAGATATTAATAAACCCAAAATACACTCAGTTTCACAAGGGTGAGACTACTAAAAGTATACACAACATGCACAATAATAATCATGGCAATGGGTCTATCAACTAAACCACAAAAAAAAAAAACGGTAGCTAATCTGCTAAGCCTAAACTCACTTCAAGAATAAATAAGACACATGATTTGCAAAAGATACTTTTACAAAACAGCGAGTCTACACAAGTGCAACAAGGCAATAGACTCATCACAAAACACACAATCTCATAGTGAGAACAATAGAAACAATGACTAAAAAGGAGGAATCCTATAGACATGCTTCTACTAAGGGTTTGCTATGCAAGCATGCATAACATGTAAAGTACTAAAATGCAAAAAAGGAACCATGTTATCATAATGGGAATGAAAACATGTCCTCATGCAAGGATACACAAATATCTACCAAACACAAGTTGACAGGAAAACAAAATCAATACAAAAACTGCTAAGGAAAACTAGTACTACTCAAACATGAAGAATCAATGGATGCATTTCAATCAAGTAATTGAAATACAACCAGAGGGTTCATGTCATAAAAACAGGAGTGAAAAACATCTATACTTGCTATAACAAAATATCCCATTTAATAAAACAAGACATCAATTTGCAGGACAACTCCTACATACTAGTGGTAATAAAAAGGGGCATTACTAGAGGAATCAAACAACACTCCAAAGATGGATTTTTCCTAGCAAGCCACACATTATTACAACCACTTACAAACATAAGCATACACATTTTTATTTAGCACTCAAAAATCCCAAGCAAAAATACTAGGCACTCATTAGTTAGAGAACTATATAAAAGAAACACATCTAGTGTGGGGGAAATAATGTTTCCACCAAAAATGCAATGACACCAGTGGGTGTTACACTAGCATAACAAAGCATTAAGAGGTCACAAATCCTCTGGTCATACTTGCTAAAAATTAACAAAATGCTAAACTAGCATCTAGTGCAATAACCATACTAGTAGAAAATAATAGGATGCTAAAATAAGCAAGGTAATGCTACTCATGCTATTATTTCCACACAAGTGAAAACTCTAGGGGTCAAGTACTCATAAAAAAATAACCAAGATGCTACTGGTCCTATGAACACAACCCAAAAATATGTGGCTACACAACCACAAATTCTTATGCCAAAAATTCTACACATGAGAGAATTTTTCCAACATTTTCATAGTCATGACAAAACTACTCATGCTTTTCTACCAACTCAAATGAAAGCTAGCAGAGGTGATAACAACACAATATAAGTACCAACATGGTACTGGATTCAATCAACAATCCAAGTGCTTGCACATAAATTCATCACTCAAAAATCTATGCAAGTATAAACTAGAGATAAAACATATGCTATTAACAAAAATCCTATTTCTTCTCAAATCAAGTCCACACAATCTAACATGCTAAAATAGCTAAGTAAACCTTAGGAAACAAGTTCACACAACTTGTACATGCTAGAAAACAATATTGCAACACAAAAATATATTCACACAATTTAATTACCTAAAATGCCAAAATGGCAGAAACATGCAAATTAAAGATCTATCCACCAAATTTTATATGATGCTATAAAAATCAAACCCATCTAGGTTTGGATATCCCTAAACATATACAAGACCATCCAATTGAGTTTGCATCAAAAATCATTTTTAATAATTTTATAAAAATCACCAAAGTGCTCTCTGGTGTTTTACCAAATTGCATGCCATTTCAAAAATATTAGGAATTTGGAAGCAAGGTTAATTGCTCCTGCTAGGCAATTTGAAGGGCTTTCCAATGCAATTGGATACACCTCATTCTGAGTTGTGGATTTAAAATGGTGCTCATTTTTCTGTTTCTGGTACCTGTTGCCAAAACATTTTTTATGTCAAAAATAATCATCCAAATGTAGATCTACGAATTGGAGATGGTTTAAATTTTGTTGGTTTACATCTGTGAATTTTGTCTTGGTCAAATTCATATTTTAGGTAGGTTTTTAAGGCCAAAAGAAAACATGGACATTTTCTGGAAATTAAATTGGAAAAGAAACTAGGGATGGGCCAGATCTAGCAACTGGGCCGGCCTGGGCACTTTTCACCGCGAGCAGAGCCAGCTACTGTCGCTGACCAGCGGGCCAGCGGCCACGGTGGCAGCCACGCGGGCAAGCACGAGGCCCCACGGGCAGGTTTGACTCGCTCCCGCGCGGTCAAGCACGCTGACGCGAGCGTGATGCCCCTCGCCGGCGGGAGGGCTCCGGCGAGGTCGAATCCGAGCGATTCCGGCCATCATTCGTCGATCCAAAAACATCTACGAGTCGGTCTCTACGAGGGAACCAAACAGAGGTGGTCTCGTTTCCCGGGAGGTCACCGGTGAGCGGCGGCGACGACGGCGCACGTCGGCCAGAAAGCGAGCGCGGCGCGGCGAGGTTCTAGAGAGAGAGGGAGAGGGGAAAAGGGTCGGCGAGGATAGCACGCTCACCACGAATGCGACGGAGGACTCGATGAGGGCGGAGAAGGAGCGCGGCCGCGGTGATTCGCCGCCGGAGTCCTCCCGGAGCCGAAGAAGGAATTGGACGGCGCGGGCTCCTCGCGGCGTTCCACCTCGATTCCCTTCGCACCGAGTACAACCACGACGAGGCAGAGAGGATGGGCCACTCAGCGGCCGGCGGCGAGCTCGAAGACGGCCTAATCGACGGCGACTGTAATAGCTAGGGTTTCGGTTGAAGACATTTTTCAGAGAGAGAGAGTGAGGAAGCTTGAGGGGAGAGAGAGGGGGCAGATAGGAGACATGAGCACATGGGGGGGGGGTTCTTACCCTCAAGGATTCCTTCTACTCGAAGCCATGGCGTAGGGGACTGCTGCTACAGAGGAGATAGGAAGAAGATGACTCGGATTACAATTTGGTCCCTGGCTATTTACAAAGAGGTCCTTTTGCCTCTTTTCCTTCTCTGAAAAATGTTGTTTTCACTAGGAAAAAAATTCTAAATTTAAAATCCTTTTGCCCAAAATTCGTATTCGTTGAGATGCACAACATATGTGAAAATTGGCTCAATTGGATAAACTTGATAGTTCAAAGTTGTTCAAATTTCAATTCTGACATAAATGGAAATTGAATTTATTAGACTACTTAGGAGATTCCAAAAATGATAATTTTTGGCACACATTCCTTATTTGGTGTATTACTTGTGTGGTAAACAATTCAAGTCATTTTGAGTTACTTCATAGAACAAACTTGTTCAAATTTCAAAAAGGTGTTGTCTAGAAAACATGGGTTTTTGGCAACTTAAATTATTCAAAAACTTGTGCCCTTTTGGTTTTCATCCTTATTTATGATATAGAGAATGTGGTATTTATTTCATGGCATTTTGAAAAAGTTTGTAGAACAAACTTGTTCAAAATTCCAATTGTTGCTGTGGAGAAAAATCATGTTTTCAGGACTTTAATGGATTCGATTTTTGGTCTCCTCTTGTGTGTGTTCCTTGTTTGATATAAGGAAGCACTGGTATTAATTTCAGATTATTTGAAGAAAGTTTCCAATAGTAACTTGTTTGAGTTTCCTGTTTCTGGAAATATTGGAAATTCAATTTAATAAGGCACTTGGCTTTTCTTTAACAATGCTTTGCCAAAATATTTATGTGACTAGGGATAGCAAGTCAATTCTCTCCAATACTTTCGTTTTTAAGCTTTCAAGGTTGGAAAAACATTTGATAAGATTTTGGTGAAGCATCTAAGAATGCCTCTTTTTCCTGATAATCTTTTAGGGAAATTTATTAAGTGTTTCCTCTTTTTTAATTTGGGCCTTGGAATAATATTCAGCAAGTATGGGATTCATAAGATAGTTTTGGAAAACTCTTTGATCAATATTTACTTTAGAAAATATTGCCAAGGTCATTGGAGCAATATGTTGAATATTTTGTTTTCAATTTCTTAGCCATGTAAGTTTATATAATTAGTTTGTTTAGTTGCACTTAAACAAACACAACCAAAGTTTATTTGTGAAGCAATTAGCAAAACAACTGTGTTATCAGGTATTCCAAAATTGGGATGTGACAGGTCTTCCCCCCTTAAAAAGAATCTCGTCCCCGAGATTCGCAAGCGAGGACTAAGGGAGGGCCAACAAACACAATGTTAGTGTTGGAGTGCAGGTGCTTCCCCCCTTTGACTTTTCTTGGGAGGCGGGGTACTCCCCTAAATTAGCAAATTCACTTTAAAAAGTACACCAGTACTGTTTTAGGTCCAAAAATTTTGTTTCCTAGTTTGACCTTGGGTCTTGGACGATTTAGAAACAAACAAAATTAAGGTTAGTGCAGAACTACCTGGAAACGTACCGTCAATTTTTTTACATGAGTTCCTAGCTATATCCCACACCTTACATAACACATATGGAGTGGTGTACCACTATCATAACAAGGTATATAGGAAGCTAAAAATATAGCTTG
Source organism: Alopecurus myosuroides (assembly GCA_028641055.1). Taxonomy (NCBI): domain Eukaryota; kingdom Viridiplantae; phylum Streptophyta; class Magnoliopsida; order Poales; family Poaceae; genus Alopecurus; species Alopecurus myosuroides. The sequence goes on along the minus strand of CM054058.1, from coordinate 437,470,293 downwards.
TGGGTGCAAAGGTTAGGTTGCTAAGGTAAAATAAACAGACAGAACAAATACCTACTGCAGTGGGTGTTACTCCCCACAAGCAACTATCACTTAATACGTTCATGATTTTAGTTGGATGTTTTAGTTTCATAAGATACTCTTAAGCATAATCATAACCCAAGTATAAACTCATGCTAAGGTAAAACATTTAAACAAAATCCAATAAGCAAGCAAACAACACCACAGATGAATATACTATTTATTCACTAGGTTATTGTTTATTAGAGGTTTTGGAATCCATCAATCATGAATAATTTAGAAAACAACCAGTAGCTAAAAAACCCATGAATCCAATTATAAAGGTACTCTAAAACACCATCTTTACACAAGATAATACTCCTATTTCACAGGCATAAAAAAACAGGACTGCACAAATAACACACTAGTATGAAAAATCTACACCAGCATGCTATAAGAGATAATCATATCCTATAACCATAGAACATGAAACTAAATAATTCATGGCATGATAACAGAATTAATAACTTCCTAAACATGCTATATCAACACATATACTCATAAAATAAAAAGAGGGTAATACTAGAGCAAAAATCACCATTTTTCTAGTGGTGAAACTAGTTTCACTCTAGAGAAACAAACAATGCTATCATGATGTTTAAACTTAAACAAGCAAGTCATGAATATAAGTGTACCTAATAACAGTACACAAAACTTACTCATGTTAGTAATCACAAACACCAAAGTAATTCTATAAATCAACCATTAAGCATGCAGAAATTTCTTCTAGCAATTTTTGTTTTTCTTTAACCAATTACTAGCAAACAAGCAAGGTATAACTCACACAACCAGTAGCTATGCAATTAATGCAAAGTTATCTAAACCTTTTCAAAAATCCATACACTCAATTTAAAATTATTCACAAACAATCTACCAATCAAGAGGAATTTATTTTATTTGCGAACAATTTGATTTCAGCACACGATAGTGAAACATTTCTTAACATGATACCCCTAAGGAATATTATGCTAACAAAAGGATCACACCTAAACATATTAGTATTTACTAATAAGAAATAAACTTCTCACTTGCATAGGTGAAAAGAAACAATTATATTTTCCATGGTGGAAAATAGAAATCAATCAGATAGTGAAACATGCTATTTTCACACATGTGTATGGTTGGGGATTTTCATCCTCAAGCCAAAATGCAATGGAACCAGTGGGCTATGGCCTACTAATACCAAGGAAAAATAGGTACTAAGCCTATGGTTACTCATGAAAAAACTTTGCATACAAGATAAAAATATAAGGCTATTTAATCTAGTGAAACAATACTAGTGCATATTGATAGCAATGCTTACACATGATTTACTATTAAGAGAAATGCAAGCTAATAAAGGTACAAGCATCAAAATAACAGTACCTAAATGGTACTGGACTCAAAGAAAACATAGCACAAAATCTACTAAGAAAGTATACACAGATCTAGCTCTCACAATACTTCCAATTAATAAACTAGAAGGTGACAAATGCTATTTCATTTTTGTTCGAGTTTCCAATCATGCACACACTTTCTAGGGTAGATTTTTTGTAAGAAAAAAACATAATAACAAGTCCTAACAACTCCATATAAGTTAGGAAGCAAGATTGAATAAAACACAAATTTATTTCAATCAAGAGCAACAAAGAAACAAAAACAGGAAAACTGTTGTTTTCTAGATCTATCATAACCGTTCCATCGTTCACTTTATTTCTAAACCCCGAATTTTATAGTACCTACAATGTCTACCAAGTTTTGGTTTTTCCAAAGTAGATACACCCGATATCTTATTGACTAGTAAACGAATAAGTCATCATCTTATTTTCTCGTGACTTCTCCTTTTTACCAACTAGATTAAAAGGTGTCCTAAGTCACTTAATTCCTTGGTTTAGAAAGAGTTGTCAGTAGTTCGCATGCTTTGGTTAGGTGTCAACCTAAGATTAGACAAAGCATGTTAGTCTTGTTAGTTTTCTATTAAATAATGTTTGTCCGACAAGATACGACTAGCGTCATCGTACGTCAAAATTGAATCGTGCTCTTCGGATTGGTTTTTGAGGGGGTTGCGCATCATGGCATGTGAAGACTTATTTTGCACCTTTCTCCAGAGGAGGGAGGTATATAACTTTTAAAAGGGGATCTCTTTAGTTTGGTCTTTTAAAAGGGAACATAAAAAGGTGCGACATTTAGCCAACAGGGGAAAAAGAGTCTTTTGCAAACAGACAAAACACAGAGGTTTTGGTCAGTAGTGGTTGGTGCATTCACGCCTTTTCTTATTTGAGGGTTGTCGTTGTTGGAGCTTTATCTGTTGGAGTGCATCACTGGTAGCAACGCTATCAGCTCGTGTGGCTTGATGGGCCTCCATTTTTAGGCCCAACGGTGCTTTCATGGATGGTGGGGGAGATGGTGGTGGTTCACGACGGGTCGCATTATGAAGCGAAAACAAGTATAAGTCTAATCAACAAATTCTTGTTTTTGAAAACTATACAAACATTTTTGCTTGCAAAAACCTAACATGAGGCGATTCAAAAACAAGAGCGGGGCAAGCATAAATCTGGATATTTTGAGCACCCCACAAACATATAGAAGCCTAGATGAACCAAATTCTACACCACACAATAGCACAAAGTCCTACGGACACACATAAGCAAGCCATAACACACAAGCAAGGCTCCATTGGAGCTACGTCGGGGGAGGCGACTCATGGGGTCATCGCTAAATTACTCCAAACTAGACTGATCCAAAATCCTAGAAGTGGCTGAAGAACTATATCTACTTCAGACCATCATCACTGTAGAGCTAGGCAATTATTTTGGTCTTCTCAGGACATCGGCAAGTATACAAGTTTTTGGATGGAAACAAGATAATAGAAGTAAAGTTTTGATAAAACTTTTAACTGAGAGAGGTAAGAATATGCAACAATTTGTTTTTGAAACCCAAACTATTTTATGAACAGAAAAATTCAAAGACGAGAGATGTTTCAAAAACAGAGCGGAGAAGTTGCCAAAAAGTAGGAAATAAACTCTTAACCGAGAGATATATGCCTTTAGAATCTTTTGAAAAGATCAGAAGGAGGGAAAATATACTAAAATTCCCTTAGATAAAAATAATTTAGATAGTAAATAGGTTTTTACTCAAAAATACTTTTCTTTCCTATCTGACGTCCATGCTAACTAAGGTCTCCTAAGGTCAGGATGCTCTGATACCAACTCTGTAAGGACCCCAGACCGGCAGTCTGAAACCCTCCGTATGCATACATTCACGATCCCAGAAAGATCAGTCGTGAACAACATACAAAGTTGGCACACAGAAATACATCATCCATTACACGAATACATAAAGGTATTACATAAAAGATCACATGATCAAGTTTAACGCAACTGCCAAAAGGGCAGGCAACTTATCAAACACAGCGGAAGACAATTAAAAACACAACATAGTTGAGCCCAAGTCACGCCTTAACCAAGAGGCTGCTGGCCCGGAGACGATCCTAGTTCGCAAAGCCGTCAGCTCCGTACTTCTCTTCATAGATCTCCTTCGGAGGCGCCTTCTCAAAGTCTGGCAAGTAGATACCAGGGGCGAAACCATAATGAGTACATTTGAATGTACTCAGCAAGACATCCATCATGTCACTTACTAAACATGCAAATATGCTTATATGGTGGAATAGGTAGGCTATAAATAGGGTTCACTATCAATGGTGTTCATATATGATGACACCACAGTTGCAGTCAGGTTAATCTGTATCTTCGTTGAAGAAGATACTTCAGAAGAAAATAATATAGTTTTATTTCTCTTGTAGATATCACATGTACAAGAGGTTTTGTAAATCTTTGTTAAAGGATATTTTCTCTTTGCAAAACTTCTTGGAATCAGTGTGACGCCCCGGGATCGGGCACTATGCAGATTTCAGCATTTCCGCCAAATCCGCATAATAACCGATTCCAGGTTGCCACTTGTGATAACATTACAACAGTTCACGAATAATCCACAACAACAGAAAAGATTTATACAAGACGACTCAAGCGAGTCAAAGATACAACTGATACAATACAAAGGTCCAAATAACAGCGGAAGAAACAACATTGCGTCCGACTACGGACAAGATACAAATTGGACTAAGAGTCCTGAAGATAACCGAGAGCGTCCAATCCCTGCCCAGGCCAAGCCGGAGGGATTCCCAAGGTAACGTCGTCAGACTTCAAACCTGTTGACTGCAATGTTGAATATGCAGCCACGAACGGAGTCGTGGGTCAGTACGGTTAAGTACTGGCAAGTCATACTCACAAGATACCAGCGTAACCAAACATCACAAGATACAAATACTTTGGGTACAACGGAAAGGAAGGGATTATTGCAAAGAGGCGGCAGCGGGCTGCACTAACCAACTACAGGAACACGCTACAACTTCCGGCTAACAGAAAGAAGATAAGATAGCGTATCGTAACCAACTAATGTTAACCACCAAACAAACCCATCCAATGTTACCCCCTACTAAGGAAGCAACCCAAGGATAACTCACACAGTGGGATTAATGATGGTTCAGATTATTGTGTCAATAATCCTATTACTAGTCAAGATTAGCATTAGTTAGGTGTAAGTTGTTCTGAGTACTTGTTAGCCAGTACTTTCACCAAGTCAACCATAACCGCGGAAAACACGGCTTCTCGAGAAGATTTAACCCTGCAGGGATGCACCAATTTGGCCATACACGTAAGAATAACCCGCCAGATGGGGATCAAACCCACCAAGCGAGGTACTCAACACAACCCAACTCTTCTTCGCATCAAGCCCAAAGAACCCCGTGCAGTTGAGCGCACGGCTAATGAAGCCCCACAAAGAAAAGGGGACCCTCATAGCACTCTAAGAACGTGTCTCCCTAAATGCCGACGACAAAAGTTCCACCCTGGCCTGGGTTCGCAAGATCATGCATGCGGCAAATGGAAAACCCGAACTAAATGAGGCGATTTGGACGAGATGCGAATCGAATCAAAATGAGGGGGGCGCCCATACTCGCTTCCCACATGCGGTTAGTGCGCTCATCATGGATCAGTAGACAAGACCCTTTTCCTAATTAGTTTCGACACTAGCAGGCTCCAAAACCCTGACCCGGGCCTCCTGCCGGTGCCTTATCATCAAATTATTATTACCCAAAACATTAACATGTTGTTGATTGAATTGAAACCCAACTATCAACTAAACAGGTGACAAGACGGACAACAAGACGTGAACGCAAACAACACTAAGCATGCAACTACGACACGAGGGCCAACAGGGTAAACAAACAACAGTTAATAGGAAGTGGAAGGAAGGCTATATCATGGCTGCAAGGTAACATATAATAGGATCGAGACACAAGCATCGAATCAAAAGGCTAGAATAAGAACAACAGAAAGAATCGGTAACAAGTGAGGAAAGGCAACACGGGTAGCAAGTGAGTATACTTGCCTGAGATCCAGCAAGTAGAGGTACATCCACAGAACTTGTCGTTGCTCACCTCATCTCAATGTCCTATCCGCGAAGAAGCAAAGAGCTAACAGAAACACCGGATGCAACAATTACTACTACGGCAAAAGGTCCAGCATGATCCTAGTGTATATGCATGACATGGCAAGATGCAACAGGGGAAACAACTTAAGCAATTTAATCGGCACCGGAGTCCGGAGAAATAGGAATTGGTTCAAGTTGTTTATCCACACAGCAATTTAAATGTGGTTTATCATGGCAAATAATAAAGGAGGTGAGCCAGGCAATTTAAATGGAAAGGGGCAAGAGTTGGAATTAGTTAGCCCACACATTCCATATGTTGTCATATAGATGAACATGCATAACAAAATCTAAAATGCACAAGATAAGATGCAAACAGAGATATGGATGGCATGAACATGTTAATGGCATGTTTCTGATATGCAAACATATTTTAATTGTCCAATTTGGAATTTAATTGAGCAAGTTGCCAATTTAACAATGTTAAATGAATTAAATGAGGAAATAAATGTTGCCTCAATTTTAATTGTTCAAAACAGTAAACAAATTTTATATTTGGGTAGAGCATTTAATTTTAATTGGAAAACATATTTTATTTGTTGAAATTGGATTTTAATTGAGCAAGTTATGAATTTAGCAAATTTAAATGATTTAAACAAGTTTTAAATTATTTAAGCAATTTTAATTATTCAAAACATGAAACAAATTTTATATTTGGAAAGGTGTTTCAAAATAGCATGGAACACATATTTTATTTGTGTTATTTGAATTAAGTGTGAATTATTTATGCATTTAATCAAATTTGAAATGATTTGTTTGAATTTGAAATTTGAAACAATTTGAAATGTGCAAAACAGAAAACAAATTTTATATTTGGGTAGAGCATTTAATTCTAATTGGAAAACATATTTTATTTGTGGAAATTGGAATTAAAATGAATTAGTTATGATTTTCACAAAATTGAATGAATTAATTAAAGTGCCAAAATTATATTGAATTTCATTTCTTTAAAATGTGAAACAATGGTGATAAACATTTAGAGCATAAAATTTGGAGTGGAAAACATATAGAATTTGTTGCATTTGGGTTTATCATTTGGGAGTTATGCAATTTTCAATCATCTATTATTTTCTGCCATTTTTATTAAGGTATAGGGATTTTTTGCACCGTGGGCTGGTGTACCCACAGTGGCTGCCGTGCGGGCCACTGCCACGCAGGCGCTGGCGTGGCGCGGGTGTGCAGTGAGGTGGCGCAGGGGTCTATGACTGGTGGGGTCAGCATGCTGGCGTGGCGAGGTAAAAAGATTGGGATTTATTCCCACCGGGGGGAATCGAACCCGAGAGCTCCCATGTGCGCGCAAGGAGCAGAACCAGTGCGCTGTCGCTGAACTTGTGATGGTACAGACTACTGACGGAAGAAAAGGTAACCACGACTGTGTTAACTGAATTTTTCGACAGCGATCTCTGAACCTGACGGAACTAAGCAGCGATCGCCGGCGGTGGAGGGCTCGCTGTGCTGCTCGCGTGGGCTGCGGTGGTCGTAGTTCGCTGCACGTGCGGTCGATACAAGGGCAGAGAGGGGATAGGAGAAGAGCAGGCGAGGCTCACCTCGGGGTGGAAGGAGGAGGCTACGGTGGCGCTCGGTGGTGGTGACTGTCGCCGTCGACGGCGCGGGAGGGGGGCTTCCGGGGCATCTCCGGCCCGGTGAGGCGACGAGGAGGGAGGCCGGGCCCTCGGGGTTCCATTCCCGGCCACGGATTGCTCCGGTGGTGGCCAGGGTGACGGCGAGCGGCGAGTACTGACGGCGGTTAGGTGGCTGCAGGGAGTTTCAGGGAAGGAAGAATTTCAGAGGCGAGGGGTAGGAGGGAGAGATGGCGGCGCGGCAGATGGGAGAGGGGGGTTCTAGGGTTAGGGGCGAGCAGAGGGGGAGGTGGATGTTTTATGGAGCCTTGAGCTCGTACGACAGCTCATCGAGAGGGGGAGGGGAGGATCTCACGGCGCTGGAGGGGTTCGTACTGCTGCTGACGACAGCTCGAGGAGGAAGACATCGACCGAAGGGGTACCGGGCCAGGAGAAAGGTGGGCTTGGGTGGTGATGGGATGGGAAGAGGGAAAAAAAGAATAGGCTGGCTGCCTCTCCACTTGTTTTTTATTTCTTTTGTTCCCTTTTTTTTTTGTAAAAGAAGAGAGGGAGAGAAAAAGGATAAGTGTTAGGGTTCTATTTTATGAAATATTTTTATTAGTTTTCAAAACAGAAATGTCAAAGCAATGTTAGCATTGATTTCAAAACTTTGAAATATTAGTTTGATTTTTAAATTGTTAGTTGAATTTCAAATAGGGTTTGGGGTTTTTATTTTATAAATAAATTTTATTAATTTGCAAAACAGTGAGTAAAAGCAATTGTGCACCTTAAGTCCAAAAATTTGAAATATGAATTTGAGTTTTAAATTGCTATTTGCATTTCCATTGTATTTCATAAAGATTGATTTTTAAACAATTTATTCAATAAACCCAAACAATTATGAAATCTTATTGAACTTAATTGTTTGCAAGAATTTAATGTTTAAACCACAATTGGATCATGCCCATTATGATTGATTTTGAAGTGAATTTGAATTTGCCATTTAGGGTGTTGAGTAAAGGGAGTTTTTATTTAACAAGCAATTTAAATAAATCAACTTCAAACTATTGAAAAACAATTTGAGGTATTTAGTTTGCAACTTCCAATTGGAAATTTTAGACATGTTTTGAAAGTTTAAATTGGTTTGGATTTTTGAGTGGTTTTGAGAACAGGATGCAATGCATATGATGCATGTGATGCAAAGCAAAAAGAGAAACAACCAACTTTCTAACTTAGGGGGAACACCCCAGGTGTTACAATCAGTTTCCAGAATTCTTACTTAGAGTAGAAAAGGTTTTCTTTGCAAAACATTTTGTTTTGTATAGCAACATCTGGCTTTTCATGATCGGCGATACCTCCACGGTATACGTTTTCCTTCCTTTACGAACTTCACAAGTTCAACACTTCCCTTCAAAAAGTCCTTTTCAAAAACTTTCTCTTTTGAAAACATTGACACAATGCCCATTCAACTGTCCATATCCGAGGACGCGGCTTCTTCGAAAAAGTTGTACTCTGCAGAGGTGTACTCATCCACCAGATCCAGTACACCTACCGTGAACAACCACGGACTGTAACAACAGTATGTAAACATCAGGTATCCTATCATAACCATCCACTATGTTCAAACTAGTATATGTCTATCTCTCAGTCGAGTGTACGCATCCCCGGCACCGAGCTAATCCCCGCCAAGCCAGGAGCCCCAACTGCTGCATCCGGAGGGAAAATGAATCCCACACTTTTATGTCTCCACGACATTCGGTTCGAGGGTACGACGTCCCTTATAGCGATTCAGATAGAACACACACTAACAAGGACAAACTTCAAGTTAAGCCCCGTGCCCATGTTGGGGTAGGGAGGCAGTACGGTAAAGGTTGTCCGGCGAAGACTAGGTTATGTGTCATTTTTGAAAACACCACTTTCTCAAAAATGACCACTTCCACATTCCTCCGGAGAACAAGGATCCGCCTTTTCTCCGGGTTTTTCCGTAAAGCCTTTGTTTTGTAGAATCACAATTTTAGGGTGTCCACTTAGGGACTAGTATATTTGATGGTAATAAATACCATATGGTGGCTTATGGGCTTGGTATTACCAAGTTTAACTACTGGCATGATAGTAACCTATATAATAGTATATTAATAATAACCACATCAAAAATAGTTTTGATAATCAAGTTTTGGTAAAACTTCAGAGGTAAAATATGCATGATAGATAATGATAAGTATTGTATCAGCAAGCATCAGGATGGCTTGCCTGGTAACTCCTTGTGTCCCTGGTCTTGGAGTGACTGGAACTTGAAACAGAGCTTCCCGACACTTCCTTCCTCTTTGTTTTCTAATGTCGTAAAAATAATAAAGGACACACATTCAGAACCAATCAAGGCAAGCAACAATACACAACGATACCTACAGCAAGGAAACTAATAATAACCAATCACACAATTATTGATGGAGGCAAACAATCAAACAAACACACTTGGCAGAAATGCCATTTAATAAGACAGCTTAAGGTTGGAGGAACCTTATCTCACAACCTTAATATCATGGATTCAGTGGGTGTGCCACTCTCATTCCAAGATATTAATAAACCCAAAATACACTTAGTTTCACAAGGGTGAGACTACTAAAAGTATACACAACATGCACAATAATAATCATGGCAATGGGTCTATCAACTAAACCACAAAAAAAAACAAGGTAGCTAATCTGCTAAGCCTAAACTCACTTCAAGAATAAATAAGACACATGATTTGCAAAAGATACTTTTACAAACCAGCGAGCCTACACAAGTGCAACAAGGCAATAGACTCGTCACAAAACACACAATTCTCATAGTGAGAACAATAGAAACAATGACTAAAAAGGAGGAATCCTATAGACATGCTTCTACTAAGGGTTTGCTATGCAAGCATGCATAACATGTAAAGTACTAAAATGCAAACAAGGAACCATGTTATCATAATGGGAATGAAAACATGTCCTCATGCAAGGATACACAAATATCTACCAAACACAAGTTGGCAGGAAAAAAAATCAATACAAAATCTGCTAAGGAAAACTAGTACTACTCAAACATGAAGAATCAATGGATGCATTTCAATCAAGTAATTGAAATACAACCAGAGGGTTCATGTCATAAAAACAGGAGTGAAAAACATCTATACTTGCTATAACAAAATATCCCATTTAATAAAACAAGACATCAATTTGCAGGACAACTCCTACATACTAGTGGTAATAAAAAGGGGCATTACTAGAGGAATCAAACAACACTCCAAAGATGGATTTTTCCTAGCAAGCCACACATCATTACAACCACTTACAAACATAAGAATACAAATTTTTATTTAGCACTCAAAAATCCCAAGCAAAAATACTAGGCACTCATTAGTTAGAGAACTATATAAAAGAAACACATCTAGTGTGGGGGAAATAATGTTTCCACCAAAAATGCAATGACACCAGTGGGTGTTACACTAGCATAACAAAGCATTAAGAGGTCACAAATCCTCTGGTCATACTTGCTAAAAATTAACAAAATGCTAAACTAGCATCTAGTGCAATAACCATACTAGTAGAAAATAATAGGATGCTAAAATAAGCAAGGTAATGCTACTCATGCTATTATTTCCACACAAGTGAAAACTCTAGGGGTCAAGTACTCATAAAAAAATAACCAAGATGCTACTGGTCCTATGAACACAACCCAAAAATATGTGGCTACACAACCACAAATTCTTATGCCAAAAATTCTACACATGAGAGAATTTTTCCAACATTTTCATAGTCATGACAAAACTACTCATGCTTTTCTACCAACTCAAATGAAAGCTAGCAGAGGTGATAACAACACAATATAAGTACCAACATGGTACTGGATTCAATCAACAATCCAAGTGCTTGCACATAAATTCATCACTCAAAAATCTATGCAAGTATAAACTAGAGATAAAACATATGCTATTAACAAAAATCCTATTTCTTTTCAACTCAAGTCCACACAATATAACATGCTAAAATATCTAAGTAAACCTTAGGAAACAAGTTCACAGAACTTGTACATGCTAGAAAACAACATCGCAACACAAAAATATATTCACACAATTTAATTACCTAAAATGCCAAAATGGCAGAAACATGCAAATTAAAGATCTGTCCACCAAATTTTCTATGATGCTCTAAAAATTAAACCCATCTAGGTTTGGATAGCCCTAAACATATACAAGACCATCCAATTTAGTTTGCATCAAAAATAATTTTTAATAATTTTATAAAAATCACCAAAGTGCTCTTTGGTGTTTTACCAAATTGCATGCCATTTCAAAAATATTAGGAATTTGTAAGCAAGGTTAATTTCTCCTGTTAGGAAATTTCAAGGGATTTCCAATGCAATTGGATACACCTTATTCTGGGTTGTGGATTTAAAATGGTGCTCATTTTGCTATTTCTGGTACCTGTTGCCAAAACATTTTTCATGTCAAAAATAATCATCCAAATGTAGATCTACAAATTGGAGATGGTTTATATTTTGTTGGTTTACATCTTGAATTTTGTCTTGGTCAAATTCATATTTTAGGTAGGTTTTTAAGGCCAAAAGCAAACATGCACATTTTCTGGAAAATTAAATTGGAAAAGAAACTAGGGATGGGCCAGATCTAGCAACTGGGCCGGCCTGGGAACTTTTCACCGCGAGCAGAGCCAGCTGCTGTCGCTGAACAGCGGGCCAGCGGCCACGGTGGCAGCCACGCGGGCAAGCACGAGGCCCCACGGGCAGGTTTGACTCGCTCCCGCGCGGTCAAGCACGCTGACGCGAGCGTGACGCCCCTCGCCGGCGGGAGGGCTCTGGCGAGGTCGAATCCGAGCGATTCCGGCCATCATTCGTCGATCCAAAAACATCTACGAGTCGGTCTCGACGAGGGGAACCAAACGAAGGTGGTCTCGTTTCCCGGGAGGTCACCGGTGAGCAGCGGCGACGACGGCGCACGTCGGCCGGAAAGCGAGCGCGGCGCGACGAGGTTCTAGAGAGAGAGGGAGAGGGGAAAAGGGTCGGCGAGGTTCGCACGCTCACCACGAATGCGACGGAGGACTCGATGAGGGCGGAGAAGGAGCGCGGCCGCGGTGATTCGCCGCCGGAGTCCTCCCGGAGCCGAAGAAGGAATTGGACGGCGCGGGCTCCTCGCGGCGTTCCACCTCGATTCCCTTCGCACCAAGTACAACCACGACGAGGCGGAGAGGATGGGCCACTCGGCGGCCGGCGACGAGCTCGGAGACGGCCTAATCGACGGCGACCGTAATAGCTAGGGTTTCGGTTGAAGACATTTTTCAGAGAGAGAGAGTGAGGAAGCTTGAGGGGAGAGAGAGGGGGCAGATAGGAGACATGAGCACATGGGGGGGGGGTTCTTATCCTCAAGGATTCCTTCTACTCGAAGCTATGGCGTAGGGGACTGCTGCTACAGAGGAGCTAGGAAGAAGATGACTCGGATTACAATTTGGTCCCTGGCTATTTACAAAGAGGTCCTTTTGCCTCTTTTCCTTCTCTGAAAAATGTTGTTTTCACTAGGAAAACAAAGTCTAAATTTAAAATACTTTTGCCCAAAATTCTTATTAGTTGAGATGCACAACATATGTGAAAATTGGCTCAATTGGATAAACTTGATAGTTCAAAGTTGTTCAAATTTCAATTCTGACATAAATGGACATTGAATTTATTAGACTACTTAGGAGCTTCCAAAAATGATAATGTTTGGCACACATTCCTTATTTGGTTTATTCCTTGTGTGGTAAAAAATTCAAGTCATTTTGTGTTACGTCATAGAACAAACTTGTTCAAATTTCAAAAAGGTGCTGTCTAGAAAACAGGGGTTTTTGGCAACTTAAATTATTCAAAAACTTGTGCCCTTTTGGTTTTCATCCTTATTTATGATATAGAGAATGTGGGATTTATTTCATGGCATTTTGAAAAAGTTTGTAGAACAAACTTGTTCAAAATTCCAATTGTTGCTGTGGAGAAAAATCATGTTTTCAGGACTTTAATGGATTTAATTTTTGGTCTCCCCTTGTGTGTTTTCCTTATTTGATATAAGGAAGCACTGGTATTAATTTCAGATCATTTGAAGAAAGTTTCCAATAGTAACTTGTTTGAGTTTCCTGTTTCTGGAAATATTGGAAATTCAATTTAATAAGGCACTTGGCTTTTCTCTAACAATGATATGCCAAAATATTTATGTGACTAGGGATAGCAAGTCAATTCTCTCCAATACTTTTGTTTTTAAGCTTGCAAGGTTGGAAAAACATTTGATAAGATTTTGGTGAAGCATCTAAGAATGCCTCGTTTTCCTGATAATCTTTTAGGGAAATTTATTAAGTGTTTCCTCTTTCTTAATTTGGGCCTTGGAATAATATTCAACAAGTATGGGATTCATAAGATAGTTTTGGAAAACGCTTTGATCAATATTTACTTTAGAAAATATTGCCAAGGTCATTGGAGCAATATGTTTAATATTTTGTTTTCAATTTCTTAGCCATGTAAGTTTATATAATTAGTTTGTTTAGTTGCACTTAAACAAACACAACCAAAGTTTATTTGTGAAGCAATTAGCAAAACAACTGTGTTATCAGGTATTCCAAAATTGGGATGTGACAAGAAGGATCCAAAGTGACCTCTTCAAAGTCACCCCACAGGAAAGAGGAGGTGTTCCAGTTCTCATAGGACATGGTGATGGAATCAGTTGGAGGCTCAAGAGGAGAGGTAGCATCATCACCAATACCATCATTCTCGTGAAGCTTGGTGAGCATCTTCCTCATCTGTTGCCTCTCCTTATAGGCCTCATGATTCTCCTTGTGATCAATGATCGTCATGCACAAAATGTTACACTGAAACCACGAGAGCTTCTTCATTTAATCTTGAACCTCATATTTGCCATGAAGGCGAGAAGGAGGGTCGACATTCTTCCTCATAGCCCTTGGTGCCTCAGACCCAGCTTCACCCATGGGGGTGTCCTCATCAGAAGGTAAGTGAGAAGTGAGCACCTGAAGAGTACCAACAACATGCACAGTCTCACACACAAGTCTAGGGCACTCATCAAGAATGAGCATCATCACATATGGAGCATAAACAGGGACTTTCTTGATCTCAATCATGGCATAGTACATACCTTCCTTAATGAAGTGCATGACATCAATCTCAAAACCCTGACAGTCTGGTCCCTCCAAGTGACACTGGCAAAGCATGATAGAGCAAGTTAACTATCCCTCCACGAATAACATCCACGTTCCCGGCCTTGGGAGCAATGTTGTTGCGGAAGAGGCAGATAAGAATATTGTAGACCTTTTTCAAGTCCTTAACAGTGCATGTGCTCGAGATCTTCTCATACATAGGGGACATCCTCTTCTTGTTATAGGCCACACTATGAATATGCATCCTTTGCCCAACATTGTCACCCATAGGGTAACCAAGTAGCTTGGAGAGCATACGAATAAATGACTCACACCTCATGTTACCTGTCATCCAAATCAAGGGAATGTCCTCATCTTCTCCAAAGGTGACAGTGGCATAGAATTGCTGAACAACCTAGATGTTGTAATTCTGCTGTATGCCCACAACATGCTTAAGACTCGGCTTCCTAGTGATCCACACGGCTTCTTCAAAGTAACCCCTGGCTCCCAAAGGCTCTAAGTCAAGAACCCTCCGCGGACAGACAGGATGTTGCAGGACACTGTAATCTCCTTCTGAATTAGCTCAGACTCTCTCCTCCAATAGTGAGAGCTCTCAGTAGTGTGGGCCATGGAGAAGAAAGGCTTGGATCTCATCAGCCTGTAGTCTTGTTTGCTCATAATTTTTACAGTAGTGATCCTGCCAATCCTGGGCTTCTTCGCCATTTCACACCTCTGTTGCTCTTGGATAGCCTCTTGTTGACGACGCTCATCATCAAGGGTCCTACGCTGAGCATCCTTCCTAGTCTCCGGATCGGTGACTAGGCAATCACGAGAGTGAGCATGAGACTTTCTTGTGTTGACACGAGGATTGGAGGAGGATGCCTTAGTCCTTTTCCCTGAAACAGAACACAGCCAAAAAGTAAAACCAGAAAGCAGTAGATAAGCATGCATGTCCACAAGATGAAGTAAGAAATCTACACAAGAAGTTGGACACAAATCTCTATTTCTACACCCAAATCTCCGGTCTGGAGACCGGAATCTCTGATTGCACAGAACGGAGTCTCCTGTTTGTGCAACATATCTGATAGAGTACATGCAGTGATTGTGTTCCAAGTCTCTAATGTAGATTTTAGAGCTGTCCAACAGCATAGGAAGTGAAAGCAACCAGGGTCAAGTGCTAGTTTCTCCAAAAAAGTACATCTAGAACAAACCCTAGATGTAAAGCAAGAAAAGAGAGGAGGAGAGGGTACCCTTGCCACCCTGGTCAGCCATGGAGGGGTTCCTAGAGGGGAAACCCGAGGAGGAGTCGAGGGGAGCTCGGAGGGGCGGATTCTGACGGCTGTGGGCGACCGGATGGGGTCATGGAGTCGGTAGCGGCGCATGAGAGGATATGGGGGTCGGGCGTGGTCGGAAGGGAATGGAAACCCTTCCACCCATATCCCCTTTTTAATCTGCGAAAACCGCCAGACCGGAGTCTCCGGACTTAGCACCGGAGTCTCCGGATAGAACGGAGTTTCCGGCGGTACGAATCGCAGTCTCCGGACCCAAACTCCAGAAATCCCCAGAAAATGATGGGGACATGCATGTAGCTAGGAAACTTGGATTTTAGGAATATTTTGGCTTGGGACAAGAAAAAACAAAAAGGGATGGTACTTCACACTCAAATATTGCAAGATCCAAACAACTAAAACACCAAAATTTGAGTATGTTTTCCATAAAAAATAACAAAGCTCAAACTGAGAGAAAGAAGTCAAATACAAGCCAAATAAGAACCAAATAAGAACCAACTCTTCAAAATAAGAGGTTGGTGGCCTAAGCCACCATGTAAGAGATCATGGTATGTCACCGCGAAGATATATCTTGGGTGCATGGAAAATTCTCGACATTGAAGCTCACAATTCAACATTAGAAAAAGAGAGATACTAATGAATTTTTGCTTTGGGCATAATGGGGGAGAGGGAGAACCCAATGTGTTAGGATAACACTCCCCCTATGTCCATGCCTACACCTAAACCTAAACACGTATCAACTATAGGGGTGTGTGCAAGATCCTCAAGTCAAACTCCTAGAATCAATGATATTTAGCTCATTCCTCAAGAACATGAATCTTGCATCATCAAGTGGCTTTGTGGCGATGTATGCCAGATTATCCTTGGTGGGGACATATGCTAGCTTAATATCACCTCTTTCCACATGACCCCGAATGAAATGATGACGAATCTCAATATGCTTCGTCCATATGTGTTGCACGAGGTCGTAGGCAATCTTGATGGGACTTTCATTGTCACACATGAGAGGTACCTTATCCAAGTGAACATCATACTCTTTGAGTGTTTGCCTCATCCATAGCAATTGGGTGCAAGCACTAGCAGCCGCCACATACTCGGCTTCGGAGGTGGAGAGAGATATACAATTTTGCTTCTTGGAATACCAACTCACCAAAGACCTACCAAGAAATTGGCAAGCTCCGGAAGTAGAATTCCTATCATCTTGATCACCGGCCCAATCCGAGTCCGTGTACCCCTTGAGATAAAATTGTGCCCCCTTCGGGTACCACAAACCAAACCTTGAGGTATGAACTAAATACCGAAAGATCCTATGGACCGCTACGTAGTGGCTTTACTTAGGAGCCGCTTGATACCTTGCACACATACCAACACTCAAAATGATATCGGGCCTAGATACACAAACGTAAATCAAAGAATCACTCATAGAACGATACAACTTTTGGTCCACATCTTTACCGTCCGGATTGCGCTTGGGGTGGCATTTGAATTCATAGAAGATGGCTTCTCTTTTGCACCTTGGAAATTAAACCTCTTAAGCATGTCCTGGGTATACTTTGCTTGAGAAATGAAAGTCCCATGATCCAATTGCTTGATATCAAAGCCAAGGAAGACTTTAAGCTCTCCCATCATGGAAATCTCAAACCTGCCAGTCATAAGCTTCGAGAACTAATTATTAAAAGCTTGGTTAGTTGAGCCAAAGATAATATCGTACACATAGATTTGGAATATGAAAATCTCTCCTTTACCCTCTTTGTGAAAAGGGTAGGGTCGATCTTCCCAACTTCAAACCCACGGTCTATGAATAACTCTCTAAGGTGCTCATGCCACGCATGTGGTGCTTGTTTAAGTCCATAGAGAGCCATATCGAGCTTGTATACATGGTTAGGGAAGTTGGGGTTCTCGAAGCCCGGAGGTTTCTTAACATATACCTCCTCTTTCAATGGACCACTATAAAAGTTTTTTTTGACATCAATTTGTTGCAATTTTAAATTATGCGAAGATGAATATATAAGAAGGATATGGATGGACTCAAGGCGAGCCACGGGAGCATAGGTTTCATCAAAGTCAATTCCTTTCACTTGAGTGTAGCCTTGAGCCACGCCAATCTTCCCTTGTCCCGTATGACAATGCTAGGCTCATCTTGCTTGTTCTTGAATATCCACTTAGTGCCAATAACATTGTGGCCATCCTTGGGCTTCTCAACTAGCTTCCAAACTTTATTGGGCTCAAAGTTATTGAGCTCATCATGCATAGCTTCCAACCAATCAGAGTCCTCAAGAGCTTCAAATACTTTCTTTGGTTCCACCATGGATATGTGAGCTTGATTCTCACTAAAGTTTGCAAATTTTCTTCTAGTAGATATTCTATTTTTGAACATCTTCTAGGACCTTGTCATCGGATGCATCAATAAGCTTCAAGGCCCTTCTAACCCTCTTAGCACGACGGGTTTCGATCTCCCCATTATTGCAAGGAGGGATCACTTGATCATCTTGATCATTTGGGTCCCCGTCTTGAGCGGTTTGTTGGCCTTGATCATCATCATCATGAACACTTGGTTCAACTTTTGGAGAGGAGGATGAATAAGATTGATCTTGGCCTTGACCTTGACTATCTTGATTGATAGGAGTGGTTCCATCTTGCATAGTAACTTGGTCAACAAGAGGAGGGTCTTGAAATTGTTATTTGGTAGGTGCATCAATTAGCTCCTTGGCTTGTTCTTCTATTGTATAGGAGGGCTCCACTTGTGTAGAGCATAATTCTTCTCGAGTTGGCATAAGGTGTCCCTCAATGGGGCGGAAAAATCCCACACCCATTCTTCCTATGGATTCTTGAGGCATTTCAACATCTACATTAGAAACATGAAATTGCGCCACTCGGGAGCCATCATTTTCCTCGGAAACCACACTACAAGATTCTATAACTATCCGAGAGTTTTTGTTAAAGACTATATAAGTGTGGGATTCGGCACCGTAACCAACAATCATACCTTCAATAGTTTTAGATTGGAATTCAGAAAACCGAACACTTTATCAAATAGAAACACTTACAACCGAAGACACGGAAGTAGGAGACATTGGGTTTGTTGCCGGCAATGATATCATATGGAGTATTCTCTAAGCCCTTGTGAATGTAGAGGTGGTTGGAGGAGTGGCATGCGGTGGATATGGCCTAGGTCCATAAATATTGGGGAGAAGGATACTCCTCCAACATTGTCCTTGCCATGTCCATTAGAGTTTGATTCTTCCTTTCGGCTAAACCATTTTGTTGAGGGGTATGTGTGGCGGAATATTGATGACGAATACCCTCTTCACTAAGGAACTCATTCAAAGTGTAGTTCTCGAACTCGGTGCCATTGTCACTCCGAATAGCCATGATTGGGACATTGTGTTGACGTTGCACTTGATTGGATAAGTCGATGATGATTTGTTGGATCTCACTCTTAGACTTGAAGAAATAAACCCAAGTGTATCTTGTAACACCTGGGGTGTTACCTGTTTGTTTTTGCTTGCATCATATGCATCACATTGCATTGCACCATGTTTGCATCACAACTGAAAATTTTAAAAAAAAAAACAATTTAAACTTTCACCCTTGCTCAAAAATTTCCAATTTCAAACTTGCAAACTAAATCACTCATTTGTTTTCAATAGTTGAAGTTGTTTTAAACAAATTGCCTGCTAAATAAAATTGCCCATGTTATTAAAACCCTAATGACTAATTCAAAAATTCAAATCAAATCACTTATTAAATTGTTGGTTTTAATCAAACCATTAATTCAATCAATTAATTAAATCACCTTCAAATTCAAATCAAATATTTTCAAACAGAACCAATTTGAAACTATAAAAATAACAACCAAAACATTCTTTTATTCCTTGTTTTCAATTGAATCTTTTGGGTCACCTTATTAAAAGGTTGATCTTATTAATCATTTCAAATCTTCAAAAATCATCTAAATTGATCTATTTTTCCAAACAGCACAAAAACTTAAACATTTTTGAAATCCAACTTTGCTAACTGTTTGAAATTAACATCACAAGCACACCCTAATTTTCCTGGAATTTTTACTAACCCACAAACCCTCCTTTTCTTCCAAAACTGTTTTCAGCAAAAAAAAAATAATGAAACAGAAATAATAAAAAGCAACGCAGCGCGCGCGGCAGATAGCAAACCCCAGCCCACCTAAGCCTACGCGCGCGCGGCCCAGCCCACCTAGCTAACTTACCGCTTCGATCAGAACGCGTCATCGTCTCCCCCGTGTACGGCAGCCAATCCGTGCTGCCACGGCGGCAGGAGCTCGAGCAGACGGTGATCCGCCACCCCTAGCCCCCTACAAGTAGTCCTAGGCCCCCTGGCGCCAGCCCTAACCTAGACCTACTCCCTTCTTCTTCGGAATCCGCCGCCACCTCTCTCCCTCGCCGAAATTCTTCTCTGTCACTACTCCATCCGCCGCCATCGTCTGAAACTCCGGCAATCGCCACCGCACCACCCACCCACCTGCCTCTCTGAGCTCGGGAACCAGATCACCACTCCACCCTCTTCCTGTTGGACACAGTAGATTCCCCGGAGAGCCACCACGTCTGCGCCGCCGTCTGCGTCACTGCCGCGGCGTCCATCCCGCCGCCGTTCTCTGAATTTTGAAGATCAGCGCCGCCTCGCAGCACCACTCCCTCACCTAGTCCCTGGAATCGAGCTGCCACATCTTCCTCCACGGATTCGACACCGGAGCGCACCCGGAGACGCACGGTAGCAGCGCCGCCGTCCACGACCCCGCGCTGACGTCGTCGAGGTCGTCACCGGCCCTCTGCAACATCTCCACCCGCCGGTGAGCCTCCGTCTTTTCCTCCTCCCTGTCCCCGAGCATGCACCAGCACTCCCTGTCTCCGTGCACGTCACCATCGCAGCACACGAGCACGAGCCCGGTGATCGCTGCAGCTCACCGCCGGCGTCATCCTGTCACGGTCGTGGAAGCATCTGTTCGTCAGTAAAATTCAGTTAAGCGCGGAGTGAAGCTATACCTTGTTCGCGTCCCCTTATCTGACAGAAACGAAGCGCAGCTGCACTGGTTCAGTCTTGCGCGCAGCGGGGGTGAGCTCGCGAGTTCGATCCCCACCCAGGGGATTAATCCCCACTTTTTTCTCTGTTGCGCGCGCAGGGGCAGGCCCACTGGGCAGTGACCCCTTGTGCCACCTCACCCCCTAGCCGTGCCACGCTGTCCAGTGGCCCACGGGGCAGTGACTGTGGCTAGGCCACAGTGCTGTAACAAACGAATTCCACGTTTCTGTTTTCAAAACAAATTCCTTTTAAATAACAGATTTAAAACCTAAACTTTAAACCTTAATAACTTTTAATCTATAATTCCAATAAATAAAAGTTATATATGTTTATTGCTCTAAATTAAATGATCTTTCCAAATAATCCATTTGTTCACTGTTTTGAAATTCCAAAATGCAATTTAAATTTGAATTCAAACAAATCAATTGCAATTTGCTGAAATCAATAACTAATTCATTATTAATCCAATAAATGCAAATAAAATATGATTTCCATACCATTTTGAATAACCTTTTCAAATATAATTTTTGTTTCCTGTATTGAATAATTTAAGTTACCTAAATAATTTAATCCTTGTTTAATTCATTTAAATTTGATAAAATCATAACTTGCTCAAAATAAAATATTTTTGAACATGCAAAATATGTTTTCAACCCACCAAAGTGTGGACTTTGCAAATGTGAATTTGAAATTATGTTTTGACTAAATAAAATTCAATTAATATTCAAACTTGTTTTAAATTCAATTAAAACTTGTTTAATATTGTTTAATTCATAATTAAATTATCCTAATTCCAATTTCAATAATTGAAACATGTAACCCAACTAAAATTTGATGTTCTTTTCAAATATAAACTTTGTTACTTGTTTTGAACACTTTAACTTGATGAAAACAACAATTACTTGTGTAACATCATTAAGTAACCAAAATTTCCCAACTTAATAACTAAATTCTTAACTTGTTATTTGTCATTCCAATTGCATCTAATGTTGTCTACTTCTTGTTATCATCATGCATGCATCATGCTAACAACTTCCACATGATAATTAAATTGTAGATCATTTGTTTCCATTTAATTCATGGACTCTTGCCATATGCAATCCAATTGCATATGGGTCCATTTAAATTGTGTTACCATGTTAGCAAGTTTATTTTGATGCAACCATTAACTTGACATGCATCATCCCATGATTGTGCACTATGCCATGATATTGATTGTCTACCTTTTCTGCATTGTCTGTTTGCTTCTTCTCGGATAAACGACGACGTTGAGACCGACGATACTTACGACACCCCTTCTAAGGAGTTAGCTCAGTACCAGGCTACTGGGTTTTGCAGGCAAGTTATCACTCACATGAACCACTTTGTTCCTTTCAACATTGGTTACCGATACTTTCCGTTGTTCTTTTCTGCTAGCCTTAGTAGTAGTTGTTCTGTTACGAACCTATCACATGAATCCCTTAACCCTGATATTGCCTCATCTCCCTTCCTACAACCCATTGTTTGAGCCAGTGTCTTACTAGCATGCTTAGGTTGCTTTGCTCGAGTCTGTTACCCGTTACTTTCTGTTACTACTTCATTATGTTCTGGGGGCTCGATGTTTAATCAATCAATCATGCTAATGTTGCTATTAATAATAAATTTGATGATAAGGCACCGGCAGGAGGCCCTGTGTGGTTTTGAGGCCTGCTAGTGTCGACCCTAATAGGAAAAGGGTCTTGTCTACTGATCCATGATGAGCGCACTACCCGCATGTGGGAAGCGAGTATGGGCGCCCCCCTCAACTTGACCTGATTCGCATCTCGTCCAAATCGCCTCATTTAGTTCGTGTTTTCCATTTGCCGCATGCATGTTTTTGCGAGCCCAGGCCAGGGTGGAACTTTCGTAGTCGGCATATAGGGGGACACGTTCTTAGAGTGCTATGAGGGTCCATTTTCTTCTGGGCTCGATTAGCCGTGCGCCCAAGGTGCTTTGGGCTTGATGCGAAGAATGGTTGGTTGTGTTGAGTGCCCCGCTTGGTGGGGTGATCTCCCATCTGGCGGGTTATTCATACGTGTACGGCCAAATTGGTGCAACCCTGCAGGGATAATCTTCTCGAGAAGCCGTGTTTTCCGCGGTTATGGATTACTTGGTGAAAGTACTGGCTAACAAGTACTCAGGACAACTTAAACCTAATGATTAACAATCTTACACCCAATGATTAACAACTTGACTAGTAAGAGGTTTATTGACACAATAATATGAACCATCCTTAACTCAACTGTGTGAGTTATCCTCGGATTGCTTCTTTGGATAAGGGGCGAGATCCAGGATGGGTTTGTTTGAAGTTATCTTTCAGTTGGTTACAATACTCGATCTTATCTCCTTTCTGTTAGCCGGAAGTGGTAGAATCTCTGTAGTTGGTTAGTGCAGCCTGCTGTCGCTGATTTGCAATAACCCCTTCCTTTCCGTTGATCCTAAAGTATTTGTATCTTGTGATGACTGGCTATGCCGGTATCTTGTGAGTATGGTTTATCCACTTGCCAGTACTTCACCGTACTGACCCACGAATCTCTTTCGTGGCTGCATATTCAACATTGAAGTCAACAGATTTGAAGTCTGACGATGTTAGCTTGGGAATCCCTCCGGCTTGGCCTGGGCAGGGATTGGACGCTCTCGGTTATCTTCAGGACTCTTAGTACAATTTGTATCTTGTCCGTAGACGGACGATATGTTGTTTCTTCCGCTGTTATTTGGATCTTTGTGTTGTACCAGTTGTATCCCTGGCTCGTTTGAGTCATCTTGTATCTATCTGTTTCTGTTGTAATTGTGGAATATTCGTGAACTATTGTAATGTTATCATAAATGGCAACCTGGAATCGGTTATTATGCGGATTTGGCTGAAATGCTGAAATCTGCATAGTGCCCGATCTCGGGGCGTCACATATCTTGAATAGTTATCGACAATCACCAATCAATACTTCTTTCCTCTAAGACTTTCCTCGGGCACGACACCAAAGAGATCAACATGGAGAAGCTCCAAGATTCTCTTTGATGAGATAATGGTCTTGGCCTTATGGGAGGCATCATGCATCTTTCCTTGAACCCACGACCTACAAACGTGATCTTTGGAAAAGGAAACATTTTGTTTTAGTCCGAGAATTAGTCCATTTTTGTGAATACTTTGTAAAGTTCTCATGTTGACATGGGATAAGTGGTGATGCCACAACCACCCCATGTCCTCCTTTACAAAAGACACATCGCTTGAGAGTTGGTATACTTCGAAAAGTCCACCACAAACAACTCATTTTCTTCATGTCCCACGTATGCGACGTCAAGAGTCTTGCTCCTCAAAAGGACCACAACATTATCATCAAAGAAGACGGAGAAACCCATCTTCCCAAGAGAATGAACTGAAAGTAAATTGAAACCAAGGGATTTGAAAAGCATGACATCCACGATAGTGACATCGAGAGCAACCACAACCTTGACAAAACCCGTTACCTTAGACTTGGACCTATCACGGGCGCATCATTTGTATTTGGGCGCAACTCCGTCACAAGTTCCTTGCTTCCGGTCATATGACTAGTTCATCCACTATCAATTATCCATTTAGACCCACTGGAAGCATAGTGCTATAAGATATCATTGACTAGATTTGGGACCCGAGGAGGGTCCCCTCATGTTAGCAAGAAGGGTCTTTAGAACCCAAATGGTAAAGTAAATGAAACCTTCAATTGTACCAACATATTTAGCTTATCACAACACCATAATAATAAACATATAAGAAATGGTGTGGATTGTTAGTTCCCGCGGGGTTGCTACGAGTATGTCGTCCCTAATGACAATACCACTCGAAGCAACACTCTTCTTAGCTTGTGCGGGCTTGTCCTTGTTCTTCTTCTTTTATTCTTGGCAACATAGCCAAGACCTTGCTTGCCCACTTGTGGTCTAGGAGCAACCACTTGTGGCTTGGGAGCAACTTGTGGCTTAGAAGACACCACCTTCTCAACACATGGGCTCTAGACCTTGTTCCTTACTAGCTCTTTCTTCAACCTAGCATTCTCCTCAATAATATTTGCATGATCACAAGAAAAAGTAGAGGTACTAGGCACATTGAATTGATTGAGTTGAGTTTTAAGTTGTTCATGTGACTCTTTGAGAGTAGAGTGTTCACTCTCCAAGGCCTTGTGAGCCTTGGTGAGCTTCTCAAACTCCACGGTTAGTTTATCATGACCAAACTCAGTCTCAACATTATCCTTTTTTAGCTTTCTTATATTTAAAAATTTCAAGGTCACGTTCTTTAGTGATATTAGCAACAAGTTCATTATGTGACTCTTCAATAGTTTCGAGTTCCTCTTGAAGAGAAACTCGACCCTCATGATCTTCCTCAAGATTCATAGAGAGAGATTCCTTTTCATCCACATCCCTCCTTTCAATCTCACATTTCTTTCAAGAGCTTCATGGGCCTCTCCCAATTGGCTCATGAGGAGATCAAAGTACTTCTTTGTCTCACCTTGCAAGTTAGACATAAAATGTTCCAAAGAGGCAATTTCATCTTCTACACTATGACTAGCAATGTTATTCATGTCATTTGTAGTCTTAGAGATGATAGAAGATGCTACCTCCGAGGCCTTAGCCATGAAGCACTTGGCGTTGGGTTGAGAAAGATTCTCATTGGGGGATTCGAAGAGAGATGTGGAATATGCAGTTTATGAAATAGAAAGAGCGGTCACTTCACTTGTGGATTCTTATTCTTCATCACTTTAGGAATCATACTCTTCTTGAGTCACTAGCACAAACTTTGTGGGATACTTCTCGTTGAAAGGTTTCTTCTTGAAGTGAGGTTTCTTGTAAGGAACCTTGGACTTGTCCTTGCGAACAAGCTTGCCACCATGATGTTCCATGTTTTCATAGGGGCACTCCGCAATGAAATGGTGCTTGTCTTGACAATTGAAGCAACACCTCACTTTTTTGAGTCCCTTCCTTGCCATATCTAGACTTGGTCTTCTTCTCAACATATGCCTTGGACTTGGGAGGATTCTTCCAAAACTTATGCATGGAAATAGCAATGACATCCTTGAGCATGGGGTCATATTTTTGATCCTTCAAAGGGGCCAAGTCCTTAATGCAAGATTCTTGATGTTCAACCTCCCTTGACACTACCTTGGCCTTCAAATAAACGGAAGCTCCTTTGTGCATTCCCATGGCCCTAGCACGATTGTCAAGAGAATTCTTTGTTTTCACTTGGAACGAGCTAATTTCTTGCATTACTTGGGTTGAGGTCAAAGATGCAAATGCATGTCTTCCTTGAAGGCTATTCAAATCTGAGGGCTCAAAAGGCATGAGACCACTAATGTACTTCCTATTGATCCAAGAATCATCAATATACTTGGTACCAACATTGTTGAATGGGGTGGCAAGTGTCTTGAGACTTCGATACATGTCTTCATGGTTCTCACCATAATGCATATAGAATCCTTCGGCTTCATTGCTCAAGGTATCATACCTATTCATTTTCATGCTATCATTGCCCACAAATATGACAACAAGAGCATCCCATGTTTCTTTCGCGGTGGAATATTGTTTGAAGATGATGCATGTGGTTTGGACCCATGGCTTGTTGAATGGTGGACAAGGTTGTGTAGTTGAGTTGACAATCTACAAGTTCTCATCTTGTCAAGTTCTTGGGGTCATGTGGCTTGTATCCATCTCGAGTGACCCTCCAAATCTCAATACAACAATAGTTTCAGATAGTTTCCATGTAATATTGGCAATCACCAAAAGAATGTGCATCAAGTTTAGGAGGTTCTCCTCTAGGAATTATATGAGGATGTGGGACGGGAGGATCGGGAGAGTAGTGCCCCTCAATGGAGGTGTAATATCCTTTTCCTTCCGTACCCTTATCGGTGGAGTTCTTAGTGGAAGCATCTTTAAGTGGTTCACCATTTCCCCATTCTTGGCACCCTCCGAATTTTCATCCGAATGAGATGAATTGGACGTCTCCGGTTCCTTGGCTTTCATGAGTTGCAACATGAGAGTTCCCAACTCATCAATTTTTCCCTCCATGGACGAGGTCAAGGAACTTTGCAATACCTTGAGATCATCCATAGTGACTTGTGTCGCGGGACCGGTGAATCCCGTATCACATTCCATACTAAACTCTTAGGTGGTTAAGTGTGACGCCCCGAGATCGGGCACTATGCAGATTTCAGCATTCCCGCCAAATCCGCATAATAACCGATTCCAGGTTGCCACTTATGATAACATTACAACAGTTCACGACTATTCCACAATTACAACAGAAACAGATAGATGCAAGATGACTCAAACGAGCCAGGGATACAACTGATACAATACAAAGATCCAAACAACAGCGGAAGAAACAACACATCGTCCGTCTACGGACAAGATACAAATTGGACTAAGAGTCCTGAAGATAACCGAGAGCGTCCAATCCCTGCCCAGGCCAAGCCGGAGGGATTCCCAAGCTAACGTCGTCAGACTTCAAACCTGTTGACTGCAATGTTGAATATGCAGCCACGAAAGAGATTTGTGGGTCAGTACGGTTAAGTACTGGCAAGTGGATAAACCATACTCACAAGATACCGGCGTAACCAGTCATCACAAGATACAAATACTTTGGGTTCAATGGAAAGGAAGGGAGTATTGCAAATAAGCGGCAGCGGGCTGCACTAACCCACTACAGAAACACACTACAACTTCCGGCTAACAGAAAGAAGATAAGATAGTGTGTCGTAACCAACTACAACTAACCACCAAACAAACCCATCCAATGTTACCCCCTACTAAGGAAGCAACCCAAGGATAACTCACACTGTTGGGTTAATGATGGATCAAGTTAGTGTGTCAATAAGACTATTACTAGTCAAGTTATTATCATTAGGTGTAAGTTGTCTGAGTACTTGTTAGCCAGTACTTTCACCAAGTCGTCACATAACCGCGGACAACACGGCTTCTCGAGAAGATTTATCCCTGCAGGGTGTGCTCCAGTACCCGTACACACTCAAGCCACCAACTAAAACTCAGGTTGGCTTGACACGACCCAAACCGTCTCCACAACCCATCCTAGGAGCCACGGAGCTATAAGGTCCCGGCCAGTCCGACCTAACCTAAGCGCAAGGGTGAAAACCACACCCTCCGGCACCACTGGCCTCGCCCTATATGCATCATCATCATCATCAGTAACCATGGGTGATCAACCCATTATGCAAGGAGCAAATGGAACACCCGAACTAAGTGTGGCTCTTCGGACAAGCTGCAGATCAGATCTAAGTCGAGGGGGGTCCCATACTACCACCCGGATGCGGTGAGCACGCTCATCATGGATCAGTAGACAAGACTATTTTCCTAGTTTCGACACTAGCAGGCTCCAAAACCCTGACCCGGGCCTCCTGCCGGTGCCTTATCATCAAATTATTATTACCCCAAAAACATTAACATGTTGTTGATTGAATTGAAACCCAACTATCAACTAAACAGGTGAAAAGACGGACAACAATACTTGAGCGCAAACAACACTAAGCATGCAACTACGACACGGGGCCAACAAGGTAAACAAGCAACAGTTGATAGGAAGTGGAAGGAAGGCTATATCATGGCTGCAAGATAAACATACGATAGGATCGAGACACAAGCATCGTATCAACAGGCTAGAATAAGAACAACGGAAAGAATCGGTAACAAGTGATGAAAGGCAGCCTATTGGCAGCAAGTGAGTATACTTGCCTGGAATCCAGCAAGTAGAGGTACATCCGCAGAACTTTTCGTTGCTCACATCATCTCAACGTCCTATCCGAGAAGAAGCAACGAACCTCGAACAAACAACGGAATGCAACAATTACTACTACGGCAAAAGATCCAGCATGATCCTATTTTATATGCATGACATGGCAGGATGCAACAGGGGAAACAACTTAAGCAATTTAATCGGAACCGGAGTCCGGAGAAATAGGAATTGGTTCAAGTTGTTTATCTAACCATCACGTTAAATGTTGTTTAGCATGGAAAACAATAAAGTAGATGAGTTAGGCAATTTAAATGGAACGGGGCAACAGCTGGAAATAATTAGCCCACACATTCCATATGTTGTCATATAGATGAACATGCATAACAAGATCTAAAATGCACAAGATAAGATGCAAACAGAGATATGGATGGCATGAACAGATTAAGTGCATTTTTCTGGTATGAAAACATATTTTATTTGTTGGATTTGGAATTAAAATGAGCAAGTTATTAATTTGGCAATTTTAATTGCATTAAATAAGAAACAGTTGTTTTCAGCAATTTAATTTATTTGAAACAGAAAACAAAATTGATATTTGCAAAGTTTAGAGAATTTTGATTGGAAAACATATTTTACTTTTCAAATTTGGAGTTAAGATGAATTAGTTATGATTTATGCAATTAAATCAATTTAAATTGAGCCGGAAGCCCAACATTTAATTTAGGAGGTTCGAGTTATTTATTTACCCATCAAGATTAAATGTTGTTTAACATGGCAAGATAATATAAAGATGAGCTATGCAATTTTTAAATGGAACCGGAACAATATTTAATTATCCCAACTCATTCCATATTTAGTTATTAGATGATATTACTACTACCCGCACCCACAAAAATGCAATGCAAACACGATGAATGATTTAATATGCACGATATAGATGACATTTAGAAAATAGGCATATAGGTTATAGGGTTGGGGTTTAGGGTGCACACGTGTGGAAAGAAGATCTTCGGGTTCGGCGCCGGTGTCTTCGGGATGAAGAAGAAGAAGGCGACGAAGAGGGAGATAGACGGCGGCGAGGAAGGATGGAAAGTAGACGTTCTCGCGTCGTCGTCGAGGTAGTCGAGTAGGCGTAGCCGACGTCGGGGGCGTAGACGTTCCGATGTCGATGTAGTAGCGGAAGTAGTCGTTCTCGTGCCGTAGTCGAAGTAGTCGTTCACGTCGTCGTTCCCGTTCCGTAGCCGAAGTAGGCGTAGTAGTCGAAGTAGTCGACGGAGGAACCGCAACATCGTCATCTTCGGGGTCGATTGTGCACAGGGCGGCTTCGGGGTACAAGGCACGCACGAAGCGACAACGCAAGCGGACATGGTAGATCTTGTCGAGGTAGCGGAACTTGTCGACGAAGATCTTGTCGTCGAGGTACGGCTCGGGGTCGATCTTGGCACGGTCGTAGTCGAGGTATTAGTTCTTGTCGTCGTCGAGGAAGTAGTCGAAGTAGTCGTGGGCGAGCCGCTACCGCATCATCTTCGGGGTCGGAGGTGATCGTGACGGTCCCGGTCTTCGGGCGCGCACGAAGGCGGCCAACACAAACAAGCATTGGTGCAACGGAAGATGACAGCGGACAGGGCGTCGTAGTCGCCATCATACCCGTAGAACTTGGCGGCGGAACGTGCGGAGAAACCGGCAACACACACACGGTGCAACATCACCAATGGGCGCACGACGTTGCGGAAAAATCGCCGGACATGAACGCCTTGACCGTGAAAACAGGGCACTGGCATGAACGGGTGATCGCGAGGCACCATTCCTCTTGAGGACATTCCACCGAGCACCTGGTGAGCGGTACGGACGGAGGCCGGAGTCGCGAGCTCGTCTTGCACTTGGGAGGAGCTCGTGGTGACGGGGAACGGCCGGAGACGGCGAGGACGCTCTGCTCGATGGCCTGGCAGTCCACGCGGGGGAGGCAGGGAGTAGGGCGCGGCCCGGCCGACGGGTGTGCGGCCATGGACGGAGGCGAGCTCGGACGTGGAGCGTCCATGGCGGAGGGAGGAGGCAGGGGACGGGGTGCTGCAGAGAGGAGGGTGGCCGGAGAGGATGGGGCGACGGCGGCGGGGCATGGCCGGCCGGAGAGGTTGACAGGGAGGGAGGAGCTCGGGGAAGGCTCGCTTGCCGGACAGAGAGAGGGAGGAGGCGCTCGGGTACAGGAGAAGGATGGGGACGGGGAGAGGGCGACGGGAGGAGGTGAGGCGAGGGGATCGGGGCGATGCGCTCGATAGGAGGGGGTTCGAGCGAGGGGAGGCTTGGTGGCGGCGCCTCCGTCAGCGTGAGGAGAGACAGGGAGGGGCGCCTGGGGTTGGAGACGATGGAGGGGATCGATCGATCCCCTCCCGTGAGTTGTGTGCGTGCGTGGTGTGCGTTGCGTGGTGTGCGTTGTGTTGTAGTGGTCTGGTGTGTGCGTGCGTGTGGTGTTGTGTGCGTGGGTGTGTGGCCTGGGTGAGTTGTGTGCGTTGTGTGTGTTGGGTGCGTGCGTGTGTTTAGGGTTAGGGTGGTACGTGGCTGGACTGGGCCTTTTGGCCTGGTCTGGCCACTTAAAACATTTTTTTTAAATAGAAATTCTAATAAAATAGATTTTATGCACCACACAATATCCAGAAAATAATTAGGAAAATAGGGTTTGATTTAGTTCAAGCATATGCACGTTTTAAATGCGAGAGAATGCGCGATGCCACGATGCCATGCGATGCGAAAAGAAAAACAACGGTCAACTCTATTTGGGGAAAAACCCCGGACGTTACAGACGACACCACTAACAAGGGATTGCGCCCTCGCAATCCACCTGCTAACCCGGGAGGGGAAAGAAGTTCGACTATCGATTTCTTCATGCTTCCAGTTGATCTCCTCGACACCACTAACAATGGCTTCTCGACACCACTAACAAGAGATTCTTGCTCGGAGTGACGACGATGTTCTTCCACCAGGAATCTTCCGATGATCGAACCTATTAGGTTAAAGGCTCAGAAAACGTCCACCCACGTAGGATCCTAACACTTTGAAAGATTGAGTACGAGAGTAGACTCCAAAACAAATGAGATAGAAGGAGAAGTAGAATAGAGATAAGGAGAAAACAAGAGTCCTATTGAGATGTTTCGAAAATAGTTTAGCAGAAATAGTTTTTGACACTCTAGAAACAACGACCGTTAGCGAGGTTATCCTATAGGCTTTGCGGACCCGTTGCTTCGATAACCATTCGTATCGAAACAATATCGGGAATCGGAAACCATGCTCTGATACCATTTGTGACGCCCCGAGATCGGGCACTATGCAGATTTCAGCATTCCCGCCAAATCCGCATAATAACCGATTCCAGGTTGCCACTTATGATAACATTACAACAGTTCACGACTATTCCACAATTACAACAGAAACAGATAGATGCAAGATGACTCAAACGAGCCAGGGATACAACTGATACAATACAAAGATCCAAACAACAGTGGAAGAAACAACACATCGTCCGTCTACGGACAAGATACAAATTGGACTAAGAGTCCTGAAGATAACCGAGAGCGTCCAATCCCTGCCCAGGCCAAGCCGGAGGGATTCCCAAGCTAACGTCGTCAGACTTCAAACCTGTTGACTGCAATGTTGAATATGCAGCCACGAAAGAGATTTGTGGGTCAGTACGGTTAAGTACTGGCAAGTGGATAAACCATACTCACAAGATACCGGCGTAACCAGTCATCACAAGATACAAATACTTTGGGTTCAACGGAAAGGAAGGGAGTATTGCAAATAAGCGGCAGCGGGCTGCACTAACCCACTACAGAAACAGACTACAACTTCCGGCTAACAGAAAGAAGATAAGATAGCGTGTCGTAACCAACTACAACTAACCACCAAACAAACCCATCCAATGTTACCCCCTACTAAGGAAGCAACCCAAGGATAACTCACACTGTTGGGTTAATGATGGATCAAGTTAGTGTGTCAATAAGACTATTACTAGTCAAGTTATTATCATTAGGTGTAAGTTGTCTGAGTACTTGTTAGCCAGTACTTTCACCAAGTCGTCACATAACCGCGGACAACACGGCTTCTCGAGAAGATTTATCCCTGCAGGGTGTGCTCCAGTACCCGTACACACTCAAGCCACCAACTAAAACTCAGGTTGGCTTGACACGACCCAAACCGTCTCCACAACCCATCCTAGGAGCCACGGAGCTATAAGGTCCCGGCCAGTCCGACCTAACCTAAGCGCAAGGGTGAAAACCACACCCTCCGGCACCACAGGCCTCGCCCTATATGCATCATCATCATCATCAGTAACCATGGGTGATCAACCCATTATGCAAGGAGCAAATGGAACACCCGAACTAAGTGTGGCTCTTCGGACAAGCTGCAGATCATATCTAAGTCGAGGGGGGTCCCATACTACCACCCGGATGCGGTGAGCACGCTCATCATGGATCAGTAGACAAGACTCTTTTCCTAGTTTCGACACTAGCAGGCTCCAAAACCCTGACCCGGGCCTCCTGCCGGTGCCTTATCATCAAATTATTATTACCCCAAAAACATTAACATGTTGTTGATTGAATTGAAACCCAACTATCAACTAAACAGGTGATAAGACGGACAACAAGACTTGAGCGCAAACAACACTAAGCATGCAACTACGACACGGGGCCAACAAGGTAAACAAGCAACTGTTGATAGGAAGTGGAAGGAAGGCTATATCATGGCTGCAAGATAAACATACGATAGGATCGAGACACAAGCATCGTATCAACAGGCTAGAATAAGAACAACGGAAAGAATCGGTAACAAGTGATGAAAGGCAGCCTATTGGCAGCAAGTGAGTATACTTGCCTGGAATCCAGCAAGTAGAGGTACATCCGCAGAACTTGTCGTTGCTCACATCATCTCAACGTCCTATCCGAGAAGAAGCAACGAACCTCGAACAAACAACGGAATGCAACAATTACTACTACGGCAAAAGATCCAGCATGATCCTATTTTATATGCATGACATGGCAGGATGCAACAGGGGAAACAACTTAAGCAATTTAATCGGAACCGGAGTCCGGAGAAATAGGAATTGGTTCAAGTTGTTTATCTAACCATCACGTTAAATGTTGTTTAGCATGGAAAACAATAAAGTAGATGAGTTAGGCAATTTAAATGGAACGGGGCAACAGCTGGAAATAATTAGCCCACACATTCCATATGTTGTCATATAGATGAACATGCATAACAAGATCTAAAATGCACAAGATAAGATGCAAACAGAGATATGGATGGCATGAACAGATTAAGTGCATTTTTCTGGTATGAAAACATATTTTATTTGTTGGATTTGGAATTAAAATGAGCAAGTTATTAATTTGGCAATTTTAATTGCATTAAATAAGAAACAGTTGTTTTCAGCAATTTAATTTATTTGAAACAGAAAACAAAATTGATATTTGCAAAGTTTAGAGAATTTTGATTGGAAAACATATTTTACTTTTCAAATTTGGAGTTAAGATGAATTAGTTATGATTTATGCAATTAAATCAATTTAAATTGAGCCGGAAGCCCAACATTTAATTTAGGAGGTTCGAGTTATTTATTTACCCATCAAGATTAAATGTTGTTTAACATGGCAAGATAATATAAAGATGAGCTATGCAATTTTTAAATGGAACCGGAACAATATTTAATTATCCCAACTCATTCCATATTTAGTTATTAGATGATATTACTACTACCCGCACCCACAAAAATGCAATGCAAACACGATGAATGATTTAATATGCACGATATAGATGACATTTAGAAAATAGGCATATAGGTTATAGGGTTGGGGTTTAGGGTGCACACGTGTGGAAAGAAGATCTTCGGGTTCGGCGCCGGTGTCTTCGGGATGAAGAAGAAGAAGACGACGAAGAGGGAGATAGACGGCGGCGAGGAAGGATGGAAAGTAGACGTTCTCGCGTCGTCGTCGAGGTAGTCGAGTAGGCGTAGCCGACGTCGGGGGCGTAGACGTTCCGATGTCGATGTAGTAGCGGAAGTATTCATTCTCGTGCCGTAGTCGAAGTAGTCGTTCACGTCGTCGTTCCCGTTCCGTAGCCAAAGTAGGCGTAGTAGTCGAAGTAGTCGACGGAGGAACCGCAACATCGTCATCTTCGGGGTCGATTGTGCACAGGGCGGCTTCGGGGTACAAGGCACGCACGAAGCGACAACGCAAGCGTACATGGTAGATCTTGTCGAGGTAGCGGAACTTGTCGACGAAGATCTTGTCGTCGAGGTACGGCTCGGGGTCGATCTTGGCACGGTCGTAGTCGAGGTAGTAGTTCTTGTCGTCGTCGAGGAAGTAGTCGAAGTAGTCGTGGGCGAGCCGCTACCGCATCATCTTCGGGGTCGGAGGTGATCGTGACGGTCCCGGTCTTCGGGCGCGCACGAAGGCGGCCAACACAAACAAGCATTGGTGCAACGGAAGATGACAGCGGACAGGGCGTCGTAGTCGCCATCATACCCGTAGAACTTGGCGGCGGAACGTGCGGAGAAACCGGCAACACACACACGGTGCAACATCACCAACGGGCGCACGACGTTGCGGAAAAATCGCCGGACATGAACGCCTTGACCGTGAAAACAGGGCACTGGCATGAACGGGTGATCGCGAGGCACCATTCCTCTTGAGGACATTCCACCGAGCACCTGGTGAGCGGTACGGACGGAGGCCGGAGTCGCGAGCTCGTCTTGCACTTGGGAGGAGCTCGTGGCGACGGGGAACGGCCGGAGACGGCGAGGACGCTCTGCTCGATGGCCTGGCAGTCCACGCGGGGGAGGCAGGGAGCAGGGCGCGGCCCGGCCGACGGGTGTGCGGCCATGGACGGAGGCGAGCTCGGACGTGGAGCGTCCATGGCGGAGGGAGGAGGCAGGGGACGGGGTGCTGCAGAGAGGAGGGCGGCCGGAGAGGATGGGGCGACGGCGGCGGGGCATGGCCGGCCGGAGAGGTTGACAGGGAGGGAGGAGCTCGGGGAAGGCTCGCCGGCCGGACAGAGAGAGGGAGGAGGCGCTCGGGTACAGGAGAAGGATGGGGACGGGGAGAGGGCGACGGGAGGAGGTGAGGCGAGGGGATCGGGGCGATGCGCTCGATAGGAGGGGGTTCGAGCGAGGGGAGGCTTGGTGGCGGCGCCTCCGTCAGCGTGAGGAGAGACAGGGAGGGGCGCCTGGGGTTGGAGACGATGGAGGGGATCGATCGATCCCCTCCCGTGAGTTGTGTGCGTGCGTGGTGTGCGTTGCGTGGTGTGCGTTGTGTTGTGGTGGTCTGGTGTGTGCGTGCGTGTGGTGTTGTGTGCGTGGGTGTGTGGCCTGGGTGAGTTGTGTGCGTTGTGTGTGTTGGGTGCGTGCGTGTGTTTAGGGTTAGGGTGGTACGTGGCTGGACTGGGCCTTTTGGCCTGGTCTGGCCACTTAAAACATTTTTTTTTAAATAGAAATGCTAATAAAATAGATTTTATGCACCACACAATATCCAGAAAATAATTAGGAAAATAGGGTTTGATTTAGTTCAAGCATATGCACGTTTTAAATGCGAGAGAATGCGCGATGCCACGATGCCATGCGATGCGAAAAGAAAAACAACGGTCAACTCTATTTGGGGAAAAACCCCGGACGTTACATTAAGCCCAATAATAAGAGTCGAGGCTATGATACCAATTGAACGGATAGTATGGGCACCTAGAGGGGAGGGGTGAATAGGTGCTACAACCAATTTTAATTTTTCTTCAAGATTAGGCTTGACATAAAGGTAAATTTTCTAGATAATGCAACTAAGGTGAATTTACCTATATGACAGGAACACTAACAAATACAATACAAGCACAAGTAAAGGAGAGGGGAACGACATAACCGATAGGAAGCACACCGAGACACGATATATTCCCGAGTTCCTCCTTGTTAAGGGAGTACGTATCGTTGGAGGGGTGTGAGTTTCGCCACAAAGGCCTACTCAATGACACAAAGGCCTCACCGTATTCTCCGATGAACCCAGCCACAAAGGCCTAGTACACCTTACACTATTGATCCCCTTTGAGGCAGGAATTGATTCCTTTACAAACAAGTTTGGGGCACACGCCCACAACCAAAGTGGGGGATCCCAACAATCATTAGAATCATCAAGACTAGAAAGATGTCTAGGTTCTCCACAAGAGGAAACCCTAGACTAGTTCCCCTCAAGCAAATGAGCGTAGAATGGAAAACCGGTTGGTGAAGACATAGATCGGGGCCTTCTCCTTCAATCCTACGAAGATCAACACTTTTGGGTGGAGGGATTGGGAGATCTAGCAAGGTGCGTGAGCTCTAGCAATGGTGAGATTTATTCTGGACGAGCTAACTTAAGGTAGGAGGGGAGGGGGTATTTATACCCCTCACCAAATTTCGAGTCGTTGGAGAAATTTCAGGAAATGTCACACTGGAGACTCCGGTGTAAAGTCCGGAGACTGCGGTCTGATAGATTCCGGACAGCTCCAGACCAGAGACTCCGGATAGTCTCCGGAGTGTCTCCATAGTGACACCACGACGCCATCTTCACTTCAAACTTGGGAATCGACGAGTCCGGAGACTCCGGTCAGCCAGACCAGAGACTCCGGTGTATACCAGAGATTTAGCGGAGACTCCGCCCTTTGCGTTGACGCCTTCACGCAGAGGATTTATGGGGTTGAGCAAGCAGCAGCTTGGGAGAAAGTATGGATACTCCGGTGTGAGTCTAGTGGATGACACCACACGTGCAACTCTGGCTTCTTCACAGGAAAGCTCCATATCGGAGACTCCGGCCTAGAAATAAATTTTAGCAGGATTTCTCTTTGTCCTTTTTGAAACTTAACACCACCATATGAAATATTGTCGAAAGACCCTGAAAAACATCAGCGCACTTAAGAGTATACATGTGTTGTTAACAAACATCCAAAACAAGATTTAGGTGCATTTGCACTTTGAGTTGTTTTCTACTCGGGTGTGTTTAGAAGCCACCCGAGACTCGTCAGCAACCTCCTCCTGGAAATCGTCGAAATCATCCACCTCTCGAGAAGAATTGTTGTAGCAACTGAGGGGATGGATTCCAAGTCCACTGTAGCAGCTTTAGCTAAACCTTCCAGAAATGGGACGGTACCCACCTTGGGTGGTTCACTAGGAAGGACATTAAGATTCTAGAGGAAATTTTTTTTGATCAATGAAAGAGAAGATCACTCAAGAGGAAAGCAAAGAAGAAGCAAAAATCATAAAACAAAAGGGAAAAAACTTACCTTAGTGTGTTAAGTCGAAGTGCAAAGTGGAGGCAGAGCAGGCGTCAAATCGACTACCTCATTTTCCTTCACTCGTGTGATCTGGCGTAATAATTGCTCGAGTTCATTACTCGAGAGTTCCTCGCAGCACAAGCGGCGGGTCGAGTCAGCACTCAAATAAGCCCACATAGGAATTGCCCGAGCCTATAGAGGTTGTACTCGACGCTTGAGGAAAACGGCGGCTAGGTGGGTTCCAGTGAGCCCTTCAGCTTTCAGAGTGGCAACTTGCATCACCAGGTCTTCGGTTTGAGCAACTTCCTCGATAGACATCTGGTTTTTTCACGAGCTCCTGAGAACTACTAGCTTGTCAAGATCCTCCAAAGGAGAACCATCAGAGTTGGGAGAGTCCTTAGCATAGAACCATCGACTCCTCTAGCCGGTGACGGATTGGTACTGGGTTGCGCCTTAACATTCAAGAAATGTTTGAATAGGACCAAGTTCTGTGCTACCCTGAGAGGTAGAACTCACACACACGATGAAGCACGCAAGGTGTTGCACCGAGTTTAGCGAAACGTCATGCAATTTCACGCCGTACGCTGCCATGAGCGCCAGAAGAAAGGGGTAAAGAGGGAAGGTCACACCTCTGGAGATGTGGTCCACAAAGGCCACTCATTCGTTAGCCTTCGGGAGTAGGCATACTTAAAGCGCATGGTTCCCCCATTTGTGGTTTTGGTAATTAATGACAATCCGTATGGACTAATGTTTGCATTGAGTTATCCTTGTAGATCTTGTCCATAGGAAATAATGGAGTTCATGTGTTGAACTCTATTAGCTTCCTTGATGGCCATTATTATATTCATGGATTTATATGAAGAATGGTCATGGTTTGAGTTGAGCTTATTTCTAGTGTGTCTTGAAGAAAAGGATTAGGTGATCTTTCATTATCATCTTCAAGACATCATCATTTCAAGTAAGAAGCAAAGAT
Source organism: Alopecurus myosuroides (assembly GCA_028641055.1). NCBI lineage: Eukaryota > Viridiplantae > Streptophyta > Magnoliopsida > Poales > Poaceae > Alopecurus > Alopecurus myosuroides. The sequence goes on along the minus strand of CM054058.1, from coordinate 437,431,679 downwards.
ACAAGGTTGATCAAGCAAGCGATCAACACTCAAAGCTACAATTTGTACCAAGTGGGATTGTGTATCTCATGGTATATTTCCATGGGCATGAACCAAAAGGAAGATTTCATATAGCCCGTGGTCTATGTCGTCGTCAAGCGGTGTTCATCATCTAGATTGACGTGGAAGCTCAAGTGAAGCATCTAGAAGATATCCTATGCTTGATGCTTGCCACCCTTTTGGAGATTGTGTCCTTGTGAAGATTTTAAGAGAAGGGTCTCTCCCATAATGGTGTATGGGGGAGCTAGTCTCTCCCATAATGGTGTATGGGGGAGCATCTTGCAAGTCTTCATCAAGCGGAGCTTGTGCTAGCAAGCGCAATCAAGAAAGAAGATCCAACTTGAGAGAGTCAATATCGTTATCATCTAGCTCAAGTGGAATGCTCAAGGCAAAGGTATAATCTTGATAGGTTTTCTATTTTACCGGTCTCGTGTCTTCGGGAGACCGGGTTATAGGATAGATAGTCGTACTATCAAGAGGGGCTCTCAAGTGAGTAACGTGATCGAATTATTGTGGAGAGCTAAAACCTTTGCATACTTTGCATATCATCTTTCTTGGTTATTATTTGGCTTTTGTATCCTTTGGGTTCTATTGCTTGTCGTGATCTTCATGGCAAGCCAAGGTTTATCGAAAACAGTTTTGATAAGAAAAACTTGTTGCGATTTCGGTGGTGAAAATATCTGGTTCAGATTTTAGAATGTTTCCACACCTTCCATGTGTGGTAACTTATCCATTCCTTTTTTGTATATTCCTTGTTATTACCTTTCCAACCCATTTGGATTCACCTTATTCGGAGTTCATTCGCAAAAGTTATGTGTGTTTTCGTGTTGGAGGTTTTACCGGGTGTTCCTATTTGAGAGGTCTAAACCTTTACCCGTTTGGTTTTATCTTCCATTTATGGACAATGATGTTTCTCTGCATATTCTTGTAGTGCTCGTCGTTGTGATTTCAACGAGCCCAAGAACATCAAAAACAGAGTCCATATGCAAAAGTTATAGCATTTCTCGTATCGGTTGTCAGTCTCACTGTTTGCATCCGGAATATTCCGGGGCCATTCCGGCCATAACGGGAAAATGCTCTGTTTGCATCCGGAATATTCCGAGGTCCGGATTATTCCGGGCCAATCCGGCCTGGTCGCATTTTGGGCAGAAAACGGCTAGTTTTTTAGCACCTATTTAAGGGGCTTTCTTCCCCAAAGTCCCTAAGACTTTCCTAGCCCGTTTTCCCTCTCTCTCCCCACCATTGTTGACTTTGGAAAGCTTGCTCCTCTCTCAATCCCTCCAATGATTCTTGCATATCTTTGAGGGAGAATTAGAGGAGATCTAGATCTACATTTCCACCAATCCATCCTCCTTCTTAGTGAGGGAAACCTAGTAGATCTTGATCTTGGAGTTCTTGGTGTTTCTCCATTGTTCTTCCTCTCTTATTCCCCCATAAGAATTTGTTGCTTTGTTGGAATTTGAGAGTGGAGGATTTTAGCACTTGTGCTCTTGCCATTTGCATCGGTTGCATCGGTTTGGTGTCTCCACGAGGATTCGTGGAAGTGAAAGATTGTGAGCTTGTTACTCTTGGGTCTTGGACCCTAGACGACTTGTGGTGTTCTTGGGAGCCTCCAATTGAGTTGTGGATGTGTGCCCCAAGATTGTGGTGACACCGAGAGCCTCCAATTGAGTTGTGGATGTGTGCCTTGGGTTTGAAGGTTGTCAATAGTGGAAGGTGAACTAGGCCTTTGTGGCGGGGTTCATCGGAGAATAGGGTGAGGATTTTGTGGCGTTGAGTAGGCCTTCGTGGCGAGCTCACACCCCTCCAACGAGACGTACTCCCCTTTGTGGGAGGAACTCAGGAATACATCATCGTCTCCGTGTGCCTCGGTTATTTCTATACTTGGGCTTTTTACTTATGCAATTTACATTGTGATAGCCTTCGAGCTTGAAGTTATATATCTTGCTATCACCTTGTTACTTGTCTTGCTTAGCATACGTTGTTAGTGCATCTAGTTAACCATAGAATATTTAGGTTGTATGCTTGTTAATTTAAACATCTAGTTTATTTCCGCATTTAGCAAGCCTTAATCGGAAATGTTTTTATCGCCTATTCACCCCCCCTCTAGGAGACGTCGTTGTCCGTTCACATACCTCTGAACCTGGGCGCCTCCATAATCCGGATTGAAGGAGCACTTCACGTTCAGTGGCGATAAGGAACTTAGTCGTGTCGATGTATTTCGTCCATTTTTCTCCCTTTCTCTGACGGCCCTCCGCTCCGCCACCCGCCGAGGAGTCGTCGCTCTTTCGGGTCTATACCATGGTGAGGATTCGAGAAAGATGGAGGGGCTCACTGGCGATTATGAGCAAGAAGCTGGAGCGGATTCGGGCGCGAGAAAGAAGAAGGGGAAATTTACCCCTCCTCCCCCATGGTATTTATAGCCAGGTAAAAATCATCCTCACTCTCACTTTCCCTTAGACCACATCTGCCCTACACGTGGCAGAAGGAGGACAACCGAAGACAAAAGGGATAACTGCACAACTAATTGAATTCCTTGAGTTCATCTTGAAACTGTCGCGCCCAACAATTCTTATTCATGGGAAAGCCAACCGAAAGATTCGATTCGGACTTCGTAGAGATGATGCTCATGATTCGGTTTCTCTTGGATTTCGTGTTTATTTTCCACACAGTCTACGGCCTCACGTGTGGTGACCCGGCACACCACTGCATGTGTAGTGCGCAAGTCGATGACATAATATTCACAGAAGGACTTATCCGTGAATATTACATCCCTCAGAGTAGTACAACAGAAACACAGCGGGTCCAAGCAAAGCTATAGGATACAAACTTCATTACAAAATCGTGAAAATCTCCTTGATGAATCAAGAAGATCTCCTGCAGTTGAAACATCAGAAGAAGCAATTCGAAGCTCCAAGCCGGAGAAGAACTCTATCTCAGAACCTAATTCACTACGGCTGATGTCAGCCCTAATCTATGGCTTGTAACTACGAAGTCCAAGAATGGACTCTACCTACACCTTGATAGTTTGTCCTCCACCAGCGTTGTTGATGATGATACTTTACCGACTAAGTAGTAGATCACTCCACGTAGCTCCCTTAGGCAGCGCTGGCTTCTCGATGACGACTTCAATAGGGCTTCAACTCTAAGCAGGGGGTCAAACGGGATAGAATGAGTAACGAGCGTTACTCAGCAAGTTCATGATATATAGTGGGTGGTTGATGCACTGACTACAACTTTAGACTTGAAAGAGTCATAAGCTAATGCAAGGTTTTGTAAAACTTTCTTCAAGAGGTTACTTTTAATTCTGAAAACTATGCCCGCCAGATCTTCAAAGGACTAGAACTTTCATGGAGTTGCCTTTCCTGCGGCGTTCGCAGTTCCTTCCCGGAACAAGGGGTAACATGCCACGTCCTTTTACACTCTGCAGAGGTGCGTTACTTTACCCATGGACGACCAAGACCATGTTGCACAACCAGGCGATCGGTCCTGTCCACGCCCAGTTAGGTGTGGGGCCCGGTTGTTGGTCCAAGCCAAACCGTGCTTCTCCGCACAACGCATGCCCACCCATTTCTGCCAGCAGGTTGAACGCCTGATTCCACCCCTCACGATGGAGATCTACGCGCCTCTGGCAGACACTCATAGACCCCAGAGTCCGTGGGACGTAAGGGCTCCCACCCATGTGCATGTAGTCTCGCAAGACCTACAGCGTACGTCTCTGGCAGTCCGTTGACATGCGAACGAGAAAAGTATCACGGCTGACTTACTCCCCCATAGAAGATCCATGGTCAACGCGAATTTACGACGCAAGAAATCCTTACGGCATTATTAATTAATTCCTAGGTAATATTTTCCCATGCAGATGGAACCTTCCTTTGACCTATTCATCTTACCATGGTTCCATCCGCCCACCATATAGAACACTACCACTCGGGTAGTCATTCAAGTAGTCATATTATTATAAAAATAGGATCATGCATTCTTTTGAGAGTAGGTGATAATACGATAGGGTTTTTGCAACTAGTTTGTTATGAGATACTGCAAAGGATATGAGCAAGTGATGAACTTGCCTGAGATTGAAATAACAATAATAATCCAGGTCTCCGGTTCAAGGGTCGCGTAGAGAAATCCAAACATCTGAAAGATAGCAAAGTAGTCCCGGTAAGGACTACAAAAAACATTGGCAAGATGATACATGCATAGTAATGAGATGCATCGTGGATTACCCTGGAAAATACCCCAGCTTTCAAGTGTAAGCCATGATCGATACTATAAGTTAATCACACATGTTTTAGGTGAGTTGTTTCGCTACTTGTGGTGATGTTGTTATTACTGGTTTTAGATTCACATGGGTTTCAGTTTTACTTATCACAACATTTTTTATTATGTTTGGGTTATAAATAGTTATCACATGACTAATCGAGAAAACAATCACATGTGGCAAACAACTGTTGACAAGATAATACACATTTTTTATTTGATGTTCAAAAATGTAGAGCTAATGACATCAAGTTTATTTGAAAACAAGGAACTAATACAACTAACTCTATCATCACAATACTTTCTTAATAACTTGTGATGATAGGTTTTAGTAGGGGTGAAAACATGAGGTTTTATTAATAAAGAAAATAATGATGTGGTAGTCATCTCTAGTTTTTAATAGGCATTTATAGACTTTCAGTATACTTATAAAAGCAAGTTTAGGAGTTAAGTAAATTGTTTTACAATTTCCATATTTGAGTTGGAAATGTTGTTCTCTTTAATTTGGTATATCAATTGATGTTTTCTGAAAATATTTGAATAAGATATTAATTTATTAATTTTAAATGAATTAAATGACTAGGCAAAATATTACACACATGTAAACTTGGTCAAATGACTTTCAAAACATCATAGATGAGTTGTATATGTTATTTGGAGCATTTTGGTATATAACTTGTATTTTTCTGATTTTATGAATTATTTATTATTTTTCTTAATTTTAAATGATTTATTTTAATTAAAGAAAATGTTTAATTTTAAACTTTATTAAATATTTTTGAAAAGTTGATAAATATTTAGATTATATTTTTCTGATTAATATGGTATATTGTTTATATTTTTCTGATAAGTATTTTAAAAGATATTGAATTAGTTTTTTTTATTCCTATCCTGCCCTTTTTAAATTGACAGGTGGGACCCACCTGTCAGTTTAATTCTGAATCAAAAATAAAAGAAAAAATAAAAGGAAAATCTCCATGACGTCACTGTGACGCCATGCCTTCGTCAGCACAGGACCAATCTCTCTGTTGAATTCGATTTCGATGATTTGGGCCGAATCAATTCAATCAAACTAGACTACCAGCTAGAGGAACCAAGAGGGAGTCGAATGGGTGGCTCGGGAGACCATATGGTCGCCGGAGTTGCCGGCGGCAAGCAATCGCACGGTGGCGAGGCCCGGCCAATGGCGATTCGATGATTTCGTAGATCAAAATCAAAAGCAAAAGCACCACGAGGTGCGGTGGCTCACCAGGAAGGTGATGGTGTAGGTGGTTGGTCACGGCGAGGTCCGCAGCAACGGCGCGCTTCCACGTCGGCCGGAGCAGAGAGCAAAGGGAACGGCCAAATTCCCTGGATCCCGGCCTTCCCAGCAAACGACGGTTGGTAGAGGTATAGAAGAGGTCATGGCGCACCAGAGGGTGGCCTCAGTTCGTCCCGGAATGACTGGAGTCGACGGCGGCGAGTGATGGCCGGTGAAGTTAGGGTTTCCGTTTTGGGGCTCTCCGGTGTGAGATACACAAAGAGTGCGAGAGTGAGAGAGAGGATAGGTCACGGTGCTTCCTCCTGGGGTCTTATCCGCGCGCGAGGCGGCAAGCAGGTCGTGGCATCGAGCATGCCACGGCGTCAACTCTCCTCTGCCTTCTGGCAGAGGAAGAAGAAAGGAAAAGAACACACGATTTTCAATAACCCCCTGAAACTTCTCATAATTGTAGCTAGGTCCTTATGTTTAAAAGAACCACTGTTTTCAGGGCCTTTCTATAAACATAAAAAATAATAAAAATCAGTTTTGGAATCCTGATTAAATTTCCAAACTCACCATGTTTTTCATTTTCAATTTTGAACAAGATTTAAATTTTATACCTAGGGTGCTATATTAAGTGATTTTTGTTATTGCTCTCCATTTAATTTATTAAATGGCTTTAAAATTTATTTTAGGCATGGATATCATATTCACACATCACACATATGGTTCACCAAGTGGTGTGTTCTAATTGGACCATTTTAGATACAAATTCTTTTAGAAAATAATTTGATAACATTACTTGGTAATGTTTCTATGCATTGAAATGAAAATCACTTAATAGAGAATTTTATTCCATATCAAACCAAATGGTGTTAGGTAATGAATAGATTTATTTTCCTTTGTGTGGCTTTGTTATTTTCATCTTTAGGTTTCTTACCAAGTCTGGTGGACAGTTCCTGATATCATCTGTAAGTTATGTTGCTGTTTTTTAGTACTGTCTTAAATGGAAACATGTGTGGCTTTGGAATCTCATTTGTCTGATTTCCACATAGGTTCCACTATGGATATTATCCTTTGTTGATTTTATAACATGTAATCAATTGTATGATTATGTATGGATGGATTTTTGTTATTATACATTGGTCTTATGGATGAGATTGATCTGGAAAACAAGGTGTTAAGCTTGTTTCCATTAACCTCCACATATCACAAGACATGTGGATGCAATGGTTGGTGATCATTCCCTACTTGACAATTATTTCGATTAAAGATATCATTATGAATTCCTCATCTTTGATGAGCTTGACAAAGGTTATTGGTTCTCTAATAAATCCTAATGATTCACGGGATAATTTCTTCTGATCCCTTACTGAAGCAGTGTTGCTTCATGTGGTCTTCTATTGCTTGATGTTCTTCTCTCTAGTATCCACTTGCCTTCTGCTTTCACCTTGTGTCAATTGCAAGTAATATTATCTCTTGCATTCAATCTTCAACTATCTCACCCTTGTTGTTAGAAATAACAGTTTTTCCAAGCAAAGATTTTACTTAGATAATTATATTGTGGTTTCTTGTTTCCTTAGTGTTATTCTTTCTATTGGTTGATGATAAAAGGAGTGTAGGTGTAGTTTATGACATCAGTTAGCCTTAAGCATATAAGAAGAATCTGTTGACAAGTTTGCAAGGCTTGTCCCCAAATTACTTTTCATATACAAGATACTGAGATGTGCTAGGTTATTCAACCTTCTGTTTATTTGTGTATGACACTCAATTGTTTGAGGATATAAAAGTGATCTGTTAACAAGGTAATTAGTCTTGTTACCAAACTACTTCTATCTAACACTAACATTGGAGTATCACACTCTTTCAAGAGAGTTAATAAGATCAGATCAATCTATAAGAGTTTCCAAGTACTCTTATTATGGATTGGAATAACACTTCTAGAACATTCTAAATAATCTTCTTGGAGATCTTCCTGTGGTAGTTCCTCCTTTCTTGTGAGTTGCTTCTCTTGCAGAATGATTTAGAGAAGATTGAGAACAAGATAGAATGGTCCAGACAACATAACAAGATCTAGATTAAGAGTTACTTAATGCTTATATTATCCTTCCATAAACTTCTTATTTTATTTCCTACAAGATAGGTACTTGTTTATACATGGTTGGTTTTATTTAGCTTTCAATCAAATTCCTCTAATAGGGGTTATATCTTGTTGCTATTCATTACTTGTATCCAGATATACTTTAGTTTTTTAATGTTAATTTTAATAGAGATGTGTAATGCTTATGGAATGCTGACTTAATAGTAAATTGATCAAATGGTTCATTGATGTGTTGAGATTTCATATGCTCACTTATATAAGGTGAATGAGACATTGAGAATATGAAAGTTATTGAGCTTAATGACTTTTATCATGGTTGTTAATTGGTTACTCAGGGTGTCATGTTGTTATTTTATATTCTTCATTTGTATTCATGATGCAGACATATAGGTTTGGAAAGATCATAGGTAATGATAAAGGTTTAATAGTAGTTTAAGAAGATTTAATTATTTCTTTAGATACTTCTTTTATAATTGAGGAGATATGTACATATTTGATAAATATGTTATTAATGATAATTAAGTTATTTCCCACTTCTGGGACTTGGGTTAACACTTGTTTGTATGAGTAGTGTTCTATTGATTCTTTGTTATGTACTGGTGATGGTTCACCTGATAGTTATGAGATGATTTTTAGAGATGTTGTGGAAATGAATTGATAACTTAGGTAGTTCATGTTTTAGAGAGTCTAAAATATTTGTTGATGAGATTATTCCACCAAGCATTACTAACTTGTGGAAGTGTGGTCATTAGTTATGAGATTTGGATACTCACCCCTATTTGAGTTCTAGATATCTAGTAACTCATCCCAAGTCACATATAGACTTGTGGTTAAAGTTGTTGAGAGTTTGTGTTGATCACAACCCATCATGTTTTGTGTTATCGGGTGATTTAGTTTCTTAAGATACCTGTTATAAAGATCTCTCCAAATGTACTCATGACTAGATGAACTAGACCTATTTCATCATGTCAAGTGAAACTTTGGTCACTTTGATTCGTTTAAACTTCCGCGCCAAAATTTCCCGTACTTTTAGATGCATGCTTTGCAAATGCACATATTATATTTAGATCCTTATAACTTCCCAAACACTGGGATGTTACAGTATCTCCCCCTTAACAAGAACTTCGTCCCGAAGTTCAACCTCTCTCACGTAAAGAAAGGTAGAGAGAACTTCTGTAGACTGTTGAATCTTCACATCTGTTTCTTGTGTTGACCTTGAAATGTGTATCCTCTTGTCTTCATTGTTCACCTTCCACTGTCTTGTATGATAATCTAATAGTATGCCCGTTGTTAGGACAACTCTGTCTTGTCACTAGGCCTTCCTAATAGTCTCACGAAGAACACGTGGTGTTTCCACCACATAGTGGATACCAAGTTTCGTTCTCCGATGTATAATTATGGTTTCCTATACCTCACAACTTTCTGAAGAACATTTGGTACATTCACCATGTGATGAATAACCAATAAGATTCTTCCGGTACAATGGGTATTGTCTATGTTTAGGACTCCATTTTGTTCAATCTAATGGTCTTAAGAGGAATACTGCTCAAAGAAACTTGTACGATGTAGTGTACATTGACTTAGACTCAATTATTAGTGAAAATATCTTCGAGTTTCCTCGAGTTTTAACTCTTTCCTATAGGTGATTATAACCTATTCCACTAGTTACTTCCTATGGTCCTTCTATATCTTTGGGTTTTGACTTCTACGGGACAACTCTATAAGTTTATTTATCAAACTTCTGCATGTTCCCTTCATGGATATAACTACTAATGTGATTTTTCTTGGCATCACTTGTGGTATCTCATCATGTGTTGATGTAGTAGCTCACCAACTCCAAACATGATGTGGAATGTGGTCCATTCCCATCAGTGACTTCATTTGTCTTCTGCCTTCTTGACTTCTTGGTCTTCCAGAGCTTTGGTGATTGTTTCTATCTGCTGATTACTCAGACCGCTCTCATTCTAATACTATACCCTCTAGACCAGTAACATCAAGATAGAACTCAATGTTTGCACATGCATATGCACATCAAGTTCCAACTTCATGCACAGATCTAGTCAATCAAAGATCGAAATAAGAAGCAATAAATCCCAAATGCAGTTATCACTCATACATCAAAAGACTGTGAAATAAAAGTACTTAGAGTAAAACATCTCGAGTGCCAAGGCTCTTAAATTCTATACACTACAAGTAGGTATATATTACCTTGTAATCCTATTCTACACAACCACTCTTTGCCTAGGTAATTACTCCAATTGCATGCCTTACTGCAATGGAATAAACCAAGACAAAATGATCCTATAGTAGTTGTTGTCTAACTTGATTCCATATAGGACTAAGTACCATGACAACTAAAGTCCTTCATTTTGATCACGATAATCTTCTCACGACATTTGTTGATCCTTCATGCTGTTGATCACACCTTAGGAGTAGTAATGTAGCTTCTTTCCATGCTTATGCCTTCTCCTAACTCTATTCTATACTCTTATTTTAATCACCTCTAGACTTGATAAGTAAGGATATGGTGTATACCCCATAGTTACCATTGTCTAATGAATCTCCATGATTATCAATCATCCCTTCTTGATAACTCTTATACTTACTCTATACCATGTTCTACTCCATCCTAGTAATTCATAGAATGGGGTAATCATATGTGTGACTTGGTCATTTCTGACTAGGTCAGAATTCTTTTTCTTAATGAAACTAACACTTACTAAGCTTCTAAGTATTCATACCTAGATATAAAGAAAATAGATAAGTATATTTACTCACGTTGAGTAAGAAATTCTATACAGGTATGATTAATCATTCTCAAGTGAATGATCATCATAGTTGTAGGAAATATGGTTTAGATAAGATGGCTTCCTATAGTCTTTACCAACCTAAAGATCTCCTGAAAGGTTTTAAACCTAAGGTCGCTTCACTCTGATACCATCTGTGGTGACCCGGCACACCACTGCATGTGTAGTGCGCAAGTCGATGACATAATACTCACAGAAGGACTTATCCGTGAATATTACATCCCTCAGAGTAGTACAACAGAAACACAGCGGGTCCAAGCAAAGCTATAGGATACAAACTTCATTACAAAATCGTGAAAATCTCCTTGATGAATCAAGAAGATCTCCTGCAATTGAAACATCAGAAGAAGCAATTCGAAGCTCCAAGCCGGAGAAGAACTCCATCTCAGAACCTAATTCACTACGGCTGATGTCAGCCCTAATCTATGGCTTGTAACTACTAAGTCCAAAAATGGACTCTACCTACACCTTGATAGTTTGTCCTCCACCAGCGTTGTTGATGATGATACTTTACCGACTAAGTAGTAGATCACTCCACGTAGCTCCCTTAGGCAGCGCTGGCTTCTCGATGACGACTTCAATAGGGCTTTCAACTCTAAGCAGGGGGTCAAACAGGATAGAATAAGTAACGAGCGTTACTCAGCAAGTTCATGATATATAGTGCGTGGTTGATGCACTAACTACAGCTTTAGACTCGAAAGAGTTATAAGCTAATGCAAGGTTTTGTAAAAATTTCTTCAAGAGGTTACTTCTAATTCTGAAAACTATGCCCGCTAGATCCTCACAGGACTAGAACTTTCATGGAGTTGCCTTTCCTCCGGCGTTCGCAGTTCCTTCCCGGAACAAGGGGTAACATGCCACATCCTTTTACACTCTGCAGAGGTGCGTTACTTTACCCATGGACGACCAAGACCATGTTGCACAACCAGGCGATCGTTCCTGTCCACGCCCAGTTAGGTGTGGGGCTCGGTTGTTGGTCCAAGTCAAACCGTGCTTCTCCGCACAACGCATGCCCACCCATTTCTGCCAGCAGGTTGAACGCCTGATTCCACCCCTCACGATGGAGATCTACGCACCTCTGGCAGACACTCATAGACCCCAGAGTCCGTGGGACGTAAGGGCTCCCACCCATGTGCATGTAGTCTCGCAAGACCTACAGCGTACGTCTCTGGCAGTCCGTTGACATGCGAACGAGAAAAGTATCACGGCTGACTTACTCCCCCATAGAAGATCCATGGTCAACGCGAATTTACGACGCAAGAAATCCTTACGGCATTATTAATTAATTCCTAGGTAATATTTTCCCATGCAGATGGAACCTTCCTTTGACCTATTCATCTTACCATGGTTCCATCCGCCCACCATATAGAACACTACCACTCGGGTAGTCATTCAAGTAGTCATATTATTATAAAAATAGGATCATGCATTCTTTTGAGAGTAGGTGATAATACGATAGGGTTTTTGCAACTAGTTTGTTATGAGATACTGCAAAGGATATGAGCAAGTGATGAACTTGCCTGAGATTGAAATAACAATAATAATCCAGGTCTCCGGTTCAAGGGTCGCGTAGAGAAATCCAAACATCTGAAAGATAGCAAAGTAGTCCCGGTAAGGACTACAAAAAACATTGGCAAGATGATACATGCATAGTAATGAGATGCATCGTGGATTACCCTGGAAAATACCCCAGCTTACAAGTGTAAGCCATGATCGATACTATAAGTTAATCACACATGTTTTAGGTGAGTTGTTTCGCTACTTGTGGTGATGTTGTTATTACTGGTTTTAGATTCACATGGGTTTCAGTTTTACTTATCACAACATTTTTTATTATGTTTGGGTTATAAATAGTTATCACATGACTAATCGAGAAAACAATCACATGTGGCAAACAACTGTTGACAAGATAATACACATTTTTTATTTGATGTTCAAAAATGTAGAGCTAATGATATCAAGTTTATTTGAAAACAAGGAACTCATACAACTAACTCTATCATCACAATACTTTCTTAATAACTTGTGATGATAGGTTTTAGTAGGGGTGAAAACATGAGGTTTTATTAATAAAGAAAATAATGATGTGGTAGTCATCTCTAGTTTTTAATAGGCATTTATAGACTTTCAGTATACTTATAAAAGCAAGTTTAGAAGTTAAGTAAATTGTTTTACAATTGCCATATTTGAGTTGGAAATGTTGTTCTTTTTAATTTGGTATATCAATTGATGTTTTCTGAAAATATTTGAATAAGATATTAATTTATTAATTTTAAATGAATTAAATGACTAGGCAAAATATTACACACATGGAAACTTGGTCAAATGACTTTCAAAACATCATAGATGAGTTGTATATGTTATTTGGAGCATTTTGGTATATAACTTGTATTTTTCTGATTTTATGAATTATTTATTATTTTTCTTAATTTTAAATGATTTATTTTAATTAAAGAAAATGTTTAATTTTAAACTTTATTAAATATTTTTGAAAAGTTGATAAATATTTAGATTATATTTTTCTGATTAATATGGTATATTGTTTATATTTTTCTTATAAGTATTTTAAAAGATATTGAATTAGTTTTTTTTTATTCCTATCCTGCCCTTTTTAAATTGACAGGTGGGACCCACCTGTCAGTTTAATTCTGAATCAAAAATAAAAGAAAAAATAAAAGGAAAATCTCCATGACGTCACTATGACGCCATGCCTTTGTCAGCACAGGACCAATCTCTCTGTTGAATTCGATTTCGATGATTTGGGCCGAATCAATTCAATCAAACTAGACTACCAGCTAGAGGAACCAAGAGGGAGTCGAATGGGTGGCTCGGGAGACCATATGGTCGCCGGAGTTGCCGGCGGCAAGCAATCGCGCGGTGGCGAGGCCCGGCCAACGGCGATTCGATGATTTCATAGATCAAAATCAAAAGCAAAAGCACCACGAGGTGCGGTGGCTCACCAGGAAGGTGATGGTGTAGGTGGTTGGTCACGGCGAGGTCCGCAGCGACGGCGCGCTTCCGCGTCGGCCGGAGCATAGGGCAAAGGGAACGGCCAAATTCCCAGGATCCCGGCCTTCCCAGCAAACGACGGTTGGTAGAGGTATAGAGGAGGTCATGGCGCACCAGAGGGTGGCCTCAGTTCGTCCCAGAATGACTGGAGTCGACGGCGGCGAGTGATGGCCGGTGGAGTTAGGGTTTCCGTTTTGGGGCTCTCCGGTGTGAGATACAGAGAGAGTGCGAGAGTGAGAGAGAGGATAGGTCACGATGCTTCCTCCTGGGGTCTTATCCGCGCACGAGGTGGCAAGCAGGTCGTGGCATCGAGCATGCCACGACGTCAACTCTCCTCTGCCTTCTGGCAGAGGAAGAAGAAAGGAAAAGAACACACGATTTTCAATAACCCCCTGAAACTTCTCATAATTGTAGCTAGGTCCTTATGTTTAGAAGAACCACTATTTTCAGGGCCTTTCTGTAAACATAAAAAATAATAAAAATCTGTTTTGGAATCCTGATTAAATTTCCAAACTCACCATGTTTTTCATTTTCAATTTTGAACAAGATTTAAATTTTATACCTAGGGTGCTAGATTAAGTGATTTTTGTTATTCCTCTCCATTTAAAATATTAAATGGCTTTAAAATTTATTTTAGGCATGGATATCATATTCACACATCACACATATGGTTCACCAAGTGGTGTGTTCTAATTGGAACATTTTAGATACAAATTCTTTTAGAAAATAATTTGGTAACATTACTTGGTAATGTTTCTATGCATTGAAATGAAAATCACTTAATAGAGAATTTTATTCCATATCAAACCAAATGGTGTTACGTAATGAATAGATTTATTTTCCTTTGTGTGGCTTTGTTATTTTCATCTTTAGGTTTCTTACCAAGTCTGGTGGACAGTTCCTGATATCATCTGTAAGTTATGTTGCTGTTTTTTAGTACTGTCTTAAATGGAAACATGTGTGGCTTTGGAATCTCATTTGTCTGTTTTCCACATAGGTTCCACTATGGATATTATCCTTTGTTGATTTTATAACATGTAATCAATTGTATGATTATGTATGGATGGATTTTTGTTATTATACATTGGTCTTATGGATGAGATTGATCTGGAAAACAAGGTGTTAAGCTTGTTTCCATTAACCTCCACATATCACAAGACATGTGGATGCAATGGTTGGTGATCATTCCCTACTTGACAATTATTTCCATTAAAGATATCATTATGAATTCCTCATCTTTGATGAGCTTGACAAAGGTTATTGGTTCTCTAATAAATCCTAATGATTCACAGGATAATTTCTTCTGATCCCTTACTGAAGCAGTGTTGCTTCCTGTGGTCTTTTATTGCTTGATGTTCTTCTCTTTAGTAGCCACTTGCCTTCTGTTTTCACCTTGTGTCATTGCAAGTAATATTATCTCTTGGATTCAATCTTCAACTATCTCACCCTTGTTGTTAGAACAAACAGTTATTCCAAGCAAAGATTTTACTTAGATAATTATATTGTGGTTTCTTGTTTCCTTAGTGTTATTCTTTCTATTGGTTGATGATAAAAGGAGTGTAGGTGTAGTTTATGACATCAGTTAGCCTTAAGCATATAAGAAGAATCTGTTGACAAGTTTGCAAGGCTTGTCCCCAAATTACTTTTCATATACAAGAGACTGAGATGTGCTAGGTTATTCAACCTTCTGTTTATTTGTGTATGACACTCAATTGTTTGAGGATACAAAAGTGATCTGTTAACAAGGTAATTAGTCTTGTTACCAAACTACTTCTATCTAACACTAACATTGGAGTATCATACTCTTTCAAGAGAGTTAATAAGATCAGATCAATCTATAAGAGTTTCCAAGTACTCTTATGATGGATTGGAATAACACTTCTAGAACATTCTAAATAATCTTCTTGGAGATCTTCCTGTGGTAGTTCCTCCTTTCTTGTGAGTTGCTTCTCTTGCAGAATGATTTAGAGAAGATTGAGAACAAGATAGAATGGTCCAGACAACATAACAAGATCTAGATTAAGAGTTACTTAATGCTTTTATTATCCCTCCATAAACTTCTTATTTTATTTCCTACAAGATAGGTACTTGTTTATACATGGTTGGTTTTATTTAGCTTTCAATCCAATTCCTCTAATAGGGGTTATATCTTGTTGCTATTCATTACTTGTATCTAGATATACTTTAGTTTTTTAATGTTAATTTTAATAGAGATGTGTAATGCTTATGGAATGCTGACTTAATAGTAAATTGATCAAATGGTTCATTGATGTGTTGAGATTTCATATGCTCACTTATATAAGGTGAATGAGACATTGAGCATATGAAAGTTATTGAGCTTAATGACTTTTATCATGGTTGTTAATTGGTTACTCAGGGTGTCATGTTGTTATTTTATATTCTTCATTTGTATTCATGATGCAGACATATAGGTTTGGAAAGATCATAGGTAATGATCAAGGTTTAATAGTAGTTTAAGAATATTTAATTATTTCTTTAGATACTTCTTTTATAGTTGAGGAGATATGTACATATTTTATAAATATGTTATTAATGATAATTAAGTTATTTCCCACTTGTGGGACTTGGGTTAACACTTGTTTGTATGAGTAGTGTTCTATTGATTCTTTGTTATGTACTGGTGATGGTTCACCTGATAGTTATGAGATGATTTTTAGAGATGTTGTGGAAATGAATTGATAACTTAGGTAGTTCATGTTTTAGAGAGTCTAAAATATTTGTTGATGAGATTATTCCACCAAGCATTACTAACTTGTGGAAGTGTGGTCATTAGTTATGAGATTTGGATACTCACCCCTCTTTGAGTTCTAGATATCTAGTAACTCATCCCAAGTCACATATAGACTTGTGGTCAAAGTTGTTGAGAGTTTGTGTTGATCACAACCCATCATGGTTTGTGTTATCGGGTGATTTAGTTTCTTAAGATACCTATTATAAAGATCTCTCCAAATGTACTCATGACTAGATGAACTAGACCTATTTCATCATGTCAAGTGAAACTTTGGTGACTTTGATTCGTTTAAACTTTCGCGCCAAAATTTCCCGTACTTTTAGATGCATGCTTTGCAAATGCACATATTATATTTAGATCCTTATAACTTCCCAAACACTGGGATGTTACAGTATCTCCCCCTTAACAAGAACTTCGTCCCGAAGTTCAACCTCTCTCACGTAAAGATAGGTAGAGAGAACTTCTGTAGACTGTTGAATCTTCACATCTGTTTCTTGTGTTGACCTTGAAATGTGTATCCTCTTGTCTTCATTGTTCACCTTCCACTGTCTTGTATGATAATCTAATAGTATGCCCGTTGTTAGGACAACTCTGTCTTGTCACTAGGCATTCCTAATAGTCTCACGAAGAACACGTGGTGTTTCCACCACATAGTGGATACCAAGTTTCGTTCTCCGATGTATAATTATGGTTTCCTATCCCTCACAACTTTCTGAAGAACATTTGGTACATTCACCAGGTGATGAATAACCAATAAGATTCTTCCGGTACAATGGGTATTGTCTATGTTTAGGACTCCATTTGGTTCAATCTAATGGTCTTAAGAGGAATACTGCTCAAAGAAACTTGTACGATGTAGTGTACATTGACTTAGACTCAATTATTAGTGAAAATATCTTCGAGTTTCCTCGAGTTTTAACTCTTTCCTATAGGTGATTATAACCTATTCCACTAGTTACTTCCTATGGTCCTTCTATATCTTTGGGTTTTGACTTCTACGGGACAACTCTATAAGTTTATTTATCAAACTTCTGCATGTTCCCTTCATGGATATAACTACTAATGTGATTTTTCTTGGCATCACTTGTGGTATCTCATCATGTGTTGATGTAGTAGCTCACCAACTCCAAACATGATGTGGAATGTGGTCCATTCCCATCAGTGACTTCATTTGTCTTCTGCCTTCTTGACTTCTTGGTCTTCCAGAGCTTTGGTGATTGTTTCTATCTGCTGATTACTCAGACCGATCTCATTCTAATACTATACCCTCTAGACCAGTCAGGGACGAAGCTAGGAAAAAATTTCAATGGGGTCATAGCTATATTCTCTCAATTTGACTGGTGTCATTTTCTTTGACTAATCACTAATTAGTGCTAGTTAATGAAGGTTTTGTTGGTTTCCATTGGTGTCAGCTGACACCAGCCCCTCTATGGAAGCTCCGTCCCTGAGACCAGTAACATCTAGATAGAACTCAATGTTTGCACATGCATCGGGTAAAATTATCTGACAATTAGAATTCGACCCAATAAGACTTTAGTTACTGGAGTCGGATTACCTAGAATTTTCCAAGATCGAGCCAGAGGACTCGAACATTGAGTAGATTAATCGGTGTATTATCCCAAATGAGATTAATTTACCTCGACCCGTCGAGTAGCTCAAGCCCACGTAATCATTCTCCTCCTAGAAAGGTTATTTGGAGGAAAAGTACCTAGAATAATCTGTCCGTGAAGGTTGAGTCCCTAGTCGAGTCTTCGACTCCATCGGGCACTCAGGGGCTACTGTTGTGGGGGTACCCGAGAGACCCTCCCTTAGGAGGGTACCTATACGTATTAAACGTATCCATAATTTCTGATGTTCCATGTTGTTAACTTCCACTCCAAAGTAAAATGCTCATGTGTTACCTTTAAAACCTTCAAAATTATTCCTGTTTTGTGCCCCTGTTTTAGCTCATGAGGACGTGAATAGAGAATTTTTATCTCGCTTTTTTATTGGACTTCACACACCTGGACTAGTGGCTTCATCCACTTATCCAATTTCTAGAAGAGCTGGCAGCGGGGTGGCGAGCCCCAAACTTAATTAGAACAAATTTTCTTCACCATTTTCGCCCCTAATTTATAAGTCAAAGCAAAAAGAGAAAGAGGGACGACCTTCTACCCAGTTGTGTCCTTCTATGTGATCCGCTCTTGTGAATTTTATTTGGCTTGTATAGTTCTTTGACATAATTACGTACGGTATTTTCCCGTTTACCATTCTTTGACATAATCATACACCTCTCTAAAAAAATGTTTTCAATACCTCTGTTTACTAAGATAAAAATCGGTAGCACATGAGTGATCCCTGCTTCCCTCTACGAAGGGCCTTTCTTTTACTTTTATGTTGATTCTCCATCTTCTAACTTTACGCACAGTTGAGAGAGCATAGTTTCCATTCCGAGTTTAATGTGCATTTAATTGATTCATGATGTGTTATTATTTGTTTTCAAATTATTTGTTCTAGTCTTCCTCTTGAATTTTGAAGGTGTCTTGACATTTACGTTTTTCCCCACTCTTAAGGACAAGCGAAATATCACTTTGCTATGTTTTATCTATGCTTGAAACAAACGTATAACTTTCAAGTGCATTATTATTCATGATCTTTTATTTATGTTACTTTTCATGATGCAAGGTGATTGCTATGTTTCATTGTTAAAATTATATCTACCATGCTTGTGTTTAAAGTTCTATGATCTTAGCTATACCTATGCTTTTACAATTTAGATGATCAAGTTTATGTTGGTAGCATGTCACCTCAAAAATTATTTGTTTTTTATCGTTTACCTACTCGAGGACGAGTAGGAACTAAGCTTGGGGATGTTGATACGTCATAAACGTATCCATAATTTCTGATGTTCCATGTTGTTTTCATGCCATATGCTACATGTTTCCCTTACACTTTATGCCATTTTTATCGATTTTCTCGGACTAACCTATTGACAAGATACCATCGAGCCAGTTCATGTTTTCTGCTGTTTTTTGTTTCAGAAAAGTTGTTCTCGAAATATTCTCGGAATTGGACGATTCAAGAGCCAGAAGTCTTAGAATTCCTGGAGGGTCAAGGAAGTCCAAAGGAGACCCGGAGGAGGGCCCTGGAGCCCCCACACCATGCCTGGGTGCGTGTGGCCCCCTAGCCGCATCTAGGGGTTGTGTGGGCCCCTCGGGCGCCCACCGCCTATGTATGCCCCACGATGCATAAACCCTAAGGAAATCGGCCCCTTCCACGAAAAGTTCCGTAGCTCCGCCGCCGCCGCCGACAAGTTTCAGGGGATAGAAATATCTGTTCCGGCACCCTCCAGGACAGGGAAGTGCCCCCGGAGCCATCTCCATCACCGTTGCTGACTCCCATGATGAGAAGGGAGTAGTTCTCCCTCGGGACTAAGGGCTCTACCGGTAGCTATGTGTTTCATATCTCTCTCCCATGGTGTGATCTTTATGTGATCATGAGCTTTGCAATCTAGTTGAATAATTAGATGTTACTCTTCATCTGTCATGCTACTCATGTGGTTTTGTTATGAGATCTCCGCAGACACTTTGATCACAGTGTAAAGGTGACAGTGTGTGCACGTGTGGTTTAGCATGATATTTCTATTTTGTGTTGGATGACCCTATTAAATTGTGGAGTTTGTTTAGTACTACTCATAGTGATAGCGTGGGGTTCCCTAGAGAGGGAATCCAGACTTGAGGAGTGTTGTTACAGCCCTACGCATGGATTGGTGTTCGTTATCCGACCGGAGATTGGTACAGAGTAGAATAGTGAAGAGATATATTTATGCATTCAATTATGTTATTGTTGTTGAGAGTGTTCACTAGTGAAAGTATGATCCCTAGGACTTGTTTCTAAGCATTTAAACACCGTTTACAATCAGTTCTGCTACATGTTTGCTTGCTGCCATTTTTATTTCAGATTGCTACTATCACTTACTATCATCCATATTACTTGTATTTTACTCTCTCTTCGCCGAACTAGTGCACCTATACAACTGACAATTGTATTAGGTGTGTTGGGAACACAAGAAACTTCTTGTATCGTAATTGTAGGGTTGCTTGAGAGGGACTTGGGTAATCCACTTAAGGGAAACTTGTTGCTGTTCTATAAACCCATGTACTTGGAGGGCCAACACTGTCTACAAGAATAGAAGCGTGCATAGACATCAGTAACCGGTGCGGCCCGTTAAGGGGTACTGTAAGATTCCTCAAGTAACGTATACACAAGCCCACGAAGATTTGGGCCGCAACAGAAGGAAATTCCACATCAACAAGATTAGGAAAGAGTAGTTACTGAGTTGGAGTCGAAGTCTAATACATGTATAACCCTTAAGACCCCTGCTACATATATAAAGCACGGGAGGGGGTCACAACAGGGACGGACAGCCCTAGATTCAGAGCTAGCCGAGATCTAATTTCCGGAGAGCACCCCGTGTAATCGACACTTTTCACATCATCGAAATAATATCGGCGGGCAGTAACCTGTTAAATCGAGTAGTCCACCAGCGCCCTCTTCCTTTATCAAACGGATTGTTGAGTTCGCCTCCTCGACAATGGGAGTAGCTAGGGATAGAAAAAATAACTGTCATACGAGATGCAAGAATACAAGCAAGTTCACAAAATGCAAAAAGGAAAGGCCGAACTTGTGCAATTCTCCGAGTAGGATAAAGATAAGCAAGTGAAAGAACCGAATAGACACAACTCCTCAAGAGAGGAGGTCGGTGGCTGTAGCCACCATGTTTGATTGTGTACCTTGGCACCATGAAGATATATCTTGGGTCCAAAAGTACTACTCACAATGGATCACAATAAGTCACAAAATCACTAGATATGCAATGAATATTTAATTTACGCATAATAAGAGGAGTGTTCACTCATGAGTTGAGTTATGCTACCCCTATGTCCATGCCTACATCCAAACCTAATAACATTAATAATGAAAGTACTTATACAAGGTATCAAGTGAAGTTAGACGAATCGATGACATTTAGTTCATTCCTCAAAGCTCAAAATCTTGCTTCATCAAGGGACTTTGTGAAGATATCCACAAGTTGATCCTTGGTTGACACATATGAGATATCAATATAACTATTCTCAACATGATCCCGAATAAAATGAAGACGAATCTCGATGTGCTTTGTCTTGGAGTGAAGAACGGGGTTGTAGGCGATCTAGATGGTACTCTTATTGTCACATAGAAGAGGCACTTTGTCAAAATTGACACCATAATCCTTCAAGGTTTGCCTCATCCAAAGCAATTGAGCATAACAACTGTCCGCGGAGATGTACTCAGCCTCAGTGGTGGAGAGAGCAATGTAATCTTTCTTCTTGGAAGACCAACACACCAAAGAGCGACCAAGGAATTGGCAACCCCCGAATGTTGACTTCCTATACATCTTCTCTCCCGCATAATCCACATCCGAATACCGAGGAGCTGAAAACTTGAACCCTTGGGATACCAAAGACCGAAGTTTGGGGTATGAACTAAATATCGAAAGATTTGTTTGACCGCTTCCAAATGACTTTGTCTCGGAGAGGCTTGAAACCTTGCACATTTACCAACATGATATCGGGTCTAGATGCACAAAGGAAAAGCAAAGAGCCAATCATGCAGTGGTATACCTTTTGATCTACCTCTTTACCGTTAGGGTCGGGTTTCAAGTCAAGGGTTGTGGACATGGGAGTCTTCATAGGCTTGGCATCATGCATGTTGAACCTCTTGAGAATGTCTTGGGTATACTTGGCTTGTTTGATGAAGGTTCCTTCATGATATTGGTTGACTTCAAAACCAAGGAAGTACTCAAATTCCCCCATCATGGACATCTCAAACCTATCGATCATTAGCTTTTAAAACCCTTCATTGAACAAAGTGTTAGTAGACCCAAAATGATGTTGTCCACATAGAGTTGGTATATGAACAAGTCACCTCCAATCCTCTCGGTAAAGAGTTTGGGATCGATTAAACCAACATTAAACCCACGATCTACTAGAAAATCTTTAAGGTGATCGTCTCGTGCACGTGGAGCTTGTTTAAGTCTATAGAGCGCCTTGTCAATTTTATAGACATGGTTGGGGTGGTTGTCATCATTGAAACCGGGATATTTCTTGACAAATACTAACTCACTAATGGGACCATTTAGGACAGCACTCTTAACATCCATTTGTTGTAACTTGAAATTATGATGAGATGCATAAGCAAGTAAGATGTTGATGGTGCAGATCTTGCACTCGTTGGGAGACCCCAAGTGAAAGGTATGATGAGCACAACAATAGTTTTCCCTCAAAAAGAAACCAAGCTTTAATCAACCAGTAGGAGGAAGGAGTAACTTCAGAAGGTTGATGCAGTTGAGATGGTAGGGCGCACTACCGATTCAGCAGCAACGTGGAACCTACACAACACAATCAAATCACTTTGCCCCAACAAAGCAGTGAGGTTGTCAATCTCACCGGTTTTGCTGAACACAAAGAGGTTAAACGTATGGTGTGGAAAAAAGTATGAGAATAGTATGAAAACAGTAGTAGAAGTGCGAAAACAGTAATTGGAGTGGTTGTATTATCAGTATGAGAAAATGGACCGGGGTCCACAGTTCACTAGTGGTGTCTCTCCATAGAAAATAAATAACATGTGTGGTGAACAAATTACAGCTGGGCAATTGATAGAAATGAAGGCTGCACCGTAGTGCATGTGCAAGACATAAAGATTACTATGTGATTCATGCGGGCATTACAACAAAATACAAAGTCCAACATCCAACTGCATCTATGACTAATAATCCACCCTTCGAATATCATCTGAACAAACGTTGGGTATTAAGTTGCAAGCAACAGATAATCGCAGTAAGCAAAGTGTGTAATGTAAACAATGTAACGAAGTAAACATCGTTGTTTTGTCCCTAATGGCAACAACACATCCTCCATCCGTCGCGTTTCTGTCACTCGAGCACAGATGCAAAGGAGTCATGAACGCACTATCGAGCATAAATACTCCCTCTTGGAGTCACT
Organism: Alopecurus myosuroides; assembly: GCA_028641055.1. Classification (NCBI taxonomy): domain Eukaryota; kingdom Viridiplantae; phylum Streptophyta; class Magnoliopsida; order Poales; family Poaceae; genus Alopecurus; species Alopecurus myosuroides. The sequence continues at coordinate 437,408,449 of CM054058.1, read as the reverse complement.
AGCATCTATTTGGCCAGAGCATCTACTAATAACGAAGAACATGCAAGATCATAAATAACATATGCATGAAAATAACATGATAGATTGATAATCAAAATACATAGCATTCATCATTCATCGGATCCCAGCAACATAACATGTAGCATTACATAAAGATGATCTTGGTCATGTAGGGCACCTCACGAGATCTAAACATGAGGAATAAAGTGGAGGAGACAACCAACTAGCTATTGCTATGGACCCGTAGTCCAGGGATGAACTACTCATGCATCACTTCGGAGGAGGGCATGGCGGTGTAGACCCCTCCGGTGATGGATTTCCCTCAGAGGAGGGTGCCGGGGAGAGCTACAGAACTCTCCCGATCTCGGGATGACGATGAAGGCGGCCTCAGGCGTTTCTCGGAAAAAAGTGGGATATATTTAGGGTTCACGTATCGGGCGGGGCGGGGGGGGGATAGGCGAAAGGGAGATGGCAGTGGATGCCCGAGGGGCCCACACCACCCCACGATGTGGCCAGAGGGGGGGCGCTCCACCCTATGGTGTGGCCCCCCCTCCAGGACTCTCTAGGACTCCGTGGAACCTTCGGGATTTCTAATGGAAAATACCCCGATTGAGAGGTGGCAGAATAAAATCAGGCACCTGCATAGTTTTTTGCGAGGTTGGGCGCAAAATATGTGCGGGGAGTATAAGAAGTTAAAGCAGAAGCCGGTCCTTCTTATCAACAAATTAAATGTAAAATCATAATATGTTCCTCTCTCACATGATGCGAGAAAATCTAAAATGGAGGCGTATTAATTTTTTGCAAAACTTAGACGGGATGAAGAGTACAAGTGGGCTCAACGTGATAAGGTTAGGTATATTTAAGAAGGGGGGAATAATACTAGTTATTTTCACCTCATGGACAATGGTAGGCATCGCAAGAATGAGATTTTTCAGTTAGAACAAGATGAAGGGACGATTGTGGGGCAATCGAATCTAAAAGTTTTCATCTCTGAGTATTATAAGAAACTATTTTTAGCGTCGACTCCTAATTCTTTCTTGCTGGACGAAACAAGGATAGAGGATTTGCCCCAGGTTTTGGCAGAGGAAAATAGCTTATTAACCATGCCTTTTTCTAAAGAGAAGTTTTTTGATGCTATTGACCAGATGGAACTGAAAAAAGCACCGGGACCGGGTGGGTTTCATGCGGAGTTCTATAAATTCTTTTGGGGTTTTATCAAGATGGATCTTATGGCATTGTTTGCACAGTTGCACACAGGGGAATTACAGTTGTTCAAGTTGAACTTTGGTGTGATTACCCTGTTACCCAAAAAAGAGGATGCGTCTAGAATTGAGAAGTATAGACCTATTTGTTTGCTTAACATGAGCTTCAAAATTTTCACGAAGGTGGGAACTAACGGAGTTACCGACATTTCTCAACGGGCGATTAGACCAACTCAATCATATTTTCTCCCAGGGAGAAATATTTTATAGGGGGTTGTGGTCTTGCATGAAAATATTCACGAGTTGAAGCAAAAGAAATTAAATGGGGTATTGCTCAAAAATAATTTTGAGAAAGCATATGATAAAGTTAATTGGTCCTTTCTGCAATAGACACTTCACATGAAGGGATTCACGCCACTGTGATGTGAATGGGTTGCGAGGTTTGTCCAAGGTGGAAGTATTGGGATCAAAGTTAATGATGATATCGGTCATTATTTTCAAACTCTAAAAGGATTGAGACATGGTGATCCGTTATCACCTATCCTCTTCAACCTCGTAGCTGATATGTTGGCGGTCCTTATTGCTAGGGCAAAGGGGGATGAACAAGTTGGGAGTCTAGTTCCTCACTTGGTGGAAGGTGGAGTCTCCATTCTTCAATATGCCGATGATACCATTCTCTTTCTGGAACATGATACGGATAAAGCAGTTAATATGAAACTGTTGTTATCATTGTTTGAGCAACTATCGGGGTTAAAAATTATTTTTTATAAGAGCGAGATCTTTTGTTTTTGGGGAAGATGTGAAACATCAACATGATTATCGTCTCATCTTTGGTTGTGAGGTTGGAAAACTCCCGTTTAAGTATCTATGTATCCCCGTTCATTATCATAAGTTGTTTAATAAAGAGTGGAAACCGATAGAGGATCGGTTTGAACAAAAGATGAGCTCTTGGATTGGGAAAATGCTCTCGTATGGATATCGTTTGATCCTAATCAATTCAGGCCTATCCAACTTACCTATGTTCCTTTTGTCCTTCTTTGAGGTACCTGTTGGGGTACGTAAAAGACTAGACTTCTTTATATCTAGATTTTTTTGGCAAAGCGATCAACAGAAAAAGAAATACCATCTAACAAAATGGAATATTGTATGCCGGCCTAAAGACCAAGGGGGCCTGGGTATTGAGGTGCTTGATGTTAAGAATAAGTGTTTACTGAGAAATGGCTCTTTAAAATGTTATCTGAGGGATGTGTGTGGCATGAGTTGCTACATAATAAGTACATTAAGGGGGTTCGTCTCTCCCAAGTTGAGTCTAAACCTTTTGATTCTCCCTTTTGGGAAGGAATTATGAAGATGAAAGGGGATTTCTTTTCTAACATCACTTGTACGGTAGGTAATAGTCTTTTGGTTCGGTTATGGGAGGATGTTTGGTTAGTAGCTCTGCTCTATCGAGTCAATACATGTGCTTATATAATGTGGTTGCACATAATAATGTTTTGGTGTAACAGGTGCTGGCGAGTGAACATCCTAATATTACCTTTAGGAGGGCGCTAATGGGTGATAAATGGGAGAGGTGGTTACACCTTGTCGAGAGACTGATGGATGTTTCGCTCACTGATGAACCTGATAGGTTTAATTGGAAATTAACACAGTCTAGGATGTTTTCAGTTAAATCCTACTATGAACATCAAATGAATGGAAACACACATTTTCTACACAAATACCTATGGAGGTTGAAAGTCCCTCTTAAGATTAAAATTTTCATGTGGTTCCTTTATCGGAAGGAATTACCGACTAAAGATAATCTGGTTAAAAGAAGGTGGACGGGGTGTACCAAATGTGTGTTTTGCAATGAAGAAGAAACGGTTGATCATCTTTTATCTCTTGTGAATTTGCTAGAAATATCTGGAGACTAGTTCATTTCACATTCAATATTACGCCACCTTATTATGTAGCAAACTTGTTCGGATCCTGTTTAAATGGAGTGGACAAAATTACAAAAGCTAGTATACTCATATGTGTATGTGCTTTTATTTGGGAAATTTGAAATTGCAGGAATGATGTTATTTTTAACAATATGAAAGCTGGGCACTTTCTACAGGTTGTTCAGCGAGCTACGCATTGGATTCAGTAGTGGTCTCTCCTACTTCCGGAAGTCCAACAAGGACGTTTAGATTCTCGATGTACTTGGCTCATGGCGGTGGTCCGGGCTATCTTCAACCAGGGTGGTTGGTTGCACACTAGGAGATTACATTATGTGTAATTTGTGTGCTGACTTGCTGTTTAGGTGGCTGATCTTTACAACAACTATTTGTTGCCGCTGAGATGTAACTTAAGTACTTATAAACGCTGGATTTTAGCGATTTAATATAATAAGTCGTGTGCATCATCTAGATGCAGAGAATTGTGAAGGCAGCCCACGAAGAAATTGGGGGGAGAGGACCGAGGAGTGTTGCGGCTAGTACCGGGTCCTTAACTCCAATCTGACTGAGCATAAGTTTTTATCTCCTGAAGTCAACCATTTGATTCAATTAGGCATTAGTACAAACTACCCGCTAAAAATAAGGGCATCATGAACCAACTTGATGAAAAGATAAATGTGTACTTCCTTCAAATCACATTAGTACAAGCAGCAATATAATATTTTGGCTGCATCATGCATGTACCTTTTACAGCTATACCGACAAGTTGCACTAAACTAACATATACCGTAAATCCGCAATAACTATGTTGTATATATGGAGAACATAATAAAAATATTGTATTTATATTTCATATCCTCTTGAGCTATTAAGGACTTAATATGGTGGCCAAAGTGCTATAATGTGTACTAATATTTCCACTGAGGCACCGACTAAGTGGTAATCTTTTCAAGCCATTACAACCGACCTTTAGTATGATCGTTGCATTGTTGAGTTACAAAATATTTTGGAATTACACTTGATGGGTCATGTCATACTCTATTGATGCAGGTTGCTTGCAGCGTCTATACTTTAACTATGAGAGCTCACTTTGACTTTAAAATTGTTGCAAATTCTTCTTGACATGTCCCAACCCTAAGGAAGGTGGAAGGCCTTCTCATAGTGATCTAAAGAACCGTATCAACTAATTGTAATTTTTGTGACCAATTTTAAAGACGTTTGTTGCACGTGCACATGTACTATTTATATTAAAATATGATGCACGTTGGTAGGTTAATAAATTTTGTAGTAGAAAATTATATATATTTTAAATAAAACTCTTCATAATATTATGTTTAATTTGGTCAACACATGCACCATTATAAAAGCACACAAATTTTTTAATAGTGGATACGTGCAAGTCAACTAGTCTTAAAGAAAGAGGTAAACCCGTGATTTGCAATTTCAATAACGGACATCAAGTTGTACCAAGGGACTCAACAAGAAGGTTATTCTCAATTTACAAATCATTTGAGATAGCCACCTTGCCTCGTGCCAATACCTTAAGCTCGGAATTAACACCAATAGTGATGCAATTGAGGAATGGCGATGGAGGTTCAAGATTATTCTGTGTCCTTACTTCCGGTCATATGTTGGGATGCACCACTATCCACCGTTTATCTATCCGACCCGGAAGTAGTTCCCTACAAGAGATCGATTTCTTGATTTAGTTACTCATCCTTCAATGGGTCCTCTTTTGTTAGTAACAACGGTCTTAGGAACCCAAATAGTCCAATGATAATCATCACCATAAGTAGTACCAACATATTTAGCAAAAACATGACCATCTCTAGATTTCATAAAACATAAGAGGGGTTATATTATCCGGCAAAGTCGTTGTGAGTGGTGCTCCCCCGAGAGGTCTCACCACCAACAATGGTGTTGGTCTCCTTCTCCTTGATTACCTCTCATTCCTTCACAAAGACAATATTTTGAGAAGGGGAGGTGACATTCTTCTTATTGTTGTTGTTCTTCTTGTTTGACTTATCCACAAAGACAAGCCCTTTGTTGGGGGAATAGGTGAGGGGAAGCCTCACTAGCCACCCACATAAACCGGAATCTACTTAAACCGGCTCAGAGCACCCGATCCGGTTTATGTCAAGAAGAACCGGCCTGAGGTGGTCACTCGACAGAAGAAGACCCGGGTTACCATGTGCGTAACCCGGAAAGGACAGAGGGACCGGCCCACGGCCCAAGCTAGAAGACTTAGGGCCCAAGCTAGAAGATGAGGGCGGATTGTTGCCCGGAAATTTTCGGGCCCGGATTATTCAAATATCCACCCCCGGATTATTCAAATATCCGGCCCTGGTCCTTAGCAGTTTTCAGCGCGGTGCTGCTGCCCGCACACAGAGATGGGGGCGGAATATTGGGCGGAAATTTCCGCCCCCGGAAGTTTCAAAATTCCGCCCCCCGGACTATTCAAATTTCCGGCCAGGATAGACAAGAATTTTCCAGTGCTAACACCAGAATATTCCGGACCTGGAACACTGCAACGGTCAGAAATTGGAGGAGCCTATAAATAGTTGTCTTCTTCCTCTAGATAGGTAGCTCGTCCATTCCTCTCTCTCCTCTATTGTTGAAGAGCTCAAAACGCCCCGATCTCCCTCCTCCTCCAACTAAACTCGATGCCCTTCAAGGATTTCATGGAGGAGGACTAGATCTACCTTTCTACCAAGCCAAAAATTGTGTTCCCACACCATACCTCTTGGGATCTTGTAATCTCTTGGTTGCCTTGTCATCCAAGGGAAACCCTAGTGCTTGTAGCTTCCACCTTGTAGCTAGAAGCTTCCGATTGTTGAGAGCCTCCATCTCACTTGTGGAGTAGCCTCAACCACTTGTAAAGGTTTGGTCAACGCCTTCAAGTCGACCTCATAGTGGAAACGAGAATCTCCCTCACCGGAGAAGCTCAAGGAGAATAAGGTGTGCACATCCGTGCTATTGAGGAGCGCCTAGGTGGCTCCCCACCTCTCCAACGTAGACGTACTTCTTTCAAGAAGGAACTACGGGAAACATATCCTTGTCTCTGTGTTTTCACTTGTGGTTATCTTGTGCCTTGCATTTACTTCCGTTGCTACTCGTTACTTGTCACATAGGGTGTCCACTTAGTTGCACATCTAGATAACCAAGCTATTAACTTCCCAAAGTTCCCACTAAATTTGAAAAAGAATTAAAATCTGTAGGTCACCTATTCACCCCCCTCCCCCTCTAGTTGACCTTTGTATACTTTCAGGTCCGGCTCCATGGAGCAACCTGGGTGCAAAATAAATTATTCTACACCCATTAGGTGTCTAATAGAGTTCCCTAGACACCCTATTTAGCACCTTGGGTGTAGAAAACTTATTTTGACCCACAATTTTTTTTACGTTCCTAAGTCAAAAATTTATGTTACGTATGTAATTTTTTATGTTCATGTTTGATCCGTAAGATAATACTCGGTGTAAAAACTGAAAAATATGAGTCATAGCAACATAAAAGTAATAAAAGCAGTGTAAAAATATGTTTTTTTTTCATTTTCTGTAGCGTCACGTAAATAAAAGGTTTATGTCATCTATATATTTTCTTACGTTCTACTTGACATACCTAATACGACAAAATTTACAACGCGTAAAAATCATCTACGGTTCAAAAGATATAGGGTAGGTGTAGAATAACTATTCTGCACTCTCGGTATCAAATAGCGCTACCTACACCCTATTAAGCGCCCTGGGTGTAGAAAACTTATTTTGCACCCACAATTTTTTTTATCTTCCCAAGTCAAAAGTTTATGTTACGTATGCAATCATTTACGTTTGTTTGATACATAAGAGAATACTCGGCATAAAAATGGAAAATTATGATCCATAGCAACATAAAGTCATAAAAACAACATTAAAAAGTCTATTTTTTCATATTTTTTTGTAGCATCACGTAAATAAAAGGTTTATGTCATGTATATAATTTCTTACGTTCTACTCGACATAAGGAATACGGAAAAATTTACGTGACGTTAAAATCATGTACGGTTCAAAACATACAGGGTGGATGTAGAATAACTATTCTGCACTCTGGGTGCCAAGTAGCGCGACTCTATAGAGAGAGAGAGAGAGAGAGAGAGAGAGAGAAAAATGGTTATGTACACATGGGTGTACGTATTCCACACGTTTAATGTACCACATAATTGTATTGAATATACCACTTTAGAATTTTTAATATACTTCATTACTAAATACTAGATACCTCAGAGTGATTTTTACGAAATTTTCACTCGATTCTATATATATATATATACCGGAAATGGTAAGCATGACAACAAACATTTTTGCTCTCACGTTGCAACACACAACATCAACTATACATATCTAGACTAATGTATAGTTGATGTCGTCAGTTAATTTTTCGGAAGTGTAGAGACCTCATTAGTACTAGGTACGTGAGCATTTGTACTAACATGTTTCATGTGATAAGATCTATTTTTTTACCTCCATATAACTATTTTGTTAGTTCTACCTATTTGTACCGATATGTTCCATCCCTGAAGATAGACGAGGAGTAGGAAGGCGCCAAATGGCGAGGGAGCGGGGATGTGGAAAAAAGGGAAGCATGGGAAGGGGCATGTATGACATGGACCCGGGGCTTCGTATAAGTTTATCCTAACTCCACGACGTCGTAGTAGGGAAAGGAGGACGGCACCAGCGTAGGGGAAGCAGAATAACAACAACACAAAATATAACGATGATCATATGAATCCAACACGTCGATGCTAATGGGGGCTTGCTTGTGCTCAACCCACACCTCTGTGGCATAACCCGTAGCAACACGCTGCCATGTTTTCTATACAAAATAATGTAGATTATTCTTTGATGTTCTTATATATATGTTGGAAATATCTGTTGGGAGTATCGCAAAAAGGAGTTTAATATGCTCATGGATTAAAATGCGCTCCATGCGGTTGCGACGTGGCACTAAAAAAAACTGGTATCCACTTAACCTATTATTTTTATATTTTTGGAAATTTATCCATTGCAACTCAAGGTATTGTGCTAGTACATGTCTATAACGTGTTTAACGGAAAAGGGGATCACGGGGATTGCGTTTCACGGAAAAGGGGATCACGAGGATGTTTCACGGAAAAGGCGATCACGAGGATTGCTACGCTGGCAGGATACCCAAAAGCAACGTTGTACTACCTCCATTCCCTTTGACCGAGACTTTAACAAAGATTTACTCATTTAATATGAAACTTTTGTGATAAAACTCAGTCATAAGATAAGAAAGTAGTTTTGAGTAGGAATAATATATGTCGCATAAATTACATATTGATGGATTAATTGTTGGTCAAAGGGTCGGTCAAAGGAAATAAAATGTGCCTTATATTATGGAATAGAGGTAGTGCAAACTGAAACGGTTCGGATTTGTAGCATCATGGTCGGTTCTTTTTGTTGTTATTAAATCTCCGTTGAGAACTTGAAATGCAGTCTGCTGAAAGCATGAGATTGTGTCATGTGTGCACCACCGAGTTCGGTAATCGAGATTACCCAACATAATTGTGTCCCCACTATGCACTTAGAAATAGAAATCTTAAAAGAGGTCCTATTGCAAGAAACTGAGGGCTTCTTTGATTCATAGGATAGTAATTGCAAAGGAATATGATAGGGATAGGAATAGGAAAGGATGACAGGTACTCCCTCCGTCCTGGTGTATAGGGCACATATAACAATTCTCTAGTCCCTATGTATTCATTCATTGGGCTTTAAACATTACATGCATTGGTGGAGAGGGGTGGAGAGAGCCAACCACCCACTAATTAGAAGATATTTAATGCAAAATGTGCCTAAGAGATGGGACAACATGATTTTGATATTGTGCCCTATACACCAGGACGGAGGGAGTACAACGTAAAAATAATGCGGATCTTATTTTCCTTTCAGAAACACACTTGGACAGCTATCCAGCAGAAATATTTCGGAAGAGGATAAAGATGGACCAAAAATTGGTGTGCCCAGGAGACGATAGGAAAGGTGGATTGTTGATCCTTTGGAAAGATGAGCTTCAGGTAGAACCTCTCGAGTTAAATGCAAATTTTATCGATGTTAAGATTACAGCCAACAACAGTACTTGGAGACTCACCGGGATGTATGGTGAATTTCGGTGGGAGAGCAAATACAAAACTTGGGACCGCATTAGGCAATTACAGTGCACTCACAATTTACCTTGGATGATTCTAGGAGACCTAAATGAGATCCTATATCTGCATGAGAAAGAGGGGGTAACCCTCGCCCTCGCCGTTATATGGAAGAATTTCATAATGTACTTGATGAGTGTAACCTTCAAGATTTGGGATTTATTGGTGACCAATTCACTTGGAGAAGAGGGAGGATCAGAGAGAGGCTTGACAGAGGTCTGATTAATGAAGAGTGGAAACAATTATATCCAAATGCGGCTTTGGAGAACCTGCACTTCGTTCGATCAGACCACCGTTGTGACGCCCCGAGATCGGGCACTATGCAGATTTCAGCATTCCCGCTAAATCCGCATAATAACCGATTCCAGGTTGCCACTTGTGATAACATTACAATAGTTCACGAATATTCCACAATTACAACAGAAACAGATAGATACAAGATGACTCAAACAAGCCAGGGATACAACTGATACATTACAAAGATCCAAATAACAGCGGAAGAAACGACATATCGTCCGTCTACGGACAAGATCCAAATTGGACTAAGAGTCCTGAAGATAACCGAGAGCGTCCAATCCCTGCCCAGGCCAAGCCGGAGGGATTCCCAAGCTAACGTCGTCAGACTTCAAACCTGTTGACTGCAAGTTGGAATTTGCAGCCACGAAGAGATTCGTGGGTCAGTACGGTTAAGTACTGGCAAGGGGGATAAAACCCATACTCACAAGTTACCGGTGTAGCCAGTCATCACAGATACAAATACTTTAGGATCAACGGAAAGGAAGGGGGTTATTGCAAATAAGCGACAGCAGGCTGCACTAACCAACTACAGAGAGATACTACAACTTCCGGCTAACAGAAAGAAGATAAGAGCGAGTAATAGTAACCAACTGAAAGATAACTTCAAACAAACCCATCCTGGATCTCGCCCCTTATCCGAAGAAGCAATCCGAGGATAACTCACACAGTTGAGTTAATGATGGTTCAGATTATTGTGTCAATAAGCCTATTACTAGTCAAGTTGTTAATCATTGGGTGAAAGGTTGTTATTCATTAGGTTTAAGTTGTCCTGAGTACTTGTTAGCCAGTACTTTCACCAAGTAATCCATAACCGCGGAAAACACGGCTTCTCGAGAAGATTATCCCTACAGGGTTGCACCAATTTGGCCGTACACGTAAGAATAACCCGCCAGATGGGGAGCTAACCCACCAAGCGAGGTACTCTACACAACTCAACTCTTCTTCGCATCAAGCCCAAAGCACCACGTGCTGTGCGTGCGCGGCTAATCGAGCCCCACGAAGAAAAGGGGACCCTCATAGCACTGGAAGACCACGCCGCCCTAAATGCCGACTACAAAAGTTCCACCCTGGCGCCAAGGGTTCGTACCTACATATGCGTGCAGCAAATGGAAAGCCCGAACTAAATGTGGCGATTTGGACGAGATGCGAATCGAGTCAAGTTGAGGGGGGCGCCCATACTCGCTTCCCACATGCGGGTAGTGCGCTCATCATGGATCAGTAGACAAGACCCTTTTCCTAATTAGGGGGTCGACACTAGCAGGCCTCAAAACCACAAAGGGCCTCCTGCCGGTGCCTTATCGTCAAATTTATTATTAAACAATAACAGTAGCATGATTGATGGATTGGTTAAACATTGAGCCCCCAGAACATAATAGAGTGGTAACAGAAAGTAACGGGTAACAGACTCGAGCAAAACAACCTAAGCATGCTAGTAAGACACGGGCAACAAGCAATGGTTATAGGTATGGAGGTGAGGCAATATCAGGGTTCAGGGTATCATGTGATGGATTCGTAACAGAAACAACTACTACTAAGGATAGAAGGAAAGAATCAACGGAAAGCATCGGTAACAAGTGATGAAAGGAAGCCATATGGCAGCAAGTGAGTATACTTGCCTGAGATCCCGCAAGGTAGCAGAACTTGTCGTTGCTCACATCATCTCAACGTCCTATCCGGGAAGAAGCAATGAACCTCGAACAAACACCGGATGCAACAATTACTACTACGGCAAAAGATCCAGCATGATCTAGATATGGATGCATGACAATTTTAAAGATGCATCAAGGTAAACTAGTTGACAAGATAAACAGATTTAAATGGACCCATATGCAATGTGAGTTGCATATGGATGCACATGTTAAGGTTGAAGCAATGATCTACACTTAGTTAACATGTGTAAGTGGTTTATCATGATGCATGCAAAAGGGAAACAGCAAAATAACAACATTAGAATCAATTTAAGATAGGATGTAGCAATTTAGAATTTTATTATTAATTTAGGGAATTTTTGGGTAACTTAAAGGTGACACACAAGTATTTGTTGTTTTCAACCATTTAAATTGTTCAAAACAAATAACAAAGTTTATATTTGAAAAGAACATACAATTTTAGTTGGATTACATGTTTCAAATATTGAAATTGGAATTTGGATTATTTAATTATGAATTAAACAAGTTTTAAATGAATTTTAAAACAAGTTTGAATTTGATTGAATTTTTATTTGTTCAAAACATAATTTCAAACTCATATTTGAAAATTTCACACTTTGATGGTTTGAAAACATATTTTGCATGTTCAAAAATATTTTATTTTGAGCAAGTTATGATTTTATTAAATTTAAATGAATTAAACAAGTATTGAATTATTTAGGCAATTTAAATTATTCAAACCAGAAAACAAAAATTGTATTTGAATAGGTTATTTAAAATAGCATTGAAAACATATTTTATTTGCATTTATTGGATTAATAAAGAATTAGTTATTGAATTTAGAAATTAGCATTTGAATTATTTAAGTTTGAATTTTAAATACATTTGAAGTTTCCAAAACAGTACACAAATTGAATATTTGGATAGATTAGGAAATTTGAAACAGAAAACATATAAACTTTTTATTTATTGGATTTACAGAATAAAAGATATTAAGGTTTGAAGTTTTATATTCAAATCTGTTATTTAAATTGGTTTTGGAATTACAGAAAATGCGCAGGAACTTTTCTCACAGCACTGCTAGCCAGCCCCAGCCACTGCAGTGTGGGCCTGGGGGGCCAGCGTGGCGCTGCGCGCCCGCGTGGCAGTGACAGTCACCGACTGGTGGGCCTGCGCGCGGAAGAGAAAATAACCAAAAAAGGTTTGCGCGCTGCGGGGTTCGAACCGCGCACCTCGCGCGAGATTCAGAGTGCGTCTACCACTGCGCTGTGCTCGTTCAGTTGACAGGGATACACGCGCAGCCAGGTTAACGTTCAGTCGCAACGTTAACTGAACTTTTGTCTGACGAACGAAAGCTTGCTCGTCTGACGGGAGCGAGGGCTCGCCGGCGTGGAACTGCGACGGTGGCCGTGCGCGAGTGTGTGCTGGATGCAGAGGATGTGCACGGACGCGAGAGGAGGGAGAGAGTGAAGGGAACGGTGGCTCACCACCGTTGGTAGAAGGAGGCAGAGGCGCGTCGACGGGCTGCTGACGGAGGATGACGACGGCGGCCGCGGAGAAGACGTGGACGGCGGCGCGGGTGTGGTTGATCTCCCGCCGAGCTCCCGTGTCCAAAACGTAGAGGGAGCAGAGTGCGTTCGGTTTCAGGGGCTAGGTGGGGGAGTGGAGAGTCATGGCGTCGTCGCGGTGGCCGGATTCAGAGGGGGTTCTCCGGCGTGGTAGCTAGCAGAGAGGGAGATGCGACAGAGAGGAGGGAAGATGGCGGCGCGGCGCGGGGAGCGAGGACCTAGGGACTAGGGTTGGCGCCAGGGGTGGTCTAGGGTAGATATAGGGGGTCGCGGTGCTCTCCTGGCCGTCGAGGATGGCCGTACGGCGACGTGGCGGCGCGGATGCGCGCCGTACGCCAGGAAGACGACGAAAATAGACGACGAACCGGTACGCTCCTCGCTAGAGTGGGCTGGGCTGGCGCGCGCGGTAGATAGGTTGGGCTGGGTTCGTTAGGTGCTGCGCGCGCGTAGGTTTTGCTTTTTTTTTTTTGCTCTCTGTTTTTTTTTGCTGAAAGAGAAATTGGAAGAAAAAACATAGTTTTTTAGTTAGGGAAAAATTTGGAAAAATTCAGATAAATTCCTTAGGCCAAATGCAACCATTTGGCAACTTTCATTTTCAAAAATTTAAACATTTGATTGCTTTTTGAAATTTGAACCAAATTTGAGTGAAACGGTTAATATTAATAAACATTATTAAAACCAATATTGAACATAGGGTAACCCCTAGGTAAAATAGGCAAATTGAGTTGATTTGTTTTGGGTAACACCCTGATTTCAAAATGGTTCTGTTTTGGGTGCTTGATGTGGAATTTAAATGTGCTTGTGGAAATTAAATGATTGATTTAAAACCAACAATTTAATGAGTGATTTGATTTAAATTTTTGAGTTAGCCATTAGGGTTTTAACAAGAGAGGGAAATTTATTAACAGTCAATCTGATTAAAACAATTTTCAAACTATTGAAGAACAGATGAGTGGTTTAGTTTGCAAGTTTGAAATTGGAAATTTTGAGCAAGGGTGAAAGTTTAAATTGTTTTGAATTTTGATTTGTTTTGAAAAACAGAATGCAATGCTCATGGGATGCAGATGATGCAAGCAAAAAGAAAACAAACGCTCTCTAATAGGGTAACACCCCAGGTGTTACAGACGACACCACTAACAAGGGATTGCGCCCTCGCAATCCACCTGCTAACCCGGGAGGGGAAAGAAGATCGACTATCGATTCTTTGTGCTTCCGGTTGATCTCCTCGACACCACTAACAAGGGATTCTTGCTCGGGCTGACGACGATGTTCTTCCACCACGAATCTTCCGATGATCGAACCTATTAGGTTAAGGGCTCAGAAAACGTCCACCCACGTAGGATCCTAACATTTTGAAAGATAGCCAAGGGGGGAGACTCCAAAACAAACAAGATGGGAGGGGAAATAGAATGGGGATAAGGAGAAAACAAGAATCCTATTGAGATGTTTTTTTTCTAAAATAGTTTAGCAGAAATAGTTTTTGACACTCTAGAAACAACGACCGTTAGCGAGGTTATCCTACAGGCTTTGCGGACCCGTTGCTTCGATAACCATTCGTATCGAAACAATATCGGGAATCGGAACCAAGGCTCTGATACCATTTGTGACGCCCCGAGATCGGGCACTATGCAGATTTCAGCATTCCCGCTAAATCCGCATAATAACCGATTCCAGGTTGCCACTTGTGATAACATTACAATAGTTCACGAATATTCCACAATTACAACAGAAACAGATAGATACAAGATGACTCAAACGAGCCAGGGATACAACTGATACATTACAAAGATCCAAATAACAGCGGAAGAAACGACATATCGTCCGTCTACGGACAAGATCCAAATTGGACTAAGAGTCCTGAAGATAACCGAGAGCGTCCAATCCCTGCCCAGGCCAAGCCGGAGGGATTCCCAAGCTAACGTCGTCAGACTTCAAACCTGTTGACTGCAAGTTGGAATTTGCAGCCACGAAGAGATTCGTGGGTCAGTACGGTTAAGTACTGGCAAGGGGGATAAAACCCATACTCACAAGTTACCGGGGTAGCCAGTCATCACAAGATACAAATACTTTAGGATCAACGGAAAGGAAGGGGGTTATTGCAAATAAGCGACAGCAGGCTGCACTAACCAACTACAGAGAGATACTACAACTTCCGGCTAACAGAAAAAAGATAAGAGCGAGTAATAGTAACCAACTGAAAGATAACTTCAAACAAACCCATCCTGGATCTCGCCCCTTATCCGAAGAAGCAATCCGAGGATAACTCACACAGTTGAGTTAATGATGGTTCAGATTATTGTGTCAATAAGCCTATTACTAGTCAAGTTGTTAATCATTGGGTGAAAGGTTGTTATTCATTAGGTTTAAGTTGTCATGAGTACTTGTTAGCCAGTACTTTCACCAAGTAATCCATAACCGCGGAAAACACGGCTTCTCGAGAAGATTATCCCTGCAGGGTTGCACCAATTTGGCCGTACACGTAAGAATAACCCGCCAGATGGGGAGCTAACCCACCAAGCGAGGTACTCTACACAACTCAACTCTTCTTCGCATCAAGCCCAAAGCACCACGTGCTGTGCGTGCGCGGCTAATCGAGCCCCACGAAGAAAAGGGGACCCTCATAGCACTGGAAGACCACGCCGCCCTAAATGCCGACTACAAAAGTTCCACCCTGGCGCCAAGGGTTCGTACCTGCATATGCGTGCAGCAAATGGAAAGCCCGAACTAAATGTGGCGATTTGGACGAGATGCGAATCGAGTCAAGTTGAGGGGGGCGCCCATACTCGCTTCCCACATGCGGGTAGTGCGCTCATCATGGATCAGTAGACAAGACCCTTTTCCTAATTAGGGGGTCGACACTAGCAGGCCTCAAAACCACAAAGGGCCTCCTGCCGGTGCCTTATCGTCAAATTTATTATTAAACAATAACAGTAGCATGATTGATGGATTGATTAAACATTGAGCCCCCAGAACATAATAGAGTAGTAACAGAAAGTAACGGGTAACAGACTCGAGCAAAACAACCTAAGCATGCTAGTAAGACACGGGCAACAAGCAATGGTTATAGGTATGGAGGTGAGGCAATATCAGGGTTCAGGGTATCATGTGATGGGTTCGTAACAGAAACAACTACTACTAAGGATAGCAGGAAAGAATCAACGGAAAGCATCGGTAACAAGTGATGAAAGGCAGCCATATGGCAGCAAGTGAGTATACTTGCCTGAGATCCCGCAAGGTAGCAGAACTTGTCGTTGCTCACATCATCTCAACGTCCTATCCGGGAAGAAGCAATGAACCTCGAACAAACACCGGATGCAACAATTACTACTACGGCAAAAGATCCAGCATGATCTAGATATGGATGCATGACAATTTTAAAGATGCATCAAGGTAAACTAGTTGACAAGATAAACAGATTTAAATGGACCCATATGCAATGTGAGTTGCATATGGATGCACATGTTAAGGTTGAAGCAATGATCTACACTTAGTTAACATGTGTAAGTGGTTTATCATGATGCATGCAAAAGGGAAACAGCAAAATAACAACATTAGAATCAATTTAAGATAGGGTGTAGCAATTTAGAATTTTATTATTAATTTAGGGAATTTTTGGGTGCCTTAAAGGTGACACACAAGTATTTGTTGTTTTCAACCATTTAAATTGTTCAAAACAAATAACAAAATTTATATTTGAAAAGAACATCAAATTTTAGTTGGATTACATGTTTCAAATATTGAAATTGGAATTTGGATTATTTAATTATGAATTAAACAATATTAAACAAGTTTTAAATGAATTTTAAAACAAGTTTGAATTTAATTGAATTTTTATTTGTTCAAAACATAATTTCAAACTCATATTTGAAAAGTTCACACTTTGATGGTTTGAAAACATATTTTGCATGTTCAAAAATATTTTATTTTGAGCAAGTTATGATTTTATTAAATTTAAATGAATTAAACAAGTATTGAATTATTTAGGCAATTTAAATTATTCAAACCAGAAAACAAAAATTGTATTTGAATAGGTTATTTAAAATAGCATTGAAAACATATTTTATTTGCATTTATTGGATTAATAAAGAATTAGTTATTGAATTTAGAAATTAGCATTTGAATTATTTAAGTTTGAATTTTAAATACATTTGAATTTTCCAAAACAGTACACAAATTGAATATTTGGATAGATTAGGAAATTTGAAACAGAAAACATATAAACTTTTTATTTATTGGATTTACAGAATAAAAGATATTAAGGTTTGAAGTTTTATATTCAAATCTGTTATTTAAATTGGTTTTGGAATTACAGAAAATGCGCAGGAACTTTTCTCACAGCACTGCTAGCCAGCCCCAGCCACTGCAGTGTGGGCCTGGGGGGCCAGCGTGGCGCTGCGCGCCCGCGTGGCAGTGACAGTCACCGACTGGTGGGCCTGCGCGCGGAAGAGAAAATAACCAAAAAAGGTTTGCGCGCTGCGGGGTTCGAACCGCGCACCTCGCGCGAGATTCAGAGTGCGTCTACCACTGCGCTGTGCTCGTTCAGTTGACAGGGATACACGCGCAGCCAGGTTAACGTTCAGTCGCAACGTTAACTGAACTTTTGTCTGACGAACGAAAGCTTGCTCGTCTGACGGGAGCGAGGGCTCGCCGGCGTGGAACTGCGACGGTGGCCGTGCGCGAGTGTGTGCTGGATGCAGAGGATGTGCACGGACGCGAGAGGAGGGAGAGAGTGAAGGGAACGGTGGCTCACCACCGTTGGTAGAAGGAGGCAGAGGCGCGTCGACGAGCTGCTGACGGAGGATGACGACGGCGGCCGCGGAGAAGACGTGGACGGCGGCGCGGGTGTGGTTGATCTCCCGCCGAGCTCCCGTGTCCAAAACATAGAGGGAGCAGAGTGCGTTCGGTTTCAGGGGCTAGGTGGGGGAGTGGAGAGTCATGGCGTCGTCGCGGTGGCCGGATTCAGAGGGGGTTCTCCGGCGTGGTAGCTAGCAGAGAGGGAGATGCGACAGAGAGGAGGGAAGATGGCGGCGCGGCGCGGGGAGCGAGGACCTAGGGACTAGGGTTGGCGCCAGGGGTGGTCTAGGGTAGATATAGGGGGTCGCGGTGCTCTCCTGGCCGTCGAGGATGGCCGTACGGCGACGTGGCGGCGCGGATGCGCGCCGTACGCCAGGAAGACGACGAAAATAGACGACGAACCGGTACGCTCCTCGCTAGAGTGGGCTGGGCTGGCGCGCGCGGTAGATAGGTTGGGCTGGGTTCGTTAGGTGCTGCGCGCGCGTAGGTTTTGCTTTTTTTTTTTTTGCTCTCTGTTTTTTTTTTGCTGAAAGAGAAATTGGAAGAAAAACATAGTTTTTTAGTTAGGGAAAAATTTGGAAAAAATCAGATAAATTCCTTAGGCCAAATGCAACCATTTGGCAACTTTCATTTTCAAAAATTTAAACATTTGATTGCTTTTTGAAATTTGAACCAAATTTGAGTGAAACGGTTAATATTAATAAACATTATTAAAACCAATATTGAACATAGGGTAACCCCTAGGTAAAATAGGCAAATTGAGTTGATTTGTTTTGGGTAACACCCTGATTTCAAAATGGTTCTGTTTTGGGTGCTTGATGTGGAATTTAAATGTGCTTGTGGAAATTAAATGATTGATTTAAAACCAACAATTTAATGAGTGATTTGATTTAAATTTTTGAGTTAGCCATTAGGGTTTTAACAAGAGAGGGAAATTTATTAACAGTCAATCTGATTAAAACAATTTTCAAACTATTGAAGAACAGATGAGTGGTTTAGTTTGCAAGTTTGAAATTGGAAATTTTAAGCAAGGGTGAAAGTTTAAATTGTTTTGAATTTTGATTTGTTTTGAAAAACAGAATGCAATGCTCATGGGATGCAGATGATGCAAGCAAAAAGAAAACAAACACTCTCTAATAGGGTAACACCCCAGGTGTTACAACCGTCCATTATTAGTGAACACGGAATATTATACGCCACAACCGTCTACTGATCGGATGGCTACGTTGAGATTTGAAGCAAGATGGTTTCGCGAGAGCTCCTTTTCGGATATTGTGAAGGACTCCTGGAATCGGGTAAGTAATGACCCTAATTTAAATAATATTCATGATAAGCTAGCTCGAATGCATTGCGCTTTCCATGATTGGGACCAGCGAGTTCTCAAGAAACCAAAAACAAGAATTAGAAAGGCTCAACGGGATTTACAAGAAGCAATGTCGGGGCCCATGAATGATGAGAATGACGCAAAGAGGAAAGAATTATCGGAGCTTATTGAATTTATCCTTGAGCTTGAGGAAATCCAATGGATGCAGCGGTCTCGATCCAACTGGTTAAAAAACGGGGACAGTAATACGACGTTCTTCCACGCCTATGCTTCAGCGAGAAGAAAGAAGAATTTTGTTAAAAGATTGAATGATAATGGGACAATTCCGGAAGGTACGAATGAGCTGAACAATCACATTCAAAATTATTTTGCTAACCTTTTTTTCTTCCGAGGTTTCCCAAACAGATCCAAACGTACTGAATAAGGTACAATCAAAAGTAACAGGGCCAATGAATGACATGCTTCAGGCTCCGTTTGTTGCTGAAGATGTTAGAAAAGCTCTATTCAGTATTGGTGATCTAAAAGCACCGGGGCCAGATGGTTTACATGCTGTTTTCTTTAAAAAATATTGGGATATATTGGGCCATGATATCACTCAAGAGATTCTCAATGCAATTAACTCCAAACAGATTCCAGAAGAGTGGAACAACACAACTATTGTTATGATCCCAAAGGTTGAGTCCCCTGAAGTGGTAACACAATTTCGACCCATCAGTTTGTGTAACGCTCTTTATAAGATCATATCAAAGATGCTAGCAGCCCGTTTGAAGAGTATCCTTCCGGAGATTATTTCTGACACACAAAGTGCATTTGTCCCGGGGAGATTGATAACGGATAATATTCTCATTGCTTATGAAAGTATACATAAAATCAAAAACAAAAGGAATGGTTTATCTGGTCTTTGTGCGGTAAAGTTGGATATGCATAAGGCATACGATCGTGTCGAATGGGTTTTTCTGAGAAACATGATGATCAAATTGGGCTTTGGTTCGAATTGGATTGATATGATCATGGCTTGTGTGAGCTCGATTAAATACAAAGTGAGATTTAATTCTCAAGAAACTGAAGAATTCACCCCATCTAGAGGTATCAGGCAAGGGGACCCTCTCTCTCCTTACCTCTTTTTATTATGTGCTGAAGGTTTATCTAGAATGTTGCAATATGAAGAAGAAGCTGGTGGCATTGAGGGAATTAGAGTGTGCAGGAATGCACCATCAGTCTCACACCTTTTATTTGCTGATGATTCTCTGATTCTCATGAAAGCAGATGTTCTAAATGCAGCTTCCTTACAGCAAGTGTTGGATTATTATTGTGAAAATTCAGGTCATTGGTGAGTTTAAATAAGGCCAGTATATTCTTCAGTCCTAACACTTCTGTTGTTTCTAGAGCTGAGATTTGTCAGGAATTACATATTGATACTGAGGCATTATCTGATAAATACTTGGGATTACCTGTTATGATTGGAGTGGACCGTACTGATTGTTTTAAACATCTTATTGAGAGAGTAAAAATGAGATTAAAAGGTTGGATGGAGAAGCAATTATCTGTGGGAGGTAAAGAAATTTTAATCAAGGCTGTGGCTCAAGCTATTCCTGTGTTTGCGATGTCAATATTCAAGTTAACAAAGGGCATCTGTAAGAGTATCACTGATCTTATTGCTCAATTTTGGTGGGGTGATACTGAGGATGACAAAAAGATGCATTGGTTCTCATGGCGGAGAATGTGTTTCCCCAAATGTGATGGAGGTATGGGATTTAGGGATCTTTCATTTGTTTAATTTATCTTTATTAGCTAAACAATGATGGAGGCTAATCACAAATCCAGAATCCCTTTGTGCTCGTGTTCTTAAGGCTAAATATTTTCCTAATGGGAGTATCTTACATGCTGGACCTAAGAGTGGATCATCTTTAACTTGGCAAAGTATTCTTGCGGGTATTGCAACTTTCAAAAGGGGTTATATTTGGAGGATTGGGACAGGTGAAAATGTGAATATTTGGTCTGATCCTTGGGTTCCCTCAAGTCCTGACAGAAAGATAATTTCTCCCAGAAGGCAGTCTATCCTTACTCTGGTTTATGAGCTTATTGATCCGGTAACAGGAAATTGGGATGAAAATCTTATTAGAGGGAACTTCAACCCTATTGATTTGGAGAGAATATTGAGAATTCCTCTAAATTATCAAGCTTTTGATGATTTCATTGCATGGCACCCGAATAGAAATGGGTTTTTCTATGTGAGATCGGCTTACCATATGGAATGGAGCCATTCCTTCGGTTCTAATGGAAGCTCAAGACAGGGGCCTTCTTCGAGACCAGAGGTATGGAAACAATTGTGGAAACTCAAAGTTCCTCCAAAAATCTTAATTTTCGGATGGAGGTTGCTTCATGGTATTGTCCCTGTTAAAGGTATTCTTTCAAATAGACACATTGGTTTAATTGGTGAATGTCCAATATGTCATCAATCGGCTGAAGATATTAAACATCTCCTTTTTGATTGCTTTCCGGCGGTTGAGTTATGGAATAATATGGGACTCATGGATTTTATTCAAGGACATATTCATGAGGAAAGGTCAGGCTCGGTAATTCTAGAAAATATCCTTATTTCGGATAATATACAATGCCCTATTATGAATGATATTGGAGCTAAAGAAGTAATTCTTATTGGAGGTTGGTACTTATGGTGGATAAGGAGACATGTAACACATGATGAGTCGGTTCCCCTGCATGGAAATGGCCTATCTATGTTCTATCCATTGGTAGAAATTACCAAAAATCAACTTCTCGAACCACAGTTACTAATTTGATAAAGTGGTCTAAGCCTAAACCTGAGTTCGTTAAGGTCAATGAGGATGCTTCTTTTTAGGGATGGCAATGGGGCGGGTTGATCTGATCCAAATCCATGCCCATATCCATGAGATTGTTTGTTGCCCACCCATGAAAGTATCCATGGGTCACATATTCTACCCATGCCCATACCCGTTGGATATTCAACTATCCATGGATATCCAAATCCATGAATAAATCAAAAAACGGCCCACGACAATGTGAACATGGCAACATCAACGATCAAAATATAAGGTCACATAACACAAAACACAATCCATAATAATGTGTTAGTCCTTAATAAGTATAAAACTAGATGAATGGGCCTTGTATGTTGGTTTTTAAAATAATTAGACTGAGGATTTAAGCCATAATATAATACATGTGTCACATAGATGTGGGCCATACTTTTCACATGGATATCCAACGGGTATCCATGGAGCTAGTTTTGAATCCATGCCTAACCCGTAAGTTCGTGGATATCCACCCACGAAAATCCATGGGTAGAATATGCCCTCCAAACCCTTACCCAACGGGTTGTATATCCATGGATATCTAGATCCATGGATAATATTGCCATCCCTACTTCTTTTCATCAAGGTGTTGGTGCAGGAGCTACTGCTGCGATTATGAGGGACTCTCGAGGTAACTTCATTGCAGCTAATTGTTCCTATGTTTCTCGGGGGGGGGGCTGATGTTATTACTCTAGAAGCACTTGCAATGAAGGAAGGCCTTGTATTAGCAAACGAGCTCGGTTTTCACAAAGTTGAAGCAGAATCTGATTCTCAAGAGGTAATAAATTTTTGCACTGGGCAGTCTCAATGGTGGGACTCGGCAGCGGCAATTTTCGTGGAGTGTGTGGATTTATCTACTTTATTGGAACTGTGGAATTCAAACATTGCCCTCGTGAAGTTATTGGTGCTGCTCACGAGATTGCTAGTCATAGCTTTTGTAATCATATTTCGAGTAGATGGATTACCGATCCTCCGGGATGGTTAATCAAATTCATTGTAGATCATGTAACGATACTCTAAACTCCAGCAGCAGGTTTCTTACGCACTCTTTTCCTTACCAGGGTACCTACGGGACTGGAAGGTTTTTAACGAGGCGGCCTGTTTGCTTAATATAGTGCGTTTTAATTTTCAAAAAAAAAAACGAGGGAGTACAAAACTTTGCCTTGTTCCTTGTGCATATAGGAAATAAAACATGAGATCTAAGTGCATTTTCTTTTCCTCTTCGTTTTGTACTGAAACTGACATGTACGGGGAAAATTCCTATGGTTTTCTTTCACACCATTCCCATGAATCAAAGTTGTGAGCAGTGCCATCTCTTGAAAAAATCCTAACCCTCTAAATCAAAGGAGGCCTGAATTTGGAGTGGCCATAACCGATGGACAACTGACAGCGGCTGCTGCGGAAGAGTGTTCAGTCAAAGCCCCAGACAGCCCCAGTTGAGTGGGCATGCAAAAACGACAACGAGCGCAAATTTGTGAGGGTCAACCCAATGATACGAGAGATAGTGTATTGAGTACTACATTACAAGCCAGTGAAAATTCTAACAGCTTTACATTAAAGTCCGACTAGAAGACATGAAACTCAAAACACCAACATCATCTGGAAGTGCTGATCAACTTACTCGGCACCACCGTGCTCGCTTTTTCAGTTATTTGGTCCCAGGGGCCGACTCCAGAGCAAACATTCATCCACCAACGTCACACCCATGCCATGAGGTTGATCCTACCATCCATCCCATCATAGAAGATCATTATTTGCTATCCCTCGATTCTAATACTCCACTTAGCATACCAAGTGGAGCAGCTGGCCATCAATGTTGTAGCGTATGGATTTATGCTTGACCATCTTGATCCCGGCTTCAGCTGTGTCGCTGGGCTCCAACTCAACCCCCGTGAACACGAGAAATGTCTCCTTAATGAAGGGATCATCAAAGACATGGAAGAGCCTAGCAATGCAGAACCTGCGAGAATCAACACGCACAAGGTCGGAAGTCTGAACCTCCCAGTCCTGCAGGTTTGTAGCAATGTCTTCTTTCCAAACGCGAGACAGAGTGGGCTCTGCCCCATATGCAGCAGCGACCGAGAGGTCTGAAGCACAAAAGAACTGGTCTTCTCGTCCACGTGAGAAGCCAAGCCAGAGGTCAAGCTCGGGGATGTACTGAGCGCCACCACGGAACGGGAGCTCCCAACTGCCCACTTTGCTCCACTTGCGGCTGCCCTTGTCAAAGGAGTAGGTGCCAATGCCACCCCTGGCAGACACCCAGATGCTGTCACCGACCACGGCAGAGGAGACGATTTTGGTGGAGCAACTAGGCTGGTACCCAGGGGTCTTTGTGTAGGGGGGCAGCGGAAGAGAGTGCCAGAACCACCCTGGCAAATCATGGACATCAGCCGGAGGTTCACCATGGATGAGGGCTTCGAAGCAGGGTCGATACGGCTGAAACCGCTCAGGCTCGTGAGGGCACCTGTTGATGAGGTATAGTTCCTCACCGACAGGGATGGAGAAGGAGTTAGACGACCACCCCTTGAGAATGGGCAGGGGGGATACCGTGTTCTGGGAGGGGTCGTGAACCATAACAATGCCATCCTGGTCTGCGCTGACAATCTTGTCCCTGCTGCTGCCAAAGGGCATGAACATAACATCCCCGCCGTCTTCCTTGGGGGTGGAGAGAAGGAAGGCACTTGCAGGTTTACCCAGCACAGCTTCTACCAGCGATGTCGGCGGCGGTGGGTGTCCGTTCTGTTTCTTTGGGTGGAAGAGACTGGACGATTTGATGCGGTGCATCGCGAAGGAGCCATTCTTCTTGCAACTGTCCAGTACCAGATTAACAAACTGGCGTTTCATAGCCAATCTCCCCTTCGTCTCTCCTGACGGTTGGTTTTGGCACCCTGACTCAGACAAGCGAATGATAATAAGTGTTCATCCTCCCCACGTCTCTCACTAATAAAATTAGATGCGGAGAAAAGAGAACCAGATTTGTACCCCCTGCGGCCGTCCGTCAGATGATCTAGATGGAAGCAACAGTCGCCAGGATCCAAATTACCTACGCTTCTCCAGCTTAATACAGTATTGAAGATCGCTACCTGCAGCCAAAGATGCTCTTAAGTTCCGTTGTGAAGGAGGATAATTCTACATATAACTAAATATACGATGCTCAAAGAAGAGAGAAATCGGTGTTACCCTTTGAGCAAACCGAGCGGCGGTTGGACTGTATGGTCGAACAACGTCAGGCAAGCGCCAAGGCGAGATTTTCTCGAGCTAGTAACATGAACTGATGTGAAAACCGGCTTGGGGCTGCACGAGAGCTGCGGCGGCGCAGCGAGCGACTAGCATAGATCTTCCTTTCTATCCTATCAAACCCTAGTCCTTTAGAAGAAGATGCGGGGCCGGAGTCAATCCTTCCAGGCTCTCTATTAATATCTCCAAACATGGGCCAACCGTTTGACCAGTCTGTTGTTTCCGTTACCCATATGGGCCGCCGCCTAAAATATGGTTCGGAGGAGTAAAAAAAACAGCAAACCTCTAGTAGAGGTACGTGCTACTGGGCCAGCCCAATACAGGTAATTTCTGTTTTATTTTTATTTTTATTTATATGAATAATTATTTAATAATGATTTTATTTGAAAATACGAACGATTTTCAAATCTGAACAAATTTTTAAAAAGAAAACAATTTTCAAATATGAAAGATTTTCAAATCTGAACAATTTTAAAAAATAATTAATATTTTAAAATGAACAATTTTCAAATATGAACAAATTTCAAAAATAAAAAATGAACAATTTTCGATTGCGAGCGATCAAATCTGAACAATTTTCAATTTTTTTGAACGAACAAATTTCAGAACTAGCCTTTTTTCATTTGAACAAAATTTAAATTGAAAAAAAAAATATTCAAACAATTTTCGAATTTAAACATTTTTAAAATAAGAACATATTTCAAAATGAATATTTTCGAATAAAAACAAAATAAAACCAAAACCAAAAATAAAACAAAAAACAGAAAAGAAAAGAATAACAGAATCAGAAAAGAAATTGAAAACGAAAAAAAACAAGACTATAAAAACATACTCGCAATAAGCGATATATAGGGATTGCGAAAAAGACAGCAAACCAAATTTTAGGAAAATGACTACCCTAATGATAGAGACGCTAAAATACGTAGATACCCAAAAAATGCTAGAAGCACAATACTAGCGCGCATCCAAAAAGGTTGAAGCGCGTAGCAAAAGGGGTATCCTGGGCTTGAAGTTTTGGGTGTTCATTTATGTGCGCTCGAACACACGCTAACACCAACTTCAGGCCCGGTCCTGATATTTCGGGGGTCCGGACGAGACTAAGACTTCGGGCCCCTTAGCATAAGTATACATATAACAGTAGTTTCATGTTTTTTAGACTATCAGTAATATGCTTTCAATATCTAAACTCATCATACACAAAATAACTCTTGAAGTTCATCGAATTGAACAACTTACATAAGAACATTCCACCTATTTTGAATAAACTAACCATTGGACCATGTACCTCTCCATTACGCATTGTTATTAGAGTAATGGGTATAAATTTTCTTACTTGCCATTCAAACGAAAATTAATATTTTTCTCTAATACTACCCTTATCCAATAAAAATAGAAAAGAAATGTGTCACGTGCTTCATTACAAAGATTACCCAATTTGGCGGGTCATAAATTGTTGGAACGCGTAGAGACAAAACGAAAACTTTTTCCTATGCGATGCTTCCAAGATCTAGCCGAGGTAGAAGGCCACGAGTATTACCACTAGACGCGCAGGTGCGGATTATCGATGCAGCGCGTCGGGGCAGTGGAGTCCCACGATCCGTTCCGGCCGATCCAATCCCTCGAACGTCGAAGTGCTGAACGTACACCACCTCTGCCGGTATCCACACGTACGAGGAGGAGCTCCGACGGCGGACTGCTAGGTCCGGTGCGACGGCTGGACTGAGTGGGGCTAGGGTTTCCAACGCATGGGAGTGGACTAACGTGCCCGCTGGGCAACCTGCGCCCCTCTTTATATAGCGAATGGTAGTGGGCTTCACAACGCTTGTGGCCCATTCCCTCTGTGAGTCCGACTCACAACTCAGTCCATTTCCGGTTCGGGTCCAACCCGACCAATACTTGCTCCCGCTCTTAAGTGTGCGACCCTGCAGGCTCATGGCGACTTGGACACGATTGGAGTCCGACTCTCAATCGATCAATCGGTAGCGGCTCCTAGCAGAACGTGCGGACTCCCAAGTCCCATTGAGTCATGATGACATACCTTTCAATGTGATATTCATCTTAGTCCCTTTTGCCTCACGATATACCTTGTCGAACTATAGGCGATTTATCATCATCCCTTTAATAGTTCAACTCTCTTCTCGATCTGTGATATGTGATTCATCTGACTAACTCTTAGTCAACCGACACAGTTAACACTTAACTGAGTCGCGCATTGCCATGCTTCCTGAATCATATCACTCGAGAGGACCCAGAGAATATCTCTCCATTCGGAGGGGCAAAATCCCATCTTGATTATCCACATCACGCAGCTTGCTTCTCATTCGACCCGAACTCTGCCTTTATAGTTGCCTTGTCACAGAACAGCGTTTGACAGAACCTAAGTCGGTGATCCACAACTCGGATTGTGCGACAACCTCAGGTCTAATGATTACATTGATTGAGACATGCAAATGACGACTTGCTCGTTGCATCTCAATGTGGGTCAGTCCGACTTGCTAAACTCTTTAGCCAAGTCCGTGAACGTTGGAATGGCATCACCATGCCCATGACAAGTGGAACCGTGTCATCAGCCAACACTCACATTAGTCTAGGGTGTGTGTCCAGCACAACCTAAATGACCAAGGACAATCTAGTATGAACAACATGAATATATAGTGCCACAATCGAATCACATATTCAATGACATATATCAGATGTTCAAAACAACGACGACTTAATAACTTTATGAATACAGTGGGAATTACATCATACATGATTGCCTCTAAGACATATTCCCAACATAAATATCCACACGAACTGGTTTCTCGTCAACACTAGCAAATTCCGTAGGAGATGAATTAAGTATGTGCTCATGATCACTCACATTTTATATTCTTGTTGATGTCTTCATCTTGGAGATAAATATTTATTTTTCCTTTTCGACTACCAGATAGAGTCTTCACAAGAGTACATAAAGCAAAAAAATAACTAGTAGTCAAAATTAAAGCATAGCCCACCTAAAATAGAGAGCTAGAGAAGACCAAAATTAATCAAATAGATCACCTGCCGGTCGGTATGGCGCATGGGAACGAATCAGGACAGAAGGTTCAGACTCAATCGACTACTCGAGCTCAGCGGCGGCCGGCGATGCAGGCCTTGGGACTGGTGACTGGCGGGTGATACAGGCTTTGGGCAATCAGATGTATTTTCGATAGAGATTGCCGATCGGTTTATTCAATAAATAGATCGTGATGTGATCGAATCGATCCTAGAAAGCAGGAAACTACCAGCCACGCTAGCAACTAGCAAAGGTAGTTTACTTAAAGTGCTCGCTAGTACTTTCTTCTCCGAGCTGACAGGCCTGAAGCGAAAATACAAGGCCCAATTGCTACGTGGTACGCTGCTCCTTTCATGTCATTTATCTTTTCTTTTTTTCGACACGTACATATAACATATACCCAATTTTTTTAGAATCGTCACGTACGTATAGCTAGTACTAGCGTATGTATAACTCGGAAGGGGCCCCAAAAAATTATGGGCCTGGGGCGGCGGCCCCTCTGGTCCCACCCTAGGACCGGCCCTAACCGACTTCCACGGAAGTTTTTCTCGCGCGCCCACGGAAGTTTTCCCCGAGCTCTGTCACTGCCGGCCGCCGGCGCTGCTCCCGCCGCTCTTCGTAGTCGTCGGGCCACAGGCCCCTGCCCATGAGCACCCACACGCGCGGCCAAGCTCGGGCGTTCCTTCGCGTGTGCTCGCTACCGACCGAGCCGTAGGTGCGTCCTTGCACATGCGGGCCGAGGTGGTCAACGAGGACGGCGGACCGAGCACAGACGTCCCTGCTCCGAGCACAGCGGCTGTAACACCCGGGGGATTTTCCCCCAACTAGAATTGTTTGCTTTTCCTTTCTCCTGGCATTGCACATGCATTTTGCATTGCACCCTTGTTTCCAAATCAAATTCCTATTAAAAATCAAACAATGCACCTTAGTTTCATACTCAAATTGTTTTCAATAAAATTGAATTGGAATTAATATTTGCTTGGTTAAATAAATCACCTTTTATTAAAAACCCTAATTTGAGTTTCAAATTCAAAGTCCAAACCACAAACCAATATTTGAAATTTTCAAAAACAAAAACTTGTGCACTTGGGCATTTTCAATGTTCAGTGCAATAAAAAAAATTCGTAATTTTATCACCCCTAAAACCTTCTATTTCTTCCCTATTCTATCTCTACAAAAAAAAAGAAACAGAAAAAATAATAAAACAAACCTCTCGGGCTGGGGGAGGCAGGCTTTTCGGCCCACCTACCACCCAAGCCCAAACCGCAGCCCAACCCCTTCCAGCCCACCTTCCCACCTATCTTCTTCCTCCTGTACGGCAGGACATCGGAGTCATCCACGTATCCACAGCCACCGATGGGACGGTCGCTGCAGCTCGCGCCCCTCCATAAAACCTCGCCATATCCCTCCTTCCCCTCCTCCTATTTCTTCTTCTCTGTTCCATGTTCTTCTTCCACTGTCTGAACCTCAAAAGGACAGCCAAAAACCACTCTGAATCCGCCGTCGCCGTCGGTTCCATGGTCGTTGCCACGCCGTGCTGGCCACGGGAATGGAACCCCCGAGGATCGGGCTTGCTTCTCGCGGAGTTTGGGGGTCGGGGACGCCCTGAGGAGGCCACGGGCCCCTCTTCCCCGCCGTCGGCCGCCACCTGCCCGAGCTCCGTCGTCGCCTTCCTCGCATTCTCCTCCAACCGCGGTGCCTCTCCGAGCCCTCCCGGTGAGCTCCTCGCCCTCGGGCCTTTCCTCCTCTTCCCCTCTGCTCTGTGAGCCAGCCTTCGCGCTGCCCCGTCAACGAACTCCGGCGAGCCTTTTCCCCGATCTGTCTCCGTGCACGATTGAAGGAAACTTCAGTTTCGTCAGTAACATGTTGTACAGTTTACCTCTTATTCCGTCAGAGTTGTATCGTATCACGAACGCATAGTAGCGCAGTGGTACTGAGCCCGTGCAGTACCGCACCAGGGCGTGGGTTCGATCCCCCCTCCGCGCAATTGTTTTGCGATTTATCGCTGGGAGCTGGTCCCACCTGTCACGGACCCAGAGGCCCAGTCAGCACCACGCTGGCAGGGGCCCAGCAGTCAGCCCCTGTGGCTGGGCTACTGCTCGGTGAGAAACGTTTCGCCAGATCCAGATCTGAGGTTTCTTTTCACAACAAGGTCCCTAAAAATTGCAGAATAGCCCCTGGTTTTCAAATGCCTATAAATAATTCATATGAACTCCAAATTTAAAATGTGAAATATGGTTCCCATGCAAAATTGAACAAGCTTTCCAAATATAAACTTTGTTTCCTGTTTTGAATAATTAAAATTGGTTAAATAATTTAAATCTTGTTTAATTCATTTAAAATTGCTAAATTAATAACATGGTCAAACTAAATTCTTTTTGAACATATAAAATATGTTTTCCAACCAGAAAAATGCAAGGAATCTGTTCATGCCATTCATACAACTATTTGCATCTTGCTTTGTGCATTTTAGCTTGTGATGCATGTTCACCTAATATCTAAATATGGAATGTGTTGGGGTATTTAATTCAATTGTTGCCCTATTCCATTTAATATTGAATACCTCACTTCTTCCTTGTTTACACTTGTTAATCAACATTTAACCTTGATGGTTAGCTAAACAACTTGAACCAATAATTATTTGTCCGGACTCTGGTTCCAATTAAATTGCCTAATTTGCATCCGGTGTTGCATCTTGCCATGTCATGCATATAAAATAGGATCATGCTGGATCTTTTGCCATAGAAGTAATTTGTGCATCCGGTGTTTCTTTTAGCTCTTTGCTTCTTCACGGATAGGACGTTGAGATGATGTGAGCAACGACACGTTCTTCGGATATACCTCTACTTGCTGGATTCCAGGCAAGTATACTCACTTGCTACCTATGTTGCCTTTCCTCACTTGTTACCGATTCTTTCCGTTGTCTTTATGCTAGCCTTATGATTCGATTCCTGTGTCTCGATCCTATTATATGTTTACCTTGCAACCATGATATAGCCTTCCTTCCACTTCCTATTAACTGTTGTTTGTTTACCTTGTTGGCCCTCGTGTCGTAGTTGCATGCTTAGTGTTGTTTGCGCTCAAGTCTTGTTGTCCGTCTTATCACCTGTTTAGTTTGATAGTTGGGTTTCAACTTAATCAACAACATGTTAATGTTTTGGGTAATATTAATTTGATGATAAGGCACCGGCAGGAGGCCCGGCGTGGTTTTGGAGCCTGCTAGTGTCGAACTTAGGAAAAGAGTCTTGTCTACTGATCCATGATGAGCGCGCTAACCGCATGTGGGAAGCGAGTATGGGCGCCCCCCCCCCCCCCCCCCCGCAATTCTGATTCGATTCGCATCTCGTCCAAATCGCCACACTTAGTTCGGGCTTTCCATTTGATGCATGCATATGCAGATGCGAACCCTTGGCGCCAGGGTGGAACTTTTGTAGTCGGCATTTAGGGCGGCGTGGTCTTCCAGTGCTACGAGGTTCCCCCTTTTCTTCGTGGGGGCTCGATTAGCCGCGCACGCACAGCACGTGGTTCTTTGGGCTTGATGCGAAGAAGAGTTGGGTTGTGTTGAGTGGCCTGCTTGGTGGGTTTGATCCCCGCCTGGCGGGTTATTCTTACGTGTACGGCCAAATTGGTGCATCCCTGCAGGGTTAATCTTCTCGAGAAGCCGTGTTGTCCGCGGTTATGGATGACTTGGTGAAAGTGCTGGCTAACAAGTACTCAGACAACTTACACTTAACGATGATAACCTGACTAGTAATAGGATGATTGACACAATAAGTTGAACATCATTAATCCAACAGTGTGAGTTTCCTTGGGTTGCTTCCTTAGTAGGGGGTAACACTGGATGGGTATTGTTTGGTGAGTAGTTATAATTGGTTTTGTCGCGCTATCTTATCCCTTTCTTTTAGCCGGATGTTGTAGCGTGTCTCTGTAGTTGGTTAGTGCAGCCCGTTGCCGCTTCTTTGCAATAATCCCTTCCTTCCATTGTACCAAAGTATTTGTATCTTGTGATGATTGGTTACGCTGGTATCTTGTGAGTATGGTTTATCCACTTGCCAGTACTTAATAGTACTGACCCACGAATCCATTTCGTGGCTGCATATTCCACATTGCAGTCAACAGGTTTGAAGTCTGACGACGTTAGCTTGGGAATCCCTCCGGCTTGGCCTGTGCAGGGATTGGACGCCATCGGTTATCTTCAGGACTCTTAGTCCAATTTGTATCTTGTCTGTAGTTGGACACTATTTCGTTTCTTCCGCTGTTATTTGGATCTTTATATTGTATCAGTTGTATCCTTGACTCGTTTGAGTCTTCTTGTATACTAGAAATATACCCCACGCGTTGCAGCGGGAATTCCTTTAGAAACTATATTGTATAAACAAAAGGGCGGATATATTATATTGTCTAAGAAAATATGCAAAATTTAATTGGTCATAGTCGCGATACTAAATTTGTAGACATGTACTGAGTATGAGTATGTATTATAAATTACTAATGTGGAGAATTAGATGGTTTAATGAATAGATGATGTGTAGCATGCATGTAGAGATTAATAAATATTAGTTGAGATGACATGGTCAATTGGTTGGCTAAAAGAGTGAATGATGTGGATAGCTTGCATGTTGAGATAGAAAAATCATAAATGTATCTTAGTGGGGTTTTGCTTTATAAGAAGTATAGATATCTCTTCTGTTGTTGTTGTTGTTGTGGAATATTCGTGAATTGTTGTAATGTTATCACAAGTGGCAACCTGGAATCGGTTATTATGTGGATTTTGGCGGAAATGCTGAAATCTGCATAGTGCCCGATCTCGGGGCGTCACAGCGGCCAGCTCGGCCAGCTCCTCGACCAGCGGCCAGTTCAGACAGCTCCTCAACCAGCGGCCAGCGACGGCGATCCGAGCACGATGGGGGTGGTAATGTGAGCTCCGGGCGACCAACTCCTCTACCAGCGGCCAGCTCCGTGACCATTCGAATCCAAGGCAGCCTAGCATAATTTGATTCCATCCCGATTAGGGATGTGATTACTTTTTTCCAATTTTTTCCTATGGTTGACGTGGGGATCCCGAATCCCCTAACAGGACTATCCGGTCTAAGCTATGCACAGAAGCCCACCATGAGGAGCTACCTCGACCTTACAGAAGACCCAACTACGACCCACCCGTAAGACTTGTGGGTCAAGAACTAGAGGAACAACCGATGTTAGGTTAGGGTTTTGTAAACCTACCCGGGTAAGGATTCGGGGCCCAACCTCCTATATAAAGGGTGGGAAAACCCCCTCGGTAGGGCATCTAATCATTATTCCCACCTTAGGTGCTGTCCGTCTCGAGTTCCAATCTCTCGACTAAGGCGCCCGCCACTGTAAACACCGCATCAACATAATCCAGACAAGCAGGAATAAACTGTGCCCATGTTAACCGTCGAGTCCACCAACATTTACTAGTCTCCTATTCTCAAATCCCCAGCATGTCACCCGTGGGATATGTCAATACGGGAAACCGACATTTGGCGTCGTCTGTGGAAACGGCAAGCGCTGGAGCAATGGCCTCGCCGGTCTCATCTGCATCGATCTCAAATCTGGTTCATGGATCTTGATACGTCTCAAACGTATCTATAATTTCTGATGTTCCATTTTGTTTTCATGCCATACGCTACATGTTTCCTATACACTTTATGTCATTTTTATGGATTTTCTGCCACTAACCTATTGACAAGATGCCACCGAGCATGTTCATGTTTTCAGTTGTTTTTGGTTTCAGAAAAGTTGTTCTGAAAATGTTCTCGGAATTGGACAATACAAAATCCCATGGTATTAGAAGGTTGTCACGTACATGGAGTCCGGAGGGGACCCGGAGGGGGCCTCAGGGGCCCCATACCATAGGGCGGCGCCCCCCTCCCTTGATCGCGCCACCAGGTGGTGTGGACCCCATGGCCACCCACCGAGGTTTCCCTCTCGCCTATTTTAGCTCCTCCACGGGTTAACCCTAAATACCCGAGCTTTTTTTCACCAAAAGTTCTGTAGCCGCCATCATCGTCAACTCTAGTTTGGGAGGGCTCTGAAGCTTTTCCCGGTACTCTACCGGGAGCGGGTATCATTACTGGAGGGCTCTTCATCACCATGCCTGCCTCCGGAGTGATGCGTGAGTACTTCATCCTTCGACTACGGGTCCATATCAGTAGCTAGATGGTTGTTCTCTCCTCTTTATGCCTCATGCTTAGATCTTGTGAGCTTCCTAACATGATCAAGATCATCTTATTGTAATGCTGAAAGATCATCGTCCGTTTTGGTAATTATATGACAACATAATTGTTTGATCTAATGTTTGTTCAAATGATGAAAATGCCCAGGTTATTAGGTTCACTATATCTATGGGGCTAATGCTTGATATATTCGAAAAGTGCTAAGAGAAAGGAAGCCAGGAAACCAAAATGTGCAGGGGCGGAAGCTCCGGTGAATCCACCGGAGGCTCCGGTAAACCCACCGGAGGCTCCGGTGAATCCACCGGAGGCTCAGCCCGCTGCTGCCACTCAGCCTGTGCGCAAATAGGCTCCGGTGCGCATCCGGTGGTCCCTCCGCTAAAATGCCCTTCTGTTGGAAAGTGGCGGAGGTTCCACCGGAGGCTCCGGTGGACATCCGGTGGCCCCCTGGCCCAAGTGCAAATGGACTCCGGTGAAGGGTCCGGTGGTAGCTCCGCCTGGTACCCCTTCTGTTGGAAAGTGGCGGAGGTTCCACCGGAGCCTCCGGTGCGGGTCCGGTGGGCGAAACCTCCGCTCGGTCCACCGGAGCCTCCGGCCTCCTCAGCTGCGCGCAAAGGATAAGGCACTGCGCAACTGCGCAGTGCAAAGAAGACCCACCGGAGCCTCCGGTGAAACCACCGGAGCCTCCGGTGCTCTGGACTGCAAACGGCTACTTCGTGGCCAAGAGTATAAATACCCCTTCACCTACCTCATAAATGCTAAGCTTTTCCCACTCTCTCTCCTAGCCATTAATGAAAGCTTCAACCTCTTAGATCTCCCACTCCGTCCACCCAATCACTCCCAAACTTGGTGGAGAGCTAGAGGAGACCTAGATCCACACTTCCACCAAAGGAATCTCAAATCCATCCACCACAACCTAGTAGATCTAGAATCCTACTTGAGGCCTAGAAACCTTAGTAGATCTCGTGCTTGTAGTTTCCACCTTGTTGCAAGAAGCTACGGATTGCTTGAGAGCCTCCATCCTTGTGGAGTGACCTCAATCCCTTGTAAAGGTTTGGTCAACGCCTTCAAGTCGACCTCATAGTGGAAACGAGCATCTCCCTCACCGGAGAAGCTCAAGGAGAACAAGGTGTGCACAACCGTGCTATTGAGGAGCGCCTAGGTGGCTCCCCACCTCTCCAACGTAGACGTACTTCTCTTTGAGAAGGAACTACGGTGAAACATATCCTTGTCTCCTTGTTTACACTTGTTGTTTGCTTTACTACCTTACGCTTTACTTCCGTTGCGCATACTACTCTCTTCACATAGGTTGTTCACTTAGTTGCACATCTAGAGAATCGTATCTTATCTTACTAAGCCCCTTAAAATGAAAAGAAAAGAAAAATTGGTAGTCAACCTATTCACCCCCCCCCCTCTAGTTGACCATAGTGCACTTTCAATTGGTATCAGAGCCTCGGCTCTTACTAAGGGCTTAACCGCCTAAGAGTACAATGGTCGATGAAAATACCCCCGGTAATTCTAGTGCGGAAATCTCCAAGATGTCCGACAGTATATCTAACCTACAAGACTCGGTTGGAATCCTCCAAGCCGAAATGTCTAAGGTTAGCTCTACTGTCAGTACGGAGGTTTCTAGC
Source organism: Alopecurus myosuroides (assembly GCA_028641055.1). NCBI lineage: Eukaryota > Viridiplantae > Streptophyta > Magnoliopsida > Poales > Poaceae > Alopecurus > Alopecurus myosuroides. Next base: position 437,372,561 of record CM054058.1, on the reverse strand, counting down.
ATCAAGAAGATGATGGAGGTATTGATGGGGAGAACCAAGGAGTCCGAGGAAGCACCTCTCACTACCAATGATGTTAGCTCGGATGAAGAATCCATTCCGGACATTGATGAAATGGAAGCTAACATCGCTTTAGCTAAGGCAAAAGCCAAAGCAAAAGCCGATAAAAAGGCTAAGAGTAGTGGGAACTCCGAGGGCTCCAAGTCTCAATCGGCTAACTGTTCGGGGTCTAACTCTAAAGTTCCACCGCCTCCCAATTACGACTCTATCCACCCTATTGCTACTATACCACACATGGTTAATGTTGGAAATCCTCCCATGCTTAACACTAACGAATTCTCATCATGGAAGTTCGATATGGAGTCTCACATTTCAGGTTGTTGCACCGCTCTATGGAGAAGCGTTCTTCATGGATTCCATCCTCATGATCCGAACAACTTGACCCCAAGAGAGGACGTGGAATTCCAACTCAACAAGACCGCTATTGTGACTATCCAAAAGGCTCTTCCAAGAGAACATCTTGAGCACATTCGCGGCTTGAAGACCGCCAAGGAAGCATGGGATAAACTTGACTCTTTGTTCCAAGGAAATGCTAGCATTCAATCATCAAAATATGATGTTGCTCTCGACAAGTCCGAGAACTTCGTCATGCTTGAAGACGAGAGTCCCGAGGAGCTATATAGAAGAGTTGTCACTCTTGGCAATCAACTAAGAGATTTTGGGAAAGAGGAAATCTCGGATGAATGGATCAAGAGGAAGTTTGTCAAGGCCATAACTCCATTTGAGAAGAACCTCTCCACTAGCATTCGAACAAGATCCGACTACAACTCCCTTAACTCCATTGGAGTGCTAAGTGAGTTCATTGCCATATCCTTATCTCACAAAAGTGCGGATGATGCTCTTGCTCGCTCTAGAGGACATGGAAAGTCTCCCAACCTTGCCTTGAAGTCTAGAGCAATGGCCAAGATTGAAGAAGTTGATGATGATGATGATGATGATGATGAGGACTATGAGGATACATACAAGGGTGCCCATAAATGTATTGCTCTTGCCATGCAAGGGTATTGGAAGAGATGGGAGGCTCACAGAGCCGGTGCCCCAAGACCCTCAAGGAACAAGATCTTTAGGAAGAAAGGGGAACGGCCAAGGACATGTTATAATTGTGGAAGTGCAAACCACTTCGTCAAAGAGTGCCCCTTTGAGCCAAGAGAAGAGAATGAAGGGAAGCTTGTTCGCAAGGACAAGAACAAAGTTCCACAAAACAAGAATCTCGCTAGAAGGGTTCCAAGGGCTCTATATGTTCAAGAAGGCCCCACATTGGAGACATACTACTCCGGAGATGAAGGAGAAGATGAAGTCGTAGGTGTTGCCCACGTCTCCATAGCTACCACTTCCTCTTCATCGGTCTCTCTATTTGAATCTCCCAATGAGAAGACATCGATCCGACCTACATGTCTCATGGCAAAAGCCACCGCGGTAATAACTTCCACCTCCAAGTCTATTACCACTACCTCTCCCTCATTATTGGATTGTGTTGAAAACATTGGTGAAGATGAGGAGGCCAAGAACCTAGGGTCTTGGTTGAATAGTCTTGAAGGTGAAACTAAAGAAAAAGTAAAAGCTCTCCTAAGGCAACTTGATGATGCCAACTCTCTCATTGATGAGAAAGAGGAAATCATCATGACCTTGGAGAATCATGGTGGTACCAATGAGAATCATGATGGTGAACTAATTAAGGCTCTCGAAAAGGAGAGATCCATGAGAGCCTCTCTTGAAGAAAGACTATCCAGTTTACAAGACTCTTATGCTATTAGTGTTTCTAAGCTTAGGAAAGACAATGAAAAATCTCTTGCCAAACTTAAGAAAGAACATGCTAAATCTCTTGTTTTGCTTAAAGAATTTGAAGAGGAAGAGTTGAAGCTAGGAATAGCTCATCAAAAACTTGACGAGGAACATGACAAACTAAAAGAAGAGTTTAAATCTCTTAAAGAAATTCATGACAAACTTGCCAAGTCTCGAATCAAGCTTCTAGCTCAACAATCAAATAAGCATGTTGCATCTTCATCAAATGGCATTGTTATTGCACCTACCTCTTCCTCTACGACTAACAATGTAGGGAAGGAAAGAATTCTCAACGATGCAATAAGCTCTCAAGGTGCCAAGAAAGGTAAAGAGGGACTTGGGTTTATTTCCAAGTCAAAGAAGACATCCAAGAATGTCACTACTCCCCCTCAAAATGTTGTCTTTGTAAAAAAGGGTGAGGTGACCAAAGAAAAGGAGACCAACGCCATTATGGGTGGTGATACCTCTAGGGGGAGCATCACTCATAATGATTTCGCCGGAAAATATAATCCATCTTATGTTCTTATGAAATCTAGGGATGGACATGTTTATGCTAAATATGTTGGTACTTCTTATGGTGATGATTATCATTGGACTATTTGGGTTCCTAAGACCCTTGTTACTAACAAAAGAGGACCCATTGAAGGATGGGTACCTAAATCAAGAAATTGATCTCTTGTAGGGAAATGCTTCCGGGTCTAACAAATGGACAGTGGATAGTGGTGCATCCCAACATATGACCGGAAGCCTTGACGCAATAAGCAATCTTGAACCTCCTCTACCTCATCTCAATTGCGTCACTATTGGTGATAAGTCCGAGCTTAAGGTATTGGGACGAGGCAAGGTAGCAATCTCAAATGATTTATCAATTGAGAATGTTCTCCTTGTTGAGTCCCTTGGCTATAATTTGATGTCCGTTCTTCAACTTGCGAATTGTGGTTTCACCTCGTTCTTTAATAAAGAGAGTGTGATTGTCACTTGGGAGACATCTCTTAAAGTAGCCTTTGTTGGGTTTGTCGAGAACGGCATGTATGTAGTGGACTTCTCTAAAGAAGACACGTGTGCCGCGACATGCCTAATGGCTAAAGTTGATGTGGGATGGCTTTGGCATCGCCGACTAGCCCACACCAATATGAGAATGTTGCATGATCTCCAAAGTGGCAATCACGTTCTAGGACTAACCAAAGCTAAATTTGCTAAAGATCGTGTGTGTAGCTCTTGCACCTTTGGGAAGCAACATGGAGAACAACACCCAACCAAGACATCTATCTCCACTACAAGAATTCTCGAGCTCATTCACTTAGATCTCTTTGGTCCACTATCCTATGATAGTCTCGGAGGAAAGAAGTATTGCTTGGTAATTGTGGATGACTATTCAAGATATTGTTGGGTGTATTTCTTCAAGAGGAAAAGTGAAACTCAAAGTAGAGTCATCGAGTTCATCACTCTAGTTGAGCGCCAACACAATGCTACCATATTGGCTATCCGGAGTGATAATGGCTCAGAGTTCAAGAACTACACCGTTGAGGGCTTTCTTAGTGAAGAGGGCATTGCTCATCAATACTCCACTCCTTATACCCCTCAACAAAATGGTGTTGCGGAGAGAAAGAACCGGACTTTGATGGATGCGGCTAGAACTATGATTGCGGAGTTCTCTTCTCCCTATAACTTTTGGGCCGAAGCCGTCTCCACCGCATGTCACGCCACCAACCGGTTATATCTTCGCAAGATCTTGAACAAGACCCCCTATGAGATTCTCACGGGTAAGAAACCGGATGTATCTTACTTCAAGGTCTTCGGTTGCAAGTGCTTCATTCGCAAGAAAGGTAAACGGTTGTCAAAATTTGAGACTAGATCTTATGAGGGCATTTTTGTTGGTTATGCCACAAACGCTCACGCCTATAGAGTCTACAACAAGTCCACCGGACAAGTTGAAGAAGCTATAGACGTGGTGTTTGATGAGGATAATGGCTCCCAAGGGGGGCGTATAGATCATGGTGTTGTAGGAGATGCAATTCCTCCCATCGTCATAAGAAGAATGGGGATTGGTGAAATAATCCCCATTGAGGGACACCGGATGACGGAGGGAGAAGGACTATGCCCCACTCAAGTGGAGCCATTGACTACGCCCATTGATGATCAAGCAATCCAACAAGATGCACCAAGCCCTCAAGCTAACGATCAAGGCCAAGCTAATGAACAAGGCCAAGCAACACACCTAAATCATGATCAAGATCCTATTATTGTTGAGAATGCTCAACCTAGTGGTGATTCATCACCCATTATTGATCAAGGACAAAATGAAGATGGACATGTCTCCGATGAAGAAGGTGATTCTCAATCCATATCCAAGGAATCTTTGGAGGAGATATTGGCTCGAAGAGCAAAGAGAAGGCAAGAGAATCTTGAACGAGCGGGTCATACGGAGGACATGATTCTTGGTCAAGTTCGTGGAAGAGTGGTCACTAGAAGGCAATTGGCGGATTTTAGCAAGGCTCATGCATTTGTCTCCTTCATTGAACCCAAGAAGGTATATGAAGCTCTCGAAGATCAAGATTGGCTTGAAGCCATGCATGATGAACTCAATAACTTCGAGCGCAACAAGGTGTGGAAATTAGTGCCAAGACCCAAGGATTGCAAAAATGTCATTGGTACCAAATGGGTGTTCAAGAACAAGCAAGACAAAGATGGTATTGTCATTCGCAACAAGGCAAGATTGGTGTCCCAAGGTTTTTCTCAAGTCGAAGGTATCGATTTCGGTGAAACTTTTGCCCCCGTAGCTCGCCTTGAATCCATTCGTATCTTACTTGCCTATGCATCTCATCATAACTTCAAATTACAACAAATGGATGTCAAAAGTGCTTTTCTTAATGGTCCCATTAATGAGTTAGTATATGTCAAGCAACCTCCGGGTTTCGAGGATCCCAACCACCCCGATCATGTCTATAAACTTGATAAGGCGCTCTATGGACTTAAACAAGCTCCACGTGCGTGGTATGAGCACCTTAAAGAGTTTCTAGTAGATCGCGGGTTTAATGTTGGTTTAATCGATCCCACCCTCTTTACCAAGACGGTTGGAGGTGACTTGTTCATATGCCAACTCTATGTGGATGACATCATTTTTGGGTCTACTAACACCTTGTTCAATGAGGAGTTTTGCAAGCTTATGACCGATAGGTTTGAGATGTCTATGATGGGAGAGTTGGAGTTCTTTCTTGGCTTCGAAGTGAATCAATATTATGAAGGAACCTTCATCAAACAAGCCAAATATACTCAAGACATGCTCAAGAGATTTAATATGAATGATGCCAAACCTATGAAGACCCCTATGTCCACAACCACCGACTTGAAACCCGACCCTAATGGGAAAGAGGTAGATCAAAAGGTATACCGCTCCATGATTGGCTCTTTGCTTTACCTTTGTGCATCTAGACCCGATATCATGTATAGCGTAGGTAAATGTGCAAGGTTTCAAGCCTCTCCGAGGCAAAGTCATTTGGAAGCCGTGAAACGAATCTTTCGATATCTAGTTCATACCCCAAACTTCGGTCTTTGGTACCCCAAGGGTTCAAGCTTTCAGCTCATTGGTTACTCGGATGCGGATTATGCGGGAGAGAAGACGGATAGGAAGTCCACATCCGGGGGTTGCCAATTTCTTGGCCGCTCCTTGGTTTGTTGGTCTTCCAAAAAGCAAAATTGTATTGCTCTCTCCACCACCGAGGCCGAGTATATCTCCGCGGCAAGTTGTTGTGCCCAATTGCTATGGATGAGGCAAACCTTGAAGGATTATGGTATTCATTTTGACAAGGTGCCTCTTCTTTGTGACAATGAGAGTGCTATCAAGATCGCCTACAACCCGGTTCTTCACTCCAAGACGAAGCATATTGAGATTCGTCATCACTTTATTCGGGATCATGTTGAGAAAGGTGATATTGATCTCTCTTATGTCTCCACCACGGATCAACTTGCCGATATTTTCACGAAGGCCCTTGATGAACCAAGATTTCGAGCTTTGAGGAATGAACTAAATGTCATCGATTCCTCCAACTTCACTTGAAACCTTGCATATCTACCCTCATTATACTTGCTATCTAGTCTAGGTGTAGGCATGGATATAGGGGGAGCGCTACTCAACTCATGAGTATGCACTCCTTTTATTATGCGAAAATCAATCAATCATTGCATATCTAGTCAATTTGTGACTCATTGTGCTTAATTGTGAGTAGTAATTTTGGACCCAAGATATATCTTCGCGGTGCCAAGTTACACACTCAAACATGGTGGCCTCGGCCACCAACCCTTGAGGTGTTTTTGATCATTTTCTCACTTTATATCCTTATCTTGACAACTCGTACGGGTTCGGTTTTTCACTTGTTTTATGGTTCTTGCGAACCCCGTCGAGCAATGTCTCTCGTATGACAGTAACGTTTTTCCAACCCAAGCCCCACTTGCCCAAACCGTTGCTCTTATAGTATTGCTCGAGTTTTTCCAATCTTGGCGCGCTGAAATTCATCTGGGCGGAACCTCCGGTGAATCCACCGGAGGCTCCGCCGGGTCTGTCCACCGGTACCTCACCGGAGGCTCCGCTGGGTCCCTGTGGCTCAGCGGGCCAAAACCTAAAAGTTTTGGGACAGGGGCGGAGGCTCCGGTGATTCCACCGGAGGCTCCGCTGGCGGGAGCGGAGGCTCCGGTGAAACCACCGGAGGCTCCGCCGGCGGAAAAATCACTGCGGTTAAGATTGGGGCGCACGGGGGTAAGTGAGATCCAATCTCATTTTCCCCCACCCGCCCCCATCTTCTTCCTCTCAAAACCGCCGCCGCCCCCAAGCTCACCGCCGCCAGATTCGGGTGCTCCACCGCGGGGAGCCCTCCTCCTTGCCTAGGAACGCCCCGGGAACCTTCCCTCCTCCCTTCTCCACCATGGATGAAGCCGGTATGTGCTCTCTCTCTCTCTCATCTAGTTGATGGATGAGATGCATAGGAGTTCATGTTCTAGCCTTCTAGATTTGTGGTTTTGGAGTTTTTAGGAGTGGATTTTCTCAAGTACACACCCTAGCAACCTAGATAATGCATGTTATGCTTGAATCGTTGCGGTTCTATGGGAAATTTGCCCTAACCCTAGATTATTCAACCCTAACATCATGAATATCTTGGTTCTTTGGTTTGTGCGTGCCTTATTTTGACTCGAGCTTTACTTGTTCTTCATGCTTTTCTCGATTTCTATGTTAGATGCTTCCGGTTCCAAAGGGAAAGGACAAAGGTACAAGACCACGGGCCGCCGCAAGCCCCCACCCGTGGATGAAATTCAAGAGGAACTTGACCGTACTCAAGGCAAGCGCAAGAGATTTCCGGCTCCCGAGAAGACTTTGCCAAGGAAGAACACCGCACCAACCGCATCCAAGATGTCCGATGCGACATTCATTAAGGAAAGAAGGGAAAATCCATATGTCATTGCCCGTGACCGCCAAATGCCCCAATTCCGGGGCAAGGATCCGCGTTTTCACACCGCCTTCCAAGGTCAGATATTCAGTGAGATTTTGATGAGGAAGCCCAAGGAAAATGTTGTTCCCCAACATGCTATAAGTATTGGTCACATGGAACGCAATCACAAGTACTTTGGGGAGGCCCTAGAGCTCATTGACAAGTTTGGTCTTCGGCCCATTATCACCCTTCAACAAGACTTTGATGAAGAGCTCGTCTGTCAGTTCCTTGCCACAGTTCATCTTGGCAATGAGACCAACCACCACCTCATTTGGATGACCAAGGACAAACAACTTGACATCACTTGGAAGGATGTTGGAACTCTTCTTGGTGGCTACCCTGATTTTGGTCCTTTTGCCAACGGAGAAGAATTTGCTAATGGATGGTTTCGAGTTCACTCCGCTCAAGCTAATTCAAAGGATGACCTCACTCCCCTCTATCATTGGAAGAAATATGCCGTGGGTTTCGTCAAGGGTCTCTTTCCCACTTATGACATCATGTTACGGGTCTATAGAGAGACTATCAATCCAAAGGCGGGCAATGTGGATGAGATTCAAGGTTTCATGAAGAACTTGTTGCTTCTTACTCATCAATACCGTATGGATGCCACTCCTCGCAAGCTTGATGTACTTGACTACATTTGGAACGAGTTGTGGCATGTCATTGCCAACCGAAGGAATGCTTGCTTTGGGCCTTTCATCATGAAGATCATATTGAAGGTGTGGAATGCTAGGTTTCCGGATGATCCTTTGGATGATTCACTTTGGATCTCTCATACGGAAAAGAGGCTTCTCATGAAGAATCACACCGAGCCCGTTGTGCATCCCACTCCAGCTGTCCGCAAGCACAAGGCTAGGCCTCGCATCATTGTGGATGAGGAAGAAGAAGCCGAGGGTCCATCCCATCCCCCTCCCTCTCGCAATGCCTTCAAATGGATGGCTCGGGCTCTCAAGAAAGTATTTTGCTTGAACAAAAAGATTGAGCAACATCAATGGGAGGCACATTATGATGCGGAACTCAAGGCACGTAAAAAGGCTCAAGAATCTCGTGAACGTCTCCGTGAAGAGGGTCTCTCCATTGAATCTACGGTTCTCGATAGCATCACAGATTGGGATGCTTGGCAAGCTAAGGACTCCAAGGGCAAGCTCATTGAATGGTCCGAGGAAGAAGGAGACGAAGCCACTAGCTCTCACCGTGTTCCCTCCCCGGCTCCGGAAGCATCTCCCTCATCCTCCGAATGATTTGGGGCGTTAGCACTTGGCTCTCCCTCTTTTGGTATCTTGATGCCAAAGGGGGAGAAAGATATATTAGGCAACGGGCATTTGCATGGTCCCTCAAGCTTTCTTTGATTTGCATCTCTCTTTTGCTTGAGGGAGTTTGATTTGAACCTTTTGGAACTTCGGTTGTTTATCTTATTCGTATCTATCGTGAACCTCGCTATATTGTGATCATGTGTGAACCTCGTTTCATATTATCTATGTGTTATGTGTGCTATGTGTTATCATTGTCATATTATTAGTTTATATCATGTCTTAGTGATCTCAATATGAAAGGAGCATATCTTTAGGGGGAGCTCCGTTCATATTGAGTCCGTAATCATGCAAATAATTTTGTTGTCATCAATTACCAAAAAGGGGGAGATTGAAAGATCATCGTCCGTTTTGGTAATTATATGACAACATAATTGTTTGATCTAATGTTTGTTCAAATGATGAAAATGCCCAGGTTATTAGGTTCACTATATCTATGGGGCTAATGCTTGATATATTCGAAAAGTGCTAAGAGAAAGGAAGCCAGGAAACCAAAATGTGCAGGGGCGGAAGCTCCGGTGAACCCACCGGAGGCTCCGGTGAATCCACCGGAGGCTCAGCCCGCTGCTGCGACTCAGCCTGTGCGCAAATAGGCTCCGGTGCGCATCCGGTGGTCCCTCCGCTAAAATGCCCTTCTGTTGGAAAGTGGCGGAGGTTCCACCGGAGGCTCCGGTGGACATCCGGTGGCCCCCTGGCCCAAGTGCAAATGGACTCCGGTGAAGGGTCCGGTGGTAGCTCCGCCTGGTACCCCTTCTGTTGGAAAGTGGCGGAGGTTCCACCGGAGCCTCCGGTGCGGGTCCGGTGGGCGGAACCTCCGCTCGGTCCACCGGAGCCTCCGGCCTCCTCAGCTGCGCGCAAAGGATAAGGCACTGCGCAACTGCGCAGTGCAAAGAAGACCCACCGGAGCCTCTGGTGAAACCACCGGAGCCTCCGGTGCTCTGGACTGCAAACGGCTACTTCGTGGCCAAGAGTATAAATACCCCTTCACCTACCTCATAAATGCTAAGCTTTTCCCACTCTCTCTCCTAGCCATTAATGAAAGCTTCAACCTCTTAGATCTCCCACTCCGTCCACCCAATCACTCCCAAACTTGGTGGAGAGCTAGAGGAGACCTAGATCCACACTTCCACCAAAGGAATCTCAAATCCATCCACCACAACCTAGTAGATCTAGAATCCTACTTGAGGCCTAGAAACCTTAGTAGATCTCGTGCTTGTAGTTTCCACCTTGTTGCAAGAAGCTACGGATTGCTTGAGAGCCTCCATCCTTGTGGAGTGACCTCAATCCCTTGTAAAGGTTTGGTCAACGCCTTCAAGTCGACCTCATAGTGGAAACGAGCATCTCCCTCACCGGAGAAGCTCAAGGAGAACAAGGTGTGCACAACCGTGCTATTGAGGAGCGCCTAGGTGGCTCCCCACCTCTCCAACGTAGACGTACTTCTCTTTGAGAAGGAACTACGGTGAAACATATCCTTGTCTCCTTGTTTACACTTGTTGTTTGCTTTACTACCTTACGCTTTACTTCCGTTGCGCATACTACTCTCTTCACATAGGTTGTTCACTTAGTTGCACATCTAGAGAATCGTATCTTATCTTACTAAGCCCCTTAAAAGGAAAAGAAAAGAAAAATTGGTAGTCAACCTATTCACCCCCCCTCTAGTTGACCATAGTGCACTTTCAAATGCTACATGTTGTATTTGCTAGATCCGATGAATATTGAATGTTGTGTCCAATGATTATGAATCTATCATGTTCTATAATTGTTTTCCTCACATTCACTGTCATCACTGTTCTCTTTTGATTTACTGCAAACAAGTATTATTTTCCACACTATACATCTAATCCTTTGTGTTAGCAAAACCGATGAGATTGACAACCTCACTATTTTGTTGGGGCAAAGTATCTTGATTGTGTTGGCAGATACCACGTTGCTACTGAGGCTGGTAATGCGCCCTCCCAACTTTAGCTGTCATCAACCTTCAGAAGTGATTTCTTTCTCCTACTAGTAGATTAATTCTTGGTTTCTTTTTGAGGGAAAACTTGTTTCTATGCTCTTCATACCTTCCTCTTGGGATCTCCCAACGAGCGTACATTTACGCGCATCAAGCACTTTTTTGGCGCCATTGCCGGGGAGGAAGAGGATTTCTGCAAGGGGAGTATCTCACCTCCAATCTCTTTACTTTGTTTTTGTTTTGCTTCAACATTCATGTAGGGAAGCTCACGAGATCAGAAGACATATCATTCAACATTCATTGGATCCCAGCAAACACAATATGTAGCATTACAAAAGATGATCTCGATCATGTAGGGAAGCTCACGAGATCTAAACATGAGGCATAAAGTGGAGGAGACAACAAACTAGCTATTGATATGGACCCGTAGTCCATGGATGAACTACTCATGCATCACTTCGGAGGAGGGCATGGTGGTGTAGACCCCTCCAGTGATGAATTTCCCTCCCGGCAGGGTGCCAGGGAGAGCTTAAGAACTCTCCCGATCTCGGGATGACGATGACGGCGGCCTCGGGTGTTTCTCGGGAAAAAGTGGGATATATTTAGGGTTCACGTATCAGGGGGTATAAATAGGCGAAAGGGCGATGGAGGTGGATGCCCGAGGGTCCCACACCACCCCACGACGCAGCCAGGGGGCGCGCCTTCTTATGGTGTGGCCCCCTCTAGGCCTCTTTGGGACTCTATGGAACCTTTGGGGTTTCTAATACTTGCGGGTTTCGAATTTTATAATTCTGCGAATATTTCCAGAACAACTTTTCTAAAACTAAAAGTACCAGCAAACAGGGAACTGGCTGTGTGGTATCTTTTCAATAGGTTAGTCTCGGAAATCGATAAAAATGACATAAAGTGTATAACAAACATGTAGGATATAACATGAAAAAACATGGAACATAAGACATTAAGGATACGTTTATGATTGTAGGGTCCGCCCCAGAACCACTGTTCAAGGACACCCCCGATATGCATACATTCATGATCCCAGGAATTCAGTCGTGAACAACATGTCAAGTTGGTACACACATATAATATCCATCACACGGTTGCATAAACACTTAGAAAAGAGACATGGTCACTTGACCAAGCCTACACGACTGCCACACAGGGCAACACACAACACACACAGCGGAAGACTAAACACACACAAAACACGGTAGAGCCCAAGTCACGCCTTAACCTACAGGCTGCTGACCCGGAGACGATCCTAGTTCGCAAAGCCATCAGCTTCGTACTCCTCCTTGTTGATCTCCTTCTGAGACTCTTTCTCAAAGTCTGGCAAGTAAATACCAGGAGCGAAACCATATGAGTACGTTTGAATGTACTCAGCAAGACATCCATCATGTAGCTTACCATAATGCAAGTATGCTTGTTTAGTGCAATAGGTAGGCTATAAATAGGGTTCACTATCAATGGTGTTCATATAGGATGACACCACAATTGCAGTCAGGTTAATCTGTATCTTCGTTGAAGAAGATACTTCAGAAGAAAATAATATAGTTTTTTATTTCTCTTGTAGATATCACAAGTACAAGAGGTTTTGTAAAACTTTTGTTAAAAGAATATTTTATCTTTTCAAAACTTTTTGGAATCAACTTCCAGATGTTTGCTTAGAGAAGAAAGGTTTTCTTTGCAAAACTTTTTGTAAAACAACTTCTGCATTTTCATCATCGGTACCTCCACGGTACAAGATTTCCTTCCTTTCCGAACTTCACAAGTTCAACTCCTTTTAAAAAACTCCTTTTTGAAACATCCTTTTGGAAAACATTGACACAATGCTAGCTACATGGCCATTCAACTGTCCATATCCGAGGACGCGGCTTCTTCGAAAAAGTTGTACTCTGCAGAGGTGTACACATCCACCAGATCCAGTACACCTGCCGTGAACAACCACGGGCTGTAACAACAGTATGTGAACATCAGATAACTGATTCCTAACCATCCACTATGTTCAAGCTAGAATGTGTCTATCTCTCAGATGAGTTTTACCGTCATCCCCGGCACCAGGCTATTCCTTGCCAGCCAGGATGCCCCAACTGAATGCGACCGGAGGGAAACTTAATCCCGCACTTTTTATGTCTCAACATTGGGAGTTTTGACGACAATCGGTTCGAGGGTACGACGTCCCTTATAGGAATTGAGATAGAACACACACTAACAAAAACAAACTTCAAGTTAAGCCCCGTGCCCATGTTGGGGTAGGGTGGCAGTACGGTAAAGGTTGTCCGGTGAAGACTAGGTTATGTGTCATTTTTGAAAACACGTTTTTCCCAAAAATGACCACTTCCACATTCCTCCGGTGATCAAGGCTCAGCCTTTTCTCCGGGTTTTTCCATAAAGCCTTTGTTTTGTGAAAACATATTTTTAGGGTGTCCACTTAGGGACTACTCCTCCGTATCAAAATATAAGATGTTTTAGCCATTTCTAGACAAATATGTATCTAGACATGTTTTAGTGTAAGATACATATGAATATATACACTAAAACATGTCTAAATACATGTTTGTTTAGAAATGGCTAAAACATCTTATATTTTGTTACCGAGGGAGTAGTATTTTTGATGGTAATAACACCATATGGTGGATATGGGCTTGGTAACACCAAGTATCAACTACTGGCATAGTATATATAGCATATATAATAGTATCTAAAAAATAGTTTTTTTGGAAAACAAAGGTTTGGAGAACTTTCAGAAGTAAAACATGCATGATAGATAATGATAAGTGTAGCAACAACAAGCATCAGGATGGCTTTCCTCAAGTCTCTTAATGTCCCTGGCCTTGAAGTAACTTGAACTTGACGCACAACTCCACAACTGCTTCGTCTTTTTCTTCATTTTGTAGCGTCGTAAAGGAATAAAAGACACACACTCAGGTCTAAAGGGCAAATTACTAAGATAAACAACACATACAGCAAGCAAACGTACACTCGCGGATTCTCTGGAAACGTTATCGCGAATACTATCTCACATAACTCTCACGGTCCAAAACTATCGTCACACACTATGTATGGCTTAGAAAACCAATATCCCACGTCTTACATACCATCTATGGAGTGGCGTACCACTCTCATAATGAGATATACAAGAAGCTAAAATATAGCTTGTGGGTGCAAAAGGTTAGGTTACTAAGGTAGAAACAAACAGACAGAACAATACCCATGGCAGTGGGTATTAGCAACACACAAACGATTTATCCTTTAATGTGTTCATGATTTAGTTGGATGTTTAACATAAGATACTCCTAATAACAAAAAATAACACAAGTATACACTCATGCAAGGCAAGTCACTCAAACAAAATCCAATCAACAAGCAAACACACCACAAAAGAATAGACTACTTATTTACTACATTAATGTTTACTTGAAGTGATGGAATCCATCAATCATGAAAATTTACCAAACAACCAGTAGCTAAAAACCAATGAATCAAGTCATAAAAATAATCCAAAACACAAACATCACTCAAGAAAACTCCTATCAAAACTCACAAATTAAAAGAGTAGTAATTCTAGAGCAAAACCATAATTCTAGGGGTGACACTAGTTCAATACTAGAGAAGAAAATAATGCTACCATGATGCATAACTCTAAACAAACAAGTTATGAACATAAATGAATCTACTAACAGTACACAAATCTTACACATGCTAGTAAGCATAAACATCAAAGTAATTCTATGAAACAACTATTAAGCATGCATAAACCAATTCTAGCAATTTCTGTTTTTATTAATTAATTACTAGCAAACAAGCATGGTATAAGCTACACAGCCAGTAGCTATTCACTCAATGAAAAGTTATCTAAACCTTTTCAAAAATCCAAACACTCAATTTAAATTATGCACAAACATTCTATCAATCTCAAGGAATTATTTTATTTGTTACCAATTTTATTTAGCACACAATAGTGAAACATTTCTTAACATGATACTCCTATGTAATATTATGCTAACAAATAGATCACATCTAAACATACTAGTATTTACAAAATATTGCATAAGTGAAAGCAAACAATTTATGTTTCCATGGTGGGAAAATATCCTATCAAGCACATAATAAAACATGTTATTTCTACACACACATATGGTTAGGGATTTTCATCCTAAACACAATATGCAATTGGACCAGTGGGTTATGGGCCCACTAATACCAAGGTAAAAGAGGTACTAAGCCTCTGGTTACTTATGACAAAAACTAGTATACAAGGTAAATCACAAGGCTATTGATTCTAGTGAAAAAATACTAGTGCACATACATAACAAATCCTACAGATGCTTTACTATAAAATGACATGCAAACTAACAGAGAAAACAATACCAAAATAACAGTACCAAAACGGTACTGGACTCAAGCAAACATAGCACAAAATTTACTAAAGCAAGCACACAAATATCTAGCTCACACAAAAATTCAAAGAATCAAACTAGAAAACAACAAATGCTAGTTCCATTTTTATTTCGGTTACTGTAACACCTGGGGTGTTACCCTAAGCTAGAAAGTTGTTTGTTTTCTTTTTGCTTTGCATCACATGCATCATAAGCATTGCATCATGTTTTCCAAATCACTCAAAAATCCCAACCAATTTAAAACTTTCAAAACCTGTCTAAAATTTTCCAATTCAAAGTTGCAACCTAAATACCTCAACTTGTTTTCAAATAGTTTGAAGTTGATTTATTTAAATTGATTGTTAAATAAAAACTCCCTTTAATCAACACACTAATGACAAATTCAAATTCAAATCAACTCATCCATGCTTGGCATGTTTCAAATGTGGGTTTAAAAATTAAATTCTTGCAAACAATTAAATTCAATGATGTTTTCATAATTGTTTGAGCTTATTAAATAAAACTTGTTTATTTCCAAAAATTCCAAATCAAACTAATATTTGAAATTCAACTAACAATTTAAAAATCAAACTAATATTTCAAAGTTTTGAAATCAATGCTAACATTGCTTTGACATTTCTGTTTTGAAAACTAATAAAAATATTTCATAAAATCAACACCCCAAAAATCTATCCTTTTCCCTCTCTCTTTTCTTTCCTACTTACAAAAAAAAGGAAGAAAAATAAAAAAGAGAAAAGGGTGAGCTGTGGGGGAAACAGGCCAGTCCACATCCATTTTTCTTTCCCCTCAGCCCAACCCACGGCCCATTTCCCTTCCCTCTTTCAGACCACTCGGTCTTCTTCCTCGTACGGACAGTTCCTATCGCTGTCGTTCGCCCCTCCACCGTGCGATCCTCTCTCCCCCCTCCCGATGAGCTGCCGTACGAGCTCGGCCCCCCATGTAACCTTCCCCTTCGCCCTAGACCCCCTCTCCTATCTCTGCCGCCGCCATCTTCCCTCTCTCTCCCTTCCCTGCTGTCCACCATTACCTCTCTGTCTGTACGTGTCCATGGCCGGAGGAGAAAGATCACCACGGCGCCGGGGGTTGAGCAGCTGCCACGGACCGGTGATGGCAGAAACGGAACCGCCGCTGCTTCCTCGTCCTCCTCACCTCCTCGACCCGGGCTGGGAGCCCTCGGAGCCCCACCACCGCGGCGTCAACGGCGACGACCACCTCCACCGCGCCAGTCCGCCGCTGCACCTCGACAGCGCCCTCGCCTTCCCCTTCATCGCCTACGCGCCGAGGTGAGATCCCCTCCCAGGCCTAGGCCCTCTCCCTCTGTCCCCTTCCTCGTGCTCTGCGAAGCCGCCATCGGGCGCCGTCCACTTGCCGCCGGCGATCACTGCCGTGTTGCCGTCAGGTTCAGAGGAAATCGCTGTCGAATTTCAGTTAACAGTCGATGAGCTACTACTTCCTCCGTCAGAAGCGCAGACCATCACAAACGCAGCGATAACACACTGGTTCTGACCCGTTCCGCGCACGATGTGGGCGAGGGATCGATCCCCCTCGCTGCAGATTAAAGCGCCCAATCTTTTACCTCCTTCCACCTCGCGCACGGGCCCCATCTGTCAGCGTCCCAGACACTAAAGCCCAGTCAGCTTTCCCCTGGCCCATGTGTCATTCAGACGGGCTAGTTACCCCTTTGGTGAGAAAAGTTCCAGTCATTTTTTTCCTAATTCCAAAATTCCAGAAAATGGGTGTATCTTCTATAAATCCTAACTTTTAACTGGTAACTCCAAATTGCACAAACAAAATATGTATCCCAATCAGAAAATCATGAACTTTTCAAATATGCTTTTTGTTTTCTGTTTTGAACATTCCAAATATTTTCAAAACTTCAAATTCAAATAACTCTTATGAATTTGGTTAAATTCATAGCTATTTCAAATTGAATTCAAATGGCCCATATAAAATATGTTTCCCAACCAAAATTTCATGCTCTTTCCAAATATAACAATTGTTTTCTGTTTTGAATAATTTAAATTGCTGAAAACAACTGTTTCTTATTTAATGCAATTGAAATTGCCAAATTCATAACTAATTCATTTTAATTCCAATTTCAACAAATAAAATATGTTTTCCACTTAAAATTAAATGCTCTACCCAAATATAAAATTTGTTTACTGTTTTGAACAATTAAAATTGATGCAACATTTAATTCCTCATTTAATTCATTTAATATTGTTAAATTGGCAACTTGCCCAATTAAATTCCAAATTGGACAATTAAAATATGTTTGCATATCAGAAACATGCCATTAACATGTTCATGTCATTCATATCTCTGTTTGCATCTTATCTTGTGCATCTTACCATTTTGTTATGCATGTTCATCTATATGACAACATATGGAATGTGTGGGCTAATTAATTCCAACTGTTGCCCCATTCCATTTAAAATTGCCTAACTCATCTACTTTATTGTTTTCCATGCTAAACAACATTTAACTTGATGGTTAGATAAACAACTTGAACCAATCTCTATTTCTCCGGACTCCGGTTCCGATTAAATTGCTTAAGTTGTTTCCCCTGTTGCATCTTGCCATGCCCTGCATATAAAATAGGATCATGTTGTATCTTTGCCGTAGAAGTAATTGTTGCATCCGGTGTTTCTGTTAGCTCTTTGCTTCTTCGCGGATAGGACGTTGAGATGATGTGAGCAACGACAAGTTCTGCGGATGTACCTCTACTTGCTGGATCTCAGCCAAGTATACTCACTTGCTACCCGTGTTGCCTTTCCTCACTTGTTACCGATTCTTTCCGTTGTTCTTATTCTAGCCTTTTGATTCGATGCTGGTGTCTCGATCCTATCATATGTTTACCTTGCAGCCATGATATAGCCTTCCTTCCACTTCCTATTAACTGTTGTTTGTTTACCTTGTTGGCCCCCGTATCGTAGTTGCATGCTTAGTGTTGTTTGCGCTCGAGTCTTGTTGTCCTTTTCGTATCACCTGTTTAGTTGATAGTTGGGTTTCAATTCAATCAACAACATGTTAATGTTTTGGGTAATAATAATTTGATGATAAGGCACCGGCAGGAGGCCCGGCGTGGTTTTGAAGCCTGCTAGTGTCGACCCTAATTAGGAAAAGGGTCTTGTCTACTGATCCATGATGAGCGCACTAACCGCATGTGGGAAGCGAGTATGGGCGCCCCCTCAACTTGATTCGATTCGCATCTCGTCCAAATCGCCTCATAGTTTGGGTTTTCCATTTGTCGCATGCATGAGCTTGCGAACCCAGGCCAGGGTGGAACTTTTGTAGTCGGCATTTAGGGAGACACGTTCTTAGAGTGCTATGAGGGTCCCCTTTTTTTCATGGGGCTTGATTAGCCGTGCGCTCAACTGCACGGGGTTCTTTGGGCTTGATGCGAAGAAGAGTTGGGTTGTGTTGAGTGTATCGCTTGGTGGGTTTGATCCCCGTCTGGCGGGATATTCTTACGTGTACGGCCAAATTGGTGCATCCCTGCAGGGTTAAATCTTCTCGAGAAGCCGTGTTGTCCGCGGTTATGGATGACTTGGTGAAAGTACTGGCTAACAAGTACTCAGAACAACTTACACCTAACTAATGCTAATCTTGACTAGTAATAGGATGATTGACACAATAAGTTGAACATCATTAATCCAACTGTGTGATTTATCCTTGGGTTGCTTCCTTAGTAGGGGGTAACATTGGATGGGTTTGTTTGGTGGTTAACATTAGTTGGTTACGATACGCTATCTTATCTTCTTTCTGTTAGCCGGAAGTTGTAGCGTGTTTCTGTACTTGGTTAGTGCAGCCCGCTGCCGCTTCTTTGCAACAACCCCTTCCTTTCCGTTGTACTCAAAGTATTTGTATCTTGTGATGTTTGGTTACGCTGGTATCTTGTGAGTATGACTTGCCAGTACTTAACCGTACTGACCCACGACTCCGTTCGTGGCTGCATATTCAACATTGCAGTCAACAGGTTTGAAGTCTGACGACGTTAGCTTGGGAATCCCTCCGGCTTGGCCTGGGCAGGGATTGGACGCTCTCGGTTATCTTCAGGACTCTTAGTCCAATTTGTATCTTGTCCGTAGTCGGACGCTATGTTGTTTCTTCCGCTGTTATTTGGATCTTTGTATTGTATCAGTTGTATCCTTGACTCGTTTGAGTCGTCTTGTATATATGTCTCTTCTGTTGTTGTTGTGGAATATTCGTGAACTGTTGTAATGTTATCACACGTGGCAACCTGGAATCGGTTATTATGCGGATTTGGCGGGAATGCTGAAATCTGCATAGTGCCCGATCTCGGGGCATCACAAATGGTATCAGAGCATGGTTTCCGATTCCCGATATTGTTTCGATACGAATGGTTATCGAAGCAACGGGTCCGCAAAGCCTGTAGGATAACCTCGCTAACGGTCGTGTTCTTAGAGTGTCGAAAACTAATTCTGCTAAACTATTTTGGAAACATCTCAATAGGATTCTTGTTTTCTCCTTATCTCTATTCTAATTCTCCTTCTATCTCATTTGTTTTGGAGTCTACTCTCGTACTCAATCTTTCAAAGTGTTAGGATCCTACGTGGGTGGACGTTTTCTGAGCCTTTAACCTAATAGGTTCGATCATCGGAAGATTCCTGGTAGAAGAACATCGTCGTCACTCCGAGCAAGAATCTCTTGTTAGTGGTGTCGAGGAGATCAGCTGGAAGCATGAAGAATCGATAGTCGAACTTCTTTCCCCTCCCGGGTTAGCAGGTGGATTGCGAGGGCGCAATCCCTTGTTAGTGGTATCGTCTGTAACACCTGGGGTGTTACCCTAAGCTAGAAAGTTGTTTGTTTTCTTTTTGCTTTGCATCACATGCATCATAAGCATTGCATCCTGTTTTCCAAATCACTCAAAAATCCCAACCAATTTTAAACTTTCAAAACCTGTCTAAAATTTTCCAATTCAAAGTTGCAACCTAAATACCTCAACTTGTTTTCAAATAGTTTGAAGTTGATTTATTTAAATTGCTTGTTAAATAAAAACTCCCTTTAATCAACACACTAATGACAAATTCAAATTCAAATCAACTCATCCATGCTTGGCATGTTTCAAATGTGGGTTTAAAAATTAAATTCTTGCAAACAATTAAATTCAATGATGTTTTCATAATTGTTTGAGCTTATTAAATAAAACTTGTTTATTCCCAAAAATTCCAAATCAAACTAATATTTGAAATTCAACTAACAATTTAAAAATCAAACTAATATTTCAAAGTTTTGAAATCAATGCTAACATTGCTTTGACATTTCTGTTTTGAAAACTAATAAAAATATTTCATAAAATCAACACCCCAAAAATCTATCCTTTTCCCTCTCTCTTTTCTTTCCTGCTTACAAAAAAAAGGAAGAAAAATAAAAAAGAGAAAAGGGTGAGCTGTGGGGGAAACGGGCCAGTCCACAGCCATTTTTCTTTCCCCTCAGCCCAACCCACGGCCCATTTCCCTTCCCTCTTTTAGCCCACTCGGTCTTCTTCCTCGTACGGACAGTTCCTATCGCTGTCGTTCCCCCCTCCACCGTGCGATCCTCTCTCCCCCCTCCCGATGAGCTGCCGTACGAGCTCGGCCCCCCATATAACCTTCCCCTTCGCCCTAGACCCCCTCTCCTATCTCTGCCGCCGCCATCTTCCCTCTCTCTCCCTTCCCTGCTGTCCACCATTACCTCTCTGTCTGTACGCGTCCATGGCCGGAGGAGAAAGATCACCACGGCGCCGGGGGTTGAGCAGCTGCCACGGGCCGGTGATGGCAGAAACAGAACCCCCGCTGCTTCCTCGTCCTCCTCACCTCCTCGACCCGGGCTGGGAGCCCCCGGAGCCCCACCACCGCGGCGTCAACGGCGACGACCACCTCCACCGCGCCAGTCCACCGCTGCACCTCGACAGCGCCCTCGCCTTCCCCTTCATCGCCTACGCGCCGAGGTGAGATCCCCTCCCAGGCCTAGGCCCTCTCCCTCTGTCCCCTTCCTCGTGCTCTGCGAAGCCGCCATCGTGCGCCGTCCACTTGCCGCCGGCGATCACTGCCGTGTTGCCGTCAGGTTCAGAGGAAATCGCTGTAGAATTTCAGTTAACAGTCGATGAGCTACTACTTCCTCCGTCAGAAGCGCAGACCATCACAAACGCAGCGATAGCACACTGGTTCTGACCCGTTCCGCGCACGCTGTGGGCGAGGGATCGATCCCCCTCGCTGCAGATTAAAGCGCCCAATTTTTTACCTCCTTCCACCTCGCGCACGGGCCCCATCTGTCAGTGTCCCAGACACTAAAGCCCAGTCAGCTTTGCCCTGGCCCATGTGTCATTCAGACGGGCTAGTTACCCCTTTGGTGAGAAAAGTTCCAGTCATTTTTTTCCTAATTCCAAAATTCCAGAAAATGTGTGTATCTTCTATAAATCCTAACTTTTAACTGGTAACTCCAAATTGCACAAACAAAATATGTATCCCAATCAGAAAATCATGAACTTTTCAAATATGCTTTTTGTTTTCTGTTTTGAACATTCCAAATATTTTCAAAACTTCAAATTCAAATAACTCTTATGAATTTGGTTAAATTCATAGCTATTTCAAATTGAATTCAAATGGCCCATATAAATTTGTTTCCCAACCAAAATTTCATGCTCTTTCCAAATATAACAATTGTTTTCTGTTTTGAATAATTTAAATTGCTGAAAACAACTGTTTCTTATTTAATGCAATTTAAATTGCCAAATTCATAACTAATTCATTTTAATTCCAATTTCAACAAATAAAATATGTTTTCCACTTAAAATTAAATGCTCTACCCAAATATAAAATTTGTTTACTGTTTTGAACAATTAAAATTGATGCAACATTTAATTCCTCATTTAATTCATTTAATATTGTTAAATTGGCAACTTGCCCAATTAAATTCCAAATTGGACAATTAAAATATGTTTGCATATCAGAAACATGCCATTAACATGTTCATGTCATTCATATCTCTGTTATCTTGTGCATCTTACCATTTTGTTATGCATGTTCATCTATATGACAACATATGGAATGTGTGGGCTAATTAATTCCAACTGTTGCCCCATTCCATTTAAAATTGCCTAACTCATCTACTTTATTGTTTTCCATGCTAAACAACATTTAACTTGATGGTTAGATAAACAACTTGAACCAATCTCTATTTCTCCGGACTCCGGTTCCGATTAAATTGCTTAAGTTGTTTCCCCTGTTGCATCTTGCCATGCCCTGCATATAAAATAGGATCATGCTGTATCTTTGCCGTAGAAGTAATTGTTGCATCCGGTGTTTCTGTTAGCTCTTTGCTTCTTCGCGGATAGGACGTTGAGATGATGTGAGCAACGACAAGTTCTACGGATGTACCTCTACTTGCTGGATCTCAGGCAAGTATACTCACTTGCTACCCGTGTTGCCTTTCCTCACTTGTTACCGATTCTTTCCGTTGTTCTTATTCTAGCCTTTTGATTCGATGCTGGTGTCTCGATCCTATCATATGTTTACCTTGCAGCCATGATATAGCCTTCCTTCCACTTCCTATTAACTGTTGTTTGTTTACCTTGTTGGCCCCCGTATCGTAGTTGCATGCTTAGTGTTGTTTGCGCTCGAGTCTTGTTGTCCTTTTCATATCACCTGTTTAGTTTATAGTTGGGTTTCAATTCAATCAACAACATGTTAATGTTTTGGGTAATAATAATTTGATGATAAGGCACCGGCAGGAGGCCCCGCGTGGTTTTGAAGCCTGCTAGTGTCGACCCTAATTAGGAAAAGGGTCTTGTCTACTGATCTATGATGAGCGCACTAACCGCATGTGGGAAGCGAGTATGGGCGCCCCCTCAACTTGATTCGATTCGCATCTCGTCCAAATCGCCTCATAGTTCGGGTTTTCCATTTGCCGCATGCATGATCTTGCGAACCCAGGCCAGGGTGGAACTTTTGTAGTCGGCATTTAGGGAGACACGTTCTTAGAGTGCTATGAGGGTCCCCTTTTCTTCGTGGGGCTTGATTAGCCGTGCGCTCAACTGCACGGGGTTCTTTGGGCTTGATGCGAAGAAGAGTTGGGTTGTGTTGAGTGTCTCGCTTGGTGGGTTTGATCCCCGTCTGGCGGGATATTCTTACGTGTACGGCCAAATTGGTGCATCCCTGCAGGGTTAAATCTTCTCGAGAAGCCGTGTTGTCCGCGGTTATGGATGACTTGGTGAAAGTACTGGCTAACAAGTACTCAGAACAACTTACACCTAACTAATGCTAATCTTGACTAGTAATAGGATGATTGACACAATAAGTTGAACATCATTAATCCAACTGTGTGAGTTATCCTTGGGTTGCTTCCTTAGTAGGGGGTAACATTGGATGGGTTTGTTTGGTGGTTAACATTAGTTGGTTACGATACACTATCTTATCTTCTTTCTGTTAGCCGGAAGTTGTAGCGTGTTTCTGTAGTTGGTTAGTGCAGCCCGCTGCCGCTTCTTTGCAACAACCCCTTCCTTTCCGTTGTACCCAAAGTATTTGTATCTGATGATGTTTGGTTACGCTGGTATCTTGTGAGTATGACTTGCCAGTACTTAACCGTACTGACCCACGACTCCGTTCGTGGATGCATATTCAACATTGCAGTCAACAGGTTTGAAGTCTGACGACGTTAGCTTGGGAATCCCTCCGGCTTGGCCTGGGCAGGGATTGGACGCTCTCGGTTATCTTCAGGACTCTTAGTCCAATTTGTATCTTGTCCGTAGTCGGACGCTATGTTGTTTCTTCCGGTGTTATTTGGATCTTTGTATTGTATCAGTTGTATCCTTGACTCGTTTGAGTCGTCTTGTATATATGTCTCTTCTGTTGTTGTTGTGGAATATTCGTGAACTGTTGTAATGTTATCACAAGTGGCAACCTGGAATCGGTTATTATGCGGATTTGGCGGGAATGCTGAAATCTGCATAGTGCCCGATCTCGGGGGGTCACAGTTACCCATCATGCACACACTTTCTAAGGTAGATGTACTGCAAGGAAACAACTTAATAACAAGTCCTAACAATCTATACAAGATAGGAAACAAAATTAAATTAAACACAAATTTCATTTTCCACAAAAACACACAAAGAAACAAAAACAGAAAAGCTACTGTTTCTAGACCTGTCCACAAAAATAAATCTAGAGCTCCAAAAATTATTATAAGCTAGGACTACATAGATCTAGTCAATATCAAACTCATCCAATTGGATTTACTTCAAAAATCATTTTTGAACTTATTCTAAAAATTACAGAAGAGCCTACTGGTCGTTTACAAAAATGGATGGCATTTCCATTTGGTTGCTCACCTTGTTGTGAGGTCAAGTGATATGGATAGTGCTTTTTAATATCTATCCAGAACATTTTTGTTTGTTCAATTTGGTTATGTATTTTAAAAGTTATGGTCCAAACATTCTTACAGACATTCAGTGCCAAAACAGTTCTAGTGTCCAAAATAATAGTCCAAACTTAGATCTACGAATTTTGTATGGTTAAGAATTCATATTTTTCGTTCCATGATTTTTGGCAGCTTTTATTTTGCATTTTTAGTATTTTTCATACGTCCAAAGCAAATGTACAACTTTGTGTCAAAACTTAAAAAGGAAAAAGCACAGGGCAGTGCGTGCCGGTTCGGAGTGGGCGTGGCCCAGTTAACGGGCTGCGCGGCCCAGCTGCGCTGCAAACGCGAGCGCGGGCGCGGGAACGGTCCCGTTCAAGTGTGGCCGTGGATCTAAGATCCAACGGCGCACATCGTTATTCTTCCTCACCTCACTCCTCTCTCTCTCTCTCACGTACGGCCGGCGGCGAGAAACGCTCGGGGAGGCTCACCTAGGGCTCGGGGAGGGGCTGGCGCGGCTCCGGGACGATGTCGGAGGTTGAGGGCGTCGAGGGGAGGTGTCGGTGGCGCTCGGCGCGGCTCCAGGCGGCGACGCAATGCATATGCCCGAGGCGGCGCCCCCGGACGGCGGCGGCGATCTGCAGGTTATCCCACCACGGGAGAGGGCCATGGATGCTCAGGGCGATGAGAGGAGTTGATCAAGGGCATCGGGGAGGAAGGAGAGGGACCGGGTAGAGCAGTACCACGTCGTGGCCGTGGTGGTCACCGGCGGCGGCTCACGGCCCGTGCACGCTCCAGGGGCTAGGGCTCGGCTCCGTTTTGATTTGGGTGAGTGGTGAGAGTGTGAGGGAGGGCAGGGCGCAAGGGGAAGAGCTCTGGGTACTTATACCCGAGGGGGTGAGGGTGAGGGCAAAGTGGGGAGCTCGGGTTGATGCCAACCATTGGCATGAGCTAGCCCTAGGGGTTTTTGGTCACTCCACACTTGTGCACTGGGTGTCCTAGTCATCTACCTGGCCAGGGTTGGCTTTTGGGTGCAAGTGGAGGCAAGGGCAAGGTCAACTAGGTCAAAGCATGGGCTTCCATACCCATCCACATCATCATCTTCTCTCTCCTTTTTCCTTCATGCACAAGGCTTCTAGAAGGCTACTAAAGCATCCTGGTTCGAGTCTATACTGTGGTGATCACTTATGTCAAGGCTGCATTTCACAATTTGCACAGAATCAAAAAGAAATCAACTGATCAAAAGTGTATCTCTTACTGTTCACTGAAAATTCAGAAAATTCAGATTAGGACTTAGAAAATTTCTAAGTGTTGGAAACAGATGAAAAGTTCAAAAAGTTGAGTTTGTTTTCAGGGTTCAAATGCTTTCCAATATCGGTTTTCAAAGTATGGACTTGTTAACCATGTTATAAACTTTCAGAAACATGTTTTCAAAACAAGTTTTAAATTTTTTAAGGCCATGAAAACAATGTGGGAAAAGTTATACTTTCTGTTTTTATCTGTTTTTCAAAAATGCCATTTTCTGTCTTAATTTTATACCACAAAAACAACAAGCAAAAGATAATTTTTATTTGTTCAAAAATAAAACTAAGCTTATTTATTTGTAGTACATATATCAAGGATTAATTAAATGTCAAGAAAACATAAAATAACAATTTATAGCCTATTGAAAACAAAGGTAGAAAACAGGTACTTGGCTTTGTTTTCAAGAATTGTTTTCTATAGAAAACTTAAAAGAAAACTTTCATAAATCATTTTGAAAACTTGTTTCTTGGATCCAACAAAGTTAAAAGTTTGTTTTAAGATGCAAACAATAACGATCCAAGTCTTGGAATAAAAATCCACTCAAGTAATAATAAGAAAACATGAGGGAAAAATATCAGGAAAAATAATAGAATTGTTTTCAGAAACATTTGGTATTGGTTTCATAAAAAAAACTTGTGTTGCAAATATTATTAAGATCATAAACACATGTTGGTTCAAACAATCATGTTGTTAGAAAAAAAATTGTTGGCCCTAATTTTTGTCTTCTTGAGCACAGTACAAGAATCCAAAAACTGGGGTGTGACAATGATGTATCAGGTCTCTCTTCTGTTTCAGGAATAGACGAGTGCCTATGAGCACCTTCTTCCACGAATGCTTTGTCTAAAGTCCTTTGTGAGGAATCCGAGGTTACGGGAATATTAGCCTCGGGACCAGTACCCGAATCAGTGTTCCCTCGAGCAGGAGGAGTCGGTATAGCGGTCGAAGAGGTAGGAAGAATCAGAGAAGTAGTGAGATCCTCCACAGGAGGAGGAGTAGGAGCCCTTGTAGGAATGGGAGCCCTTAAATAAAGTTGATCAAACTTACAAATTTGACTGACAAAAAGAGGAAAACGAGTGAAAATTACCTGCTCAAAGAACCCAAGCTAAACAGTCGGCGAACTTTCTTGGCCGGAGGGACTGTAGATTGTTGAGTAGTGGGTGGAGGCACCAGAGAGAGAGGGGAACAACGTGAATTGGGTTCCTCAACTCATCTCCTTGGGCTGCACTCGAAGATCTTGAGTCCTTGGAGGTACCTTCTCCAAAGTTGTTGAACAGATAGTATGGGCACCTAGGGGGGGGGTGAATAGGTGCTACGACCAATTTTAATTTTTCTTCAAGATTAGGCTTGACACAAAGGTAAATTATCTAGATAATGCAACAAAGGTGAATTAAACTTTATGATAAGAACAACAACAAATCCAATACAAGCACAAGTAAAGGTGTAACATCCCAATTTTTGATACATTAGGGTGTGTGGTGTTGTGTCATCTCATACATGCATAAAAACATTGGTTAAAATTTTGCATTTGAAAATAATAAATGAAATGACCAAAAATCACTTAAAGTGATCACCCAAATTTTGTTCTAAAAATAATTCCAATTTTGGAAAGCAAGTACATGGTGAGCTTGCAAATTTCCTAAGGTTTTCAAAAAGTATTTTTGCCAAATTTTCTGTTTGCAAAAAGGTCCCCAAAACTTCTATTTCTGTTCTGTTTTCAAATAGAGAGGACTTTGTTGCTAATTCCAGGAAATGTAGGGGGTTTTCGCAAGACTCCCGTTGTCTTCTTCGTTGAGACAGAACAAGGAGCTGCGTGGCAGCTCGACCACGCCGCCGCCACCTCCTACTCGCCCGTGTGCTTGCGTGGCCGAGGAGATAGGAAGAAGTTGTGCCCTCCTCCCTCTCCCTATCGTCTCATTCGTTGTTCCCTCTCTCTGTAACCGGCCGGGAGACCAAACCCTAGCTGCCCTCTCCGGCCGCCGTCGACTGCCGCCTCTCCGGCCGCCCCGGGCTAATTGACGTCGCAGGAAGCCCCGTCGCCCTTCCCTTTGCCTCTCCCTCAGGCGAATCGAGCACGGGAAGCTCGGAGACGCTGCCCCGAGCTCGTCTTTCCCAAGTCCGGCCACCATCCGCCCGGCTCGATGCGGGCGACTCCGGCCTCCTCGTCCTTCCCCGACCGCTTCATCGGGTTCGCGGTGAGCTCCCGGACCTCCCGGTACCCTCCATGCCCCCCCTCTCGCTCTGTACCGGCTCCGCGCCGAGCTCCGCCGCCGGCCGCCGTGGCCATGGAAGCCGGCGAGCCTCCGGTGACCAAATGGTAGCGGCGCCACCACCCCAGGCTTGCCTCGGTCTCCTCTACGTCCCCATCTAGTCAATTTCACAAACAAATCGAAGAATCACTCGAATTTGGAGATCATCTATGAAGAACAGGAAACGGTGATGTCATCACTGCGTCATAATGACGTCATAACTCCCTGTATTTAGTATTTCCATTAAATTCCAGAAAAATGAATAATTTTGGTTAATTAATATCTTCCAATTTATTGCTCAGAAAAATAAAGTAAAAATATGGGAAAGATCAGAAAAATGTACTCTTTCCAAATATGTCATTTTCAGATATGTTTGACAAAGTTGAATTTTTGGCCTTTATTTAATATTGTTTAATCTTTTAAAATAGAAAAGTAAGTTTTTATTCACAAAAATTAGAACATTAAAAGTTATATGTCAAAATGCTCAAAATGACAAATCCAACCTAGCTATGATGTTTTCAAACCCATTTGAGCAACTAAAATGGTACTCACTTTTATAATCGCCCGAAACCCCCTCCGGGGTCTATTTTCGGGGTAATTTCAGTAAAATTGCTTAACCAACATCCAAACCCTAGCAACTCATTGAACATGCCTAGGGCTTTATTTCAGTGCATTAACCTGCTCATGCATACATATTGCGCATTGCATCGATGCCATGATTGATTGTTGTTCTTCTTTTCGGTGTTGTTTCCCCCTCGGTAGAACGTGACTCCGAAGTGAAGGCCAGCAGTCCAATGGCGAATACTTGATCTTAACCGACAAGTCAAGCACTTATTCCTGAAGACTTTATCTGGTTTTCTTATAACCAAGGCAAGCATAACCTCTTATCTGCTCATATATGCTTCCGAACAACCTTTGAATCTCGTACTTTGCATTCGATTCCAAACTATTTGATGCTAGTAGACATAGTTCACCTATATACTGCATTTGCCTCAATATCCTGATCCACTGCTCCTAGCCGCCATAGATTTGCTTGTGCGCATCGCCAGAGCCTCATATCTGCTTCGCTTAGCTTTACATGTTGTTACCTCTGCTCCATCCGGTTGATGAATCAGAGATGCGATAACCTAGTATGATATGATGACGTGGTAAGATGAGCACTGTCTGGTTAACTTGATTTAAGGCTTGTACGGAAGGCCACTTGGGAAGTGGTTGTTCGTTCCGTACTTGCCACCCCTAGGAGTAAGGTCGGACGCAGAAGCCAAGACTGAGCGTACAACCACGCGCGATGGCCATGAGCCTCGCCGACCGACTAACTTAGCTGGCTTTATCCATGAGTCACGTAGTTTGAGATTTCTATTCGGCACCGCAAATAAAACCTTTTAGACGGTTTTGAAAACAAAATGCTCCGCTAGGGCGTGACCGGGGCCAAGTGATGGACGTACACGGATCTTGACCCCGCCTCACAGGGACAGGTGCCGTCAGGAGGATGGCCAACTCCCTGTTGACGGGGTGGCCCTGTCTTGGGTTGACTCATGGATAGGGTTGGGTGAGGTAAAGGTCGTGGCCAACCACCCTCTGCCGCGTTCCATGGAAGAGCGTACATGTGGCGCTAAGAGTCGGATGGTACGTGTGGGTAAAGTGTACCCCCTGCAGGGATAAATCTTTTCGAGAAGCCGTGTCCGCGGTTAAGGACGGCTTGGTGGAAGTAATTTGGCCATAGATAACTTGAACATGACGTAAAAGATGTTGAAAAATCATGGAGGCAATAGATGAAGGGTGCCTCCCCGGAGATGCCGGGAGGGGTGATCCTTGTAGTATGTGAGATGCTGGGAAATGATGTTGGTGGATTCAAAGGATGATGATTACAGAAGCAAGTTTCTCATCTGTTTTGAAACATTCTATGAGACGTGCTATTCCTTCTCGATTTGGAAAATAAAGATTGCTTTACGCAAATCAGCCTTCATAAAACCCTTTCTGGAGATAGCAGATATATAATAGGTTAATTAAGTCTTGTTGAGTACCTCCCGTACTCAGGTTTGCTTAATTTGGTTCAGGTGGAGTTCGTCACTGCAATGGTGGTTCAACGTGGACATCGACGAGTAGTTCGGGGTTCCCAGGTAGCAGTCTGGAATCTATGGGCTGGGACGTCGCCTTATGTTGCGGCCTCTTAGGCCTTTTTGGTTCTTGTTGATTAGCAACATAATTTGCCTTCCGTTGTCTGATGTAATGTTGGGTCATGTGACCTCTGCTTGTAAGCTATACTCTATTAACATCTGTTTAATACAAGTTTCATGTTTAGAGTACTGCTTTGATCGGTTGTTGGTTTCGAGCTCATTGTTATACAGTTTTGGCTATGCCTGCATAGTTGTCGCAGTCGAGGGGTTGTGGAGCCGATGATCCATGTCCGAGCCCGCCTGTCGATTTGATCGGCCTGGGGCGAGGTAACCCCAGTAACCCTCGATTGTTGTTGCACTTTCTGGACACATAGCAGCTCTGTATAACTTTGGTCCCGTTCCTTCAGTTTCATTCGACTCGTGGGCGCTTGGGTATGCATAGTTGGTTATGACTAGCATGGATACAAGGAGTAGTAGACTGGGGATCCGGACTACGTGCCGATGAATCCGGTCTGCCTGCCGTTGTTTGTTGCGGCCGGGGCTGGTAACCCTGAAGCCCTTGTGAGTCCATGGCTAGGAGCACATAACAGTATGTATATCTCCGGGTCCGGGGTCGTGACAAAAGGAGAGGGGAACGAGATAACCGATAGGAAGCACGTGGAGACACGATGTATTCTTGAGTTCCTCGTTGTCAAGGGAGTACGTCTTGTTGGAGGGGTGTGAGTTTTGCCACAAAGGCCTACTCAATGACACAAAGGACTCACCCTATTCTCCGATGAACCCCACCACAAAGGCCTAGTAAACCTTCTACTATTGATCGCCTTTCAGGCGGGAATCGAGTCATTTACAAACAAGTTTGGGGCACACAACCACAACCAAATCGGGGGCTCCCAACAATCACTAGAATCACCAAGAGTAGCAATATGTCTAGGTTCTCCACAATAGGAAACCTTAGACCAGTTCCCCTCAAGCAAATGAGGGGACAATGGAAAACCGGTTGGTGAAGACGTAGATCGGGGCCTTCTCCTTCAGTCCTCCAAAGATCAACACTTTTGGGTGGAGGGATTGGGAGATCAAGCAAGGTGGGTGAGATCTAGCAATGGTGAGATCTATTCTGGATGAGCTAACCCAAGGTAGGAGAAGGGGAGGGGGTATTTATACTCCTCACCAAATTTTGAGCTATTGGAGACATTTCTGGAAATGTCACACCGGAGACTTCGTGTGAAGTCAAAAGACTCCGATCTGAGAAGATTCCGGACAGCTCCAGATCAGAGACTCCGGATAGTCTCTAGAATGTCTCCAGAGTGACACCACGACACCATCTTCACTTCTCTTGGGAATCGACGAGTCCAAATACTCTGGTCAGCCAGACCGGAGACTCCAGTGTATACCGGAGACTTAGCGGAGACTCCGCCCTTTGCCTTGACGCCTTCACACAGAGGATGTCTAGGGTCGAGCGAGCAGCAGCGTGGGAGAAAGTCTGAAGACTCCGGTGTATCTCGTCTTCGGTGTGAGTCTAGTGGATGACACCACATGAGAAGCTCTGGTTTTTTCACAGGAAAGCTCCTTACTGGAGACTCCGGTCTGCCAGAATGGAGACTCCGGCCTGGAAATAAACTCTACCAGGATTTCTCTTTGTCCTTTTTGATACTCAACACCACCATATGAAATATTATTGAAATACCCTGAAAAACATCAGCACACTTAAGATTATATGTGTGTTGTTAACAAACATCCAAAACAAGATTTAGGTGCATTTGCACTTTCAATCTCCCCCTTTTTGGTGTTTGATGACAACACACATATTTGAAGTGAATATCATAGCAAGGCTTGGTTTGAAAAAAATAGGCGGGCTCTCGAACAACCAAGTCATGAGCTTCCCTTATGTTTTACAAACAAAGCCCACAAGTACAACAAATAATGAACAATATAAATGCATGCATAGGTAAGGTAAGTAAAGAAACAATAATAGCACAATAATAGGATAGCTTCGCCAACATAGTCTCACCACACATAGATTTAAGGTGCACTAGGAAATAAAACTCGAAATCAACTAGGATATAGGGAACACAAGACATAAAAGCAAATCAAGTCCAAAGACTTGTGTTCCGAGGAAAATGAAATCAAACCAAAGCAACCCTTGCAAATCCCAAGAAGTCTATAGCTACTTCTCCCCCATTGGCACCGAGACACCAAAAAGGGAAAAGAGCAACTACACGGACCCCAAAGTATCAATCATCCTCTTCATAGTCCTTGTCATCTCCATGGTTCTTCTCCGTGCCATCACCTTCATCATCATCATCATCACCCTCTTCTTGTTACTCCTCTTCATCTTCTTCTTCCTCTTCAATATGTTCCTCTTCCTCAGTCACAAGAGCCTTTCCATGGTTGTTGGAAGAAGAAGTGTAAGGACCCCAGACCGGCAGTCTGAAACCCTCCGTATGCATACATTCACGATCCCAGAAAGATCAGTCGTGAACAACATACAAAGTTGGCACACAGAAATACATCATCCATTACACGAATACATAAAGGTATTACATAAAAGATCACATGATCAAGTTTAACGCAACTGCCAAAAGGGGAGGCAACTTATCAAACACAGCGGAAGACAATTAAAAACACAACATAGTTGAGCCCAAGTCACGCCTTAACCAACAAGCTGCTGACCCAGAGACTATCCTAGTTCGCAAAGCCGTCAGCTCCGTACTTCTCTTCATAGATCTCCTTCGGAGGCGCCTTCTCAAAGTCTGGCAAGTAGATACCAGGGGCGAAACCATAATGAGTACATTTGAATGTACTCATCAAGACATCCATCATGTCACTTACTAAACATGCAAATATGCTTATATGGTGGAATAGGTAGGCTATAAATAGGGTTCACTATCAATATGGTTCATAATTGATGACACCACAGTTGCAGTCAGGTTAATCTGTATCTTCGTTGAAGAAGATACTTCAGAAGAAAATAATATAGTTTTATTTCTCTTGTAGATATCACATGTACAAGAGGTTTTGTAAAGCTTTGTTAAAGGATATTTTCTCTTTGCAAAACTTCTTGGAATCAGTTTCCAGAATTCTTGCTTAGAGTAGAAAAGGTTTTCTTTGCAAAACATTTTGTTTTGTATAGCAACATCTGGCTTTTCATCATCGACGATACCTCCACAGTATACGTTTTCCTTCCTTTCCGAACTTCACAAGTTCAACACTTCCCTTCAAAAAGTCCTTTTCAAAAACTTTCTCTTTTGAAAACATTGACACAATGCTAGCTACATGGCCATTCAACTGTCCATATCCGAGGACGCGGCTTCTTCAAAAAAGTTGTACTCTGCAGAGGTGTACTCATCCACCAGATCCAGTACACCTACCGTGAACAACCACGGACTGTAACAACAGTATGTAAACATCAGGTATCCGATCATAACCATGCACTATGTTCAAACTAGTATATGTCTATCTCTCAGTAGAGTGTACGCATCCCCGGCACCGAGCTAATCCCCGCCAAGCCAGGAGCCCCAACTGCTGCATCCGGAGGGAAAATGAATCCCACACTTTTATGTCTCCACGACATTCGTTTCGAGGGTACGACGTCCCTTATAACGATTGAGATAGAACACACACTAACAAGGACAAACTTCAAGTTAAGCCCCGTGCCCATGTTGGGGTAGGGTGGCAGTACGGTAAAGGTTGTCCGGCGAAGACTAGGTTATGTGTCATTTTTGAAAACACCACTTTCTCAAAAATGACCACTTCCACATTCCTCCGGAGAACAAGGATCCGCCTTTTCTCCGGGTTTTTCCGTAAAGCCTTTGTTTTGTAGAATCACAATTTTAGGGTGTCCACTTAGGGACTAGTATATTTGATGGTAATAAATACCATATGGTGGCTTATGGGCTTGGTATTACCAAGTTTAACTACTGGCATGATAGTAACCTATATAATAGTATATTAATAA
Organism: Alopecurus myosuroides; assembly: GCA_028641055.1. Classification (NCBI taxonomy): domain Eukaryota; kingdom Viridiplantae; phylum Streptophyta; class Magnoliopsida; order Poales; family Poaceae; genus Alopecurus; species Alopecurus myosuroides. The sequence continues at coordinate 437,338,598 of CM054058.1, read as the reverse complement.
TAACCACATCAAAAATAGTTTTGATAATCAAGTTTTGGTAAAACTTCAGAGGTAAAATATGCATGATAGATAATGATAAGTATTGTATCAGCAAGCATCAGGATGGCTTGCCTCGTAACTCCTTGTGTCCCTGGTCTTTGAGTGACTGGAACTTGAAACAGAGCTTCCCGACACTTCCTTCCTCTTCGTTTTCTAACATCGTAAAAATAATAAAGGACACACATTCAGAACCAATCAAGGCAAGCAACAATACACAACGATACCTACAGCAAGGAAACTAATAATAACCAATCACACAATTATTGATGGAGGCAAACAATCAAACAAACACACTTGGCAGAAATGCCATTTAATAAGACAGCTTAAGGTTGGAGGAACCTTATCTCACAACCTTAATATCATGGATTCAGTGGGTGTGCCACTCTCATTACAAGATATTAATAAACCCAAAATACACTTAGTTTCACAAGGGTGAGACTACTAAAAGTATACACAACATGCACAATAATAATCATGGCAATGGGTCTATCAACTAAACCACAAAAAAAACAAGGTAGCTAATCTGCTAAGCCTAAACTCACTTCAAAAATAAATAAGACACATGATTTGCAAAATATACTTTTACAAACCAGCGAGCCTACACAAGTGCAACAAGGCAATAGACTCATCACAAAACACACAATTCTCATAGTGAGAACAATAGAAACAATGACTAAAAAGGAGGAATCCTATAGACATGCTTCTACTAAGGGTTTGCTATGCAAGCATGCATAACATGTAAAGTACTAAAATGCAAACAAGGAACCATGTTATCATAATGGGAATGAAAACATGTCCTCATGCAAGGATACACAAATATCTACCAAACACAAGTTGGCAGGAAAAAAAATTCAATACAAAAACTGCTAAGGAAAACTAGTACTACTCAAACATGAAGAATCAATGGATGAATTTCAGTCAAGTAATTGAAATACAACCAGAGGGTTCATGTCATAAAAACAGGAGTGAAAAACATCTATACTTACTATAACAAAATATCCCATTTAATAAAACAAGACATCAATTTGCAGGACAACTCCTACATACTAGTGGTAATAAAAAGGGGCATTACTAGAGGAATCAAACAACACTCCAAAGATGGATTTTTCCTAGAAAGCCACACATGATTACAGCCACTTACAAAAATAAGCATACACATTTTTATTTAGCACTAAAAAATCCCAAGCAAAAATACTAGGCACTCATTAGTTAGAGAACTATATAAAAGAAACACATCTAGTGTGGGGGAAATAATGTTTCCACCAAAAAATGCAATGACACCAGTGGGTGTTACACTAGCATAACAAAGCATTAAGAGGTCACAAATCCTCTGGTCATACTTGCTAAAAAATAACAAAATGCTAAACTAGCATCTAGTGCAATAACCATACTAGTAGAAAATAATAGGATGCTAAAATAAGCAAGGTAATGCTACTCATGCTATTATTTCCACACAAGTGAAAACTCTAGGGTTCAAGTACTCATAAAAAAATAACCAAGATGCTACTGGTCCTATGAACACAACCCAAAAATATGTGGCTACACAACCACAAATTCTTATGCCAAAAATTCTACACATGAGAGAATTTTTCCAACATTTTCATAGTCATGACAAAACTACTCATGCTTTTCTACCAACTCAAATGAAAGCTAGCAGAGGTGATAACAACACAATATAAGTACCAACATGGTACTGGATTCAATCAACAATCCAAGTGCTTGCACATAAATTCATCACTCAAAAATCTATGCAAGTATAAACTAGAGATAAAACATATGCTATTAACAAAAATCCTATTTCTTCTCAACTCAAGTCCACACAATATAACATGCTAAAATAGCTAAGTAAACCTTAGGAAACAAGTTCACACAACTTGTACATGCTAGAAAACAATATTGCAACACAAAAATATATTCACACAATTTAATTACCTAAAATGCCAAAATGGCAGAAACATGCAAATTAAAGATCTGTCCACCAAATTTTCTATGATGCTATAAAAATCAAACCCATCTAGGTTTGGATAGCCCTAAACATATACAAGACCATTCAATTGAGTTTGCATCAAAAATCATTTTTAATAATTTTATAAAAATCACCAAAGTGCTCTCTGGTGTTTTACCAAATTGCATACCATTTCAAAAATATTAGGAATTTGGAAGCAAGGTTAATTTCTGCTGTTAGGAAATTTGAAGGGCTTTCCAATGCGATTAGATACACCTCATTCTGAGTTGTGGATTTAAAATGGTGCTCATTTTGCTGTTTCTGGTACCTGTTTCCAAAACATTTTTCATGTCAACAATAAACATCCAAATGTAGATCTACAAATTGGAGATGGTTTAGATTTTGTTGGTTTACATCTGTGAATTTTTTCTTTGTCAAATTCATATTTTAGGTAGGTTTTTAAGGCCAAAAGCAAACATGCACATTTTCTGGAAATTAAATTGGAAAAGAAACTAGGGATGGGCCAGATCTAGCAACTGGGTGTGACATCCCAATTTTGGAATACATGTTAACACAGTTGTTTTGCTAATTGCTTGACAATTAAACTTTGATTGTGTTTGTTTGAGTGCAACTAAACAAACTAGTTATATAATCTTACATGGCTAAGAAATTGAAAGCAAACTTAAAAAGGATAGCAAAGCAGTAAACTAAAAATATTCAACATATTGTTCCAATGATAAAAATATTCAACATATTGTTCCAATGACTTTGGCAATATTTTCTAAAGTAAATATTGATCAAAGTGTTTTCCAAAACTATCTTATGAATCCAATACTTGTTGAATATAATTCCAAGGCCTAAATTAAGAAAGAGGAAACACTTAATAAATTTCCCTAAAAAGATTATCAGAAAAAGAGGCATTCTTAAATGCTTCACCAAAATATTATCAAATGTTTTTCCAACCTTGCAAGATTAAAAACAAAGGTATTGGAGAGCATTGACTTGCTATCTCTAGTCACATAAATATTTTGGCAAAGCATTGCTAAAGAAAAGCCAAGTGCTTTATTAAATAGAAATTCCAATATTTCCAGAAACAGAAAACTAAAACAAGTTACTATTGGAAACTTTCTTAAAAAGATTTGAAATTCATACCATTGCTTCATTATATCAAATAAGGAACACACACAAGAGGAGACCAAAAATTGAATCCATTAAAGTCCTGAAAACATGGTTTTTCTCCACAGAAACAATTGGGATTTTGAACAAGTTTGTTCTACAAACTTTTTACAAATGCCATGAAATAAATACCACATGCTCTATATCATAAATAAGGATGAAAACCAAAAGGGAACAAGTTTTTGAATAATTTAAGTTGCCAAAAACCCCTGTTTTCTTGACAGCACCTTTTAGAAATTTGAACAAGTTTGTTCTATGAATTAACTCAAAATGACTTGAATTTTCTACCACTTAAGGAACATATCAAATAAGGAATGTGTGCCAAAAATTATCATTTTTGGACGCTCCTAAGTAGGTTAATAAATTCAATGTCCATTTATGTAAGAATTCAAATTTGAACAACTTTGAATTATCAAGTTTAGGCAAATGAGCCAATTTTCATATATGTTGTACATCTCAACTAATTAGAATTTTGGGCAAAAGGATTTCAATTTATAACTTTGTTTGCTTAGGGAAAACATCCATTTTCAGAGAGGAAAAGGACCTACTTGTAAATACCCAGGGACCAAATTGAAATCCTAGTCATCCCTGTCCTTCTTCTTCCTGTAGCAAGCAGTAGAGGGCATGGCTGCCCATGCTCCATTGCCTTCGAGTGGAAGCCATCTAGATGATAAAAACCCCTCAAGTGCATCTCTACCTGCCCCCTCTCTCTCCCCCTAGAGTTTCTCTCTCTCTCTCAAGATATTTTGCAAACCTAACCCTAGCCCGAAAATGGCCGCCGTCGATTCGGCCAAATGAGAGCTCGCCACCGGCAGCCGTTGTGCTCATCGCGTCCACCTCGTCGAGTAGGTCCTCTCTGCCAGAGGAATCGAGCCGGAAGGGCTCGAGGTGGCCGCGCCGTCCGATTTCTTCCACGGCTCCGGGAGCACTCCGGCGAGGCATTGCCGCGCCCTCGAGCTTCCTCCTCCGTCACCGAGTGAACCAACGCGTTAGTGGTGAGCAGGGGAGTCCCCCGACCCTTTTCCCCTCTCCCTCTCCCTCCGAAACGACGCCGCGTCGTGGTCGTGTCCGGCCGTCGCCGCGCCACCGACGCCGCCGCTCTCCGGCGCCTTCCCGGGAAGCGAGGCAACACTCTTTTGGTTCCCCGCAACAATAGCTACGTGTACGTGTGTTTGATTCGAAAAACATGGCCGGATTCGTCGATTAGAACCTCGCCGGAGACATTTCCCGCCGGCAATGACGCAGTCGTGGCGTCATGCCGACGTCAGTCTCCCTTGACCCCGCGCGGACGAAGTCAAACTGCGGGTGGGCCGCGTATCTGCCTGCGTGGCAGCCCCCGTGGCGGCCTGGCCCGCGGGTCAGCCACTGCGGCTGGGATCTGCCGCGGTAGAAAGCGTCCAGGCCGGCCCAGTTGGTGGATCTGGCCCATCCACACTTGTTTTCCAATTTAATTTTACAGAGATTGTACCTGTTTGCTTTTGGCCTTAAAACCTAACCAAACAAATGAATTTGACCAAACCAAAATAAACAAAATATAAACCACCTCCATTTTGTAGATCTACTTTTGGATGGATATTTTTGCAATGAAAAATGATTGGGCAACAGCTACCAGAAACACCAAAATGAGCACCATTTCTATTTCACAACTCAGAATGAAGTGAGGAAAATTGCATTGGAAAGCCCTTGAAATTTACTAACAGGAGAAATTAACCTTGCTTCCAAATTCCATGTATTTTTGAAATGGCATGCAATTTGGTAAAACACCAGAGAGCACTTTGGTGATTTTTATAAAATAATTAAGAATGAATTTTGATGCAAACTCAACTGGATGGTCTTGTATATGTTTAGGACTATCCAAACCTAGAAGGGTTTAATTTTTAGAGCATCATATAAAATTTGGTGGACAGATCTTTGTTTCACCTGTTTCTGCCATTTTGGCATTTTAGTTAATTAATTTGTGTGATGATATTTTTGTGTTGCAATATTGTTTTCTAGCATGTATAAGTTGTGTGAACTTGCTTTCTAAGTATTACTTAGCTATTTTATCATGTTAGAATGTGTGGACTTGAGTTGAGAAGAAATAGGATTTATATTAATATCATATGTTCATCTCTAGTTTATTACTTGCATATAATTTTTGAATGATTAATTTGTGTGCAAGTGATTGAATTGTTGTGTTGAGATATTAGATTCAGTACCATGTTGGTACTTATATTTTGTTAGTATCACCTCTGCTAGCTTGCATTTGAGTTGGTAGAAAAGCATTATTAGCTTTGTCATGACTATGAGGATGGTTATGGAAAAATTCCCTCATGTGTGGAATTTTGACATAATCATTTGTGGTTTTGTGACCACATATTTTGGTATTGTGTTCATAGGACCAGTAGCATTTTGATGATGTTATTATGAGTACTTGACCCCTAGATTTTTCACTTGTGTGAAAATAATAGCATGAGTAGCATTGCCTTGCTTATTTAAGCACCCTATTATTTTCTGCTAGTATTGTTATTGCACTAGGTGCTAGTTTAGGTTTTTGATAATTTTTGTCAAGTATGACAGGAGGCTTGGTGACCTCTTAATGCCTTGATATGCTAGTGGAACACCCACTGGTTTCATTGCATTTTTGGTGGAAACATTATTTCCCCCACACTAGATGTGTTTCTTTTGTATAGTTTCATAACTAATGAGTGCCTAGTATTTTTGCTTTGGGAATTTTTGTGCTAAACAAAAATGTGTATACTTATGTTTGTAAGTGGTTATAATCATGTGTGACTTGCTAGGAAAAATCCATCTTTGGAGTGTTGATTGATTCCTCTAAGTAATGCCCTTTTTATTACCACTAGTATGTAGGAGTTGCCCTGCAAATTGATGTCTTGTTTTATCAAATGGGATATTTTTATTATAGCAAGTATAGATGTTTTTCACTACTGTTTTTATGACATGGACCCTCTGGTTGTATTTCAATTACTTGACTGAAATGCATCCGTTGATTCTTCATGTTTAAGTAGTACTAGTTTCCTTAGCAGTTGTTGTGTTAAATTATTTTCCTGCCAACTTGTGTTTGGTAGATGTTTATGTATCCTTGCATAAGAACATGTTTTCATTTACCATTATGATAACATGGTTCCTTGTTTGCATTTTAGTACTTTACTTGTTATGCATGCTTGCATAGCAAACCTTTAGTAGAAACATGTCTATAGGATTCCTCCTTTTTAGTCATTGTTTCTATTGTTCTCACTATGAGAAATTGTGTGTTTTGTGATGAGTCTATTACCTTGTTGCACTTGTGTAGGCTCACTGATTTGTAAAAGTAACTTTTGCAAATCATGTGTCTTATTCATTCTTGATGTGAATTTAGGCTTAATAAGAATAGCTACCTTATTCTTTTTGTGGTGTGGTTGATAGACCCATTGCCATGATTATTTTTGTGCATGTTTTGTATACTTTTAGTAGTCTCACCCTTGTGAAACTAGGTTCATTTTAGGCTTATTAATATCTTGGTATGAGAGTGGCACACCCACTGAATCCATGATATTGAGGTTGTGAGATAGTTTTCCTCCAACCTTAAGTTGTCTTATTAAAATGGCATTTCTGCCAAGTGTGTTTGTTTGATTGTTTGCTCCATTAATAATTGAGTGATAGGTTATTATTAGTTTCCTTGCTGTATGTATTGTTACATATGGTTGCTTGCCTTGATTGGTTCTGAATGTGTGTCCTTTATTCTTTTTACGACGTTAGAAAAACGAAGAGGAAGGAAGTGTCGGGAAGCTCTGCTTCAAGTTCCAGTCACTCCAAAACCAGGGACACCAGGGATACCAGGCAAGCCATCCTGATGCTTGCTGATACAATACTTATCATTATCTATCATGCATGCTTTACCTCTGAAGTTTTACCAAAAACTTGATTGTCAAAACTATTTTTGAGGTGGAAATTACTACTATACTATATTATATAGGTTACTATCATGCCAGTAGTTAAACTTGGTAATACCAAGCCCATAGGCCACCATATGGTATTTATTACCATCAAATATATTAGTCCCTAAGTGGACACCCTAAAATTGTGATTCTACAAAACAAAGGCTTTACGGAAAAACCCGGAGAAAAGGCGGATCCTTGTTCTCCGGAGGAATGTGGAAGTGGTCATTTTTGAGAAAGTGGTGTTTTCAAAAATGACACATAACCTAGTCTTCGCCGGACAACCTTTACCGTACTGCCACCCTACCCCAACATGGGCAAGGGGCTTAACTTGAAGTTTGTTCTTATTAGTGTGTGCTATCTCACTTGCTATAAGGGGCGTCGTACCCTCGAACCGAATGTCGTCAAAAACTCCCAATGTTGAGGCATATAAAGTGTGGGATTAATTTTCCCTCCGGATGCATTCTTTGAGGCTCCCGGCTAGGCAGGGTGGGACTTGGTGCCGGGGAGAACAAAACTCAATCGAGAGATAGACATATTCTAGCTTGAACATAGTGGATGGTTATGATCAGATACCTGATGTTTACATACTGTTGTTACAGTCCGTGGTTGTTTCACGGTAGGTGTACTGGATCTGGTGGATGTGTACACCTCTGCAGAGTACAACTTTTTTGAAGAAGCCGCGTCCTCGGATATGGACATTTGAATGGCCATGTAGCTAGCATTGTGTCAATGTTTTCAAAAAGGAAGTTTTTAAAAAGGGAATTTATGAAAGGAAGTGTTGAACTTGTGAAGTTCGGAAAGAAATGGAAACTTATACCGTGGAGGTATCGTCGATGATGAAAAGCCAGATGTTGTTATACAAAACAAAGTGTTTTGCAAACAAAACCTATTCGACTCTAAGCAAGAATTCTGGAAACTGATTCCAAGAAGTTTTGCAAAGAGAAAATATTCTTTTACAAAGTTTTACAAAACCTCTTGTACATGTGATATCTACAAGAGAAATAAAACTATATTATTTTCTTCTGAAGTATCTTCTTCAACGAAGATACAGATTAACCTGACTGCAACTGTGGTGTCATCATATATGAACACCATTGGTAGTGAACCCTATTTATAGCCTACCTATTCCACCATATAAGCATATTTGCATGTTTGGTAAGTCACATGATGGATGTCTTGCTGAGTACATTCAAATGTACTCATTATGGTTTCGCCCCTGGTATCTACTTGCCAGACTTTGAGAAGGAGCCTCCGAAGGAGATCTATGAAGAGAAGTACGGAGTTGACGGCTTTGCGAACTAGGATCGTCTCCGGGTCAGCATCCTGTAGGTTAAGGCGTGACTTGGGCTCATCTACGTCGTGTTTTATTTGTCTTCCGCTGTGTTTGTTAAGTTGCCTGCCCTTGTGGTAGTTGCGTTAAACTTGATCATGTGATCTTTTATGTAATACCTTTATGTATTCGTGTAATGGATGATGTATTTCTGTGTGCCAACTGTGTATGTTGTTCACGACTGATCTTTCTGGGATCGTGAATGTATGCATACGGAGGGTTTCAGACTGCCGGTCTGGGGTCCTTACACTGGGCCGGCCTGGGCACTTTTCACCGTGAGCAGAGCCAGCTGCTGTCGCTGACCAGCGGGCCAGCGGCCACGGTGGCAGCCACGCGGGCAAGCACGAGGCCCCACGGGCAGGTTTGACTCGCTCCCGCGCGGTCAAGCACGCTGACGCGAGCGTGATGCCCCTCGCCGGCGGGGGGGGGGGGGCTCCGGCGAGGTCGAATCCGAGCGATTCCGGCCATCATTCGTCGATCCAAACATCTACGAGTCGGTCTCGACGAGGGGAACCAAACGGAGGTGGTCTCGTTTCCCGGGAGGTCACCGGTGAGCGGCGGTGACGACGGCGCACGTCGGCCGGAAAGCGAGCGCGGCGCGGCGAGGTTCTAGAGAGAGAGGGAGAGGGGAAAAGGGTCGGCGAGGTTCGCACGCTCACCACGAATGCGACGGAGGACTCGATGAGGGCGGAGAAGGAGCGCGGCCGCGGTGATTCGCCGCCGGAGTCCTCCCGGAGCCGAAGAAGAAATTGGACGGCGCGGGCTCCTCGCGGCGTTCCACCTCGATTCCCTTCGCACCGAGTACAACCACGACGAGGCGGAGAGGATGGGCCACTCAGCGGCCGGCGGCGAGCTCGAAGATGGCCTAATCGACGGCGACCGTAATAGCTAGGGTTTCGGTTGAAGAGATTTTTCAAGGAGAGAGAGTGAGGAAGCTTGAGGGGAGAGAGAGGGGGCAGATAGGAGACATGAGCACATGGGGGGGTTCTTATCCTCAAGGATTCCTTCTACTCGAAGCCATGGCGTAGGGGACTGCTGCTACAGAGGAGATAGGAAGAAGATGACTCGGATTACAATTTGGTCCCTAGCTATTTACAAAGAGGTCCTTTTGCCTCTTTTCCTTCTCTGAAAAATGTTGTTTTCACTAGGAAAAACAATTCTAAATTTACAATCCTTTTGCCCAAAATTCGTATTAGTTGAGATGCACAACATATGTGAAAATTGGCTCAATTGGATAAACTTTATAGTTCAAAGTTGTTCAAATTTCAATTCTGACATAAATGGAAATTGAATTTATTAGACTACTTAGGAGCTTCCAAAAATGATAATTTTTGGCACACATTCCTTATTTGGTGTATTACTTGTGTGGTAACAAATTCAAGTAATTTTGAGTTACTTCATAGAACAAACTTGTTCAAATTTCAAAAAGGTGCTGTCTAGAAAACAGGGGTTTTTGGCAACTTAAATTATTCAAAAACTTGTGCACTTTTGGTTTTCATCCTTATTTATGATATAGAGAATGTGGTATTTATTTCATGGCATTTGAAAAAGTTTCTAGAACAAACTTGTTCAAAATTCCAATTGTTGCTGTGGAGAAAAATCATGTTTTCAGGAGTTTAATGGATTCAATTTTTGGTCTCCTCTTGTGTGTGTTCCTTATTTGATATAAGGAAGCACTGGTATTAATTTCAGATCATTTGAAGAAAGTTTCCAATAGTAACTTGTTTGAGTTTCCTGTTTCTGGAAATATTGGAAATTCAATTTAATAAGGCACTTGGCTTTTCTTTAACAATGCTTTGCCAAAATATTTATGTGACTAGGGATAGCAAGTCAATGCTCTCCAATACTTTTTTTTTTAAGCTTTCAAGGTTGGAAAAACATTTGATAAGATTTTGGTGAAGCATCTAAGAATGCCTCTTTTTCCTGATAATCTTTTAGGGAAATTTATTAAGTGTTTCCTCTTTCTTAATTTTGGCCTTGGAATAATATTCAACAAGTATGGGATTCATAAGATAGTTTTGGAAAACTCTTTGATCAATATTTACTTTAGAAAATATTGCCAAGGTCATTGGAGCAATATGTTGAATATTTTGTTTTCAATTTCTTAGCCATGTAAGTTTATATAATTAGTTTGTTTAGTTGCACTTAAACAAACACAACCAAAGTTTATTTGTGAAGCAATTAGCAAAACAACTGTGTTATCAGGTATTCCAAAATTGGGATGTGACAGGTCTTCCCCCCTTAAAAAGAATCTCGTCCCCGAGATTCGCAAGCGAGGACTAAGGGAGGGCCAACAAACACAATGTTAGTGTTGGAGTGCAGGTGCTTCCCCCCTTTGACTTTTCTTGGGAGGCGGGGTACTCCCCTAAATTAGCAAATTCACTTTAAAAAGTACACCAGTACTGTTTTAGGTCCAAAAATTTTGTTTCCTAGTTTGACCTTGGGTCTTGGACGATTTAGAAACAAACAAAATTAAGGTTAGTGCAGAACTACCTGGAAACGTACCGTCAATTTTTTTTACATGAGTTCCTAGCTATATCCCACACCTTACATAACACATATGGAGTGGTGTACCACTCTCATAACAAGGTATATAGGAAGCTAAAAGTATAGCTTGTGGGTGCAAAGGTTAGGTTGCTAAGGTAAAATAAACAGACAGAACAAATACCTACGGCAGTGGGTGTTACTCCCCACAAGCAACTATCACTTAATACGTTCATGATTTTAGTTGGATGTTTTAGTTTCATAATATACTCTTAAGCACAATCATAACCCAAGTATAAACTCATGCTAAGGTAAAACATTTAAACAAAATCCAATAAGCAAGCAAACAGCACCACAGATGAATATACTATTTATTCACTAGGTTATTGTTTATTAGAGGTTTTGGAATCCATCAATCATGAACAATTTAGAAAACAACCAGTAGCTAAAAAACCCATGAATCCAATTATAAAGGTACTCTAAAACACCATATTTACACAAGATAATACTCCTATTTCACAGGCATAAAAAAACAGGACTGCACAAATAACACACTAGTATGAAAAATCTACACCAGCATGCTATAAGAGATAATCATATCCTATAACCATAGAACATGAAACTAAATAATTCATGGCATGAAAACAGAAGTAATAACTTCCTAAACATGCTATATCAACACATATACTCATAAAATAAAAAGAGGGTAATACTAGAGCAAAAATCACCATTTTTCTAGTGGTGAAACTAGTTTCACTCTAGAGAAACAAACAATGCTATCATGATGTTTAAACTTAAACAAGCAAGTCATGAATATAAGTGTACCTAATAACAGTACACAAAACTTACTCATGTTAGTAAGAACAAACACCAAAGTAATTCTATAAATCAACCATTAAGCATGCAGAAATTTCTTCTAGCAATTTCTGTTTTTCTTTAACCAATTACTAGCAAACAAGCAAGGTATAACTCACACAACCAGTAGCTATGCAATTAATGAAAATTTATCTAAACCTTTTCAAAAATCCATACACTCAATTTAAAATTATTCACAAACAATCTACCAATCAAGAGGAATTTATTTTATTTGCGAACAATTTGATTTCAGCACACGATAGTGAAACATTTCTTAACATGATACCCCTAAGGAATATTATGCTAACAAAAGGATAACACCTAAACATATTAGTATTTACTAATAAGAAATAAACTTCTCACTTGCATAGGTGAAAAGAAACAATTATATTTTCCATGGTGGAAAATAGAAATCAATCACATAGTGAAACATGCTATTTTCACACATGTGTATGGTTGGGGATTTTCATCCTCAAGCCAAAATGCAATGGTACCAGTGGGCTATTGCCTACTAATACCAAGGAAAAATAGGTACTAAGCCTATGGTTACTCATGAAAAAACTTTGCATACAAGATAAAAATATAAGGCTATTTAATCTAGTGAAACAATACTAGTGCATATTGATAGCAATGCTTACACATGATTTACTATTAAGAGGAATGCAAGCTAATAGAGGTAAAAGCATCAAAATAACAGTACCTAAATGGTACTGGACTCAAAGAAAACATAGCACAAAATCTACTAAGAAAGTATACACAGATCTAGCTCTCACAATACTTCCAATTAATAAACTAGAAGGTGACAAATGCTATTTCATTTTTGTTCGAGTTTCCAATCATGCACACACTTTCTAGGGTAGATTTTTTGTAAGAAAACAACATAATAACAAGTCCTAACAACTCCATATAAGTTAGGAAGCAAGATTGAATAAAACACAAATTTATTTCAATCAAGAGCACACAAAGAAACAAAAACAGGAAAACTGTTGTTTTCTAGATCTATCATAACCGTTCCATCGTTCACTTTATTTCTAAACCCCGAATTTTATAGTACCTACAATGTCTACCAAGTTTTGGTTTTTCCAAAGTAGATACACCCGATATCTTATTGACTAGTAAACGAATAAGTCATCATCTTATTTTCTCGTGACTTCTCCTTTTTACCAACTAGATTAAAAAGTGTCCTAAGTCACTTAATTCCTTGGTTTAGAAAGAGTTGTCAGTAGTTCACATGCTTTGGTTAGGTGTCAACCTAAGATTAGACAAAACATGTTAGTCTTGTTAGTTTTCTATTAAATAATGTTTGTCCGGCAAGATACGACTAGCGTCATCGTACGTCAAAATTGAATCGTGCTCTTCGGATTGGTTTTTGAGGGGGTTGCGCATCATGGCATGTGAAGACTTCTTTTGCACCTTTCTCCAGAGGAGGGAGGTATATAAATTTTAAAAGGGGATCTCTTTAGTTTGGTCTTTTAAAAGGGTACATAAAAAGGTGCGACATTTAGCCAACAGGGAAAAAGAGTCTTTTGCAAACAGACAAAACACAGAGGTTTTGGTCAGTAGTGGTTGGTGCATTCACGCCTTTTCTTATTTGAGGGTTGTCGTTGTTGGAGCTTTATCTGTTGGAGTGCATCACTGGTAGCAACGCTATCAGCTCGTGTGGCTTGATGGTCCTCCATTTTTAGGCCCAACGGTGCTTTCATGGATGGTGGGGGAGATGGTGGTGGTTCACGACGGGTCGCATTATGAAGCGAAAACAAGTATAAGTCTAAGCAACAAATTCTTGTTTTTGAAAACTATACAAACATTTTTGCTTGCAAAAACCTAACAAGAGGCGATTCAAAAACAAGAGCGGGGCAAGCACAAATCTGGAAATTTTGAGCACCCCACAAACATATAGAAGCCTAGATGAACCAAATTCTACACCACACAATAGCACAAAGTCCTACGGACACACATAAGCAAGCCATAACACACAAGCAAGGCTCCATTGGAGCTACGTCGGGGGAGGCGACTCATGGGGTCATCGCTAAATTACTCCAAACTAGACTGATCCAAAATCCTAGAAGTGGCTGAAGAACTATATCTACTTCTGACCATCATCACTGTAGAGCTAGGCAATTATTTTGGTCTTCTCAGGACATCGGCAAGTATACAAGTTTTTGGATGGAAACAAGATAATAGAAGTAAAGTTTTGATAAAACTTTTAACTGAGAGAGGTAAGAATATGCAACAATTTGTTTTTGAAACCCAAACTATTTTATGAACAGAAAACTTCAAAGACGAGAGATGTTTCAAAAACAGAGCGGAGCAGTTGCAAACAAGTAGGAAATAAACTCTTAACCGAGAGATATATGCCTTTAGAATCTTTTGAAAAGATCAGAAGGAGGGAAAATATACTAAAATTCCCTTAGATAAAAATAATTTAGATAGTAAATAGGTTTTTACTCAAAAATACTTTTCTTTCCTATCTGACGTCCATGCTAACTAAGGTCTCCTAAGGTCAGGATGGCTCTGATACCAACTCTGTAAGGACCCAGACCGGCAGTCTGAAACCCTCCGTATGCATACATTCACGATCCCAGAAAGATCAGTCGTGAACAACATACAAAGTTGGCACACAGAAATACATCATCCATTACACGAATACATAAAGGTATTACATAAAAGATCACATGATCAAGTTTAACGCAACTGCCAAAAGGGCAGGCAACTTATCAAACACAGCGGAAGACAATTAAAAACACAACGTAGTTGAGCCCAAGTCACGCCTTAACCAACAGGCTGCTGACCCGGAGACGATCCTAGTTCGCAAAGCCGTCAGCTCCGTACTTCTCTTCATAGATCTCCTTCGGAGGCGCCTTCTCAAAGTCTGGCAAGTAGATACCAGGGGCGAAAGCATAATGAGTACATTTGAATGTACTCAGCAAGACACCCATCATGTCACTTACTAAACATGCAAATATGCTTATATGGTGGAATAGGTAGGCTATAAATAGGGTTCACTAACAATGGTGTTCATATATGATGACACCACAGTTGCAGTCAGGTTAATCTGTATCTTCGTTGAAGAAGATACTTCAGAAGAAAATAATATAGTTTTATTTCTCTTGTAGATATCACATGTACAAGAGGTTTTGTAAAGCTTTGTTAAAGGATATTTTCTCTTTGCAAAACTTCTTGGAATCAGTTTCCAGAATTCTTGCTTAGAGTAGAAAAGGTTTTATTTGCAAAACATTTTGTTTTGTATAGCAACATCTGGCTTTTCATCATCGACGATACCTCCACGGTATACGTTTTCCTTCCTTTCCGAACTTCACAAGTTCAACACTTCCCTTCAAAAAGTACTTTTGAAAAACTTTCTCTTTTGAAAACATTGACACAATGCTAGCTACATGGCCATTCAACTGTCCATATCCGAGGACGCGGATTCTTCGAAAAAGTTGTACTCTGCAAAGGTGTACTCATCCACCAGATCCAGTACACCTACCGTGAACAACCACGGACTGTAACAACAGTATGTAAACATCAGGTATCCGATCATAACCATCCACTATGTTCAAACTAGTATATGTCTATCTCTCAGTCGAGTGTACGCATCCCCGGCACCGAGCTAATCCCCGCCAAGCCAGGAGCCCCAACTGCTGCATCCGGAGGGAAAATGAATCCCACACTTTTATGTCTCCACGACATTCGGTTCGAGGGTACGACGTCCCTTATAGTGATTGAGATAGAACACACACTAACAAGGACAAACTTCAAGTTAAGCCCCGTGCCCATGTTGGGGTAGGGTGGCAGTACGGTAAAGGTTGTCCGGCGAAGACTAGGTTATGTGTCATTTTTGAAAACACCACTTTCTCAAAAATGACCACTTCCACATTCCTCCGGAGAACAAGGATCCGCCTTTTCTCCGGGTTTTTCCGTAAAGCCTTTGTTTTGTAGAATCACAATTTTAGGGTGTCCACTTAGGGACTAGTATATTTGATGGTAATAAATACCATATGGTGGCTTATGGGCTTGGTATTACCAAGTTTAACTACTGGCATGATAGTAACCTATATAATAGTATATTAATAATAACCACATCAAAAATAGTTTTGATAATCAAGTTTTGGTAAAACTTCAGAGGTAAAATATGCATGATAGATAATGATAAGTATTGTATCAGCAAGCATCAGGATGGCTTGCCTGGTAACTCCTTGTGTCCCTGGTCTTGGAGTGACTGGAACTTGAAACAGAGCTTCCCGACACTTCCTTCCTCTTCGTTTTCTAACATCGTAAAAAGAATAAAGGACACACATTCAGAACCAATCAAGGCAAGCAACAATACACAACGATACCTACAGCAAGGAAACTAATAATAACCAATCACACAATTATTGATGGAGGCAAACAATCAAACAAACACACTTGGCCGAAATGCCATTTAATAAGACAGCTTAAGGTTGGAGGAACCTTATCTCACAACCTTAATATCATGGATTCAGTGGGTGTGCCACTCTCATTCCAAGATATTAATAAACCCAAAATACACTTAGTTTCACAAGGGTGAGACTACTAAAAGTATACACAACATGCACAATAATAATCATGGCAATGGGTCTATCAACTAAACCACAAAAAAAACAAGGTAGCTAATCTGCTAAGCCTAAACTCACTTCAAGAATAAATAAGACACATGATTTGCAAAAGATACTTTTACAAACCAGCGAGCCTACACAAGTGCAACAAGGCAATAGACTCATCACAAAACACACAATTCTCATAGTGAGAACAATAGAAACAATGACTAAAAAGGAGGAATCCTATAGACATGCTTCTACTAAGGGTTTGCTATGCAAGCATGCATAACATGTAAAGTACTAAAATGCAAACAAGGAACCATGTTATCATAATGGGAATGAAAACATGTCCTCATGCAAGGATACACAAATATCTACCAAACACAAGTTGGCAGGAAAAAAAATTCAATGCAAAAACTGCTAAGGAAAACTAGTACTACTCAAACATGAAGAATCAATGGATGCATTTCAATCAAGTAATTGAAATACAACCAGAGGGTTCATGTCATAAAAAAAGGAGTGAAAAACATCTATACTTGCTATAACAAAATATCCCATTTAATAAAACAAGACATCAATTTGCAGGACAACTCCTACATACTAGTGGTAATAAAAAGGGGCATTACTAGAGGAATCAAACAACACTACAAAGATGGATTTTTCATAGAAAGACACACATGATTACAACCACTTACAAACATAAGCATACACATTTTTATTTAGCACTCAAAAATCCCAAGCAAAAATACTAGGCACTCATTAGTTAGAGAACTATATAAAAGAAACACATCTAGTGTGGGGGAAATAATGTTTCCACCAAAAATGCAATGACACCAGTGGGTGTTCCACTAGCATAACAAAGCATTAAGAGGTCACAAATCCTCTGGTCATACTTGCTAAAAATTAACAAAATGCTAAACTAGCATCTAGTGCAATAACCATACTAGTAGAAAATAATAGGATGCTAAAATAAGCAAGGTAATGCTACTCATGCTATTATTTCCACACAAGTGAAAACTCTAGGGGTCAAGTACTCATAAAAACATAACCAAGATGCTACTGGTCATATGAACACAACCCAAAAATATGTGGCTACACAACCACAAATTCTTATGCCAAAAATTCTACACATGAGAGAATTTTTCCAACATTTTCATAGTCATGACAAAAATACTCATGCTTTTCTACCAACTCAAATGAAAGCTAGCAGAGGTGATAACAACACAATATAAGTACCAACATGGTACTGGATTCAATCAACAATCCAAGTGCTTGCACATAAATTCATCACTCAAAAATCTATGCAAGTATAAACTAGAGATAAAACATATGCTATTAACAAAAATCCTATTTCTTTTCAACTCAAGTCCACACAATCTAACATGCTAAAATAGCTAAGTAAACCTTAGGAAACAAGTTCACACAACTTGTACATGCTAGAAAACAATATTGCAACACAAAAATATATTCACACAATTTAATTAACTAAAATGCCAAAATGGCAGAAACATGCAAATTAAAGATCTGTCCACCAAATTTTCTATGATGCTCTAAAAATTAAACCCATCTAGGTTTGTATAACCCTAAACATATACAAGACCGTCCAATTGAGTTTGCATCAAAAATCATTTTTAATAATTTTATAAAAATCACCAAAGTGCTCTCTGGTGTTTTACCAAATTGCATGCCATTTCAAAAATATTAGGAATTTGGAAGCAAGGTTAATTTCTCCTGTTAGGAAATTTCAAGGGATTTCCAATGCAATTGGATACACCTCATTCTGGGTTGTGTATTTAAAACGGTGCTCATTTTGCTGTTTCTGGTACCTGTTGCCAAAACATTTTTCATGTCAAAAATAATCATCCAAATGTAGATCTACAAATTGGAGATGGTTTAGATTTTGTTGGTTTACATCTGTGAATTTTGTATTGGTCAAATTCATATTTTAGGTAGGTTTTTAAGGCCAAAAGCAAACATGCACATTTTCTGGAAAATTAAATTGGAAAAGAAACTAGGGATGGGCCAGATCTAGCAACTGGGCCGGCCTAGGAACTTTTCACCGCGAGCAGAGCCAGCTGCTGTCGCTGAACAGCGGGCCAGCGGCCACGGTGGCAGCCACGCGGGCAAGCACGAGGCCCCACGGGCAGGTTTGACTCGCTCCCGCGCGGTCAAGCACGCTGACGCGAGCGTGACGCCCCTCGCCGGCGGGAGGGCTCCGGCGAGGTCGAATCCGAGTGATTCCGGCCATCATTCGTCGATCCAAAAACATCTACGAGTCGGTCTCGACGAGGGGAACCAAACGGAGGTGGTCTCGTTTCCCGGGAGGTCACCGGTGAGCAGCGGCGACGACGGCGCACGTCGGCCGGAAAGCGAGCGCGGCGCGACGAGGTTCTAGAGAGAGAGGGAGAGGGGAAAAGGGTCGGCGAGGTTCGCACGCTCACCACGAATGCGACGGAGGACTCGATGAGGACGGAGAAGGAGCGCGGCCGCGGTGATTCGCCGCCGGAGTCCTCCCGGAGCCGAAGAAGGAATTGGACGGCGCGGGCTCCTCGCGGCGTTCCACCTCGATTCCCTTCGCACCGAGTACAACCACGACGAGGCGGAGAGGATGGGCCACTCGGCCGCCGGCGACGAGCTCGGAGACGGCCTAATCGACGGCGACCGTAATAGCTAGGGTTTCGGTTGAAGACATTTTTTAGAGAGAGAGAGTGAGGAAGCTTGAGGGGAGAGAGAGGGGGCAGATAGGAGACATGAGCACATGGGGGGGGGGGGTTCTCATCCTCAAGGATTCCTTCTACTCGAAGCCATGGCGTAGGGGACTGCTGCTACAGAGGAGCTAGGAAGAAGATGACTCGGATTACAATTTGGTCCCTGGCTATTTACAAAGAGGTCCTTTTGCCTCTTTTCCTTCTCTGAAAAATGTTGTTTTCACTAGGAAAACAAAGTCTAAATTTAAAATCCTTTTGCCCAAAATTCGTATTAGTCGAGATGCACAACATATGTGAAAATTGGCTCAATTGGATAAACTTGATAGTTCAAAGTTGTTCAAATTTCAATTCTGACATAAATGGACATTGAATTTATTAGACTACTTAGGAGCTTCCAAAAATGATAATTTTTGGCACACATTCCTTATTTGGTTTATTCCTTGTGTGGTAAAAAATTCAAGTCATTTTGTCTTACGTCATAGAACAAACTTGTTCAAATTTCAAAAAGGTGCTGTCTAGAAAACAGGGGTTTTTGGCAACTTAAATTATTCAAAAACTTGTTCCCTTTTGTTTTTCATCCTTATTTATGATATAGAGAATGTGGTATTTATTTCATGGCATTTTGAAAATGTTTGTAGAACAAACTTGTTCAAAATTCCAATTGTTGCTGTGGAGAAAAATCATTTTTTCAGGACTTTAATGGATTCAATTTTTGGTCTCCTATTGTGTGTGTTCCTTATTTGATATAAGGAAGAACTGGTATTAATTTCAGATCATTTTAAGAAAGTTTACAATAGTAACTTGTTTGAGTTTCCTGTTTCTGGAAATATTGGAAATTCAATTTAATAAGGCACTTGGCTTTTCTTTAACAATGATTTGCCAAAATATTTATGTGACTAGGGATAGCAAGTCAATGCTCTCCAATACTTTTGTTTTTAAGCTTGCAAGGTTGGAAAAACATTTGATAAGATTTTGGTGAAGCATCTAAGAATGCCTCTTTTTCCTGATAATCTTTTAGGGAAATTTATTAAGTGTTTCCTCTTTCTTAATTTGGGCCTTGGAATAATATTCAACAAGTATGGGATTCATAAGATAGTTTTGGAAAACTCTTTGATCAATATTTACTTTAGAAAATATTGCCAAGGTCACTGGAGCAATATGTTGAATATTTTGTTTTCAATTTCTTAGCCATGTAAGTTTATATAATTAGTTTGTTTAGTTGCACTTAAACAAACACAACCAAAGTTTATTTGTGAAGCAATTAGCAAAACAACTGTGTTATCAGGTATTCAAAAATTGGTATGTGACAAGAAGGATCCAAAGTGACCTCTTCAAAGTCACCCCACGGGAAAGAGGAGGTGTTCCAGTTCTCATAGGACATGGTGATGGAATCAGTTGGAGGCTCAAGAGGAGAGGTAGCATCAGCACCAATACCATCATTCTCGTGAAGCTTGGTGAGCATCTTCCTCATCTGTTGCCTCTCCTTATAGGCCTCATGATTCTCCTTGTGATCAACGATCGTCATGCACAAAATGTTACACTGAAACCATTAGAGCTTCTTCATCTAATCTTGAACCTCATATTTGCCATGAAGGCGAGAAGGAGGGTCGACATTCTTCCTCATAGCCCTTGGCGCCTCAGACCCAGCTTCACCCATGGGGGTGTCCTCATCAGAAGGTAAGTGAGAAGTGAGCACCTGAAGAGTACCAACAACATGCACAGTCTCACACACAAGTCTAGGGCACTCAACAAGAATGAGCATCATCACATATGGAGCATAAACAGGGACTTTCTTGATCTCAATCATGGCATAGTACATACCTTCCTTAATGAAGTGCATGACATCAATCTCAAAACCCTGGCAGTCTGGTCCCTCCAAGTGACACTGGCAAAGCATGATAGAGCAAGTTAATTATCCCTCCACGAATAACATCCACGTTCCCGGCCTTGGGAGCAATGTTGTTGCGGAAGAGGCAGATAAGAATATTGTAGACCTTTTTCAAGTCCTTAACAGTGCATGTGCTCGAGATCTTCTCATACATAGGGGCCATCCTCTTCTTGTTATAGGCCACACTATGAATATGCATCCTTTGCCCAACATTGTCACCCATAGGGTAACCAAGTAGCTTGGAGAGCCTACGAATAGATGACTCACACCTCATGTTACCTGTCATCCAAATCAAGGGAATGTCCTCATCTTCTCCAAAGGTGACAGTGGCATAGAATTGCTGAACAACCTAGATGTTGTAATTCTGCTGGATGCCCACAAGATGCTTAAGACTCGGCTTCCTAGTGATCCACACGGCTTCTTCAAAGTAACCCCTGGCTCCCAAAGGCTCTAAGTCAAGAACCCTCTGCGGACAGACAGGATGTTGCAGGACACTGTAATCTCCTTCTGAATTAGCTCAGACTCTCTCCTCCAATAGTGAGAGCTCTCAGTAGTGTGGGCCATGGAGAAGAAAGGCTTGGATCTCATCAGCCTGTAGTCTTGTTTGCTCATAATTTTTACAGTAGTGATCCTGCCAATCCTGGGCTTCTTCGCCATTTCACACCTCTGTTGCTCTTGGATAGCCTCTTGTTGGCGACGCTCATCATCAAGGGTCCTACACTGAGCATCCTTCCTAGTCTCCGGATCGGTGACTAGGCAATCACGAGAGTGAGCATGAGACTTTCTTGTGTTGACACGAGGATTGGAGGAGGATTCCTTAGTCCTTTTCCCTGAAACAAAACACAGCCAAAAAGTAAAACCAGAAAGCAGTAGATAAGCATGCATATCCACAAGATGAAGTAAGAAATCTACACAAGAAGTTGGACACAAATCTCTATTTCTACACCCAAATCTCCGGTCTGGAGACCGGAATCTCTGATTGCACAGAACGGAGTCTCCTGTTTGTGCAACAGATCTGATAGAGTACATGCAGTGATTGTGTTCCAAGTCTCTAATGTAGATTTTAGAGCTGTCCAGCAGCATAGGAAGTGAAAGCAACCAGGGTCAAGTGCTAGTTTCTCCAAAAAAGTACATCTAGAACAAACCCTAGATGTAAAGCAAGAAAAGAGAGGAGGAGAGGGTACCCTTGCCACCCTGGTCAGCCATGGAGGGGTTCCTAGAGGGGAAACCCGAGGAGGAGTCGAGGGGAGCTCGGAGGGGCGGATTCTGACGGCTGTGGGCGGCCGGATGGGGTCATGGAGTCGGTAGCGGCACATGAGAGGATATGGGGGTCGGGGGTGGTCGGAAGGGAATGGAAACCCTTCCACCCATATCCCCTTTTTAATCTGCGAAAACCGCCAAACCGGAGTCTCCGGACTTAGCACCGGAGTCTCCGGATAGAACGGAGTTTCCGGCGGTACGAATCGCAGTCTCCGGACCCAAACTCCAGAAATCCCCAGAAAATGATGGGGACATGCATGTAGCTAGGAAACTTGGATTTTAGGAATATTTTGGCTTGGGACAAGAAAAAACAAAAAGGGATGGTACTTCACACTCAAATATTGCAAGATCCAAACAACTAAAACACCAAAATTTGAGTATGTTTTCCATAAAAAATAACAAAGCTCAAAGTGAGAGAAAGAAGTCAAATACAAGCCAAATAAGAACCAAATAAGAACCAACTCTTCAAAATAAGAGGTTGGTGGCCTAAGCCACCATGTAAGAGATCATGGTATGTCACCGCGAAGATATATCTTGGGTGCATGGCAAATTCTCGACATTGAAGCTCACAATTCAACATTAGAAAAAGAGAGATACTAATGAATTTTTGCTTTGGGCATAATGGGGGAGAGGGAGAACCCAATGTGTTAGGATAACACTCCCCCTATGTCCATGCCTACACCTAAACCTAAACACGTATCAACTATAGGGGTGTGTGCAAGATCCTCAAGTCAAACTCCTAGAATCAATGATATTTAGCTCATTCCTCAAGAACATGAATCTTGCATCATCAAGTGGCTTTGTGGCGATGTATGCCAGATTATCCTTGGTGGGGACATATGCTAGCTTAATATCACCTCTTTCCACATGACCCCGAATGAAATGATGACGAATCTCAATATGCTTCGTCCATATGTGTTGCACGAGGTTGTAGGCAATCTTGATGGGACTTTCATTGTCACACATGAGAGGTACCTTATCCAAGTGAACATCATACTCTTTGAGTGTTTGCCTCATCCATAGCAATTGGGTGCAAGCACTAGCAGCCGCCACATACTCGGCTTTGGAGGTGGAGAGAGATATACAATTTTGCTTCTTGGAATACCAACTCACCAAAGACCTACCAAGAAATTGGCAAGCTCCGGAAGTAGAATTCCTATCATCTTGATCACCGGCCCAATCCGAGTCCGTGTACCCCTTGAGATAAAATTGTGCCCCCTTCGGGTACCACAAACCAAACCTTGAGGTATGAACTAAATACCAAAAGATCCTATGGACCGCTACGTAGTGGCTTTACTTAGGAGCCGCTTGATACCTTGCACACATACCAACACTCAAAACGATATCGGGCCTAGATACACAAACGTAAATCAAAGAATCACTCATAGAACGATACAACTTTTGGTCCACATCTTTACCGTCCGGATTGCGCTTGGGGTGGCATTTGAATTCATAGAAGATGGCTTCTCTTTTGCACCTTGGAAATTAAACCTCTTAAGCATGTCCTGGGTATACTTGGCTTGAGAAATGAAAGTCCCATGATCCAATTGCTTGATATCAAAGCCAAGGAAGACTTTAAGCTCTCCCATCATGGAAATCTCAAACCTGCCAGTCATAAGCTTCAAGAACTAATTATTAAAAGCTTGGTTAGTTGAGCCAAAGATAATATCGTACACATAGATTTGGAATATGAAAATCTCTCCTTTACCCTCTTTGTGAAAAGGGTAGGGTCGATCTTCCCAACTTCAAACCCACGGTCTATGAATAACTCTCTAAGGTGCTCATGCCACGCATGTGGTGCTTGTTTAAGTCCATAGAGAGCCATATCGAGCTTGTATACATGGTTAGGGAAGTTGGGGTTCTCGAAGCCCGGAGGTTTCTTAACATATACCTCCTCTTTCAATGGACCACTATAAAAGTTTTTTTGACATCAATTTGTTGCAATTTTAAATTATGCAAAGATGAATATATAAGAAGGATATGGATGGACTCAAGACGAGCCACGGGAGCATAGGTTTCATCAAAGTCAATTCCTTTCACTTGAGTGTAGCCTTGAGCCACGCCAATCTTCCCTTGTCCCGTATGACAATGCCAGGCTCATCTTGCTTGTTCTTGAATATCCACTTAGTGCCAATAACATTGTGGCCATCCTTGGGCTTCTCAACTAGCTTACAAACTTTATTGGGCTCAAAGTTATTGAGCTCATCATGCATAGCTTCCAACCAATCAGAGTCCTCAAGAGCTTCAAATACTTTCTTTGGTTCCACCATGGATATGTGAGCTTGATTCTCACTAAAGTTTGCAAATTTCCTTCTAGTAGATCTTCTATTTTTAATATCTTCTAGGACCTTGTCATCGGATGCATCAATAAGCTTCAAGGCCCTTCTAACCCTCTTAGCACGACGGGTTTCGATCTCCCCATTATTGCGAGGAGGGATCACTTGATCATCTTGATCATTTGGGTCCCCGTCTTGAGCGGTTTGTTGGCCTTGATCATCATCATCATGAACACTTGGTTCAACTTTTGGAGAGGAGGATGAAGAAGATTGATCTTGGCCTTGACCTTGACTATCTTGATTGATAGGAGTGGTTCCATCTTGCATAGTAACTTGGTCAACAAGAGGAGGGTCTTGAAATTGTTATTTGGTAGGTGCATCACTTAGCTCCTTGGCTTGTTCTTCTATTGTATAGGAGGGCTCCACTTGTGTAGATCATAATTCTTCTCGAGTTGGCATAAGGTGTCCCTCAATGGGGCGGAAAAATCCCACACCCATTCTTCCTATGGATTCTTGAGGCATTTCAACATCCACATTAGAAACATGAAATTGCGCCACTCGGGAGCCATCATTTTCCTCGGAAACCACACTACAAGATTCTATAACTATCCGTGAGTTTTTGTTAAAGACTATATAAGTGTGGGATTCGGCACCGTAACCAACAATCATACCTTCAATAGTTTTAGATTGGAATTCAGAAAACCGAACACTTTATCAAATAGAAACACTTACAACCGAAGACACGGAAGTAGGAGACATTGGGTTTGTTGCCGGCAATGATATCATAGGGAGTATTCTCTAAGCCCTTGTGAATGTAGAGGTGGTTGGAGGAGTGGCATGCGGTGGATATGGCCTAGGTCCATAAATATTGGGGAGAAGGATACTCCTCCAACATTGTCCTTGCCATGTCCATTAGAGTTCGATTCTTCCTTTCGGCTAAACCATTTTGTTGAGGGGTATGTGCGGAGGAATATTGATGACGAATACCCTCTTCACTAAGGAACTCATTCAAAGTGTAGTTCTCGAACTCGGTGCCATTGTCACTCCGAATAGCCATGATTGGGACATTGTGTTGACGTTGCACTTGATTGGATAAGTCGATGATGATTTGTTGGATCTCACTCTTAGACTTGAAGAAATAAACCCAAGTGTATCTTGAATAGTTATCGACAATCACCAATCAATACTTCTTTCCTCTAAGACTTTCCTCGGGCACGACACCAAAGAGATCAACATGGAGAAGCTCCAAGATTCTCTTTGATGAGATAATGGTCTTGGCCTTATGGGAGGCATCATGCATCTTTCCTTGAACCCACGACCTACAAACGTGATCTTTGGAAAAGGAAACATTTTATTTTAGTCCGAGAATTAGTCCATTTTTGTGAATACTTTGTAAAGTTCTCATGTTGACATGGGATAAGTGGTGATGCCACAACCACCCCATGTCCTCCTTTACAAAATACACATCGCTTGAGAGTTGGTATACTTCGAAAAGTCCACCACAAACAACTCATTTTCTACATGTCCCACGTATGCAACGTCAAGAGTCTTGCTCCTCAAAAGGACCACAACATTATCATCAAAGAAGACGGAGAAACCCATCTTCCCAAGAGAATGAACTGAAAGTAAATTGAAACCAAGGGATTTGACAAGCATGACATCCACGATAGTGACATCGAGAGCAACCACAACCTTGACAAAACCCGTTACCTTAGACTTGGACCTATCACGGGCGCATCATTTGTATTTGGGCGCAACTCCGTCACAAAATCCTTGCTTCCGGTCATATGACTAGTTCATCCACTATCAATTATCCATTTAGACCCACTGGAAGCATAGTGCTATAAGATATCATTGACTAGATTTGGGACCCGAGGAGGGTCCCCTCATGTTAGAAAGAAGGGTCTTTGGAACCCAAATGGTAAAGTAAATGAAACCTTCAATTGTACCAACATATTTAGCTTGTCACAACACCATAATAATAAACATATAAGAAATGGTGTGGATTGTTAGTTCCCGCGGGGTTGCTACGAGTATGTCGTCCCTAATGACAATACCACTCGAAGCAACACTCTTCTTAGCTTGTGCGGGCTTGTCCTTGTTCTTCTTCTTTTATTCTTGGCAACATAGCCAAGACCTTGCTTGCCCACTTGTGGTCTAGGAGCAACCACTTGTGGCTTGGGAGCAACTTGTGGCTTAGAAGACACCACCTTCTCAACACATGGGCTCTTGACCTTGTTCCTTACTAGCTCTTTCTTCAACCTAGCATTCTCCTCAATAATATTTGCATGATCACAAGAACAAATAGAGGTACTAGGCACATTGAATTGATTGAGTTGAGTTTTAAGTTGTTCATGTGACTCTTTGAGAGTAGAGTGTCCACTCTCCAAGGCCTTGTGAGCCTTAGTGAGCTTCTCAAACTCCACGGTTAGTTTATCATGAACAAACTCAAACTCAACATTATCCTTTTTTAGCTTTCTTATATTTACAAATTTCAAGGTCACGTTCTTTAGTGATATTAGCAACAAGTTCATTATGTGACTCTTCAATAGTTTCGAGTTCCTCTTGAAGAGAAACTCGACCCTCATGATCTTCCTCAAGATTCATAGAGAGAGATTCCTTTTCATCCACATCCCTCCTTTCAATCTCACATTTCTTTCAAGAGCTTCATGGGCCTCTCCCAATTGGCTCATGAGGAGATCAAAGTACTTCTTTGTCTCACCTTGCAAGTTAGACATAAAATGTTCCAAAGAGGCAATTTCATCTTCTACACTATGACTAGCAATGTTATTCATGTCATTTGTAGTCTTAGAGACGATAGAAGATGCTACCTCCGAGGCCTTAGCCATGAAGCACTTGGCGTTGGGTTGAGAAAGATTCTCATTTGGGGATTCGAAGAGAGATGTGGAATATACAGTTGATGAAATAGAAAGAGCGGTCACTTCACTTGTGGATTCTTATTCTTCATCACTTTAGGAATCATACTCTTCTTGAGTCACTAGCACAAACTTTGTGGGAGACTTCTCATTGAAAGGTTTCTTCTTGAAGTGAGGTTTCTTGTAAGCAACCTTGGACTTGTCCTTGCGAACAAGCTTGCCACCATGATGTTCCATGTTTTCATAGGGGCACTCCGCAATGAAATGGTGCTTGTCTTGACAATTGAAGCAACACCTCACTTTTTTTTAGTCCCTTCCTTGCCATATCTAGACTTGGTCTTCTTCTCAACATATGCCTTGGACTTGGGAGGATTCTTCCAAAACTTATGCATGGAAAGAGCAATGACATCCTTGAGCATGGGGTCATATTTTTGATCCTTCAAAGGGGCCAAGTCCTTAATGCAAGATTCTTGATGTTCAACCTCCCTTGACACTACCTTGGCCTTCAAATAAACGGAAGCTCCTTTGTGCATTCCCATGGCCCTAGCACGATTGTCAAGAGAATTCTTTGTTTTCACTTGGAACGAGCTAATTTCTTGCATTACTTGGGTTGAGGTCAAAGATGCAAATGCATGTCTTCCTTGAAGGCTATTCAAATCTGAGGGCTCAAAAGGCATGAGACCACTAATGTACTTCCTATTGATCCAAGAATCATCAATACACTTGGTACCAACATTGTTGAATGGGGTGGCAAGTGTCTTGAGACTTCGATACATGTCTTCATGGTTCTCACCATAATGCATATAGAATCCTTCGGCTTCATTGCTCAAGGTATCATACCTATTCATTTTCATGCTATCATTGCCCACAAATATGACAACAAGAGCATCCCATGTTTCTTTCGCGGTGGAATATTGTTTGAAGATGATGCATGTGGTTTGGACCCATGGCTTGTTGAATGATGGACAAGGCTGTGTAGTTGAGTTGACAATCTACAAGTTCTCATCTTGTCAAGTTCTTGGGGTCATGTGGCTTGTATCCATCTCGAGTGACCCTCCAAATCTCAATACAACAATAGTTTCAGATAGTTTCCATGTAATATTGGCAATCACCAAAAGAATGTGCATCAAGTTTAGGAGGTTCTCCTCTAGGAATTATATGAGGATGTGGGACGGGAGGATCGGGAGAGTAGTGCCCCTCAATGGAGGTGTAATATCCTTTTCCTTCCGTACCCTTATCGGTGGAGTTCTTAGTGGAAGCATCTTTAAGTGGTTCACCATTTCCCCATTCTTGGCACCCTCCGAATTTTCATCCGAAGGAGATGAATTGGACGTCTCCGGTTCCTTGGCTTTCATGAGTTGCAACATGAGAGTTCCCAACTCATCAATTTTTCCCTCCATGGATGAGGTCAAGGAACTTTGCAATACCTTGAGATCATCCATAGTGACTTGTGTCGCGGGACCGGTGAATCCCGTATCACATTCCATACTAAACTCTTAGGCGGTTAAGCCCAATAATAAGAGTCGAGGCTATGATACCAATTGAACGGATAGTATGGGCACCTAGAGGGGGGGTGAATAGGTGCTACAACCAATTTTAATTTTTCTTCAAGATTAGGCTTGACATAAAGGTAAATTTTCTAGATAATGCAACTAAGGTGAATTTACCTATATGACAGGAACACTAACAAATACAATACAAGCACAAGTAAAGGAGAGGGGAACGACATAACCGATAGGAAGCACACCGAGACACGATATATTCCCGAGTTCCTCCTTGTTAAGGGAGTACGTATCGTTGGAGGGGTGTGAGTTTCGCCACAAAGGCCTACTCAATGACACAAAGGCCTCACCGTATTCTCCGATGAACCCAGCCACAAAGGCCTAGTACACCTTACACTATTGATCCCCTTTGAGGCAGGAATTGATTCCTTTACAAACAAGTTTGGGGCACACGCCCACAACCAAATTGGGGGCTCCCAACAATCATTAGAATCATCAAGACTAGAAAGATGTCTAGGTTCTCCACAAGAGGAAACCCTAGACTAGTTCCCCTCAAGCAAATGAGCGTAGAATGGAAAACCGGTTGGTGAAGACATAGATCGGGGCCTTCTCCTTCAATCCTACGAAGATCAACACTTTTGGGTGGAGGGATTGGGAGATCTAGCAAGGTGCGTGAGCTCTAGCAATGGTGAGATTTATTCTGGACGAGCTAACTTAAGGTAGGAGGGGAGGGGGTATTTATACCCCTCACCAAATTTCGAGTCGTTGGAGAAATTTTAGGAAATGTCACACTGGAGACTCCGGTGTAAAGTCCGGAGACTGCGGTCTGATAGATTCCGGACAGCTCCAGACCAGAGACTCCGGATAGTCTTCGGAGTGTCTCCATAGTGACACCACGACGCCATCTTCACTTCAAACTTGGGAATCGACGAGTCCGGAGACTCCGGTCAGCCAGACCAGAGACTCCGGTGTATACCAGAGATTTAGCGGAGACTCCGCCCTTTGCGTTGACGCCTTCACGCAGAGGATGTATGGGGTTGAGCAAGCAGCAGCTTGGGAGAAAGTATGGATACTCCGGTGTGAGTCTAGTGGATGACACCACACGTGCAACTCTGGCTTCTTCACAGGAAAGCTCCATACCGGAGACTCCGGCCTAGAAATAAATTTTAGCAGGATTTCTCTTTGTCCTTTTTGAAACTTAACACCACCATATGAAATATTGTCGAAAGACCCTGAAAAACATCAGCGCACTTAAGAGTATACATGTGTTGTTAACAAACATCCAAAACAAGATTTAGGTGCATTTGCACTTTGAGTTGTTTTCTACTCGGGTGTGTTAAGAAGCCACCCGAGACTCGTCAGCAACCTCCTCCTGGAAATCGTCGAAATCATCCACCTCTCGAGAAGAATTGTTGTAGCAACTGAGGGGATGGATTCCAAGTCCACCGTAGCAGCTTTAGCTAAACCTTCCAGAAATGGGATGGTACCCACCTTGGGTGGTTCACTAGGAAGGACATTAAGATTCTAGAGGAAATTTTTTTTGATCAATGAAAGAGAAGATCACTCAAGAGGAAAGCAAAGAAGAAGCAAAAATCATAAAACAAAAGGGAAAAAACTTACCTTAGTGTGTTAAGTCGAAGTGCAAAGTGGAGGCAGAGCAGGCGTCAAATCGACTACCTCATTTTCCTTCACTCGTGTGATCTGGCGTAATAATTGCTCGAGTTCATTACTCGAGAGTTCCTCGCAGCACAAGCGGCGGGTCGAGTCAGCACTCAAATAAGCCCACATAGGAATTGCCCGAGCCTATAGAGGTTGTACTCGACGCTTGAGGAAAACGGCGGCTAGGTGGGTTCCAGTGAGCCCTTCAGCTTTCAGAGTGGCAACTTGCATCACCAGGTCTTCGGTTTGAGCAACTTCCTCGATAGACATCTGGTTTTTTCACGAGCTCCTGAGAACTACTAGCTTTTCAAGATCCTCCAAAGGAGAACCATCAGAGTTGGGAGAGTCCTTAGCGTAGAACCATCGACTCCTCTAGCCAGTGATGGATTGGTACTGGGTTGCGCTTTAACATTCCAGAAATGTTTGAAGAGGACCAAGTTCTGTGCTACCCTGAGAGGTAGAACTCACACACACGATGAAGCACACAAGGTGTTGCACCGAGTTTAGCGAAACGTCATGCAATTTCACGCCGTACGCTGCCATGAGCGCCAGAAGAAAGGGGTAAAGAGGGAAGGTCACACCTCTGGGGATGTGGTCCATAAAGGCCACTCATTCGTTAGCCTTCGGGAGTAGGCATACTTAAAGCGCATGGTGCCCCCATTTGTGGTTTTGGTAATTAATGACAATCCTTATGGACTAATGTTTGCATTGAGTTATCCTTGTAGATCTTGTCCATAGGAAATAATGGAGTTCATGTGTTGAACTCTATTAGCTTCCTTGATGGCCATTATTATATTCATGGATTTATATGAAGAATGGTCATGGTTTGAGTTGAGCTTATTTCTAATGTGTCTTGAAGAAAAGGATTAGGTGATCTTTCATTATCATCTTCAAGACATCATCATTTCAAGTAAGAAGCAAAGATACAAGGTTGATCAAGCAAGCGATCAACACTCAAAGCTACAATTTGTACCAAGTGGGATTGTGTATCTCATGGTATATTTCCATGGGCATGAACCAAAAGGAAGATTTCATATAGCCCGTGGTCTATGTCGTCGTCAAGCGGTGTTCATCATCTAGATTGACGTGGAAGCTCAAGTGAAGCATCTAGAAGATATCCTATGCTTGATGCTTGCCACCCTTTTGGAGATTGTGTCCTTGTGAAGATTTGAAGAGAAGGGTCTCTCCCATAATGGTGTATGGGGGAGCTAGTCTCTCCCATAATGGTGTATGGGGGAGCATCTTGCAAGTCTTCATCAAGCGGAGCTTGTGCTAGCAAGCGCAATCAAGAAAGAAGATCCAACTTGAGAGAGTCAATATCGTCATCATCTAGCTCAAGTGGAATGCTCAAGGCAAAGGTATAATCTTGATAGGTTTTCTATTTTACCGGTCTCGTGTCTTCGGGAGACCGGGTTATAGGATAGATAGTCGTACTATCAAGAGGGGATCTCAAGTGAGTAACGTGATCGAATTGTTGTGGAGAGCTAAAACCTTTGCATACTTTGCATATCATCTTTCTTGGTTATTATTTGGCTTTTGTATCCTTTGGGTTCTAGTGCTTGTCGTGATCTTCATGGCAAGCCAAGGTTTATCGAAAACAGTTTTGATAAGAAAAACTTGTTGCGATTTCGGTGGTGAAAATATCTGGTTCAGATTTTAGAATGTTTCCACACCTTCCATGTGTGGTAACTTATCCATTCCTTTTTTTTTGGATATTCCTTGTTATTACCTTTCCAACCCATTTGGATTCACCTTATTCGGAGTTCATTCGCAAAAGTTATGTGTGTTTTCGTGTTGGAGGTTTTACCGGGTGTTCCTATTTGAGAGGTCTAAACCTTTACCCGTTTGGTTTTATCTTCCATTTATGGACAATGATGTTTCTCTGCATATTCTTGTAGTGCTCGTCGTTGTGATTTCAACGAGCCCAAGAACATAAAAAACAGAGTCCATATGCAAAAGTTATAGCATTTCTCGTATCGGTTGTCAGTCTCACTGTTTGCATCCGGAATATTCCGGGGCCATTCCGGCCATAACGGGAAAATGCTCTATTTGCATCCGGAATATTCCGGGGTCCGGATTATTCCGGTCCAATCCGGCCTGGTCGCATTTTGGGCAGAAAACGGCTAGTTTTTTAGCACCTATTTAAGGGGCTTTCTTCCCCAAAGTCCCTAAGACTTTCCTAGCCCGTTTTCCCTCTCTCTCCCCACCATTGTTGACTTTGGAAAGCTTGCTCCTCTCTCAATCCCTCCAATGATTCTTGCATATCTTTGAGGGAGAAGTTAGAGGAGATCTAGATCTACATTTCCACCAATCCATCCTCCTTCTTAGTGAGGGAAACCTAGTAGATCTTGATCTTGGAGTTCTTTGTGTTTCTCCATTGTTCTTCCTCTCTTATTCCCCCATAAGAATTTGTTGCTTTGTTGGAATTTGAGAGTGGAGGATTTGAGCACTTGTGCTCTTGCCATTTGCATCGGTTGCATCGGTTTGGTGTCTCCACGAGGATTCGTGGAAGTGAAAGATTGTGAGCTTGTTACTCTTGGGTCTTGGACCCTAGACGACTTGTGGTGTTCTTGGGAGCCTCCAATTGAGTTGTGGATGTGTGCCCCAAGATTGTGGTGACACCGAGAGCCTCCAATTGAGTTGTGGATGCATGCCTTGGGTTTGAAGGTTGTCAATAGTGGAAGGTGAACTAGGCCTTTGTGGCGGGGTTCATCGGAGAACAGGGTGAGGCCTTTGTGGCGTTGAGTAGGCCTTCGTGGCGAGCTCACACCCCTCCAACGAGACGTACTCCCCTTTGTGGGAGGAACTCAAGAATACATCATCGTCTTCGTGTGCCTCGGTTATTTCTATACCCGGGCTTTTTACTTATGCAATTTACATTGTGATAGCCTTCGAGCTTGAAGTTATATATCTTGCTATCACCTTGTTACTTGTCTTGCTTAGCATACGTTGTTAGCGCATCTAGTTAACCATAGAATATTTAGGTTGTATGCTTGTTAATTTAAACATCTAGTTTATTTCCGCATTTAGCAAGCCTTAATCGGAAAAGTTTTTATCGCCTATTCACCCCCCCCCCTCTAGGCGACGTCGTTGTCCGTTCACATACCTCTGAACCTGGGCGCCTCCATAATCCGGATTGAAGGAGCACTTCACGTTCAATGGCGATAAGGAACTTAGTCGTGTCGATGTATTTCGTCCATTTTTCTCCCTTTCTCTGACGGCCCTCCGCTCCGCCACCCGCCGAGGAGTCGTCGCTCTTTCGGGTCTATACCATGGTGAGGATTCGAGAAAGATGGAGGGGCTCACTGGCGATTATGAGCAAGAAGCTGGAGCGGATTCGGGCGCGAGAAAGAAGAAGGGGAAATTTACCCCTCCTCCCCCATGGTATTTATAGCCAGGTAAAAATCATCCTCACTCTCACTTTCCCTTAGACCACATCTGCCCTACACGTGGCAGAAGGAGGACAACCGAAGACAAAAGGGATAACTGCACAACTAATTGAATTCCTTGAGTTCATCTTGAAACTGTCGCGCCCAACAATTCTTATTCACGGGAAAGCCAACCGAAAGATTCGATTCGGACTTCGTAGAGATGATGCTCATGATTCGGTTTCTCTTGGATTTCGTGTTTATTTTCCACACAGTCTGCGGCCTCACGTGTGGTGACCCGGCACACCACTGCATGTGTAGTGCGCAAGTCGATGACATAATACTCACAGAAGGACTTATCCGTGAATATTACATCCCTCAGAGTAGTACAACAGAAACACAGCGCGTCCAAGCAAAGCTATAGGATACAAACTTCATTACAAAATCGTGAAAATCTCCTTGATGAATCAAGAAGATCTCCTGCAATTGAAACATCAGAAGAAGCAATTCGAAGCTCCAAGCCGGAGAAGAACTCTATCTCAGAACCTAATTCACTACGGCTGATGTCAGCCCTAATCTATGGCTTGTAACTACTAAGTCCAAGAATGGACTCTACCTACACCTTGATAGTTTGTCCTCCACCAGCGTTGTTGTTGATGATACTTTACTGACTAAGTAGTAGATCACTCCACGTAGCTCCCTTAGGCAGCGCTGGCTTCTCGATGACGACTTCAATAGGGCTTCAACTCTAAGCAGGGGGTCAAACGGGATAGAATGAGTAACGAGCGTTACTCAGCAAGTTCATGATATATAGTGTGTGGTTGATGCACTAACTACAGCTTTAGACTCGAAAGATTCATAAGCTAATGCAAGGTTTTGTAAAACTTTCTTCAAGAGGTTACTTCTAATTCTGAAAACTATGCCCGCTAGATCTTCACAGGACTAGAACTTTCATGGAGTTGCCTTTCCTGCGGCGTTCGCAGTTCCTTCCCGGAACAAGGGGTAACATGCCACATCCTTTTACACTCTGCAGAGGTGCGTTACTTTACCCATGGACGACCAAGACCATGTTTCACATCCAGGCGATCGTTCCTGTCCACGCCCACTTAGGTGTGGGGCCCGGTTGTTGGTCCAAGACAAACCGTGCTTCTCCGCACAACGCATGCCCACCCATTTCTGCCAGCAGGTTGAACGCCTGATTCCACCCCTCACGATGGAGATCTACGCGCCTCTGGCAGACACTCGTAGACCCCAGAGTCCGTGGGACGTAAGGGCTCCCATCCATGTGCATGTAGTCTCGCAAGACCTACAGCGTACGTCTCTGGTAGTCCGTTGACATGCGAACGAGAAAAGTATCACGGCTGACTTACTCCCCCCATAGAAGATCCATGGTCAACGCGAATTTACGGCGCAAGAAATCCTGACGGCATTTGTAATTAATTCCTAGGTAATACTTTCCCATGCAGATGGAACCTTCCTTTGACCTATTCATCTTACCATGGTTCCATCCGCCCACCATATAGAACACTACCACTCGGGTAGTCATTCAAGTAGTCATATTATTATAAAAATAGGATCATGCATTCTTTTGAGAGTAGGTGATAATACGATAGGGTTTTTGCAACTAGTTTGTTATGAGATACTGCAAAGGATATGAGCAAGTGATGAACTTGCCTGAGATTGAAATAACAATAATAATCCAGGTCTCCGGTTCAAGGGTTGCGTAGAGAAATCCAAACATCTGAAAGATAGCAAAGTAGTCCCGGTAAAGACTACAGAAAACATTGGCAAGATGATACATGCATAGTAATGAGATGCATCGTGGATTACCCTGGAAAATACCCCAGCTTACAAGTGTAAGCCATGATCGATACTATAAGTTAATCACACATGTTTTAGGTGAGTTGTTTCGCTACTTGTGGTGATGTTGTTATTACTGGTTTTAGATTCACATGGGTTTCAGTTTTACTTATCACAACATTTGTTATTATGTTTGGGTTATAAATAGTTATCACATGACTAAACGAGAAAACAATCACATGTGGCAAACAACTGTTGACAAGATAATACACATTTTTTATTTGATGTTCAAAAATGTAGAGCTAATGACATCAAGTTTATTTGAAAACAAGGAACTAATACAACTAACTCTATCATCACAATACTTTCTTAATAACTTGTGATGATAGGTTTTAGTAGGGGTGAAAACATGAGGTTTTATTAATAAAGAAAATAATGATGTGGTAGTCATCTCTAGTTTTTAATAGGCATTTATAGACTTTTAGTATACTTATAAAAGCAAGTTTAGAAGTTAAGTAAATTGTTTTACAATTGACATATTTGAGTTGGAAATGTTGTTCTCCTTAATTTGGTATATCAATTGATGTTTTCTGAAAATATTTGAATAAGATATTAATTTATTAATTTTAAATGAATTAAATGACTAGGCAAAATATTACACACATGGAAACTTGGTCAAATGACTTTCAAAACATCATAGATTAGTTGTATATGTTATTTGGAGCATTTTGGTATATAACTTGTATTTTTCTGATTTTATGAATTATTTATTATTTTTCTTAATTTTAAATGATTTATTTTAATTAAAGAAAATGTTTAATTTTAAACTTTATTAAATATTTTTGAAAAGTTGATAAATATTTAGATTATATTTTTCTGATTAATATGGTATATTGTTTATATTTTTCTCATAAGTATTTTAAAAGATATTGAATTAGTTTTTTTTATTCCTATCCTGCCCTTTTTAAATTGACAGGTGGGACCCACCTGTCAGTTTAATTCTGAATCAAAAATAAAAGAAAAAATAAAAGGAAAATCTCCATGACGTCACTGTGACGCCATGCCTTCGTCAGCACAGGACCAATCTCTCTGTTGAATTCGATTTCGATGATTTGGGCCGAATCAATTCAATCAAACTAGACTACCAGCTAGAGGAACCAAGAGGGAGTCGAATGGGTGGCTCGGGAAACCATATGGTCGCCGGAGTTGCCGGCGGCAAGCAATCGTGCGGTGGCGAGGCCCGGCCAACGGCGATTCGATGATTTCGTAGATCAAAATCAAAAGCAAAAGCACCACGAGGTGCGGTGGCTCACCAGGAAGGTGATGGTGTAGGTGGTTGGTCACGGCGAGGTCCGCAGCGACGGCGCGCTTCCGCGTCGGCCGGAGCATAGAGCAAAGGGAACGGCCAAATTCCCTGGATCCCGGCCTTCCCAGCAAACGACGGTTGGTAGAGGTATAGAGGAGGTCATGGCGCACCAGAGGGTGGCCTCAGTTCGTCCCAGAATGACTGGAGTCGACGGCGGCGAGTGATGGCCGGTGGAGTTAGGGTTTCCGTTTTGGGGCTCTCCGGTGTGAGATACAGAGAGAGTGCGAGAGTGAGAGAGAGGATAGGTCACGGTGCTTCCTCCTGGGGTCTTAACCGCGCGCGAGGCGGCAAGCAGGTCGTGGCATCGAGCATGCCACGGCGTCAACTCTCCTCTGCCTTCTGGCAGAGGAAGAAGAAAGGAAAAGAACACACGATTTTCAATAACCCCCTGAAACTTCTCATAATTGTAGCTAGGTCCTTATGTTTAAAAGAACCACTATTTTCAGGGCCTTTCTGTAAACATAAAAAATAATAAAAATCAGTTTTGGAATCCTGATTAAATTTCCAAACTCACCATGTTTTTCATTTTCAATTTTGAACAAGATTTAAATTTTATACCTAGGGTGCTAGATTAAGTGGTTTTTGTTATTGCTCTCCATTTAATTTATTAAATGGCTTTAAAATTTATTTTAGGCATGGATATCATATTCACACATCACAAATATGGTTCACCAAGTGGTGTGTTCTAATTGGACCATTTTAGATACAAATTCTTTTAGAAAATAATTTGGTAACATTACTTGGTAATGTTTCTATGCATTGAAATGAAAATCACTTAATAGAGAATTTTATTCCATATCAAACCAAATGGTGTTAGGTAATGAATAGATTTATTTTCCTTTGTGTGGCTTTGTTATTTTCATCTTTAGGTTTCTTACCAAGTCTGGTGGACAGTTCCTGATATCATCTGTAAGTTATGTTGCTGTTTTTTAGTACTGTCTTAAATGGAAACATGTGTGGCTTTGGAATCTCATTTGTCTGTTTTCCACATAGGTTCCACTATGGATATTATCCTTTGTTGATTTTATAACATGTAATCAATTGTATGATTATGTATGGATGGATTTTTGTTATTATACATTGGTCTTATGGATGAGATTGATCTGGAAA
Source organism: Alopecurus myosuroides (assembly GCA_028641055.1). Classification (NCBI taxonomy): domain Eukaryota; kingdom Viridiplantae; phylum Streptophyta; class Magnoliopsida; order Poales; family Poaceae; genus Alopecurus; species Alopecurus myosuroides. Next base: position 437,300,474 of record CM054058.1, on the reverse strand, counting down.
ACAAGGTGTTAAGCTTGTTTCCATTAACCTCCACATATCACAAGACATGTGGATGCAATGGTTGGTGATCATTCCCTACTTGACAATTATTTCCATTAAAGATATCATTATGAATTCCTCATCTTTGATGAGCTTGACAAAGGTTATTGGTTCTCTAATAAATCCTAATGATTCACGGGATAATTTCTTCTGATCCCTTACTGAAGCAGTGTTGCTTCCTGTGGTCTTCTATTTCTTGATGTTCTTCTCTCTAGTAGCCACTTGCCTTCTGTTTTCACCTTGTGTCAATTGCAAGTAATATTATCTCTTGGATTCAATCTTCAACTATCTCACCCTTGTTGTTAGAACAAACAGTTATTCCAAGCAAAGATTTTACTTAGATAATTATATTGTGGTTTCTTGTTTCCTTAGTGTTATTCTTTCTATTGGTTGATGATAAAAGGAGTGTAGGTGTAGTTTATGACATCAGTTAGCCTTAAGCATATAAGAAGAATCTGTTGACAAGTTTGCAAGGCTTGTCCCCAAATTACTTTTCATATACAAGAGACTGAGATGTGCTAGGTTATTCAACCTTCTGTTTATTTGTGTATGACACTCAATTGTTTGAGGATATAAAAGTGATCTGTTAACAAGGTAATTAGTCTTGTTACCAAACTACTTCTATCTAACACTAACATTGGAGTATCACACTCTTTCAAGAGAGTTAATAAGATCAGATCAATCTATAAGAGTTTCCAAGTACTCTTATGATGGATTGGAATAACACTTCTAGAACATTCTAAATAATCTTCTTGGAGATCTTCCTGTGGTAGTTCCTCCTTTCTTGTGAGTTGCTTCTCTTGCAGAATGATTTAGAGAAGATTGAGAACAAGATAGAATGGTCCAGACAACATAACAAGATCTAGATTAAGAGTTACTTAATGCTTTTATTATCCCTCCATAAACTTCTTATTTTATTTCCTACAAGATAGGTACTTGTTTATACATGGTTGGTTTTATTTAGCTTTCAATCCAATTCCTCTAATAGGGGTTATATCTTGTTGCTATTCATTACTTGTATCCAGATATACTTTAGTTTTTTAATGTTAATTTTAATAGAGATGTGTAATGCTTATGGAATGCTGACTTAATAGTAAATTGATCAAATGGTTCATTGATGTGTTGAGATTTCATATGCTCACTTATATAAGGTGAATGAGACATTGAGCATATGAAAGTTATTAAGCTTAATGACTTTTATCATGGTTGTTAATTGGTTACTCAGGGTGTCATGTTGTTATTTTATATTCTTCATTTGTATTCATGATGCAGACATATAGGTAATGATCAAGGTTTAATAGTAGTTTAAGAAGATTTAATTATTTCTTTAGATACTTCTTTTATAGTTGAGGAGATATGTACATATTTTATAAATATGTTATTAATGATAATTAAGTTATTTCCCTCTTGTGGGACTTGGGTTAACACTTGTTTGTATGAGTAGTGTTCTATTGATTCTTTGTTATGTACTGGTGATGGTTCACCTGATAGTTATGAGATGATTTTTTAGAGATGTTGTGGAAATGAATTGATAACTTAGGTAGTTCATGTTTTAGAGAGTCTAAAATATTTGTTGATGAGATTATTCCACCAAGCATTACTAACTTGTGGAAGTGTGGTCATTAGTTATGATATTTGGATACTCACCCCTCTTTGAGTTCTAGATATCTAGTAACTCATCCCAAGTAACATATAGACTTGTGGTTAAAGTTGTTGAGAGTTTGTGTTGATCACAACCCATTATGGTTTGTGTTATCGGGTGATTTAGTTTCTTAAGATACCTGTTATAAAGATCTCTCCAAATGTACTCATGACTAGATGAACTAGACCTATTTCATCATGTCAAGTGAAACTTTGGTCACTTTGATTCGTTTAAACTTTCGCGCCAAAATTTCCCGTACTTTTAGATGCATGCTTTGCAAATGCACATATTATATCTAGATCCTTATAACTTCCCAAACACTGGGATGTTACAGTATCTCCCCCTTAACAAGAACTTCGTCCCGAAGTTCAACCTCTCTCACGTAAAGATAGGTAGAGAGAACTTCTGTAGACTGTTGAATCTTCACATCTGTTTCTTGTGTTGACCTTGAAATGTGTATCCTCTTGTCTTCATTGTTCACCTTCCACTGTCTTGTATGATAATCTAATAGTATGCCCGTTGTTAGGACAACTCTGTCTTGTCACTAGGCCTTTCTAATAGTCTCACGAAGAACACGTGGTGTTTCCACCACATAGTGGATACCAAGTTTTGTTCTCCGATGTATAATTATGGTTTCCTATCCCTCACAACTTTCTAAAGAACATTTGGTACATTCACCAGGTGATGAATAACCAATAAGATTCTTCCGGTACAATGGGTATTGTCTATGTTTAGGACTCCATTTGGTTCAATCTAATGGTCTTAAGAGGAATACTGCTCAAAGAAACTTGTACGATGTAGTGTACATTGACTTAGACTCAATTATTAGTGAAAATATCTTCGAGTTTCCTCGAGTTTTAACTCTTTCCTATAGGTGATTATAACCTATTCCACTAGTTACTTCCTATGGTCCTTCTATATCTTTGGGTTTTGACTTCTACGGGACAACTCTATAAGTTTATTTATCAAAATTCTGCATGTTCCCTTCATGGATATAACTACTAATGTGATTTTTCTTGGCATCACTTGTGGTATCTCATCATGTGTTGATGTAGTAGCTCACCAACTCCAAACATGATGTGGAATGTGGTCCATTCCCATCAGTGACTTCATTTGTCTTCTGCCTTCTTGACTTCTTGGTCTTCCAGAGCTTTGGTGATTGTTTCTATCTGCTGATTACTCAGACTGATCTCATTCTAATACTATACCCTCTAGACCAGTAACATCTAGATAGAACTCAATGTTTGCACATGCATCGGGTAAAATTATCTGACAATTAGAATTCGACCCAATAAGACTTTAGTTACTGGAGTCGGATTACCTAGAATTTTCCAAGATCGAGCCAGAGGACTCGAACATTGAGTAGATTAATCGGTGTATTATCCCAAATGAGATTAATTGACCTCGACCCGTCGAGTAGCTCAAGCCCACGTAATCATTCTCCTCCTAGAAAGGTTATTTGGAGGAAAAGTACCTAGAATAATCTGTCCGTGAAGGTTGAGTCCCTAGTCGAGTCTTCGACTCCATCGGGCACTTAGGGGCTACTGTTGTGGGGGTACCCGAGAGACCCTCCCTTAGGAGGGTACCTATACGTATTAAACGTATCCATAATTTATGATGTTCCATGTTGTTAACTTCCACTCCAAAGTAAAATGCTCATGTGTTACCTTTAAAACCTTCAAAATTATTCCTGTTTTGTGCCCCTGTTTTAGCTCATGAGGACGTGAATAGAGAATTTTTATCTCACTTTTTTATTGGACTTCACACACCTGGACTAGTGGCTTCATCCACTTATCCAATTTCTAGAAGAGCTGGCAGCGGGGTGGCGAGCCCCAAACTTAATTAGAACAAATTTTCTTCACCATTTTCGCCCCTAATTTATAAGTCAAAGCAAAAAGAGAAAGAGGGACGACCTTCTACCCAGTTGTGTCCTTCTATGTGATCCGCTCTTGTGAATTTTAGTTGGCTTGTATAGTTCTTTGACATAATTACGTACTGTATTTTCCCGTTTACCATTCTTTGACATAATCATACACCTCTCTAAAAAAATGTTTTCAATACCTCTGTTTACTAAGATAAAAATCGGTAGCACATGAGTGATCCCTGCTTCCCTCTACGAAGGGTCTTTCTTTTACTTTTATGTTGATTCTCCATCTTCTAACTTTACGCACAGTTGAGAGAGCATAGTTTCCATTCCGAGTTTAATGTGCATTTAATTGATTCATGATGTGTTATTATTTGTTTTCAAATTATTTGTTCTAGTCTTCCTCTTGAATTTTGAAGGTGTCTTGACATTTACGTTTTTCCCCACTCTTAAGGACAAGCGAAATATCACTTTGCTATGTTTTCTCTATGCTTGAAACAAACGTATAACTTTCAAGTGCATTATTATTCATGATCTTTTATTTATGTTACTTTTCATGATGCAAGGTGATTGCTATGTTTCATTGTTAAAATTATATCTACCATGCTTGTGTTTAAAGTTCTATGATCTTAGCTATACCTATGCTTTTACAATTTAGATGATCAAGTTTATGTTGGTAGCATGTCACCTCAAAAATTATTTGTTTTTTATCGTTTACCTACTCGAGGACGAGTAGGAACTAAGCTTGGGGATGTTGATACGTCATAAACGTATCCATAGTTTCTGATGTTCCATGTTGTTTTCATGCCATATGCTACATGTTTCCCTTACACTTTATGCCATTTTTATCGATTTTCTCGGACTAACCTATTGACAAGATACCATCGAGCCAGTTCATGTTTTCTGCTGTTTTTTGTTTCAGAAAAGTTGTTCTCGAAATATTCTCGGAATTGGACGATTCAAGAGCCAGAAGTCTTAGAATTCCTGGAGGGTCAAGGAAGTCCAAAGGAGACCCGGAGGAGGGCCCTGGAGCCCCACACCATGCCTGGGTGCGTGTGGCCCCCTAGCCGCATCTAGGGGTTGTGTGGGCCCCTCGGGCGCCCACCGCCTATGTATGCCCCACGATGCATAAACCCTAAGGAAATCGGCCCCTTCCACGAAAAGTTCCGTAGCTCCGCCGCCGCCGACGACAAGTTTCAGGGGATAGAAATATCTGTTCCGGCACCCTCCAGGACAGGGAAGTGCCCCCGGAGCCATCTCCATCACCGTTGCTGACTCCCATGATGAGAAGGGAGTAGTTCTCCCTCGGGACTAAGGGCTCTACCGGTAGCTATGTGTTTCATATCTCTCTCCCATGGTGTGATCTTTATGTGATCATGAGCTTTGTAATCTAGTTGAATAATTAGATGTACTCTTCATCTGTCATGCTACTCATGTGGTTTTGTTATGAGATCTCCGCAGACACTTTGATCACAGTGTAAAGGTGACAGTGTGTGCACGTGTGGTTTAGCATGATATTTCTATTTTGTGTTGGATGACCCTATTAAATTGTGGAGTTTGTTTAGTACTACTCATAGTGATAGCGTAGGGTTCCCTAGAGAGGGAATCCAGACTTGAGGAGTGTTGTTACAGCCCTACGCATGGATTGGTGTTCGTTATCCGACCGGAGATTGGTACAGAGTAGAATAGTGAAGAGATATATTTATGCATTCAATTATGTTATTGTTGTTGAGAGTGTTCACTAGTGAAAGTATGATCCCTAGGACTTGTTTCTAAGCATTTAAACACCGTTTACAATCAGTTCTGCTACATGTTTGCTTGCTGCCATTTTTATTTCAGATTGCTACTATCACTTACTATCATCCATATTACTTGTATTTTACTCTCTCTTCGCCGAACTAGTGCACCTATACAACTGACAATTGTATTAGGTGTGTTGGGAACACAAGAAACTTCTTGTATCGTAATTGTAGGGTTGCTTGAGAGGGACTTGGGTAATCCACTTAAGGGAAACTTGTTGCTGTTCTACAAACCCATGTACTTGGAGGGCCAACACTGTCTACAAGAATAGAAGCGTGCGTAGACATCAGTAACCGGTGCGGCCCGTTAAGGGGTACTGTAAGATTCCTCAAGTAACGTATACATAAGCCCACAAAGATTTGGGCCGCAACAGAAGGAAATTCCACATCAACAAGATTAGGAAAGAGTAGTTACTGAGTTGGAGTCGAAGTAAATACATGTATAACCCTTAAGACCCCTGCTACATATATAAAGCACGGGAGGGGGTCACAACAGGGACGGACAACCCTAGATTCAGAGCTAGCCGAGATCTAATTTCCGGAGAGCACCCCGTGTAATCGGCACTTTTCACATCATCGAAATAATATCGGCGGGCAGTAACCTGTTAAATCGAGTAGTCCACCAGCGCCCTCTTCCTTTATCAAACCCCGGGGATTGTTGAGTTCGCCTCCTCGACAATGGGAGTAGCTAGGGATAGAAAAAATAACTGTCATACGAGATGCAAGAATACAAGCAAGTTCACAAAATGCAAAAAGGAAAGGCCGAACTTGTGCAATTCTCCGAGTAGGATAAAGATAAGCAAGTGAAAGAACCGAATAGACACAACTCCTCAAGAGAGGAGGTCGGTGGCTGTAGCCACCATGTTTGAGTGTGTACCTTGGCACCATGAAGATATATCTTGGGTCCAAAAGTACTACTCACAATGGATCACAATAAGTCACAAAATCACTAGATATGCAATGAATATTTAATTTACGCATAATAAGAGGAGTGTTCACTCATGAGTTGAGTTACGCTACCCCTATGTCCATTCCTACATCCAAACCTAATAACATTAATACTGAAAGTACTTATACAAGGTATCAAGTGAAGTTAGACGAATCGATGACATTTAGTTCATTCCTCAAAGCTCAAAATCTTGTTTCATCAAGGGACTTTGTGAAGATATCCACAAGTTGATCCTTGGTTGACACATATGAGATATCAATATAACCATTCTCAACATGATCCCGAATAAAATGAAGACGAATCTCGATGTGCTTTGTCTTGGAGTGAAGAACGGGGTTGTAGGCGATATAGATGGTACTCTTATTGTCACATAGAAGAGGCACTTTGTCAAAATTGACACCATAATCCTTCAAGGTTTGCCTCATCCAAAGCAATTGAGCATAACAACTGTCCGCGGAGATGTACTCAGCCTCAGTGGTGGAGAGAGCAATGTTATTTTTCTTCTTGGAAGACCAACACACCAAAGAGCGACCAAGGAATTGGCAACCCCCGAATGTTGACTTCCTATACATCTTCTCTCCCGCATAATCCGCATCCGAATACCGAGGAGCTGAAAACTTGAACCCTTGGGATACCAAAGACCGAAGTTTGGGGTATGAACTAAATATCGAAAGATTTGTTTGACAGCTTCCAAATGACTTTGTCTCGGAGAGGCTTGAAACCTTGCACATTTACCAACATGATATCGGGTCTAGATGCACAAAGGAAAAGCAAAGAGCCAATCATGCAGTGGTATACCTTTTGATCTACCTCTTTACAGTTAGGGTCGGGTTTCAAGTCAAGGGTTGTGGACATGGGAGTCTTCATAGGCTTGGCATCATGCATGTTGAACCTCTTGAGAATGTCTTGGGTATACTTGGCTTGTTTGATGAAGGTTCCTTCATGATATTGGTTGACTTCAAAACCAAGGAAGTACTCAAATTCCCCCATCATGGAGATCTCAAACCTATCGATCATTAGCTTTTAAAACCCTTCATTGAACAAAGTGTTAGTAGACCCAAAATGATGTTGTCCACATAGAGTTGGCATATGAACAAGTCACCTCCAATCCTCTCTGTAAAGAGTTTGGGATCGATTAAACCAACATTAAACCCACGATCTACTAGAAACTCTTTAAGGTGATCGTCTCGTGCACGTGGAGCTTGTTTAAGTCTATAGAGCGCCTTGTTCTATAAATTCTTTTGGGGTTTTATCTAGATGGATCTTATGGCATTGTTTGCACAGTTGCACATAGGGGAATTACAGTTGTTCAAGTTGAAATTTGGTGTGATTACCCTGTTACCCAAAAAATAGGATGCGTCTAGAATCGAGAAGTATAGACCTATTTGTTTGCTTAACGTGAGCTTCAAAATTTTCACGAAGGTGGGAACTAACGGAGTTACCTCCATTTCTCAACGGGTGATTAGACCAACTCAATCATCTTTTCTCTCGGGGAGAAATATTTTAGAGGGGGTTGTGGTCTTGCATGAAACTATTCACGAGTTGAAGCAAAAGAAATTAAATGGGGTATTGCTCAAAAATAATTTTGAGAAAGTATATGATAAAGTTAATTGGTTCTTTCTGCAATAGACACTTCACATGAAGGGATTCACGCCACTGTGATGTGAATGGGTTGCGAGGTTTGTCCAAGGTGGAAGTATTGGGATCAAAGTTAATGATGATATCGGTCATTATTTTCAAACTCTAAAAGGATTGAGACAGGGTGATCCGTTATCACCTATCCTCTTCAACCTCTTAGCTGATATGTTGGCGGTCCTTATTTCTAGGGCAAAGGGGGATGAACAAGTTCGGAGTCTAGTTCCTCACTTGGTGGAAGGTGGAGTCTCCATTCTTCAATATGCCGATGATACCATTCTCTTTCTGGAACATGATACGGATAAAGCAGTTAATATGAAACTGTTGTTATCATTGTTTGAGCAACTATCGGGGTTAAAAATTATTTTTTATAAGAGCGAGATCTTTTGTTTTTGGGGAAGATGTGAAACATCAACATGATTATCGTCTCATCTTTGGTTGTGAGGTTGGAAAACTCCCGTTTAAGTATCTAGGTATCCCCATTCATTATCATAAGTTGTTTAATACAGAGTGGAAACTGATAGAGGATCGGTTTGAACAAAAGCTGAGCTCTTGGATTGGGAAAATGCTCTCGTATGGATATCGTTTGATCCTAATCATTTCAGGCCTATCCAACTTACCTATGTTCCTTTTGTCTTTCTTTGAGGTACCTGTTGGGGTACGTAAAAGACTAGACTTCTTTATATCTCGATTTTTTTGGCAAAGCGATCAACAGAAAAAGAAATACCATCTAACAAAATGGAATATTGTATGTCGGCCTAAAGACCAAGGGGGCCTGGGTATTAAGGTGCTTGATGTTAAGAATAAGTGTTTACTGAGAAATGGCTCTTTAAAATGTTATCTGAGGGATGTGTGTGGCATGAGTTGCTACATAATAAGTACATTAAGGGGGTTCCTCTCTGTCGGGGGTTACCCCCGAGTAGGGTAAAGACAGGTGGTAAAGGCAGCTTACAGAAGAGAGGTTTGGTCGAGTAGCCGACTACCTGGTACTCGGTACCCGGTCGACTGCTACTCGGTCTCACCTCAAGATGACCAGAAGGAGATATCAATCAAGTTCTATCCTTTCGAGTAGAAGAGTTGGCCCGAGTACAATTGGCGGGAACCATTGGCGGGAACCTACTCGGGCCAGAAAGTCAAAGGAGCCGTTCTGACACAGGATCCCGCGTATCCTGGGTCCGTACTTGGCAGCATTCGAACTACTGTTCATCTGGGGCCGGTCTCCCTGACAGTGACATCATGGAAGCAGGCCGTGGCAGGATAAGGGGGGCCTACTCTGTGCCTAGGTACAGTGATACCAGTCTGTCCCCTAGTTTTGCCCAACGACTTTACGGAAGCAGCCAAGATTAGGAACCAAAGCTGTCAGCGGGTACTCGGAGAAAGGACGATGTGCACACTATGTCGACACTTGTCTAGATTTGGACGTATCCGGCTGGGCACCGTGTATATAAGGTGCCCCGCCGCCTCCTGCGCGAGGGATCTTGCTCCATGCTCACAGTGAACCCTAGAAACCCTAAGTTCTTGACCTAGTTCTACCCGGAGGGAAGAGGGAAGCTACTCGGTAGCGATATCATTTGTACTGTGGCTACTCGGAGAGACATCATAATACATAGAGAAAGGCAGGAGTAGGGGTTTTACCTCCTCACGAGGGCCCTGAACCTGGGTACATCGTGTTGTTTGTGTTGTGTGGATCTTATCTCACGCGGCTATTCGTCGCGTGATCCCTCCCCGGACACCTCCAGCGTCTATCGTCCCCACATCTTTAGCCATCCCATGGCATCTGCCGTGACACCACCACGACAGTTGGCGCCCACCGTGGGGCAACCAGCGGCGCTGGCTGGAGTTTATGTTCGGACGGGATCTTCTTCGGCGGAGCGCGTAGTTTGTGGCCTTGTCCACAGATTCGGCTCCTTCGACTTCGTCACCGACAACGCCGGCTGTTTCGGCGGCATGGCCATGCCTGAGGGCGGCTCGGTGATCTCCTTCGGCTCTCACCTCGTCTACGTCGCCACCGTCGCCAACAGCGCCTACCCCGAGCTGGTGCATGACGCGGAGGATCCTCCCGCGGTGATTGCTGCTCGCGGAAGGCCCGCATGCAGCTCTGCAAGCTGTGCTGAGGTGATGGTGACGGGCTTGGCGGCAAACACTGGCGCAGCAGCTACTGGCGCTGCAGCCGTCGTCGAGGAGGTTGACGACCCGCCTGCTGGTGGCAGGAACCATCGTCCCTACGAGAAGGAGAGCAACTTGCCACCTTCCACGTCAACGGTCATCCCCGCGTCTGCTGCGCGAACTGGTATGCCCACTCCCACCGACATCGAGCTCCTAGCCGCGAGGGAGCAGCTCGAGCGGCAACGCCAGGAGCTGCTTGCCGAGCAGGCGGAGTTGGAGAAGATCAGGCTTGAGCTGAGTTTGGACCAGCTCGAGTACAACAAGGCTCACGGCTTCACGCCGGTCGCCAGGAGGCCCAGCAGAGTAGGCGCTACGCGGCGTAACCTGGGTGCCGAGATGGCGACAGTTGCGGAGGTGCCCGCGCAGTCCGCCACCGCGAACACTTTCACAAGGCCAAGGTACAGCACACCCGCCAAGACGCTCAGGGCTGCACAGGCCGTGGCTGCCGAGTTGCCGCGTCTGGATGGAGAGGCGCGTCTCAGGCAGCAGGAGAGGCTCAACGAGTTGGTGTTGGAGGCTGCCAGGCAGAACGAGGAGTTCCGGAAGGCCAACCCGGGAGCTGGAGCTTCACAGGTGGTTCACTCGCACGCGGCTAGATCTAACGATCAGGCCTCATCCCCGCATCCTAGCCGCGAGAAGAGCCGCAGCGGGCGTTCGGGTAGAGACAGGCAAATGCAGGTGTATGACCCGGCTGCTGCCGCGAAACAGGTTGCTGTGCCGCAGCAGCCCGGGCAGGAACACAACGCTGCAAGAGCAGGCTCTCAAGCCCATCAAGCTCAAAGCCGTGCCCGAGAAGCCGCGCGTCCGGGTACTTCTCGGCAACCCGCAGCTCAGCCTACTCGGCAGAGGCAGCAGCCGCGCCCAGTGGCACCAGTCGCCAACCCGGTGGAGCAGCCCGCAGCTATGCAGGTGGATAGGTATGATGATGGCTACTCGGCTATGGAGATGGCTGGTTATGACATCCATGACCGTGTCGGTGAGCGTGTGTTGGCGCCTGGAGATGCAAGGCACCAGTTGGACCGTATCAGCTTGTCGGCGCGGCTTGAGAGCACGGGTCCTCCTGGCCCTGAGTGTTTTGGCCCGCGCATCATGAACGAGCCTTCCGTGAAGGGCTTCCAGCTTGCAAGAGGCACCAAGAGCTACAATGGCAGCACCAAGCCTGAAGATTGGCTCAATGACTACGTCACCGCGGTCCATATCGCGAATGGCAACAGGAGATGGGCGGTGCGCTATGTGCCGCAGATGCTAGAGGGTCCAGCTCGCACTTGGCTCAACAACTTGCCCAAGAACAGCATTAACTGCTGGCTGGACTTCTCGGATGCCTTCATCAGCAACTTCACGAGTACATACAAGAGGCCGAATAGGCCACAGCAGCTGTCGGCTTGCAGGCAGCGAGAAGACGAGACGGACCGCGAGTACCTTACTCGGTGGAGCACGCTGAGGAACACATGTGAGGGTGTGAATGAAGCACAGGCCATCACTTGGTTTGCGCAGGGTTGCCGACATGGCAGCATGCTTTGGCAGAGATTGCAGAGAGAGATGCCGAACACCCTGGCCGAGACCATCAAGATTGCGGATCAGTACGCACTCGGTGATCCTACTCAGCCACTGATGGACTCCTCTGAGCCGAGAAGAAACTTCAACAGCAGCAAGCGCAACGAGTTCCGCAACAAGCGCCGAGTAGATACTCGGTATGACCCTGAGGAGGTGAATGCAGTGAATGTTGGAGGCGGTGGTGGCCAAAGGCAGAAACCTGCTGGAGCCTACGGGCAGAACCAGAACCAGGGCCAAGGCAACAAGAAGCCATTTCGCGCCTCTCAGTCGGGTAGCGGGAACTCCGAGCAGCCGAAGAAGTTTGTCTTTGACGACATGAAGGATGGCCCATGCAGCTTTCACACTCATCATCCCTCGAGGCCTGCGAACCATACTACTCGGCAATGCGAATGGTGGGATGTGATCAAGAGTGATGGCTTGCCTCCTCCTCCTCCCCTGCCAGCCGCCAATGCTACTGTTCAGCCTACTCGCGCACCCGCAGCTCGGCCGCCAGTGTACCCGAGAAGAGAGAATGTCAACCAGGTGGCTTTGGGAGCCAACCGGAACTTCAACAATGAGAGATACCGCAACAACAACAACAACTACAACCGCAACAACAACAACAGAGGCAACAACAACTATCAGGGCAACAACAATGGCAACAATGGCAACAATGGGGGCAATGGCTCCAACCAGTACCAAGAGCACCATGAGAGCTATATGATCTTCACTTCTGAGGCAGTCGACAAGCAATCACAGCACAGGCGGGCCATGGAGGTCAACGCAGTGATTCCCGCTGTCCCTCACTACATGTATTGGTGTGACCAGGAGATCAGGTGGACTCGGGCAGATCACCCCAAGGTGATGCCCAATCCGGGTACCTATGCCTTGGTGCTGGATCCTACCTTCCTGGGCCCCGAGAAGAATGTGAGGTTCAGCAAGGTGCTAATCGACAACGGCAGCAGCATCAACATTGTGTACAAGGACACACTCGAGAAGTTGGGCCTGGCCGAGAACATGATGCTGCCTAGCAAGACCACTTTCCATGGCATTGTGCCCGGGATCTCATGCAACCCGATTGGCCGAGTGTGGATTGATGTGCTATTCGGTACCCGGGAGAACTGCCGCACAGAGCGCCTGCAGTTTGAAGTGGTGGACCATCAGAGCCCTTACCACGCTCTACTCGGCAGGCCTGCTCTGAGCAAGTTCATGGCCTCTACTCATGTGGCTTATCTGAAGATGAAGATCCCTGGTCCCAATGGCATCATCACCATCTCGGGAGATTACAAGAAGTCCATGGAGTGTGCCTCTGCTAGCTCTCAGCTGGCGGAATCGATGGTGATTGCTGCCGAGAAGAAGAAGATGTACGAGGTGGTGGCCATGGCTCAGTCCGCACAGGCTGGCGCACAAGGTGTGCCGAGTACCCAGCATGGTACAGCTTTCCAAGCTGCCAAGGAGACCAAGACAGTCCAGGTTGACCCCGAGTTCCCGGAGCGCGTGGCCATCATTGGTTCCGGGTTGGCGGAGAAATAGGAAAGCGCGCTCATCCACTTCCTCCGTGAGAATCGGGATGTGTTCGCCTGGACCAATGAAGATCTACCAGGAGTCCCGAGGGAGTTGGTTGAGCACTCTTTGCATGTGCGTCCTGACGCCAAGCCCGTGAAGCAGGCTTTGCGCCGTTTCGGAGATGAGAGAAGGAAGGCCATCGGTGATCAGATCACCAAGCTGCTGATAAGTAACTTCATCATGGAAGTACTGCACCCGGATTGGTTGGCCAACCCGGTCATGGTCGAGAAGAAAAAGGAAGATCCCAAGGCTGCCACTGCATGGCGCATGTGTGTCGATTACACCGACTTGAACAAAGCATGCCCCAAGGATCCTTTCCCGCTACCCCGCATCGATCAGGTGATCGATTCCACTGCTGGTTGTGAACTGTTGTCTTTCATAGATGCCTACTCTGGTTTCCACCAGATTGCACTCAACCCTGCTGATCAAATAAAGACTGCTTTCATTACCCCGTACGGGGCTTATTGCTATCGTGTCATGTGTTTTGGCCTGAGGAATGCGGGTGCAACCTATCAGAGATGCATGCAGAAATGCTTGCATGACCAGCTCGGCAAGAATGTGCAGGTGTACGTAGATGACATTGTCATCAAAACAAATAAAACACATACTCTGCTTGCCGACCTGGAGGAAACCTTTGCTAACCTACGCAGGTACAAAATGAAACTGAATCCGAGTAAGTGCACCTTTGGGGTACCAGCTGGAAAGCTACTCGGTTTTCTGGTTTCTAGTCGGGGCATTGAAGCCAATCCTTCTAAGATAAAAGCTATTGAGAGCATGTCTTTACCGAGATCACTGAAAGATGTGCAGAAGTTCACGGGTTGTCTGGCATCTTTGAGCCGTTTTCTGGGCCGAATGGGCGAGAAGGCTCTGCCTCTATACCAGCTAATGAAGAAAAGTGACAAGTTTGTCTGGACTCCGCAAGCGGACGTGGCGTTCAATGAGCTGAAAGCAATGCTGGCTAGCGCTCCCGTCTTGGCTAGTCCGCTACCCAAGGAGCCTATGCTGCTGTACATTGCTGCGACTAACCGAGTAGTCAGCGTGGTGATAGTGGTGGAGCGGGAAGAAGAAGGCAAGAGTGTGCAGCGCCCAGTTTATTATCTCAGTGAAGTGCTGTCCAGTTCCAAGCAAAACTATCCGCACTACCAGAAGATGACATACGGTGTGTACCTGGGCGCCAGGAAGCTGAAACATTATTTCCAGGAGCACCCCATCACTGTTGTGAGTTCTGCTCCCATCTCGGATATCATGGGTAACAAGGAGGCGAGTGGCAGAGTAGCCAAGTGGGCGATTGAGCTAGCCGCGTACGCTCCCGCGTACGCGAGAAGAGAAGCAATCAAGTCTCAGGTCCTGGCAGAGTTTCTTGTAGACTGGGCCGAGATGCAGTACGAACCTCCTGCTCCAGTTTCCAATTATTGGAGGATGCATTTCGATGGCTCGAAAGTGAAGGAAGGCCTTGGTGCTGGTGTCGTGCTCACGTCGCCCAAGCGGGATCAACTCAAGTATGTGCTGCAGATTCATTTCAAGGCATCCAACAATGTAGCCGAGTACGAGGCAGTGGTGCATGGTTTGCGAGTAGCAAAGGAGGTTGGCGTACAACGCATTATATGCTATGGTGATTCAGATCTAGTAGTGCAGCAAGTCTCGGGTACCTGGGATGCTTTGGATGCCAACATGGCATCGTATCGCTTCCTGGTGCAGTCAATGACTGGGTTTTTCGAAGGCTGTGAGTTCCAGCACATTCACCGAGCAGAGAACGAAGCAGCAGACGATCTATCCAAGTTGGGATCTTCTCGGCAGTCCATCCCGGCAGGGATTGCCTTGGAGCATTTGAGGAAGCCATCCATCAAGCCTTCCCCCAACTCGGAGTCCATCTTTGTTCCTTCTCTGCCAAGTGAAGAATCTGACCCAATGGAGATTGACTGGGAAAGTGCTGCAGGGAACTCGGGGACTGCCATTCCCTACTCGGGGACTGCCACTCCTTACTCGGGGACTGCCACTCCTTACTCGGGGACTGCCATTCCTTACTCGGGGACTGCCACTTCTTACTCGGGGACTGCCACTCCTTACTCGGGGACTGCCACTCCTTACTCGGGGACTGCCACTCCGTACTCGGGGACTGCCGCCTTCAACCCAGAAGCTGTTGCATTCATTGAAGAAGTTCTCGCCAATCGGTCTGGGCTGCAAAGAAGCGCTCCTACTCCTCCTGTGCAACCACAAGAGCCTGCCCCAATGGAAATGGACGAACCAGTGCTTCCCATGCGGGAGACGCCGAGTTGGGCAATGCCCATATTATCCTTTCTAAGGGACGGTACTTTACCTGAAGATGAGGTGACTGCGAGGCAGATTCAGAGAAGGTCCAAGGGCTACACTATAGTCCGAGATGTGCTGCACAAGAGAAGTGCCACTGGTGTGCTGCAACGTTGTGTGAGCCCGGAAGAGGGAGAAGAAATTCTGGTGGAGATACATCAAGGGGAATGTGGGCATCACGCCTCTTCTCGGGCATTGGTCAAGAAAGCTTTTCGGCATGGCTTCTACTGGCTCACTGCACTGCAGCAAGCTGAAGATATCGTGAGGAAGTGCAATGGCTGCCAGATGTTCGCAAGTAAGATTCACATGCCTGCGTCCGAGTTGAAAACAATTCCTATCACATGGCCATTTGCTGTTTGGTGCTTGGATATGGTTGGTCCTTTCAAGCCGGCTAAAGGCAATATGACACATATTTTGGTCATGGTGGACAAGTTCACCAAGTGGATTGAGGTGAAACCTATTCGGAAGTGCGATGGGGTCACAGCTGTGAAGTTTGTGAAGGATGTGATCATGAGATATGGCTACCCGCACAGTATCATCACCGACAACGGCACCAACTTTGCAGAGGGGGCAATGGTGCGATTCTGCAGAGATAAGCATATCCGACTAGACGTTGCGTCAGTCGCGCACCCTGCCTCCAATGGGCAAGTTGAGAGAGCAAATGGGATGGTACTGGCAGGCATAAAGCCAAGGCTGATTGAGCCATTGCTGAAAACACCTGGGTGTTGGCTAGAAGAGTTGCCAGCGGTGTTGTGGAGTCTAAGGACTACCCCTAACCGGTCAACCGGCTACACGCCATTCTTCTTGGTATACGGGGCTGAGGCCGTGTTGCCAATAGACTTAGAGCATGACTCCCCCCGAGTAGCCCTCTATACTGAGGTGGAGGCGAGAGAAGCTCGAGAAGACGACGTTGACCTGCTTGAAGAAGCAAGAGAGCTGACTCTGTCACGTTCGGCTATCTACCAGCAAAACCTGCGGCGTTATCATAGCCGAAAGGTGAACCCAAGGGTTTTCCGAGAAGGAGACATGGTCCTTAGGCTTGTGCAGCGCACAGCCGGGATGCACAAGTTGTCTCCTCCGTGGGAAGGGCCTTTCATTGTGAGCAAAGCACTGCACAATGATGCGTACTACCTTGTAGATGTGCGCCCATCGCAGGCGAACAGGGCAGATAAAGCTGGAGAGGAAACCAAGCGCCCTTGGAATGTAGCTCTACTTCGTCGTTTTCATTCGTAAGCAAAGATGTGTATGTACCCTCTTATCCGAGTTGAAATTCTACTCTGCAATCTGAAATTGTTCTCGGGGACTGCCCTCGTCCAAAGTTGCTCTAAGTGTTTTTACTCGGCTTGTTCCTTTGTCTATTCGGTTGCTCCACTTCAGAACTCATAAGTGCATTGAGTACTGTGTTTAAACCTATATGCCAACTCTTCGACTCTGCTGCTGTCCGAAACCCGGCTTCATGGCAAGCAAGAGAACAAGCAAAAGGTCAATGAGCACACGAAAATCGCTAAGGGAGAAAGAGTGCGGGAACCGAGTAGATTGTTTGTTACTTTTGTTCCCTGTTTTCGTCTTCTCGGCTGAGTGGTGGGCTGCGTTACCATGATTGTTTCTAGCGGCTAAGTATTTGCAGCCCTACTACTTGATTCTTGTGACTCGAATACCAAAAAAGCGACAAGTCGCGGGTAGAGCAGAGATGAAAAGATAGGGTGAATAAGAAATGCAACTCGGGGACTCGCATGGAAACGCAACTCGGCATTAAGCCAGCGTCGTTCAAATTGATTAATGTCGAAATAAACAGAGTGGGCATAAAAACTGAGTAGCAAGCAAAACAAAGATAGTCTATTACATCTGCTCCCGGCATCCCGGGGATCTAATAAGTGTTCGAGTTGAAAGAGATTGCAGGTTGCTTCAAGATGAGGAGGCAGTGTTCTCGGCGCTGGCCTTGGCTGCTGTTTCTTCGGCGGCGGTCTTGGCAGCAGCTTCTTCGGTGGCGGTCGTGGCAGCTGTTCCTTCGGTGCTGGCATGGGTGGCATCCGTTTCCGTCTGAACGGTGGCGGATTCCTTCATCTCGGCATCATGCTGGGTGGCCGCCTGCTCAGAAGTGGCCGTGGCCACCGAGACGAGTACTGGAGCCGAAGAGGAGCCTGAAGCCTGGCCAGGAGGGGGCACCGTGTCGTCGAGAGCAGCACCTGAGGAGGTGCCAAAGTCGAGTGCGGCGGTGTCGATGTGGGCGTACTCGTCCTCATCGCTACTCGCGACGGCGACGTTCTTCCCCTTCCCGGCCTTGCCCTCAGGAGATTCGAAGAGGCCTTCCAAGTCGGATTCTACTTCGTCGTCCTCTTCCTCTTCCTCTTCGTACTCGGTGTCGGGCTCGGGGAGGCCCTCGATGAAGGTCTCCGTCTCAGCGCACTCCACAACCTCGTAGGCGATCTGCTTGCGTGTGGCCACGCAGTCGGGATCTACCACCCACTTGGAATTGTTGCGCTTACCGCGGATGAGCTGCATGTTGAGGTTTTCATACCAGGATGCTATGCAGAGAAGCATCACGTCCGCACCGGCCCGGGCTCCCGAAGCACGCCACTTCTTCAACTCTTTCTTCACATTCTTCAGCTTGAAGGCTAGGCCCTTCATGGTGGTTGGCTGAAGATCATGAGGCCAAAACAGCCTGTGGAGCTCAAAGCCCTCGTGCACCAAGTCAGTTCCGACGCCAGCCAGCTGTTCGAAATAGCCTTTGAGCACCAGCAAGCTGTCCTCGATCTCGGCTCTGGTATCCGCCGCCTCACCTTTCGCAAGGCGAGCTGCTTGGGCCTTGGCCACCGTAGGCGTAGAAGGGGAGTCAAGATGAGGCCAGATCTCTGAAATAGCATGTGGTAACTTCAGAACCGAGTAGAGGAAAACCGAGAAGAAATACGACCGAGAAGAAGAGAAGCAGCGAAGAAAAGACTTACCGGGCAGTTCGTTGCGCAGCCGCTGCAGCTGGGTCTTCCAGGACTCTTTGTTGGCTATGTGCTTTTCTTGGATCAGGCGCAAGGAATCCATTTGAGCGAAGAGATCAGCGTTGGTCTTCTTTAGAGTTTCGCATTCCTGCTCAAGGGCCCTCTCCTTGGCTCGGAAAGTTGTCTCGGCCTTGGCCTTCTCGGCAATTGCTCTGTCCCTCTCGGCGCCAATCTTGACGGCATCCTGGAGTGCCTTTTGCAACTGGAGTTGCAGCTTCTCGGTCTCCGTGGTGTGGTCCTTCACCAGCTCAACAGCCTGGTCGGACAGCTGCTTCTGCACCTCTGCTGGCTTGACACAATCTTGGTGCGCCTCAGCAAACAACTTGTGATCTTCTGCGAAGAGATAGATGAGGTTAGCAGAGGAGCAGAGAAGAAACAAATTCAAAGTCAAACCGAGTAAACAACAAACTTACCTTCTAGCCTTTTGATGGTGGCCTCGGAGTTCTCCACGAAGCTGCGGCACTTCTCATGTTCGTCTGCTAAGGCCTTCAGTTTTTCTACAGAGAAGGAAAGGTTAGCGCATAAGAAAGCAGAAGCGGGCGTAAACATAAAACGCAGAAACCGCGTAGCTAAAAGCGTACCTTGTACTTCAGCCAGCTGCTGGGTGCTGTCGTTGGCGTTCTTGCTGGCTGCCTCAGCAACTGCCTTTTCCTTCTCTAATGCAGCAATTCGCCTCCTGGCGATGGAATGGTTCCAGAGAAGAATGCGGTATAAGTGGGTCCGCTTAAGAACGCTATCCTGAGAAACGAGAAGAAAATGAGTTAGGCAAAGCAGAAAAGATTCAGCCCGAGTAGGAGGCTACTCGGAGAGTATCTGTCTACTCGACCCGAATCTCGGGGACTGGGGGTGATGGTAAGAAAGAAGAAAGGCGAGCAGAAGAGAAGAAATTTCAACTCGGAAAAGGCAAGAAGGACTTACTGCATAGGACTGCTCGATGTCTTCGGCGTTCTTGCGGTGCAGGAACATCTTGGCTGCGAGGGTTGCGGTCTCGGTGGAGACGGACATGGGCTTGTGTCCCAGATCGACCTTGTTCCAATCCACGCGCATGTGGTCGATGCCGCCAAGGGTCAGGCCGTGCCATTTCTCCTCCCCGAGAACCCTGCTGTCCCACCTGGCGTTGATGTGGCCAACGGTGTCCAATACCTGTTCAAGACCCTTGGAAGTTATTGGTTTGTCTTGGACTCCACGAGAAGCGATGTTGACAGACTGGGGTTGGCTTGGATCTGGAGGAGGGGAGTTCACGGCTACAACCTTCCTTCCCCTCTGGATAGCTAAAGCTTTGTCCTTGGGAGGGAAGCCGATTGAGTGCTGATGGCTAACCTCAATCATGTACTCCGGGTAGCAAGGCTGGCCAGCAGCGCGAGCGTCTGCAGAGAGCGCAGCAGGAATCGGGCCGGACTCGTGGATCACGAGCGCTCCGCCTGAGGATGTATTCTGGTCTCTGGCCCGCTTCTTCGTTTGCTCCTTCTCAACCCTCTGCTTCTCGGGATCCTCAGTCTTCTTCCCGTCAGTCTTGGCCTTCGCCTTCTCGGCGACTGCCATCTCGGCAGCTTGCTTCTCGGCCTTCTTCTGCTCAGCCCTGGCTTTCTTCTGCTCAGCCTTGGCCTTCTCAGCAGCTTCCTTGTCAGCAGTTTCTTTCTCGGCCTTGGCCTTCTCAGCAGTTTCCTTCTCGGCTGCCCTTCTGACAACCTCATCCTTCAGAGCATCCAGGGCTCGCTGCCTGGTTACTCGCCCGGCAGGAGGGCTGGATGTATCCTTGCTCTGCGGCGACGAGGAGGAAGTTGGCGGTGTAGGGCCTTGCGCAGTTGGTGGGGTAGGGCCTTGCGCAGTCGGCGGTGTAGGGCCTTGCGCAGTGGGTGGCGCCACGGATCCGTCGCCTGCTGCAGCTCCTGGCTGGGCGCTGCTTGGTGCGTCGCCCGGCTGCACGCTGCTCAGTGGATAAGCATCTCTTGTAGTGGCATCCGTGGCGGTGGTGTCTTCTACTCGCTGCGCGGCAGCGAGGCTCTCTTGTGCAGCAGCCCCTGTGGCGGGCTGCTCTTGCTCTGTTTCTGGCCGCTCGTCGGCGGCGTTATCTTGCATCTCTTGATCTTGATTCTCCTCGGCATTGCTAGCCGGAGGAGAAGGGGGTCTCTCGTGGTGGACGGTAGTGTCCTGCGCCGCTGGCTCTGACGCTGCTCCTTGTGCATCGGCGGTTTGTGGATTGGCGGCAGCAGCGTTGGCGGTGTGGTCTTCATCATCATCCAGATTGATCAGAGGTACTGATGATTCCTTAGTTTGGTCGGACGCGAGAGCTGCGCTCGCATCCATGGGAGGCCTGTAGAGAAGGAAGAAACCAGAAATTAGAAGATTGGGGAAAATAGCACAGCGCGAGAAGGGAGGCGACCGAGAAGAGGGCTTACGCGGTGGTGCACTTGAGCTCTCGTCTGGACCTCTTCACGACCACCTTCTTCTCGGCGGGCTTCTTCTTCTTGGCAGGAGGCGCTGGTGCTCCGCTACCAGCCCGTTTGCGGGTCTCAGGAGCGGCGACGGACAGAGGCTTGACGACTAGGGGCGCATCGCCCTCGTTCTCGTCTTCGTCCTCGTCGTCCTTTTCCGCGGCAACTTCATCTGAGAATCCAAGAGAAAAAAGGAAAGAATCAGAAACAGCAAACGAGGGACTGGTGCTTCTCGGAAACAAACAAAATGAAAGGGTAGTTACCGTCAAAGTCTTCATCAGACCAGGTGCGGAGAGCGTCGCGCTTGTCAGCAATGGGGGAACGAGATAGGTTGGTCTGCTCCGCGGCATCGAAAGAGGGCACATCGTCCTCCTCACGGTCAGGAGACCAGTTGCCCTCAAAAACCTCGCAGCTCTCGATTATCTGGCGAGTGAGGACCTGAAAAACAGAGAAGGATCACAGACTAGCCGAGTACCAGGAAGGAATTCTACTCGGATAGGCGTGCAGGTACAAAGCACACAAAGCCTAGGCAGTTTACTAAGCATTCTACTCGGATAGGCGTGCAAACACAAAGCATACTAAGCCTAAGCATGTTAGCCGAAAGGTATTACTCGGAAGGGCGTGCAGGTATAAAGCACATCGAGCCTAAGAATCGTTCTCGAGTAGGCTATCCGGCAAGGCGTGCAAGCACGAAGCATACTAAGCCTAAGGCGATTCGGCTAGATGTCCTACTCGGAACGCAAGGCAATTGCTAGTTGATGCAAGAAGGAGAAGTTATCTACTCGGAAAGTGTATGCAGAGAGCAAAGTAAGAAAGGCGTACCCGCTCAATTGGCTTTGTACGGCTGTACGGGACGAAGCCGTATTGCCAGTGGTCGCCAAGATTCGTCGTCAAGATGTTCCTTGCGTGCCAGGGAACGTCGATGTTGTCGATCTCGATGGTGGTGGTCCTGGTGCAGTCGCGGGGGCCTCCCATGTAACACATGAGATGGCAGCGCTCCTGCAAGGGCAGCACTCGGCGCTGGATCCAGCAAGCCACCGGATCGTCGTTCTTGAGGCCCTGCGCCTTCAGCCAGCCGAGTCTATTCTCCATCTCGATGGCGTCGTCGTCATTGACGGGCTTGTCCTTCCAGTACATCCCGATTGGAGCGCGGTTGCTCCAAACGGGCAGGTTGATTCGATCGTCCACGATGGCTCCTTCCGCGGCGGCAACGTTCTTGACGTAGAGGAACGTCTTCTGCCACAGCTTGACGGAGTCCAGCCCCTTGATGCGGGGGTGGTTCGTCCCGGACCGCTGCACCATCATGGCACAGCCGGTGTCGGTGGCGCGGGCGACGCCCGCGGAGTCCTTCTTCCCGGTAGATTGCTGGCGCAGGTGGAAGTACCTGAGCCACGTCTCCCACGTGGGCCGGATGCCGAGGAAGGCCTCGCATACCACGGCGTGGTAGGCGAGGAAGACGACGGCATTGGGGGGCAGATGGTGCATCTGGATGCCGAAGTGGTTGAGGAACTTCCGCAGGAAATCGGAGGCGGGCAATCCGAACCCGCGCTCGAAATGCGACAGGAAGACCACGCGCTCACCCTCCCGCGGGGATGGCACGATTTCGCCGTCTGGCGCCCGGCACTCCACGCCGGGAGGGACTCGCCGGGTATTGACGAGCCAGGCGCAATCTTCCGCGGTGACGGAGGAGCCGGCCCAGCCAGCTTTGGCCATTGCTGCGGGTGGAAGGAGTGGAAGATTTCGAAGGAGTTGGTGGGGGGATTGAGCCCGCGGCGGCGCGAGAGCTTGCGCGGCGGCGGAGAGCTTGGGCGAAGAAGAGCAGGAGACGAAGAAGGAATAGTGCAAGAGAAGGGGAAAAGGAAGTTACCGGCGGGGGTATTTATATCTCCTCCGCGAGTTTACCGTTACCGTCGTGGAAGTGGGATCGATTGTGGCGTGTGGTGGGTCCTGTGGCCGGCTAGAAACGCACACAAGCGCCGGTTGCGCGCGTAATGGCCGCAGTTGATCCCACCACCAAATCGTGGCCTATAACTACACTTGATGGGACATGACGGCCGGTGGGCCCATTGCGTGAAAACTGGACGCGTGGCAGGTCGTGTCCTGGGCAACGAAACGACAAGGTCGTGGATGCTTGACACGTGTGCAGTTGCTGCGCGAAGGGCTGGATTGTGCTCTGTGCTGCAGAGGCTCAATCTGAGAAATTTCTCTAAGTCTTTTTACTCGGTTACAGAGTAGAAAGCAAGTGCTACTCGGAAGAGAGGAAACTCAAGGTACTTTCCAGATAGCTACTCGGAGGACCTACTCGGCATCTTGAGGTTCAAGGGCTGAGATGCAAAGGCTGGTTTTAAGCTGGCAGAGCCTAGTGAACAAGTTCGCAAGACTCAACCAGCTTCGGGGACTGCTGTCGGGGGGTTACCCCCGAGTAGGGTAAAGACAGGTGGTAAAGGCAGCTTACAGAAGAGAGGTTTGGTCGAGTAGCCGACTACCTGGTACTCGGTACCCGGTCGACTGCTACTCGGTCTCACCTCAAGATGACCAGAAGGAGATATCAATCAAGTTCTATCCTTTCGAGTAGAAGAGTTGGCCCGAGTACAATTGGCGGGAACCATTGGCGGGAACCTACTCGGGCCAGAAAGTCAAAGGAGCCGTTCTGACACAGGATCCCGCGTATCCTGGGTCCGTACTTGGCAGCATTCGAACTACTGTTCATCTGGGGCCGGTCTCCCTGACAGTGACAGCATGGAAGCAGGCCGTGGCAGGATAAGGGGGGCCTACTCTGTGCCTAGGTACAGTGATACCAGTCTGTCCCCTAGTTTTGCCCAACGACTTTACGGAAGCAGCCAAGATTAGGAACCAAAGCTGTCAGCGGGTACTCGGAGAAAGGACGATGTGCACACTATGTCGACACTTGTCTAGATTTGGACGTATCCGGCTGGGCACCGTGTATATAAGGTGCCCCGCCGCCTCCTGCGCGAGGGATCTTGCTCCATGCTCACAGTGAACCCTAGAAACCCTAAGTTCTTGACCTAGTTCTACCCGGAGGGAAGAGGGAAGCTACTCGGTAGCGAT
The DNA here is from genome assembly GCA_028641055.1 of Alopecurus myosuroides. Classification (NCBI taxonomy): domain Eukaryota; kingdom Viridiplantae; phylum Streptophyta; class Magnoliopsida; order Poales; family Poaceae; genus Alopecurus; species Alopecurus myosuroides. The sequence continues at coordinate 437,276,477 of CM054058.1, read as the reverse complement.
ATCATTTGTACTGTGGCTACTCGGAGAGACATCATAATACATAGAGAAAGGCAGGAGTAGGGGTTTTACCTCCTCACGAGGGCCCTGAACCTGGGTACATCGTGTTGTTTGTGTTGTGTGGATCTTATCTCACGCGGCTATTCGTCGCGTGATCCCTCCCCGGACACCTCCAGCGTCCATCGTCCCCACATCTTTAGCCATCCCATGGCATCTGCCGTGACACCACCACGACACTCTCTCCCAAGTTGAGTCTAAACCTGTTGATTCTCCCTTTTGGGAAGGAATTATGAAGATGAAAGGGGATTTCTTTTCTAACATCACTTGTACGGTAGGTAATAGTCTTTTGGTTCGGTTATGGGAGGATGTTTGGTTAGTAGCTCTGCTCTATCAAGTCAATACATGTGCTTATATAATGTGGTTGCACATAATAATGTTTTGGTGTAATAGGTGTTGACGAGTGAACATCCTAATATTACCTTTAGGAGGGCGCTAATGGGTTATAAATGGGAGAGGTGGTTACACCTTGTCGAGAGACTGATGGATGTTTCGCTCACTGATGAACCTGATAGGTTTAATCGGAAATTAACACAGTCTAGGATGTTTTCAGTTAAATCCTACTATGAACATCAAATGAATGGAAACACACATTTTCTACACAAATACCTATGGAGGTTGAAAGTCCCTCTTAAGATTAAAATTTTCATGTAGTTCCTTTATCGGAAGGAATTACCGACTAAAGATAATCTGGTTAAAAGAAGGTGGACGGGGTGTACCAAATGTGTGTTTTGCAATGAAGAAGAAACGGTTGATCATCTTTTATCTCTTGTGAATTTGCTAGAAATATCTAAAGACTAGTTCATTTCACATTCAATATTACGCCACCTTATTATGTAGCAAACTTGTTCGGATCCTGTTTAAATGGAGTGGACAAAATTACAAAAGCTAGTATACTCATATGTGTATGTGCTTTTATTTGGGAAATTTGAAATTGCAGGAATGATGTTATTTTTAACAATATGAAAGCTGGGCACTTTCTACAGGTTGTTCAGCGAGCTACGCATTGGATTCAGTAGTGGTCTCTCCTACTTCCGGAAGTCCAACAAGGACGTTTAGATTCTGGATGTACTTGGCTCATGGCGGTGGTCTGGGCTATCTTCAACCAGGGTGGTTGGTTGCACACTAGGAGATTACATTATGTGTAATTTGTGTGCTGACTTGCTGTTTAGGTGGCTGATCTTTACAACAACTATTTGTTGCCGCTGAGATGTAACTTAAGTACTTATAAACGCTGGATTTTAGCGATTTAATATAATAAGTCGTGTGCATCATCTAGATGCAGAGAATTGTGAAGGCAGCCCACGAAGAAATTGGGGGGAGAGGACCGAGGAGTGTTGCGGCTAGTACCGGGTCCTTAACTCCAATCTGACTGAGCATAAGTTTTTATCTCCAGAAGTCAACCATTTGATTCAATTAGGCATTAGTACAAACTACCCGCTAAAAATAAGGGCATTAGTGCATACCGAAGATTATACAATGTTAAGGGAATTGGAGTAGACATGAACCAACTTGATGAAAAGATAAATGTGTACTTCCTTCAAATCACATTAGTACAAGCAGCAATATAATATTTTGGCTGCATCATGCATGTACCTTTTACAGCTATACCGACAAGTTGCACTAAACTAACATATACCGTAAATCCGCAATAACTATGTTGTATATATGGAGAACATTATAAAAATATTGTATTTATATTTCATATCCTCTTGAGCTATTAAGGACTTAATATGGTGGCCAAAGTGCTATAATGTGTACTAATATTTCCACTGAGGCACCGACTAAGTGGTAATCTTTTCAAGCCATTACAACCGACCTTTAGTATGATCGTTGCATTGTTGAGTTACAAAATATTTTGGAATTACACTTGATGGGTCATGTCATACTCTATTGATGCAGGTTGCTTGCATCGTCTATACTTTAACTATGAGAGCTCACTTTGACTTTAAAATTGTTGCAAATTCTTCTTGACATGTCCCAACCCTAAGGAAGGTGGAAGGCCTTCTCATAGTGATCTAAAGAACCGTATCAACTAATTGTAATTTTTGTGACCAATTTTAAAGACGTTTGTTGCACGTGCACATGTACTATTTATATTAAAATATGATGCACGTTGGTAGGTTAATAAATTTTGTAGTAGAAAATTATATATATTTTAAATAAAACTCTTCATAATATTATGTTTAATTTGGTCAACACATGCACCATTATAAAAGCACACACATTTTTTAATAGTGGATACGTGCAAGTCAACTAGTCTTAAAGAAAGAGGTAAACCCGTGATTTGCAATTTCAATAACGGACATCAAGTTGTACCAAGGGACTCAACAAGAAGGTTATTCTCAATTTACAAATCATTTGAGATAGCCACCTTGCCTCGTCCCAATACCTTAAGCTCGGAATTAACACCAATAGTGATGCAATTGAGGAATGGCGATGGAGGTTCAAGATTACTCTGTGTCCTTACTTCCGGTCATATATTGGGATGCACCACTATCCACCGTTTATCTATCCGACCCGGAAGCAGTTCCCTACAAGAGATCGATTTCTTGATTTAGTTACTCATCCTTCAATGGGTCCTCTTTTGTTAGTAACAACGGTCTTAGGAACCCAAATAGTCCAATGATAATCATCACCATAAGTAGTACCAACATATTTAGAAAAAACATGACCATCTCTAGATTTCATAAAACATAAGAGGGGTTATATTATCCGGCAAAGTCGTTGTGAGTGGTGCTCCCCCGAGAGGTCTCACCACCGATAATGGTGTTGGTCTCCTTCTCCTTGATCACCTCTCATTCCTTCACAAAGACAATATTTTGAGAAGGGGAGGTGACATTCTTCTTATTGTTGTTGTTCTTCTTGTTTGACTTATCCACAAAGACAAGCCCTTTGTTGGGGGAATAGGTGAGGGGAAGCCTCACTAGCCACCCACATAAACCAGAATCTACTTAAACCGGCTCAGAGCACCCGATCCGGTTTATGTCAAGAAGAACCGGCCTGAGGTGGTCACTCGACAGAAGAAGACCCGGGTTACCATGTGCGTAACCCGGAAAGGACAGAGGGACCGGCCCACGGCCCAAGCTAGAAGACTTAGGGCCCAAGCTAGAAGATGAGGGCGGATTGTTGTTCGGAAATTTCCGGGCCCGGATTATTCAAATATCCGCCCCTGGATTATTCAAATATCCGGCCCTGGTCCTTAGCAGTTTTCAGCGCGGTGCTGCTGCCCGCACACAGAGATGGGGGCGGAATATTGGGCGGAAATTTCCGCCCCCGGAAGTTTCAAAATTCAGCCCCCCGGACTATTCAAATTTCCGGCCAGGATAGACCAGAATTTTCCGATGCTAACACCAGAATATTCCGGCCCTGGAACACTGCAACGGTCATAAATTGGAGGAGCCTATAAATAGTTGTCTTCTTCCTCTAGATAGGTAGCTCGTCCATTCCTCTCTCTCCTCTATTGTTGAAGAGCTCAAAACGCCCCGATCTCCCTCCTCCTCCAACTAAACTCGATGCCCTTCAAGGATTTCATCGAGGAGGACTAGATCTACCTTTCTACCAAGCCAAAAATTGTGTTCCCACACCATACCTCTTGGGATCTTGTAATCTCTTGGTTGCCTTGTCATCCAAGGGAAACCCTAGTGCTTGTAGCTTCCACCTTGTAGCTAGAAGCTTCCGATTGTTGAGAGCCTCCATCTCACTTGTGGAGTAGCCTCAACCACTTGTAAAGGTTTGGTCAACGCCTTCAAGTCGACCTCATAGTGGAAATGAGAATCTCCCTCACCGGAGAAGCTCAAGGAGAATAAGGTGTGCACATCCGTGCTATTGAGGAGCGCCTAGGTGGCTCCCCACCTCTCCAACGTAGACGTACTTCTTTCAAGAAGGAACTACGAGAAACATATCCTTGTCTCTGTGTTTTCACTTGTGGTTATCTTGTGCCTTGCATTTACTTCCGTTGCTACTCGTTACTTGTCACATAGGGTGTCCACTTAGTTGCACATCTAGATAACCAAGCTATTAACTTCCCAAAGCTCCCACTAAATTTGAAAAAGAATTAAAATCTGTAGGTCACCTATTCACCCCCCCTCCCCCTCTAGTTGACCTTTGTGTACTTTCAGGTCCGGCTCCATGGAGCAACCTGGGTGCAAAATAAATTATTCTACACCCATTAGGTGTCTAATAGAGTTCCCTAGACACCCTATTTAGCACCTTGGGTGTAGAAAACTTATTTTGACCCACAATTTTTTTTACGTTCCTAAGTCAAAATTTTATGTTACGTATGTAATTTTTTATGTTCATGTTTGATCCGTAAGATAATACTCGGTGTAAAAACTGAAAAATATGAGTCATAGCAACATAAAAGTAATAAAAACAGTGTAAAAATATGTTTTTTTTTTCATTTTTTGTAGCGTCACGTAAATAAAAGGTTTATGTCATGTATATATTTTCTTACGTTCTACTTGACATACCTAATACGACAAAATTTACAACGCGTAAAAATCATCTACGGTTCAAAAGATATAGGGAAGGTGTAGAATAACTATTCTGCACTCTCGGTATCAAATAGCGCTACCTACACCCTATTAAGCGCTCTGGGTGTAGAAAACTTATTTTGCACCCACAATTTTTTTTTATCTTCCCAAGTCAAAAGTTTATGTTACGTATGCAATCATTTACGTTTGTTTGATACATAAGAGAATACTCGGCATAAAAATGGAAAATTATGATCCATAGCAACATAAAGTCATAAAAACAACATTAAAAAGTCTATTTTTCATTTTTTTTTTGTAGCATCACGTAAATAAAAGGTTTATGTCATGTATATAATTTCTTACGTTCTACTCGACATAAGGAATACGGCAAAATTTACGTGACGCTAAAATCATGTACGGTTCAAAACATACAGGGTGGATGTAGAATAACTATTCTGCACTCTGGGTGCCAAATAGCGCGACTCTATAGAGAGAGAGAGAGAAAAAAAATGGTTATGTACACATGGGTGTACGTATTCCACACGTTTAATGTACCACATAATTGTATTGAATATACCTCTTTAGAATTTTTAATATACTTCATTACTAAATACTAGATACCCCAGAGTGATTTTTACGAAAATTTCACTCGATTCTATATATATATACCGGAAATGGTAAGCATGACGACAAACATTTTTGCTCTCACGTTGCAACACACAACATCAACTATACATATCTAGACTAATGTATAGTTGATGTCGTCAGTTAATTTTTCGGAAGTGTAGAGACCTCATTAGTACTAGGTACGTGAGCATTTGTACTAACATGTTTCATGTGATAAGATCTATTTTTTTACCTCCGTATAACTCTTTTGTTAGTTCTACCTATTTGTACCGATATGTTCCATCCCTGAAGATAGACGAGGAGTAGGAAGGCGCCAAATGGCGAGGGAGCGGGGATGTGGAAACAAGGGAAGCATGGGAAGGGGCATGTATGACATGGACCCGGGGCTTCGTATAAGTTTATCCTAACTCCACGACGTCGTAGTAGGGAAAGGAGGACGGCACAGGCGTAGGGGAAGCAGAATAACAACAACACAAAATATAACGATGATCACATGAATCCAACACGTCGATGCTAATGGGGGCTTGCTTGTGCTCAACCCACACCTCTGTGGCATAACCCGTAGCAACACACTGCCATGTTTTCTATACAAAATAATGTAGATTATTCTTTGATGTTCTTATATATATGTTGGAAATATCTGTTGGGAGTATCGCAAAAAGGAGTTTAATATGCTCATGGATTAAAATGCGCTCCATGCGGCTGCGACGTGGCACTAAAAAAAACTGGTATCCACTTAACCTATTATTTTTATATTTTTAGAAATTTATCCATTGCAACTCAAGGTATTGTGCTAGTACATGTCTATAACGTGTTTAACGGAAAAGGGGATCACGGGGATTGCGTTTCACGGAAAAGGGGATCACGAGGATGTTTCACGGAAAAGGCGATCACGAGGATTGCTACGCTGGCAGGATACCCAAAAGCAACGTTGTACTACCTCCATTCCCTTTGACCGAGACTTTAACAAAGATTTACTCATTTAATATGAAACTTTTGTGATAAAACTCAGTCATAAGATAAGAAAGTAGTTTTGAGTAGGAATAATATATGTCGCATAAATTACATATTGATAGATTAATTGTTGGTCAAAGGGTCGGTCAAAGGAAATAAAATGTGCCTTATATTATGGAATAGAGGTAGTAGAAACTGAAACGGTTCGGATTTGTAGCATCATGGTCGGTTCTTTTTGTTGTTATTAAATCTCCGTTGAGAACTTGAAATGCAGTCTGCTGAAAGCATGAGATTGTGTCATGTGTGCACCACCGAGTTCGGTAATCGAGATTACCCAACATAATTGTGTCCCCACTGTGCACTTAGAAATAGAAATCTTAAAAGAGGTCCTATTGCAAGAAACTGAGGGCTTCTTTGATTCATAGGATAGTAATTGCAAAGGAATATGATAGGGATAGGAATAGGAAAGGATGACAGGTACTCCCTCCGTCCTGGTGTATAGGGCACATATAACAATTCTCTAGTCCCTATGTATTCATTCATTGGGCTTTAAACATTACATGCATTGGTGGAGAGGGGTGGAGAGAGCCAACCACCCACTAATTAGAAGATATTTAATGCAAAATGTGCCTAAGAGATGGGACAACATGATTTTGATATTGTGCCCTATACACCAGGACGGAGGGAGTACAACGTAAAAATAATGCGGATATTATTTTCCATTCAGAAACACACTTGGACAGCTATCCAGCAGAAATATTTCGGAAGAGGATAAAGATGGACCAAAAATTGGTGTGCCCAGGAGACGGTAGGAAAGGTGGATTATTGATCCTTTGGAAAGATGAGCTTCAGGTAGAACCTCTCGAGTTAAATGCAAATTTTATCGATGTTAAGATTACAGCCAACAACAGTACTTGGAGACTCACCGGGATGTATGGTGAATTTCGGTGGGAGAGCAAATACAAAACTTGGGACCGCATTAGGCAATTACAGTGCACTCACAATTTACCTTGGATGATTCTAGGAGACCTAAATGAGATCCTATATCTGCATGAGAAAGATGGGGGTAACCCTCGCCCTCGCCGTTATATGGAAGAATTTCATAATGTACTTGATGAGTGTAACCTTCAAGATTTGGGATTTATTGGTGACCAATTCACTTGGAGAAGAGGGAGGATCAAAGAGAGGCTTGACAGAGGTCTGATTAATGAAGAGTGGAAACAATTATATCCAAATGCGGCTTTGGAGAACCTGCACTTCGTTCGATCAGACCACCGTCCATTATTAGTGAACACGGAATATTATACGCCACAACCGTCTACTGATCGGATGGCTACGTTGAGATTTGAAGCAAGATGGTTTCGCGAGAGCTCCTTTTCGGATATTGTGAAGGACTCCTGGAATCGGGTAAGTAATGACCCTAATTTAAATAATATTCATGATAAGCTAGCTCGAATGCATTGCGCTTTCCATGATTGGGACCAGCGAGTTCTCAAGAAACCAAAAACAAGAATTAGAAAGGCTCAACGGGATTTAGAAGAAGCAATGTCGGGGCCCATGAATGATGAGAATGACGCAAAGAGGAAAGAATTATCGGAGCTTATTGAATTTCTCCTTGAGCTTGAGGAAATCCAATGGATGCAGCGGTCTCGATCCAACTGGTTAAAAAACGGGGACAGTAATACGACGTTCTTCCACGCCTATGCTTCAGCGAGAAGAAAGAAGAATTTTGTTAAAAGATTGAACGATAATGGGACAATTCCGGAAGGTACGAATGAGCTGAACAATCACATTCAAAATTATTTTGCTAACCTTTTTTTCTTCTGAGGTTTCCCAAACAGATCCAAACGTACTGAATAAGGTACAATCAAAAGTAACAGGGCCAATGAATGACATGCTTCAGGCTCCGTTTGTTGCTGAAGATGTTAGAAAAGCTCTATTCAGTATTGGTGATCTAAAAGCACCAGGGCCAGATGGTTTACATGCTGTTTTCTTTAAAAAATATTGGGATATATTGGGCCATGATATCACTCAAGAGATTCTCAATGCAATTAACTCCAAACAGATTCCAGAAGAGTGGAACAACACAACTATTGTTATGATCCCAAAGGTTGAGTCCCCTGAAGTGGTAACACAATTTCGACCCATCAGTTTGTGTAACGCTCTTTATAAGATCATATCAAAGATGCTAGCAGCCCATTTGAAGAGTATCCTTCCGGAGATTATTTCTGACACACAAAGTGCATTTGTCCCGGGGAGATTGATAACGGATAATATTCTCATTGCTTATGAAAGTATACATAAAATCAAAAACAAAAGGAATGGTTTATCTGGTCTTTGTGCGGTAAAGTTGGATATGCATAAGGCATACGATCGTGTCGAATGGGTTTTTCTGAGAAACATGATGATCAAATTGGGCTTTGGTTCGAATTGGATTGATATGATCATGGCTTGTGTGAGCTCGATTAAATACAAAGTGAGATTTAATTCTCAAGAAACTGAAGAATTCACCCCATCTAGAGGTATCAGGCAAGGGGACCCTCTCTCTCCTTACCTCTTTTTATTATGTGCTGAAGGTTTATCTAGCATGTTGCAATATGAAGAAGAAGCTGGTGGCATTGAGGGAATTAGAGTGTGCAGGAATGCACCATCAGTCTCACACCTTTTATTTGCTGATGATTCTCTGATTCTCATGAAAGCAGATGTTCTAAATGCAGCTTCCTTATAGCAAGTGTTGGATTATTATTGTGAAAATTCAGGTCAATTGGTGAGTTTAAATAAGGCCAGTATATTCTTCAGTCCTAACACTTCTGTTGTTTCTAGAGCTGAGATTTGTCAGGAATTACATATTGATACTGAGGCATTATCTGATAAATACCTGGGATTACCTGTTATGATTGGAGTGGACCGTACTGATTGTTTTAAACATCTTATTGAGAGAGTAAAAATGAGATTAAAAGGCTGGATGGAGAAGCAATTATCTGTGGGAGGTAAAGAAATTTTAATCAAGGCTGTGGCTCAAGCTATTCCTGTGTTTGCGATGTCAATATTCAAGTTAACAAAGGGCATCTGTAAGAGTATCACTGATCTTATTGCTCAATTTTGGTGGGGTGATACTGAGGATGACAAAAAGATGCATTGGTTCTCATGGCGGAGAATGTGTTTCCCCAAATGTGATGGAGGTATGGGATTTAGGGATCTTCATTTATTTAATTTATCTTTATTAGCTAAACAATGATGGAGGCTAATCACAAATCCAGAATCCCTTTGCGCTCGTGTTCTTAAGGCTAAATATTTTCCTAATGGGAGTATCTTATGTAACGTCCGGGGTTTTCCCTAATTAGTCTTGGTTGTTGTTTTCTCTTTTGCATCGTCATGTATCATATCACATGGCATCGATAAAAACATTTTCTACAATATTTTACATGGTTAAAAATTTGTTCTCTAAATCCCTAAATCATTTCTCTTATTACCTGAAAAATAAATAAACAAAAAAAAACAATATATTTTTTTTGGGTGGCAGGCCAGCCTAACCAGGCCAGCCCACCACCAAACCCTAGCCCACACACACCCAACTCACGCACGCACACAACACCACACCTAACACACCCAGGCCCTCACGCACACACACGACCCACACACGCACGCACACAACACACACAGCGCACACCACACGCACGCAAGAGCAGCGAACGGGGATCGAACCCCATCGTCTCTGCCTTCCTTCTCCCCTCGCTCGATCGAGCGCCGCCGCCCTTCCCCGAGCCCGACCTCCTCCGCCTCCGGCCCGAGCTCTGCCCCGCCGGCCATTCCTCTCCTCCGCACGCCGTCGCCCCTCTCCTCCCGCTCGATCCCTCCACCTCCCTTTGAGGTCCGGCCGTCCCGCCTCGCAGCAGCAGATGACCGCAGCGCCAGAGACCGCGGCCACTCGGAAAACGGCGGCGATGAGGAGGCCCGGCCAGCGCAGACCCGCGCCTCCGAGCGGCGGCCGCGTCGGACCCCTCCTCCTCGACGGAGCCGCCGGCTGCCTCTCTCCCGTGGCGACCCCGTGCCGTCGCCGGTCCTCCGTCCCGCCATGACCTCCTCTGCGTGCTCCGGCGGAGAGCCTCTTGCAGCGTCGCGCCCTCGACCTCCACCTCGCTGCAGTTGCCCCGGCGTGGTTCTGTTGCGCCCTCAAGGTGCTCGACGAATTGGCCACAAGAAGTTGGTACATGTGTTCGTGCCCCATATGGTTTTCTTTTGGGGCCGACGACTTTGTGTGTGTGCATGACTTGCCTGTCGCATGGACGCCAAGTGATGGGGAGATAATAACCCGGTAGGCCAATTCCAAGGTATAACCCGGCCCAAAGGACGTTGTGCAGGATCCGGCTAAGGATAAAGACGCTTCTGGAAGGCCCAAAGTTTGTAGGCCTCGTAATCCGGATTGTGGGTTGCGGTAAGGAAAGCTAGGATTTGTAAGCGGTGTTCGGGTAGGACTCAAGTTGTGCCTTGGAGGGCAAGCCAGGTAGGGGTGCGGGTGTTTTATAAACCGGCTCCTAGGCTTAGTTTAGAGGAGATCCAAGTAGTAATTATATCGCCGAATATCGAGTATCCATTGTACACAAAGAGATCGAGTTAATAAAGCGAGATCGGAGACTCGGCGACTTCATCGCAGGCTACCAGATTGAATTCCATCATGTTTTCCTCTGAGCTAAATCCTCTCCCAAACGCCTGTGTCGACTTGCCCCAAGATCAGTTACCCCTGGTAACAACTGCCGTGATCATCCCACGACAGTTGGCGCCCACCGTGGGGCCTGCGTCCAAAGGTGTTTACATCACGGGAGAAGCTCGGAAAAGCATGAGGAACCTCGTCGTCGGAGAGATCTACGACGACCACAAAGGAGAGAAGATGGTGGACGACTCCGGCTGGGGGCCAGAATCGGATCACCTCGATTCCGGATCTGTCGTGACAATCGGCGAGGTCAACATCTTCGTCGGTATGGTACGTACGTTTGACTTAAAAGGACAATATCATGTGCATGTTACAGGAACTTCTAGCAGGGATAAAGAAACACCAAAGCAAACGGTAAATTCGGTTTCCTCGGCCGTTCCGGGATACCTGAGATGGGCGGAACAGGAAGTAACGTGGAGCAGAAGGGATCACCCGGAAGGAATAGAACGCCCAGGAATCTTGGCGTTGGTGGTCGCACCGCAGGTCAATGGTTACGAGTTGAAAAAAGTCTTGATGGATGGGGGAAGCAGTATTAACATCTTGTATCGGGAAACCTTCGTACGTATGAACCTCAAAGAATCCTAGCTGCAGAAAAGTTCAACAGTTTTTCACGGAATTGTGCCGGGTCACTCAGTGCGCCCTGAGGGAAAGATCACATTGGAGGTTGCTTTTGGAGAATCAGTGGATAATTATCGAGTTGAGTGGCTCACGTTTGAGGTGGTCAAGTTGCGTAGTCCTTATCATGCGTTGTTCGGAAGACCGGCTTACGCTAAGTTCATGGCCAGACCGTGTTACGTATATTTACAGCTAAAAATTCCGGGTCCTAAGCAGACCATCACCATACAAGGAAGTAGGGATATAGCGGCTGAATGTGATGAAGGAGATTCAGTGATGGCTGAGCAAGCTTGCAGAAAAGAAGAACTCAAGTATTACCGATCCCAGGTGGATCCGGATGATGGAACAGCATTGAGAAGGCCGGCTTCTGAGGATGAAAGAGTGAAATTCAAGGCAGCACAGGACACCAAGAAAGTAGATTTTGTTGAAGGTGATCCCACCAGGCAGTTTACTATAGGGTCTAATTTGAAAAGCGGGCAGGAAAAGGCGCTGGTGGAGTTTATTCGTTCTAATGCGGACGTATTCGCTTGGACACCCAGCGACATGCCGGGTATCCCCACGGAGTTGGCAGAACATAGTTTGCATGTGGATCCCAAGGCCAGGCCCGTGAAGCAGGGCTTGAGAAAGATGAATGAGGAAAGAAGGAAAGCAATAGGCGAAGAAATTGCGCGGCTATTAACAGCAGGCTTCATCATGGAAGTGTTCCACCCGGATTGGCTGGCAAATCCGGTTCTAGTAATGAAAAAGACCAACGAGTGGAGGATGTGCATCGATTTCACAAGTCTCAACAAGCATTGCCCAAAGGATCCGTTCGCACTACCAAGGATAGACCAAATAATAGACGCAGTAGCTGGGAGCGACTTGCTGTGCTTCCTGGACGCATATTCGGGATATCATCAGATTAAACTCAAAAGGGAGGATTGGGAGAAAACATCGTTTATAACCCCTTTTGGAGCCTTCTGCTACAAAACGATGACGTTTGGACTGAAGAACGCAGGCGCAACCTACCAACGGTGCATTCAGAAGTGCTTCGAAGACCAAATTGGACGCAATGTCCATGCTTACGTGGATGACGTGGTTGTCAAGACCAGGAAGGCAGAGACAGTTATAGACGATCTAAAGGAGACGTTCAAAAATCTAAGGAGATATCAGATGAAGCTCAACCCGACAAAATGCGTATTTGGGGTTCCAGCTGGGAAGTTACTCGGCTTTATCGTTTCCGAGAGAGGAATTGAGGCAAACCCGGACAAAATCAAAGCTATCCAAAGTCTGAGAAAGCCGGAAAATCTGAAGCAGGTCCAAAAGCTTACAGGCTGCATAGCAGCCTTGAGCCGGTTTATATCCATGTTGGGAGAAAAGGCAATGCCCCTGTACCGGCTCTTGAGGAAATCCGACAAATTCGTATGGGATCAAGAGGCGGATGAGGCATTCGAGGCACTAAAAAAGCAGTTATCTGAAGCACCAGTATTAGCAGCCCCGGGCCCTAAAGAACCTATGTTGTTATATGTTGCGGCTGGCCCCAAAGCCGTCAGTGCAGTAGTGGTCGTGGAACGCAAAGAGGACGGAAAGGGTTACCCGGTTCAGAGGCCGGTTTATTATGTCAGCGAGGTATTGTCTGAGGCGAAACAGCGTTACCCGCATTGGCAGAAGCTGGTTTTCGGGATCTTCATGGCCAGCCGGAAACTAAAGCCGTACTTCCAGGAGCACCCTATAACAGTAGTCAACTCAATACCAATGGCGGATATCATCAGAAACTCGGATGCAACCGGAAGAATAGCCAAATGGGCGATAGAGATGGGGGATTATCACATCAGCTACGAGCCTAGGTCGGCAATCAAATCACAGGCCTTGGTGGACTTTGTCAATGATTGGACACACACAGGCATGGCTACCATAGTTCCAAACTCCGAGTCGTGGATCATGCATTTCGATGGATCGAAACAGTACGAGGGTTCAGGAGCTGGAGTGGTGCTAACGTCACCCAAAGGAGACAAGTTGAGTTATGTATTACAGATTCACTTTGATTGTTCGAACAATGTAGCCGAGTACGAGGCCCTATTGCACGGCTTAAAAATAGCTAAGGAGATGAACATTAGGAGGATACGATGCTTTGGAGATTCGGATCTTGTGGTACAACAGGTATCAGGAACTTGGGATAGAAAGGATGCAACTATGGCGGCATACCGCAGAGAGGTCGATAGGGTAGCCGGATGTTTTTCCGGGTATGAGGTGGAGCATATAGACAGGAGAAAGAACGAGGCAGCCGACGCCCTAGCCAGACTCGGCTCGCGCAGAGAACCGGTTCCACCTAACGTATTTTTGGACGAATTATGGCGACCATCAGTTAAAACAGAGTCTGAGGAAGAGCTAGCAAATCAAGACCCGGGCTTGGAGCTCGTGGCCACTGTACGCGCTATTCCCGAGTGGACAGAACCTTTTTTGGCCTACCTATCACGAGGCGAATTGCCGCCGCAGGAGGTATTAGCAAGGCAAATTTTGCGACGAGCAAAGGGATATTCTATTATTAATGGGGAGTTATATAAGAGAAGCGCCACGGGGGTCTTCCTGCGCTGTGTGGCACCAGAGGAAGGCCGACAAATCCTCAAGGAGATTCATGAAGGTGATTGTGGGCATCACGCGTCTACAAGGTCACTTGTGGCCAAGGCTTATCGACACGGGTTTTTCTGGCTCACGGCTCTGGCAGATGCGGAACGATTGGTAGCAAGGTGTGACGGATGTCAAAGGTACGCCCGCCAAATCCACGTGCCGGCTATGGAATTACGGACCATCCCGCTAACTTGGCCGTTCGCCGTCTGGGGTATGGACATGGTTGGCCCCTTTCGTATGTCACCTTGCAAAAAGACACACCTACTGGTAGCTATCGATAAGTTTACCAAGTGGGTAGAAGTTATGCCAGTTACTAATTGTGAAGCAGCTACAGCAGTCAAGTTCCTGAAAAGAATTATCTATCGGTTCGGGTACCCTCACAGCATAATCACCGACAACGGAACCAACATGTCCCTTGGCGAGATGGAGAAGTTCTGTGGCAACAACGGAATCCGGCTTGACGTAGCATCGGTAGCTCATCCACATGCCAATGGACAAGTAGAAAGGGCGAATCAAGAACTGCTTCGCGGACTAAAGCCACGTCTACGAGTCCCCTGTATCAGGGCTGCTGGTGCATGGGTCGAAGAACTTCCTGCTGTGGTTTGGGGTATCAATACAACACCTAACAGATCCACTCAGATGACGCCGTTCTTCATGGTATACGGCGCGGAGGCAGTGTTACCGAGTGGCATTATTCATGATTCACCGCGAGTGTCATCTTACGTTGAAGTGGAGAACGAAAAGAGCCGGCAGGACGCCGTGGATATGTTAGAAGAACAAAGGGAACAAGCCCTGGAAAGATCAGCGATATATCAGCAGGATCTACGGAGGTATCATAGCCGGCGTGTGAAAACCCGGGTCTTCCAGGAAGGAGACCTAGTTCTGCGTCTGGTTCAGTCAAACGAAGGAAAACACAAGTTATCACCACCATGGGAAGGACCATTTATCATAAGCAAGAATTTGCACAATGGATCATATTACTTGGTAGACGCAAGGGAAGAATCGGCCACGGTTAATGACACCGCTCATACCACTTCGTCTATGCAAGAAAGAGACAGACCGTGGAACGTGGCCCAGCTACGCCCGTATTATACTTAGCAAGGATTATGTTGGCACGTGGAATTGAACGATGTAACAGGCAGCAGGTTTCAGACGCACTCTTTTCCTATCCAGGACACCCTTGGGGACTGGACGGGTTTTTAATGAGGCGGCTTGCTGACCTAATTTTTCATATCAAATAAAGAGGTGATTATCGAGAATAGAGGTGATTATAAATTGAGTCTTATACTTTCAGCATGACGCGTATATTTAGGTCTTGAGGGCTGATTGCTTGGATAAGCGCAGTTGCAAACTCAAAAGACCCGGCCTCGATGCCTATGAGTTATAAGGGACGATTACTCGCAAACGAGTACGGCTGCAATCTTATAATCGGACAAAGAAGTCCAAATTTCTTGGCTATTCTTACTTAAGCTCGATGTGACTCGCACTAAAGTGGCATGATTCGTTCGCTTACGATTACAGGCAGCCATGAAGCCCAATGGGACTTGCCTGACCTCGTTTTCGTATAGATGTAATAACATGGTATCCACGCGAAAGCCGGCTTACAGTACAAGATAGTCAAAAGGGTCATCTAAACCACAAGTTATGTAGAGTACAAGGCTAGTAGCCGGAAACTCAATGATTATTAAGCATAACTTCAAACCCCATGTGAAACGACTCTAGGGCCTTTGCGAATTTAGCAGCAGGCAATTTGTTCTCCTCTAAAAAGTCACGTGCCCTAGACCCGGAAGACCGGGTCAGGGGGACTTGGGTCTTGGAAGGGAAAAATTGCTTAGTTGTTTAATTTCGAACAAACCCAAACATCCGGGTCTTGGGGACTTGGGGACTTAGAAGCAAGTCCGCTTGCCAAACACCCATATAACCCGGATGCCGAGTCTCACAAAGGAAAAAATAAAGAATGTCGGATATCAAGAACAAAGAAAGTTGCATATCAAAAGTAAAAGAATGTCGGATATCAAGAACAAAGAAAGTTGCATATCAAGGGTAAAGAAGGTTGGATATCAAGAGCAAACGAGTTCAAAAGTAGATAGATTTCAGCCAGAAGAGGCACAAGGTGTATCGGGAGCTTAGAGCGCATTACAAAATTTCACCAAAGAGTATCAAAGGCGCACAAGCGCACCATTCAAATAATAATTGTTTCAACGGCACATCGGCCGACTAACGAGTACGAAGTGGCAGATATTACTCGGCACTCTAGGCCGCCGGATCCATCTTGGCCTTACCCTTGCCGTCACTTGGGGTAGCAGCCCTACTCGGATCAGCAGCACCGCCGACTCGCGCAGGTGGAGGGACGATAGGTGTCGAGGTAGCGGGCGCAGAGTCGGCTTCAGCCTTCTTCTGTGCAGCTTCTTCTCGCATCTTGGCAACGTCTTCCTTCCATCGGGCAAGCATATCGAATGGCTTGGGGCGATCTGCTTTAATGACTTTGTCGTCAGCATCATATGCAGGAAGAATAGTGTCAATGATCAGGCTATCGGCGATCACACTGGCCGGGTGACGAACTTCCTTTTGAATGGCTTTGAAATCCTTCGGCGAAAACTTGGACCCGTCCTGATTGAACTCCGGAAACCCGGCTATCATCTTGGCCGGTTCTAGCTTTGGAATATAAGCTTTAGCCAGGGTGAGTCCCCGGGTTACCCCAAAACGGCAGGATGAGCGCTTCCAATGCCAAATCCATTCAGGAATGGTGGAGCAGGCCTCCAGCAACTTTTTCATGCTACCCGGCGCAGCGCACGGCAGTCGTAGCTCATCAAGAATCCATCCAACGCCGGCGCCAAGTTGCCGGATAGTATCTTTAATCAGTTGCAGTTTGGCGGTATCATCTTCTTCTTCAGGGGCAGCTTCACCCGGACCTGTTGAAAAGCAAGGAAAGTAACGAGTAAGAAATCCGGTTATCCAACCAAATGAAATATGGGTCATAATCGCCAGAGTTCAGAGATTGTACCAGTTGCGACGCGATAGATATCAGCAATCTGCACTGAAAGAGTCGTCGGCCTATCTTCAGCTATATGAGCCCTTTTTCTGTATTTCCTTGTGATTTTTCCGCTTCTGCGCGCTTCAGCTTCCGCTGCTTCGCGCAGAGCGGTCTCCTTCTCGATACGTTTGGCAGCTTTGGCCAGTTTCTTCTCAGATTGCGCAGCAAATTCCTAGATGGATAACACAAGGAAAAAGGGTTAATTGGAGCCATTGCACAAAGTTCCAAGCAAATCAATCAGTAATTCACTCGGAACTTGGGGACTATACAAGGATGCAGATGATATTGCTCGGACTTACCTTGTGCTTTGTTATCAAGGCGTCTAAAATATTTTCTTCGTCGGACCTCAAGGTGTAGAGGGCATCAAGCATTTGGGCAAACGTCATGTCTTCAGGACGAATTCGTGAAGGACCGGCAGATTGGTCTTCTGGTTGAAGGAGCTTTCCGACTTTTGGGGTCGAAACCCGGATCGTCTGGGTATCCGGGTTAGGAGAGCCCGGCTTGGTCTCTAAGATAATTTCCTCATCTACCTCTTCAGAGGATTTGGGGGATGCGGTCTTCGGCTTAGCTGGATCCTTGAAGGGGTCTTGTTCTTGCCCGTCCTCAGCCTCATCATCAGCTCCTCCTCTCCTTGCCTTTTTGCTTCAGGAATTTCCGGGTCATCGGTGGTCACTTGGGCACTAAAAGGGAAAAAGGAAATAGTGGTTAGTAGTACATATTAAAGAGTTAATAAGTGTAAAAGGATATCAAGTAAAGGACCTTTACCCGGTGTTTATGGCATAATCCGGCGGGAGCTCGCTGCTGGAGGCGGACGAAGTTGTCAATGGTACCGGCTGCGGTACCCGGAATTGCCCAGCGTGTGGGTGGTTAGGAGATGGATGGCGCTGGGGTGGAGGAATGTTGGCTCGGTGAGCAGGGGAAGGGGGGATACCCGGGTTAAGGGGATCGTCCCCCGGGGAACTCCGGGTTACCCTGCGCTTAGCCGAGAGGAGATCCTTCAAGAGTGGTGAGTGTGACAACCGTTCATTAAGGATGCGCAAAGTTTCGAAGGAGTAAGGCTCAGAAGACATGAAGGAGAAAGGAACCTTTGCAATCACCCCTCTGGCCTTCCTCTTGTTTCCGACTGTGGCTTCCTGGTCGGATTCGGTGGCCTCTGGGTCATCCTCTTCTTTTTCTTCCTCGTCCTCCAACCCTGAAAGTCGAGTATGTATCAGACAAGAAGAAAGATGGGTGATAGGAAAGTAGTATAGGTAAAAGGCTAATGTAAGATTTGGGAAAGCACCTTCATCATCATCGGCCGGTTCGTCCTCCACTTCCGGATCCTTGGACGGGGGGGAGGTTTCGATCCTCCAGAAGGGATCTTCAGCCTATGATCGAGGAAACGAAAGCAAGAGTCAGAGGCAGTATCAAGTTAAAGTATTGAAATAAGTTGTGGGGACCGGGTCTTACTGCTGGAGCCGGGTTTTCTCGAGTGAATGGGGGTAACCCGGCAATATTTCTTATCACCTCTAACTTCTCAGTCAGGAAGCCTTTGATGGTCTTGATGGTGTCGCCGGTTGCGAAGTTCTTAGTGGAATATCGGAGCGCGTCTGTGGTGTGCCCAGAGTACTCGTGCATCAACTTGGAGCGGATGGAGTTCGGGTTGGATCCGGAAATCCACCCAGGTCTTCACCAAGTTGAGCCCAAGAAGGCCTTGGGCCGAGAAAACAGCCAACTTAGCCAGCAAAGGCTGGATCGCCTCCCTGTCTGAGTCAGGGGCAAAGGCGTTGAAAGATTCGGAAGGCTCGAGGAGACTCTCCGAATAACCGGGCAGCTTCCTTTCGCCGTCCGGGGAGGTATCATGGCAATAAAAGAAAGGCAATTGCCAGTTTTTGACGTGGGAGTTTAAGTTGAGGGTTGGCATTGGTGAATGCTTGCGGCGTTGGATGGATACCCCGCCGCAAGTAAGAAGTGTTCCGTTACTGCTTTCGCAGCACGGCTTGCACTGGAATAGTTCAATAAAAAGGGTCAAACTTGGCGGAACGCACAAGTATGATTCCGATAGAACGATGAAGTGGGTAATATTTAGCATGGAATTGGGCCCTATGTCAAATACCCGGAGACCGTAGTAGTTTAAGACCTCTCGGAAGAAAGGGTGACCCAGAGGACGGAATCCCCGGGTCACGTGCTCAATGAAGCAAATTACCTCACTGTCGGCAGGAGTGGGACGGGTCTCATCGCCTGGTGCCCTCCAGTGTATGTCCTTCTGAGAGGGGAGGATTCCTAGTTCGGCCAGCTCGTCCAACTTGGCCTTTGTTACTGTAGATCGACCCCAATTGGCCGATATGGTTTGGGTAGTCTTTACCGGAGCCGGCTGTTTCCCTTGCCTTTTTGGAGCCATGGGGTTAACCTGCAAAACGCGAGAAAAAGAGGTGCAGGAAATAAGACTCGGAAGTGTTGGATTACCCGAGTTTGAAATATTCGGAAAGTGTGAAGACTAAAAATATCTGGGTAACGCATCCCGGAGCAAAGATTGCGAGGTGTCCGGGTATCGAGTACGGCTGTGGAAATCATTGGTCACTTACGTGTTGAGGTGAGTTTGGGGCGCACGGATGGTTGCCCATGTCTCTACTGCGAGCAAAATAACTGGAAAAGGAGGATTTTCCGGGTGTTAATGATACGCGCGAAAGTTTGGACGAAATGGATCTAGGTTAGGAGAACTCGCGAGTGATTTTACGAAGAAATTGGAGATTAATGGCGGTAGGGGGGTGGTATGAGATCATCCAACAAGTTATTGAAGGAGCTAGCAAGTATCTAAGCGGTTTAATTCAACGCGGTAAGAACAACGGCTCGCGGATTGACCTAGATCCAATCTGGAGTGAATCTAGAAATTGCAAGGTCAAATTGCTGGGTGCGAGAAGCTTACCAGAGGAGATCGGAGTAGCGCGTGGCGGCGGCGAATAACGTGATAGGAATGCTCCTTTGTGATTGCCGGCCAGACACTCGCAGATGCGTCGGTGAGGGTCGACGGCGGCGCGGGACGAATTGCAGCGGACCGCAGCCTGCAATAGGATGGATCCAAAGACGAGCGCAGGGTTTCTGTGGAGGTGCTCCGTGAGTTCGAGCACGGAAGCGAAGAGAAGAAGGAGGAGAAATGAGTCGTTGGGATTAGGTTAACCCCTAAGTGCCTATTTATAGAGTGCGGCAGGATAAGCCTAGGCCAATGGACGAGAACCGGGAATTACGGATAAAACGTGTCTGCCCGGATTTTTCGAGATATACGTTAAATGTTAGACGAGATTTCCGGGATAGATGTGACCTAAATCTCTTCCGTGATTACCGGATCGGAAAAACGAGTAATGGGTTTGGAGGAAAGCCGGGTTGCTATATGGCCACCATGGAGTTAGGCCTAGCTGTTTATCAAAGCAACCTAACCCGGCCCCCGTGAAGTGGTGAGTTTGGTATTTTTGCAGGGAATAGCGTGCGCTTCAAAGAAAATCTCGAGAAGCCCAAGCTATTCTGGGGACTACTGATGGGGAGAGATAATAACCCGGTAGGCCAATTCCAAGGTATAACCCTGCCCAAAGGACGTTGTGCAGGATCCGGCTAAGGATAAAGACGCTTCTGGAAGGCCCAAAGTTTGTAGGCCTCGTAATCCGGATTGTGGGTTGCGGTAAGGAAAGCTAGGATTTGTAAGCGGTGTTCGGGTAGGACTCAAGTTGTGCCTTGGAGGGCAAGCCAGGTAGGGGTGCGGGTGTTTTATAAACCGGCTCCTAGGCTTAGTTTAGAGGAGATCCAAGTAGTAATTATATCGCCGAATATCGAGTATCCATTGTACACAAAGAGATCGAGTTAATAAAGCGAGATCGGAGACTCGGCGACTTCATAGCCGGCTACCAGATTGAATTCCATCATGTTTTCCTCTGAGCTAAATCCTCTCCCAAACGCCCGTGTCGACTTGCCCCAAGATCAGTTACCCCTGGTAACATCTGCCGTGATCATCCCACGACACCAAGGACTACTTTCACTACCCGACTACGCCCGTCCGACGCTGAGTACCTGAGAACTACTACGGCAACCAAGATCTTCCCCGAACCGTACTCCGACGACAATATCATCTTCGACAAGTACCGCCACCCCGAGGACCTCGGACCAAACCTCGACCACGACTACTCCCCCGACAAACCGTGAACGACTACATCGCCTTCGTCATGTCCGTTTTGCGTCGGCCGCCTTCGTGCGCGCCCGAAGACCGGGACCATCAGGTTCGCCTCCGACCCCGAAGACGATGTTGTTGCGGATCGCCCACGACTACTACGACTACTTCGACGACGATGACCGCGTGATTCGAGAACGACTACTTCCTCTACGGCGTGAACGACTACCTCCACGACGACGACCCTGGAACGACTACGTCCTCGATGTCGACTACTTCCCCTGCTACGACTACTTCCACTCCTTCCTCTATGTCGACTACGTCCTCTACTTCCTCCTCTTCTTCTACTTCCCCTACACCCCGAAGACACCGGCGCCGAACCCGAAGATCCTCTCTACACGTGCGAACCCAAACCCTTATATATTTATGCCCTATTTTCTATAACATATCAACTATAACTAAAATGTCATCGCATCATGTTTGCATTGCATCTTGTGGGTTTCGGGGTAATAGTAATATCATCTAATAACTAAATATGGAATGAGTCGGGATAATTAAATATTGTTCCGGTTCCATTTAAAAATTGCATAGCTCATCTTTATATTATCTTGCCATGTTAAACAACATTTAATCTTGATGGGTAAATAAATAACGTGAACCTCCTAAATTAAATGTTGGGCTTCCGGCTCAATTTAAATTGATTTAATTGCATAAATCATAACTAAATCATTTTAACTCCAAATTTGAAAAATAAAATATGTTTTCGAATCAAAATTCTCTAAACTTTGCAAATATCAACTTTGTTTTCTGTTTTGAATAATTTAAATTGCTGAAAACAACTGTTTCTTATTTAATGCAATTAAAATTGCCAAATTCATAACTAATTCATTTTAATTTCAATTTCAACAAATAAAACATGTTTTCCAATTAAAATTAAATGCTCTACCCAAATATAAAATTTGTTTACTGTTTTGAACAATTAAACTTGATGCAACATTTAATTCATTTAATATTGTTAAATTGGCAACTTGCTCAATTAAATTCCAAATTGGACAATTAAAATATGTTTTCCAATCAGATTCATGTCATTAACATGTTCATGCCATTCATATCCCTGTTTGCATCTTGCATTGTGCATCTTACCATTTTGTTATGCATGTTCATCTGTATGACAACATATGGAATGTGTTGGGGTATTTAATTCAACTGTTGCCCCATTCCATTTAAATTGCCTAACTCATCTACTTTATTGTTTGCCATGCTAGATAACAATTAAATTGATGGTTAGCTAAACAACTTGAACCAATTCCTATTTCTCCGGACTCCGGTTCCGATTAAATTGCTTAAGTTGTTTCCCCTGTTGCATCTTGCCATGTCATGCATATAAAATAGGATCATGCTGGATCTTTTGCCGTAGTAGTAATTGTTGCATCCGGTATTTGTTCGAGGTTCGTTGCTTCTTCGCGGATAGGACGTTGAGATGATGTGAGCAACGACAAGTTCTATGGATGTACCTCTACTTGCTGGATCTCAGGCAAGTATACTCACTTGCTGCCAAATGGCTACCTTTCATCACTTGTTACCGATTCTTTCCGTTGTTCTTATTCTAGCCTGTTGATTCGATGCTTGTGTCTCGATCCTATTATATGTTTACCTTGCAGCCATGATATAGCCTTCCTTCCACTTCCTATTAACTGTTGTTTGTTTACCCTGTTGGCCCTCGTGTCGTAGTTGCATGCTTAGGTTTGTTTGTGCTCGAGTCCTGTTGTCCTTTGTCGTATCACCTGTTTAGTCTGATAGTTGGGTTACAATTCAATCAACAACCTGTTAATGTTTTGGGTAATAATAATTTGATGATAAGGCACCGGCAGGAGGCCCGGGTTAGGGTTTTGGAGCCGGCTGGTGTCGAAACTAGGAAAAGAGTCTTGTCTACTGATCCATGATGAGCGTGCTCACCGCATCCGGGAGGTAGTATGGGACCCCCCTCGATTTAGACCTGATCTGCAGCTTGTCCGAAGAGTCACACTTAGTTCGGGTGTTCCATTTGCTCCTTTGCATAATGGGTGGATCCCCCATGGTTACTGATGATGATGATGATGCATATAGGGCGAGGCCTGTAGTGCCGGGGTGTTGTGTCCTGCGGGAGTTTTGCACACCTGCGCTGAGTATTCGGCTGCGTGGCTGGGACCTTATAGCTCCGTGGCTCCTAGGATGGGTTGTAGAGACGGTTTGGGTCGTGTCAAGCCAACCTGTGTTTTAGTTGGTGGCTTGAGTGTGTACGGGTACTGGAGCACACCCTGCAGGGATAAATCTTCTCGAGAAGCCGTGTTGTCCGCGGTTATGTGACGACTTGGTGAAAGTGCTGGCTAACAAGTACTCAGACAACTTACACCTAATGATAATAACTTGACTAGTAATATAGATTACCTCCACCATATAAATGATATCACCCTAATCAACCGTGTGAGTTATCCTTGGGTTGCTTCCTTAGTAGGGGGTAACATTGGATGGGTTTGTTTGAGGTTAGCTGTAGTTGGTTACGATACGCGATCTTATCTCTTTCTTTTAGCCGGATGATGTAGCGTGTCTCTGTAGTTAGTTAGTGCAGCCCGCTGCCGCTTCTTTGCAATAATCCCTTCCTTTCCGTTGAACCCAAAGTATTTGTATCTTGTGATGACTGGCTACGCTGGTATCTTGTGAGTATGGTTTATCCACTTGCCAGCACTTAACCGTACTGACCCACGAATCCTTTTTCGTGGCTGCATATTCAACATTGCAGTCAACAGGTTTGAAGTCTGACGACGTTAGCTTGGGAATCCCTCCGGCTTGGCCTGGGCAGGGATTGGACGCTCTCGGTTATCTTCAGGACTCTTAGTCCAATTTGTATCTTGTCCGTAGCCGGACGCTATGTGGTTTCTTCCGCTGTTATTTGGATCTTTGTATTGTATCAGTTGTATCCTTGACTCGTTTGAGTCTTCTTGTATATATATTTTCTGTTGTTGTTGCGGAATATTCGTGAACTGTTGTAATGTTATCATACGTGGCAACCTGGAATCGGTTATTATGTGGATTTTGGCGGGAATGCTGAAATCTGCATAGTGCCCGATCTCGGGGCGTCACAAATGGTATCAGAGCCTTGGTTCCGATTCCCGATATTGTTTCGATACGAATGGTTATCAAAGCAACGGGTCCGCAAAGTCTGTAGGATAACCTCGCTAACCGTCGTTGTTTCTAGAGTGTCAAAAACTATTTCTGCTAAACTATTTTGGAAAAACATCTCAATAGGATTCTTGTTTTCTCCTTATCTCTATTCTATTTCCCCTCCCATCTTATTTGTTTTGGAGTCTCCCCTCTTGTCTATCTTTCAAAGTGATAGGATCCTACGTGGGTGGACGTTTTCTGAGCCTTTAACCTAACAGGTTCGATCATCGGAAGATTCCAGGTGGAAGAACATCGTCGTTACCCCGAGCCACAATCCCTTGTTAGTGGTGTCGAGGAGATCAGCTGGAAGCATGAAGAATCGATAGTCGAACTTCTTTTCCCTCCCGGGTTAGCAGGTGGATTGCGAGGACGCAATCCCTTGTTAGTGGTGTCGTCTGTAACGCCCGGGGTTTTCCCTAATTAGTCTTGGTTGTTGTTTTCTCTTTTGCATCGTCATGTATCATATCACATGGCATCGATAAAAACATTTTATACAATATTTTACATGGTTAAAAATTTGTTCTCTAAATCCCTAAATCATTTCTCTTATTACCTGAAAAATAAATAAACAAAAAAAAACAATATTTTTTTTTGGGTGGCAGGCCAGCCTAACCAGGCCAGCCCACCACCAAACCCTAGCCCACACACACCCAACTCACGCACGCACACAACACCACACCTAACACACCCAGGCCCTCACGCACACACACGACCCACACACGCACGCACACAACACACACAGCGCACACCACACGCACGCACGAGCAGCGAACGGGGATCGAACCCCATCGTCTCTGCCTCCCTTCTCCCCTCGCTCGATCGAGCGCCGCCGCCCTTCCCCGAGCCCGACCTCCTCCGCCTCCGGCCCGAGCTCTGCCCGCCGGCCGTTCCTCTCCTCCGCACGCCGTCGCCCGTCTCCTCCCGCTCGATCCCTCCACCTCCCTTTGAGCTCCGGCCGTCCCGCCTCGCAGCAGCAGATGACCGCAGCGCCAGAGACCGCGGCCACTCAGAAAACGGCGGCGATGAGGAGGCCCGGCCAGCGCAGACCCGCGCCTCCGAGCGGCGGCCGCGTCGTACCCCTCCTCCTCGACGGAGCCGCCGGCTGCCTCTCTCCCGTGGCGACCCCGTGCCGTCGCCGGTCCTCCGTCCCGCCATGACCTCCTCTGCGTGCTCCGGTGGAGAGCCTCTTGCAGCGTCGCGCCCTCGACCTCCACCTCGCTGCAGTTGCCCCGGCGTGGTTCTGTTGCGCCCTCAAGGTGCTCGACGAATTGGCCACAAGAAGTTGGTACATGTGTTCGTGCCCCATATGGTTTTCTTTTGGGGCCGACGACCTTGTGTGTGTGCATGACTTGCCTGTCGCATGGACGCCAAGGACTACTTTCACTACCCGACTACGCCCGTCCGACGCTGAGTACCTGAGAACTACTACGGCAACCAAGATCTTCCCCGAACCGTACTCCGACGACAATATCATCTTCGACAAGTACCGCCACCCCGAGGACCTCGGACCAAACCTCGACCACGACTACTCCCCCGACGAACCGTGAACGACTACATCGCCTTCGTCATGTCCGTTTTGCGTCGGCCGCCTTCGTGCGTGTCGCACCCGGACTTCTAAAGGATACTCGCCGTTCCGTTGAACAGTAGTAGATTGGATTACGGGGCTTACCGGCACCCGCGTCCTCTTACGAGTAGGCCAACACACGTATGTGTGACAACCAACCCCTATATGTTCAGCGTCGACGTAAACTATCCCATAGAAATCAGGATACTTCCATTGACGTACTTCAAACCATACACACATGGTACGTCAACGGCGTTTAACAACTGATATCACAACAGATCTCTACGACACAAGAGAGTGAAATAAGTTGCAAATAGCTCTCATTAGAGCAGAGATAGCAAATACAATCATCCAGAGGGCACATGCCCCAACATATCATCATTACATCACAGCGGAAGCATTCAACATGTCTGAGTACAGACAAGATCCAAACAGGCCTAAGAGGCCGGAAACGAAAAGACGGAGCCCATCCACGAAGTCTCGGATCCTGCCCGGGTCCGCTATCTACTCGTCAGCAGTCTCGTCATACTCCACGTAGTAGCCACCATGTAGATCTTCGGAAACGTCGTCTGCGGAAACCACAGCCCCAAAGGGGTCAGTACATAACCGTACTGGCAAGCAAGACTCACAGTTCACCAAAGTGTAACCCGTCAACACCAAGCACAGATGCTTTGGGTTCAACGGAAGAAAGGGGATATGAAAGATGCTGCAACTGGCTGCTCTAACCAACTACAGAGTTTCTACCACTTCCGGCTACCAGAAAGGAGATAAGATCGTGTATCGTAACCAACCTATCAACTAACCCCAAACAAACCCATTCTAGATCTCGCCCCTTATCCAAAGAAGCAATCCGAGGATAACTCACATAATTGAATTAATGATGGTTCAGATTATTGTGTCAATGAGCCTATTACTAGTCAAGTTGTTAATCATTGGGTGTAAGATTGTTAATCATTAGGTTTAAGTTGTCCTGAGTACTTGTTAGCCAGTACTTTCACCAAGTAATCCATAACCGCGGAAAACACGGCTTCTCGAGAAGATTATCCCTGCAGGGTTGCACCAATTTGGCCGTACACGCATGAATAACCCGCCTGATGGAAAGGCCCTTCCACCAAGCGGGGCACTCAACACAACTCAACTCTTCTTCGCATCAAGACCAAAGCACCTTGGGCGCACGGCTAATCGAGCCCAGAAGAAAATGGACCCTCATAGCACTCTAAGAACGTGTCCCCCTATATGCCGACTACGAAAGTTCCACCCGGGTACCAAGGGCTCGCAAGATCATGTATGCAGCAAATGGAAAACCCGAACTAAATGAGGCGATTTGGACGAGATGCGAATCGAATCAAATTGAGGGGGGCGCCCATACTCGCTTCCCACATGCGGTTAGTGCGCTCATCATGGATCAGTAGACAAGACCCTTTTCCTATTAGGGTCGACACTAGCAGGCCTCAAAACCACAAAGGGCCTCCTGCCGGTGCCTTATCATCAAATTTATTATTGATAATAACATTAGCATGATTGATTGATTAAACATCGAGCCCCCAGAACATAATGAAAATATAGTAACTGAAAGTAACGGGTAACAGACTCGAGCAAAACAACCTAAGCATGCTAGTAAGACACGGGCTCAAACAAAAGGTTATAGGTATGGAGGTGAGGCAATATCAGGGTTAAGGGATACATGTGATAGGTTCGTAACAGAAACAACTACTACTATGGCTTAGCAGGAATAGACAACGGAAAGTATCGGTAACCAATGTTGAAAGGAACACAGTGGTTCATGTGAGTGATAACTTGCCTGCAAACTCAGTAGCCTGGTACTGAGCTAAAATCCTCGGAAGGGGGTGTCGTAAGGATCGTCGGTCTCAACGTCGTCGTCTAATCGAGAAGAAGCAAACACACAATCGAAAAGAGACGAACAATCAATAACAGAATACAATGCACAATCATGGGATGATGCATGGCAATTGAATTGATGCATCAGAATAAACTACTTGACAAGATAACACAGTTTAAATGGACCCATATGCAAGTTGAAGTGCATATGGATGCACATGGTTAAGGTTGAAGCAATAATCTACAATTAATTAACATGTGTAAGTGGTTTATCATGATGCATGCATGATGAAAACAATAAGGTAACAACATTAGATGCAATTGGAATGATAATTAACAAGTTAAGAATTTATTTATTAAGTTTGGAAATTTTGGTTACTTAATGATGTTACACAAATAGTTGTTGTTTTCATCAAGTTAAATTGTGCAAAACAGATGACAAAGTTCATATTTGAAAAGAGCAAAACATTTTGGGTGGATTACATGTTTCAATTATTGAAAAAGGAATTACAATGAATTAATTATGACTTAAACAATTTAAACAAGAAGTAAATTGGAATTAATTCAAATGTGGATGTTAATTGAATTTTATTTGATCAAAACATTAAACCAAGTTCATATTTGAAAAGGTTATGTTTTTCTGGTTTGAAAACATATTTTATATGTTCAAGAATTATTTAATTTGAGCAAGTTATGAAGTTAGCAATTTTAAATGAATTAAACAAGGTTTAAATTATTTGGGCAATTTAAATTATTCAAAACAGGAAACAAAATTTATATTTGAAAAGGTTATTTGAAATAGCATGGAAAACATATTTTATTTGTATTATTTGGATTAATTATGAATTAGTTATGGATTTTAGCAAATTGCAGTTGAATTATTTGAATTCAAATTTGAGTTGCATTTGGAAATTTCAAAACAGGAAACA
Organism: Alopecurus myosuroides; assembly: GCA_028641055.1. Lineage (NCBI taxonomy): Eukaryota > Viridiplantae > Streptophyta > Magnoliopsida > Poales > Poaceae > Alopecurus > Alopecurus myosuroides. Next base: position 437,247,732 of record CM054058.1, on the reverse strand, counting down.
ATTGGTACCATTAGATAGATAATTTAATTTGGATCAGTGCACATATTTAGATTTTATTATTTGGAGTTATAAAACAAAAGTTATTAACAATTTCATTTCAGGGACCAAACTGTAATTGAAAGGGACTTGGATTAAAATGAAACGTGCAGGAATACTTTTGTTACCGGGCAGCAACGTGCACTAGCCACTGCCCGTGGGCCTAGGGCCAGTGTGGCCCACGCAGCTGCACACGTGGCCACAGAGTGGCTGACAGGGGGGCCACCCTGTCAGCACTCGAAGCAAAAGGTTGGTTTTTAATCGCGGAGCCGAGGGATCGAACCCAGGCCTTCACGCTGCGCGCAAAGGTTCAGTACCACTGCGGTGTGTGCGTTCGTTTGACAGTAACCACAACGAAGACAGGTTGAGGTGTTGCGCGTTTTCTGAAATTTTAACTGACAGCGAAACCAAGTCTGAACCTGACGGCGACAGTCCGCGGCCGGCGGCGAGCTACGCGCGGTGGGCGTTGTGCGATGCTTGCTGGATGCGTGCGTGTGTTCGTCACGTTTGCGGAGAGGAACCAAGGAGGGAAAGAGGTGGACAGCGGCTGCTCACCATCGGCTGAAGTCGAGCAGCGGCTTGGCGTGGAGGTGGTCGTCGCCGGCAGCGGCGAGGACGGCGTCGTCGATCCGAGCCACCTTGATCTCCATGAAGGTGTCCACCAGCTCGAGGTAGGTACGGCGGTGCGGTTCCCGTGGACAGCCAGGAAGAAGGAGGGCCGCAGCGACGGTGTTCACCTCGGATTCAGTAATCGGAGCGCCGGTGAGGTGGACGCCGCGGACAGAGACGTGGATGGCGGCGTGGAAGGAGATGCTCGATGGCGTCGTGCAGTGGTCGATGTGGACGAGCCGAAGACGGAGACTCGATTCCCGCGAGCAGAATACACCGCGAGGCACCGGAGACGGCGATCGCCGGAGGGGTTCAGAGGTGGGTTTTTCGGTGGCGGAGTTCATAGAGGGGAAAGGCCGTGAGGGAGAGGAATTGGCGGCGATTCTGAAGGAGGAGGGAGTAGGGCTAGCTAGGGTTGCTCGGGGGAGGCCTAGGCTGCTCTTATAGCCCTACGGAGCTGCGCGCGGCCGTCGGCGCGTTATAGTTGCCGCCGTGGCACCATTGGATGGGCAGCCGTACAGCTGAAGAAGAAAAGGGAGGGGCGAAGGGGTACGCGGGCCGCTGCGCGTAGTGGGCTGGGCTGGGTAGGCTAGTTGCTGCGCGCGCGGTGTGTTTTCTTTTTTCCCTTTTTGTTTTGTTTTATTTTTTTTTTGCAGCAAATGAAATTGGAAGAAAATGATGCTTTTGGGGTTTGCAAAAATTCCAGAAAAATTTGGGTAGCCTATTTAGGTCAAACACAACCAAAAGCCAAGTTTGGAATTCAAAAACATTTGTATTTTTGGTGCTGTTTGGATAGGTTTCAAATTTGAGTTAATTTGGATATTGATTGAAATATTTAAGACAAGAAATTAATTAGGGTGATCATATGATTCTAATTAGAAACAAATGAGCACCTTTGTTTTGGTTATTTTTATAATTTCAAATTGGGGTGCTGTTTGGTGATTTGATTTGAATTTGAGTTTGGAAATGCAATTTAGAATTGTTTAATTGAAATAAAACCACCATTTTATTAGTTGATCAAACATTGAATAAATGGAAACAAAAGATTAGATTGTTTTGGTAATTTTCATAATTTTCCAAATGGGTGCTGTTTGTACAATGCAATTGGATTTGAATAACCTTTTAGTTAACATTTTAAATAAGTGAAAGATTAGAAGCCAAAAATTTAAATAGCTGAACCTTATAGATTAATGGAAACAATTGGTTGTTTTTATTTGAAATAACATTTTGGAAATTGTAACATCACAAGGATGAAACAAAAGGTTTGAATTTTGGTTTGAAATTCAAATAGAAAACAAAGGAAACAAAGGAAAACAAGCAAAACAAGTGCAATGAACATGATGCCATGATGCAAAACATAAAATAACAGAGAGCAAACATTCTAATGGCTATTTTTCAGACTTGGGATGTTACAAAACGCCCCCCCCCCCCTTGAAGGAATCGCGCCCCGAGATTCCTACTGAGAAAAGAAAAGGTCCGGATACTTCTTGTGAAGATCCTCTTGAGCTGTGACACGTGAAACACATCGTGCACCTTGGATAGTTTATCTGGAAGTTCAAGATGACAGGCAATCCTGGCAACTCTTCTGGAAAGACGTCAGGGAATTTGGAAACCACCGGAACATTTTCAAGTAAAGGGAGAGGTTTTGTATTGAGGGTGTATAGCTGGGTAGAACTTGATTCATTTGGAGAATAGATTATCTGGAATGTGGTTATTCAGGAATGCTTCCTCGAAACAACCCCAGGTGATAGGAATGCCAGCTCTCATAGCCTGGAATCAACAACAACAACAACAACAACAACAAAAACAACCTTTCTGGCCAGATAGACTTGATATTTGGGAAGTTTTGATTAGACGTCGATAGAAGAATTGAAGTGGAAAACAACAACAATGTTTCAACGGACGAAAAGGATATTGAGAAGAACAGGATATCGAAGCAACACCGGGAAAAACGAGACCAAAAACTCCTGAGGTACTACGGAAAAACCCATCCGGGCTTCTAAAGGATCAATATCTACTGCTTAAGGAATAGAGGATCTGCTTCCGGGGCTTACACGCCTCCGTTCTCAATCATGAGTAGGCAACATGATAAATCATGTCACAACCACCTCCATTCCTATGGTCTAGTAGATATAACCATCCTAGAGAAACCAGAATACGTGAAATCCTAACTTGAAAGTTTAGATGAGAAGGGAAAACAACGTTGCACTTCCTTACCAGAAAAGGGAGGGTGGGTGGGGAAAGAAGAAAAAGAACAGAATTCCTACTCTCACGTTTCCTTTTTCCTATATAGCTACAAAATAGTTTCTAGACTCAACTGCGACCAGTAAAAAGGGATCCTACAGGCAGACAGGCTCTGATACCATTTGTCGCACCCGGACTTCTAAAGGATACTCGCCGTTCCGTTGAACAGTAGTAGATTGGATTACGGGGCTTACCGGCACTCGCGTCCTCTTACGAGTAGGCCAACACACGTATGTGTGACAACCAACCCCTATCTGTTCAGCGTCGACATAAACTATCCCATAGAAATCAGGATACTTCCATTAACGTACTTCAAACCATACACACATGGTACGTCAACGACGTTTAACAACTGATATCACAACAGATCTCTACGACACAAGAGAGTGAAATAAGTTTCAAATAGCTCTCATTAGAGCAGAGATAGCAAATACAATCATCCAGAGGGCACATGCCCCAACATATCATGATTACATCACAGCGGAAGCATTCAACATGTCTGAGTACAGACAAGATCCAAACAGGCCTAAGAGGCCGGAAACGAAAAGACGGAGCCCATCCACGAAGTCTCGGATCCTGCCCGGGTCCGCTATCTACTCGTCAGCAGTCTCGTCATACTCCACGTAGTAGCCACCATGTAGATCTTCGGAAACGTCGTCTGCGGAAACCACAGCCCCAAAGGGGTCAGTACATAAACGTACTGGCAAGCAAGACTCACAGTTCACCAAAGTGTAACCCGTCAACACCAAGCACAGATGCTTTGGGTTCAACGGAAGAAAGGGGATATGAAAGATGCTGCAACTGGCTGCTGTAACCAACTACAGAGTTTCTACCACTTCCGGCTACCAGAAAGGAGATAAGATCGTGTATCGTAACCAACCTATCAACTAACCCCAAACAAACCCATCCTGGATCTCGCCCCTTATCCAAAGAAGCAATCCGAGGATAACTCACACAGTTGAATTAATGATGGTTCAGATTATTGTGTCAATGAGCCTAGTACTAGTCAAGTTGTTAATCATTGGGTGTAAGATTGTTAATCATTAGGTTTAAGTTGTCCTGAGTACTTGTTAGCCAGTACTTTCACCAAGTAATCCATAACCGCGGAAAACACGGCTTCTCGAGAAGATTATCCCTGCAGGGTTGCACCAATTTGGCCGTACACGCATGAATAACCCGCCAGATGGAAAGGCCCTTCCACCAAGCGGGGCACTCAACACAACTCAACTCTTCTTCGCATCAAGACCAAAGCACCTTGGGCGCACGGCTAATCGAGCCCAGAAGAAAATGGACCCTCATAGCACTCTAAGAACGTGTCCCCCTATATGCCGACTACGAAAGTTCCACCCGGGTACCAAGGGCTCGCAAGATCATGTATGCAGCAAATGGAAAACCCGAACTAAATGAGGCGATTTGGACGAGATGCGAATCGAATCAAATTGAGGGGGGCGCCCATACTCGCTTCCCACATGCGGTTAGTGCGCTCATCATGGATCAGTAGACAAGACCCTTTTCCTATTAGGGTCGACACTAGCAGGCCTCAAAACCACAAAGGGCCTCCTGCCGATGCCTTATCATCAAATTTATTATTGATAATAACATTAGCATGATTGATTGATTAAACATCGAGCCCCCAGAACATAATGAAAATATAGTAACTGAAAGTAACGGGTAACAGACTCGAGCAAAACAACCTAAGCATGCTAGTAAGACACGGGCTCAAACAAAAGGTTATAGGTATGGAGGTGAGGCAATATCAGGGTTAAAGGATACATGTGATAGGTTCGTAACAGAAACAACTACTACTATGGCTTAGCAGGAATAGACAACAGAAAGTATCGGTAACCAATGTTGAAAGGAACACAGTGGTTCATGTGAGTGATAACTTGCCTGCAAACTCAGTAGCCTGGTACTGAGCTAAAATCCTCGGAAGGGGGTGTCGTAAGGATCGTCGGTCTCAACGTCGTCGTCTAATCGAGAAGAAGAAAACACACAATCGAAAAGAGACGAACAATCAATAACAGAATACAATGAACAATCATGGGATGATGCATGGCAATTTAATTGATGCATCAGAATAAACTACTTGACAAGATAACACAGTTTAAATGGACCCATATGCAAGTTGAAGTGCATATGGATGCACATGGTTAAGGTTGAAGCAATAATCTACAATTAATTAACATGTGTAAGTGGTTTATCATGATGCATGCATGATGAAAACAATAAGGTAACACCATTAGATGCAATTGGAATGATAATTAACAAGTTAAGAATTTATTTATTAAGTTTGGAAATTTTGGTTACTTAATGATGTTACACAAATAGTTGTTGTTTTCATCAAGTTAAATTGTGCAAAACAGATGACAAAGTTCATATTTGAAAAGAGCAAAACATTTTGGGTTGATTAGATGTTTCAATTATTGAAAAAGGAATTACAATGAATTAATTATGACTTAAACAATTTAAACAAGAAGTAAATTGGAATTAATTCAAATGTGGATGTTAACTGAATTTTACTTGATCAAAACATTAAACCAAGTTCATATTTGAAAAGGTTATGTTTTTCTGGTTTGAAAACATATTTTATATGTTCAAGAATTATTTAATTTGAGCAAGTTATGAAGTTAGCAATTTTAAATGAATTAAACAAGGTTTAAATTATTTGGGCAATTTAAATTATTCAAAACAGGAAACAAAATTTATATTTGAAAATGTTATTTGAAATATCATGGAAAACATATTTTATTTGTATTATTTGGATTAATTATGAATTAGTTATGGATTTTAGCAAATTGCAATTGAATTATTTGAATTCAAATTTGAGTTGCATTTGGAAATTTCAAAACAGGAAACAATTGGTACCATTAGATAGATAATTTAATTTGGATCAGTGCACATATTTAGATTTTATTATTTGGAGTTATAAAACAAAAGTTATTAACAATTTCATTTCAGGGACCAAACTGTAATTGAAAGGGACTTGGATTAAAATGAAACGTGCAGGAATACTTTTGTTACCGGGCAGCAACGTGCACTAGCCACTGCCCGTGGGCCTAGGGCCAGCGTGTCCCACGCAGCTGCACACGTGGCCACAGAGTGGCTGACAGGGGGGGCCACCCTGTCAGCACTCGAAGCAAAAGGTTGGTTTTTAATCGCGGAGCCGAGGGATCGAACCCAGGCCTTCACGCTGCGCGCACAGGTTCAGTACCACTGCGGTGTGTGCGTTCGTTTGACAGTAACCACAACGAAGACAGGTTGAGGTGTTGCGCGTTTTCTGAAATTTTAACTGACAGCGAAACCAAGTCTGAACCTGACGGCGACAGTCCGCGGCCGGCGGCGAGCTACGCGCGGTGGGCGTTGTGCGATGCTTGCTGGATGCGTGCGTGTGTTCGTCACGTTTGCGGAGAGGAACCAAGGAGGGAAAGAGGTGGACAGCGGCTGCTCACCATCGGCTGAAGTCGAGCAGCGGCTTGGCGTGGAGGTGGTCGTCGCCGGCAGCGGCGAGGACGGCGTCGTCGATCCGAGCCACCTTGATCTCCATGAAGGTGTCCACCAGCTCGAGGTAGGTACGGCGGTGCGGTTCCCGTGGACAGCCAGGAAGAAGGAGGGCCGCAGCGACTGTAGAGGCCCCAGACCGGTAGGTCCAGAACCCCTCATATGCATTCATTCACGATCCCAGAAGAACCAGTCGTGAACAACATACGTAGTTGGCATACAGAATACATCATCCATTACACGAATATAGAGTCTTACATAAATGGTCACATGACCAAGTTCTTGATAACTGTCACGCAGGACAGACATTCAAAGTAAACACAGAGGAAGACGATAAGCATAGCGTAGTAGAACCCGAGTCAAGCCTCATCCTACAGGCTGCTGACTGGGAGACGATCCTAACTCGCAGGGCCATCAACGTAGAACTCCTCCTCATAGTACTCCTCCTGAGGTGGCTCCTCGTAGTCTGATAAGTAGATACCAGGGGCGAAACCAAATGAGTACATTTGAATGTACTCAACAAGACATCCTTTATTAGCTTACAATAATGCATACATGCTTATTTGGTGGAGTGGGTAGGCCATACATATGGTTCAGCTACCCATGACAGATAAAAGATTTGCCATGGTTGATTTTTCAAGTTTACCTCTTTGTAAACAAAATCATTTAAAATAATGTAGTTTTGCTCTCGTAGATATCACATATCTTGGAGGTTTTATACTTCTTTTGGAAAAGAAAGTTTTTCTTTTCAGAAACTTTTAGTGATAGTTTCTTTCTCATCGGTATCTCACAGATACCAAGTCATTCCTCCATGGTGCCTCTCAGGTACCAAAAACCTTCCTTCAAAACCTCTTTTGAAAAGTTGACACAATACTAGCTACATGGCCATTCAACCGTCCATATCCGAGGACGCGGCTATCTCGAAATAGTTTTACTCTGCAGAGGTGTACACATTTCCACTAGATCCAGAGTCCGCCATGAAACAACCATGGACTGTTCCCAACCTATGAGAACATCAGATAACTGGTCTTGACTATCCACTCTGTACAAGCTAGTACATGACTATCTCTTCAATTGGGGTTTCCCTCCCTGGCAAGCCATGTCCCACACCGCTCAAACAGGAGACCCAACTGCTGCATCCGGAGGGAAAATTAATCCCACACTTTAGATGTCCCGTATACTCACTCCTAGCGACATTTCGGTTCGGAGGATCCAATCCCCTATAGCCTTTGAGATAGCACATATACTAACCCTAACAAGTTTTTAATCAAGCCCCTACCCATATTGGGGTAAAGTGGCAGTACGATAATGGTTGTCCAGCGAAGACTAGGTTATGTGTCTTTTGTAAACATTTCTCATAAAATTTCCCATCATAACAAATCCTTCCGGCAGACAGGGTCTCACCCTTCCTCCGGGATTTTCCTTCCATAAGGCATTTGTTTACAAAAAAACACATTTTATTTAGTTCATTTAAGAACTCAAGTTTTAAGTAGGTGTATGGTATTTATATACCATTTAGTGTCTAAGGGCTTGGTAATACCAAGTTGACTATTATTATGAGTCCTTATACTAGTAGTATTAATAGTAGTAGTAGGATTCACACAAAAATAGTTTTTGAAGGCATAGTTTTGTAAAACTTCAGAAGTGAAAAGCATGCATGATAGATAATGATAAGTAGTTATACAGCAAGCATTAGGATGGCTTGCCTTGGTACAAGTGATGGTCCTGATCCTGAAAGTAACAGGAGTTGCAATACCCTTCCTCAGCAATTCCTTCCTCCTCGTTTTCTAACGTCGTAAAAAGAAATAAAGACACACTTTCAGAACCAAACAAGACAATCAATGCTACAAGTAATACATACAGCAAGCAATCAAGAAGTATCACACAAAGTTCTCAATTTTTCCCTTAAGAAAAATTGACATAAAAACTATAGTTGAAAAGTCTGCTTTTTCCTAGTGTTTAGATGTGGCCAAAACCATGATTCTTAGTTAAGAACACCATGGACCAGTGGGGTAAAGCACATGTTTTCTATACAGTAGGGTGTCATATAAAACACATTTTGATGTCTAACAATTTCCACAACAATCTCTATGGCTAGCACCTATAATTTGCTAAAATACCCAAGTGGTGAAATAAGCTCATGACAACTAGTCAAACCTATTTTCCACCATGAGGCAAACATACCAGTGGGTGTTCCACTAGCAAATATGCTCACCAAGAGGTTAATAAGCCTCTGGTCACTTTTATAAAAGTGCTCAAAACAAACCAGCAAGCACCCAAAAACTCCTACTCATTACTAGTAGAAAATTTAGGAAAACTACTAGACTAGTTTAGACTACACTAGCTAATGTTATGCACAAGTGTGCAAGCTTTCAGAGGCAAAATACCCCTCTAACCAGTACCATAAATGCTACTGGATCTCACAAAAATATCATAAAAACATAGCTAGGAAACAAGGAAAAACTATGCTTAAAAAGCTACACAAGTGAGGAGATTAATTCCTAGTCATCCAAGTGCTACTCATGCTTTTGTGCTACTTAAAAGGAAAATTATCAGAGGTGAAAACCCTAAGGTAATAATGCCACAAGGACATTCCATCCTCTGGTTTTCAACACCAAGGATCCATATTTTTCCCTAAGGGAAAAATAAGACAAAAAGCATACATGAATATCCTAGTGTGAAATCTAGTCCTTAAACATTTCTATTTTAAACCTATTTCAAACACAAGCACCAAGCATCCAGAGTTGCTATGACCAAAATAACAGTACCTAAATGGTACTGGTTTCATGAGAATTAATCTAGCAACAAGCCTAATAATCAATTAAAGATCTACTCAAAACATACATAAATATCTAGCTATTAGCAAGACCTATGCATAAAAAAAAAAGTTCTAAAATGCTATCACTCAAACCAATTATGCTAACATGTTCATGTAACTTGTAAACATCATAAACACAATGGAAAACAACCTCACAAGCAAGAACACAACATTTGCACTTCACAAACTTAACATAAAAAGCAAGATCTAGAATTAAAAATTTAGACAGAAAGTAACCAAAACTTGTTCTGTCTCTCTAAATTTTTCTGTGGCTCCAAAAAGTAAATCCTTCTAGGATGTGAGAGTCCTTATCACTACAAAGCCTCTCCAACTTGCCTCACTCAAAAATAATATCCCAAACTCCCTCTAAAATTCATGGAATAGCCCACTGATGTTTTACCAAAATGGATGGCATTTCCAAATGGTAACTCACCTTGATGCAAACTAAAATTCTACTGGTAGGTATTGGAAAGGGCTTTCCAAAACAGTTGAGTTTGCTCAAAAATGTTTTGTATTTGTGAAGTTCTATTCATTTCAATTTTTAGGGTACTGTCTGGCATATGATTTATAGAAAAATCATAAAAACTCAAAACAAGTTTCTGCCAGTGGGATATGGTTGTAATTTTGTATGTCTAGTAGCACAAAAATTAGAAAGGTAATATACAAAGGTTTGCTACCTTTTCCAAGCCTAAAGCTAACACCTATATTTTCTGCCAGAAAAATTCTATTAAGGAAACTAACAGAAAAATGCTAAATGGGCTGGATCTGGCGCGCCTGGCCCAACAAACGCGCGGCGCAGCCCGCTAGCACGCGCGCGCGCGCGAAGCGGTACATTCAAAGGGGACCGTCGATTTTCAGATCGACGGCTCATGTGCCTTCTTCCTCCCCGCGCGCCTCTCTCCTCTCTCTCTCTCTCGGCCGTGGACGAACACCTAGCAGGCACGGGGATTCGCTCACCTCGGGCTCGCGAGAAGCAGTGGGACGGTGCGGGTGTGGGAGAGGGTGGCCTGGGCGACTCCTTGGCGCGGGCACGGGTGGCGAGGAGGCAGGGACACGGCGGCGGCTCGATGTCGCTCTGCGGCTGCTCCGAGGACGGCGGCGAGGAACCTGCAAGCGAGCGATGGCCAGAGGGTGTCAGGGAGACGGCTAGGGTTACAGGGAGTGCGCGCATGCGAAAAGGGCGAGCTCACACGCACGGGATCAGTTGGATCGATGAGGTGGATCTCACGGTGGCCGGCGAGGGAAAAATGCCCGTGCTCCTCGCACACGGCGAGGCACGGCTTGGTGTCTCGGGGGTGGGGTAGTGGAGTGGTAGGGTGTGTCCAGGCGAGAGGGCTTGGTCTCGATTGCTCTGTAGCCACGAGGCCAAGGTGGGGGTGCTCGGGTGGCAATGGCATGGGCATGCCCTTGCCCCTTGGGGGTTCTCCACGGTTGGCAAAGGTTCCAATTGGTGCCTAGGGGTCAAGCCAGTACACAAGTGTGAGCAAAGCCACAGCAAGGGCCAAGTGATGGGTAAAAGCAAAATTTTACACTATTTCAACCACTATTTGTGACCTCACTCATTAGTCAAATGCCACCTCATTTTTCTCCCTCCCTGGTCAGCCAAAGGAGGATCCAATGCCACCTTCTAGAAGCCTAGTACCCTGGTTTTCGAAATGGCAAAGTGGCTAAGCTTGGATCAGTACACACAAGATCAATCATCAAGTTTAAAAGTGTATTCACTGTTCTGTCAGAGAAATTCAGTTAGGCAGTGTTTCTGAATTTTTCTAAGTGCTGGAAAATCAGACAGAGATAGCAAAAGTTGGGCTTGTTTTCACCAAGCAAACAAGCTCTAAAATGAGTGATTTAAAATGCTAATCAGAGAGCAACTATCCAAGTTTAATAACCAACCATTTGATTTGAAAAAGGATAGGTTTATGGCTCTGAAAATAAATGGCAAAGTAGGTACATTCTCTGTTTTTAAAATGCTCAATTTTCTGTCTTAACAAGATGGCTCAAAAACCATCATGGCATTGTGTGTTAATTTTCCTTGTAGGTTTTTCCAAGAGTGTAGATTTGTTGTACTCATAACAGAGAGTAGTTTTGATCAAAGAAAATCCATAATTGGATAATCCTTGTGATGGAAAACAAGGGTTGAAAACAGCTACTTGGCTGTTTTTCAGGGCAAAAATTATATTGGAAGATCTAATGAAATCTTTTCCAATTAATTTTATTTCAAGTTTAAGTTGATTCCTAATCATTAATAACACATTTTCAAGTTGAAACAAAGGGTCACCTCAAGTCTTGAAAAATAAACTCTTAAGAACCTTAGTGGAAAACATAGGAAAACAAATATAAGACAATGTGTTTCTTAGGAGAAGAACTCCTCAAGTGAGTGAAAAGAGACCCACCACTAATATTGCATAGATAAACCTTACTACACAAACATGTTGTCCACTTAATTTGCATTACAAAAGTCTTAAGAGACTTGCTAAATTAATAATACAAGTGCTTAAAAACAGGGATGTGACAAATCTCCCCCCCTTAAAAGAATCTCGTCCCGAGATTCGCGGGTCTAGGCTTTAAGAAAATCAGGGAACTCCTTCCTGATATCATCCTCACGCTCCCAGGTAGCTTCTTCCTCAGAGTGATTGGTCCACTGAATCTTAAGGAATTTTATAGCACGCCTCCTGGTAGCACGCACAATTTCCTCGAGAACCCGCAGGGGTCTATCACGATAAGTCAAATCATCATTTATGTCAATGGTCCTGAAATCCACGTCTTGATACGAGAGATCTTTCTTCGGTACTTGCAGACATTTCCGGAGCAATGACACATGGAAAACATTGTGAAAAGTAGATAGCTCCTCAGGTAATTCTAACTGATAAGAAACTTCGCCACGACGTGCCAAGATCTTAAAAGGGCCAATATACCTGGGGGCCAGCTTTCCTTTGACATGGAAACGATGCATCCCTTTGAGTGGCGTAACACGAAGGTACACGAAATCTCCAATGCTGAAAGAGACATCACGACGCTTCGTATCAGCATAACTCTTCTGACGAGATTGAGCTGTCTTTAAACGTTCCCGAATAAGTTGGACTTGCTCCTCTGCAGCCTTCAAAGTGTCCACACCAAAAACCTGACTGTCTCCAGTCTCAGTCCAATTTAAAGGTGTACGGCATTTACGTCCATACAGAGCTTCAAAAGGGGCCATTTGCAAGCTAGACTGATAACTGTTGTTGTAAGAAAACTCTGCGAAGGGCAGACAGTCTTCCCATTTAATTCCATAGGACAACACACAAGCACGGAGCATGTCCTCCAGAATTTGGTTCACACGCTCTGTTTGTCCATCAGTCTGCGGGTGATATGCTGTGCTAAAAGCTAGTTTGGTTCCCAAACTCTCGTGCAACTTCTTCCAAAATCTAGATGTGAACTGTGTACCTCGATCAGATACAATCCTGCTTGGGACTCCGTGTAGGCTGACAATCCGAGAAATGTAAAGATCCGCAAGCTGATCTCCACGATAGGTTGTCCGGACAGGAATAAAGTGAGCAACTTTCGTGAGCCTGTCCACGACAACCCATATAGAATCATTTCCTCGGCTGGACCTAGGAAGTCCAGTGATGAAGTCCATCCCCACTTCATCCCATTTCCAAACAGGCACTTGCAATGGTTGGAGCAATCCAGCGGGACGCTGGTGCCCGGCTTTAACTTGCTGGCAGACATGGCACTTGGCTACAAATGAAGCAATCTCTCGCTTCATTCCATGCCACCAGAATCTCTCTTTCAGGTCTTGATACATCTTTGTTCCTCCAGGATGGATAGAATACATGGTCTCATGAGCTTCGACCATGATGGTCTGCTTGAGATCAGATTCAGAGGGAACACAAATACGGCCTTCATACCATAATCCCCCATCAGCATCGATGGTAAACCCAGCAACCTTTTCCTTCTCCATGCGGGCCTTAATCCCATCAATACTTTTCTGGCCTTTCTGCGCTTCTTTGATCTGGTCAACCAGGGTCGGTTTAAGCTCTATGGCGTCTAACATGCCATAGCTGACCACTTCAATGCCAAGCTGGTCCAGCTCTTTCCACAACTCGGGTTGCCTTACTAGAATCATAGCATTTAGAGAGGCCGGCTCTCGACTAAGAGCATCTGCAACCACATTTGCCTTTCCCGGGTGATAATGAATACTCAGATCATAATCTTTAATGAGCTCAATCCAGCGGCGCTGCCTCATGTTGAGCTCACGTTGAGTAAAGATATACTTTAAACTCTTATGATCCGTGTAAATTTCCACTCGCCTTCCCATAAGAAAGTGCCGCCATGTCTTGAGAGCATGAACAACGGCAGCAAGCTCTAAGTCATGAGTGGGATAATTCAATTCGTGGGGTCTCAACTGGCGGGATATGAAAGATATCACCTTCCCTTCTTGCATAAGCACGCTTCCAAGACCAAGTTTAGAAGCGTCACAATATACGTCGAAATTCTTGGTGACATCCGGCATTATAAGGATTGGGGCAGACACCAGTCGGTGCTTCAACTCATTGAAACTTTCTTCACACTTGTCCGCCCATAGGAACTTGCTATCCTTCTTGAGAAACTGGGTGAGGGGTCTGGCTATACTCGAGAATCCCTGAACAAACTTGCGGTAATATCCTGCCAAACCCAGAAAGGATCTGACTTCAGTCTGGTTGGTCGGAGCAGCACGCTTCTCCACAGACTGAACTAGAGCAGGGTCAACAGATATTCCTCCCGCAGATACTACATGTCCAAGAAATCCGACTTCCGTCAACCAGAATTGACATTTACTAAACTTAGCATACAATTGATGCTCACGAAGGGTTCCGAGCACAAGTCTCAGATGTTCCTCGTGTTCTTCCTCACTCCTCGAATATATAAGAATGTCGTCAATAAACACCACGACAAACTTGTCTAGAAAATCCATGAATACCTTATTCATGAGATTCATGAAATAGGCAGGGGCATTGGTTAGACCAAAGGACATTACGGTGTATTCATACAGCCCGTAACGAGTGGTGAAAGCAGTCTTTGGGATATCAGTATCACGGACTTTCAATTGATGATAACCAGTCCGAAGGTCAATCTTGGAGAAGATTACAGCCCCATTCAACTGGTCAAACAAGTCTTCAATTTTGGGCAACGGGTATTTGTTCTTGATGGTAACATCATTTAACTTGCGGTAGTCCACACATAAACGAGTGGTACCGTCCCGTTTTCCCACAAAAATGATCGGGGATCCCCAGGGCGATGCACTAGGGCGAATCAATCCCTTCCTTAACATGTCCTCCAGCTGAGTCTTCAACTCATCTAATTCCTTCGGGTTCATCCGATACGGCTTCTGTGCTATGGGTCCAGTTCCGGGCACTAACTCGATCACAAACTCGATATCCCGATCAGGGGCATACCGGGTAATTCTTCAGGAAAAAACATCCGGGTATTCGCAAACTACCGGAACTTCCTCAAGGACAGGGTGGACTATTCCGGTGTGGCAGTGAACTTGTGACGAGGGTCGAGTTGCCGTGTACGCAACCTTTTCCCCATCCTCTGAGATCATTTCAATAGATTTCTTAGTGCAATCGATAACTCCCTTATACTTGGCCATCCAGTTCATACCGAGTACCACTTCTATCCCTTTGGATCCCAGCACTATAAGATCAGCATGAAAAGTTTTCCCTTGAATTTCTACTGGTACCTCATTGCAAATTAGGTTGGATTTAGTACTATCCCCAGGTATTTGTACTAACATAGGGTTGTGCATACGGGAATGCTTCATACCACTTTTCTCAGCAAACGGTTTAGTGACAAAGGAATGTGATGCACCAGAATCAAACAGTACTGCGGCTGGTACCGAGTTGACAGGAAACATACCCATCACCATGTCTGGTGCCTCCTGAGCTTCTGCAGCATTGATATGGTTCAGGTGTCCCTTCATCCTATTCTGCCGTCCAGTGGAAGGACCATGGTTCATCTTTGTTGCAGCAGGATGGACTGGAGCAGTAGCTTTGTTGGGGCACTCGCGAGCGAAGTGACCCTCCTTTCCACAGGCAAAGCAACCTCCAGAAGGCTTTGAGCTTGGGTTTGGTTTGGGAGCATTGTTGGTGTGGTTCCCATTTCCTCCATTGTTACCTCCATAGCGGTTTCCATGATTATTCCCAGAGTGATTACCATGGTTACCCCCATAGCTGTTTCCTCCGTACCTTGGTGCATACGGTGCAGGGTGATTGTAGTTGTTGGGCCTTGGTGCATAGTTGTGGTTGGGGCGGGGTGCATAAGCAGGCGCCTTGTGGGTTGGTGGCCTCGCATACGGAGTGTTGCGAGTCCTCTGAGCACTAGGTCCTCCATGAGCAGTCATCTTCCTCTTGCGGTTATCATCAGCAGATTTCCGCTTGTGCTCCAGCACCATAGCGGCATTAGCAAGGGTCTCCATGTCCTGGAATGGAACCACTACAAGGGAGCACTGGAGCTCATCATCCAGCCCATTTAAGAACCTCTCCTTCTTCTTAGCATCAGTATTAATATCATCCTGTGCATACCGGGACAGAGTAGTGAAATTCTCCCAGTATTCAGACACCGGCATGCTTCCCTGTTTCAGATTCAGAAACTTCTCCCGCATAAGTGCCATCATTCCCTGGGGAATGTGATACTTGCGGAACCTTGCAGAGAATTCCTCCCAGGTGAACACGTGACCAGCAGCAACAGTCTCACGTGTAGTTTCCCACCAAGTCCTGGCGGGACCAGCGAGAAAATGGGAGGCCAACAGGACCTTATCATTCTCATCAACCGAAGCGACTTCCAGCTTGTTTGCAATGGTGCGGAGCCAGTCGTCAGCATCGAGAGGCTCCACAATCCTGGTGAAAACTGGGGGGTTGGTGTGCTGAAAGTCTCTCAGTCTCGAGCGAGCACCATTTCCATTGCCATTGCCATTATTGTTGGCGGCAGCAGCTAGCTGTTGCAGAGCGGTAATGGTAGCTGCACTCTCATCTCGGCTGGCTTGGCGATCTTCCATCAGCAGGGCCAACATCGCCTCCACTGTGGGTGGTGGTGGCGGTGGGGGTTCGCGACGGGGTGCCATGCTGAAGTGAAACATGTGTAAGTCTGAGAAATAAATTCTTGTTTTTGAAAACCCAGTACCTTAATATTTTAAACAAAAGGAATACTAGCGATATGTTTCAAAAACAAGAGCGGGGCAGTCGCAAACTTGAATGAAATGAACGCAAGTAGTGACAATCAACAGAAAACCAAGCCAAACATTTCATTCATCACCATAATTAAACAGAGTTTCTTACATTACACACACACATCACAAGCCATATCATACAAGGAAGGCTTCATCGAGCTACAGGGGGTGCGATTGGTGGGGTCATCGCAAGGCTACTACTAGCAAACTATCTAGCAAAACGATCTAGCATACCTAACTAGTATCTAGACCAGCACCATGTGCTAAGGGTGAGAAAGCAGCGACTACACAGAGTCGTCGCTGTCCCCAACATCGAAGATACGCTCCTCAGGGTCCTCCTCCTCCTCGTCAAACAGGTCATCATCATCCTGCTCGCTAGCCTCGCTCATATCCATCCCCTCTAAGTCAGAGGGAACATCCTCAATAGGCAGAAGATCCTCAATCTCCCTGTGGAGCTCTGCGGCCTCCTCCTCCAGCTCCTCTACGGCAGCGTCTCTCGTGGCTATGTCATCACGAGCTATCTGAAGCCTGCCGCGCAGAACGGCGTTAGCCCCCTCCAGGGCCGTCAGTCTAGTGGTGAGGCGTGCACGGCCAAGGCGGGTGGCCCTCAGCTGCCTCCGTAAGGCACGGTGCCTCGCGGTAGTAGCCTCCAACTGCTCCCTCAGCTGGGACAACTGCTGAGCCAGAGCCCCACTCTCCTCCTGGCTGTCGTGAAGCTCAGCCCTCAGCTCGTCAGTCTCGGCTATCAGTGTTTGGTGCACCAATATGCCGTGGAGGGTGTCAAGACGCTGGTCGTCCAACCTGAGCTGAGTGCGGTGTAGCAGAATCTCCATCTCGTCCAAGTGGGGACCAACAGTGGTAAAGTCTGGCTCGACAGGAAGTGGTATGCCATCCTCATCACGCCTCCCAATCAGCTCGAACCGGGAACCGATGAACATGTACTCCCCGATGTGTGCCAGACGTGCTACTGACTCCTGAATCACGCGCACCGCAGCCTCGTTCCAAGAACGATCAACAGCACGGTACACGTAGGCCTCCACTGTCGGGCTAGCCAGAGGTGCGCGGATAGTGACCTCCGCGTACCAGTCTCCCTCCAGAGGTGCCCCGACAACTAGTCCTCCTCGCAGCTCCGGAAGTGGCCGTCCCAACACAGTAGCCATAGACACTAGCCTCTCCTCGAAAAGGAAAGACTCGCCACGTGGACGTCCCAACTGAAAAGCCACGGTGATGTCCACGTCCATCTACACAAAATTTTAAGTATAGTTTAAGTTAGATCCAAGTGTGCAAGATTTTAGGTTCATGCAAGAAATAACTTTAATGCAAGTAGAGTCTAACCCAGAGAGGTGGTGGGATATAGGGAATAGTTCTATACTTAGTCATATATCCAAATTTTTTTTGTATTGGCAACTTAGATTATCGGAGTATACACTAACGTCCATGCTAACTAAGGTCTCCTAGAGTCAGGATGGCTCTGATACCAACTTTGTAGAGGCCCCAGACCGGTAGGTCCAGAACCCCTCATATGCATTCATTCACGATCCCAGAAGAACCAGTCGTGAACAACATACGTAGTTGGCATACAGAATACATCATCCATTACACGAATATAGAGTCTTACATAAATGGTCACATGACCAAGTTCTTGATAACTGTCACGCAGGACAGACATTCAAAGTAAACACAGCGGAAGACGATAAGCATAGCGTAGTAGAACCCGAGTCAAGCCTCATCCTACAGGCTGCTGACTGGGAGACGATCCTAACTCGCAGGGCCATCAGCGTAGAACTCCTCCTCATAGTACTCCTCCTGAGGTGGCTCCTCGTAGTCTGATAAGTAGATACCAGGGGCGAAACCAAATGAGTACATTTGAATGTACTCAACAAGACATCCTTTATTAGCTTACAATAATGCATACATGCTTATTTGGTGGAGTGGGTAGGCCATACATATGGTTCAGCTACCCATGACAGATAAAAGATTTGCCATGGTTGATTTTTCAAGTTTACCTCTTTGTAAACAAAATCATTTAAAATAATGTAGTTTTGCTCTCGTAGATATCACATATCTTGGAGGTTTTATACTTCTTTTGGAAAAGAAAGTTTTTCTTTTCAGAAACTTTTAGTGATAGTTTCTTTCTCATCGGTATCTCACAGATACCAAGTCATTCCTCCATGGTGCCTCTCAGGTACCAAAAACCTTCCTTCAAAACCTCTTTTGAAAAGTTGACACAATACTAGCTACATGGCCATTCAACCGTCCATATCCGAGGACGCGGCTATCTCGAAATAGTTTTACTCTGCAGAGGTGTACACATTTCCACTAGATCCAGAGTCCGCCATGAAACAACCATGGACTGTTCCCAACCTATGAGAACATCAGATAACTGGTCTTGACTATCCACTCTGTACAAGCTAGTACATGACTATCTCTTCAATTGGGGTTTCCCTCCCTGGCAAGCCATGTCCCACACCGCTCAAACAGGAGACCCAACTGCTGTATCCGGAGGGAAAATTAATCCCACACTTTAGATGTCCCGTATACTCACTCCTAGCGACATTTCGGTTCGGAGGATCCAATCCCCTATAGCCTTTGAGATAGCACATATACTAACCCTAACAAGGTTTTAATCAAGCCCCTACCCATATTGGGGTAAAGTGGCAGTACGATAATGGTTGTCCAGCGAAGACTAGGTTATGTGTCTTTTGTAAACATTTCTCATAAAATTTCCCATCATAACAAATCCTTCCGGCAGACAGGGTCTCACCCTTCCTCCGGGATTTTCCTTCCATAAGGCATTTGTTTACAAAAAAACACATTTTATTTAGTTCATTTAAGAACTCAAGTTTTAAGTAGGTGTATGGTATTTATATACCATTTAGTGTCTAAGGGCTTGGTAATACCAAGTTGACTATTATTATGAGTCCTTATACTAGTAGTATTAATAGTAGTAGTAGGATTCACACAAAAATAGTTTTTGAAGGCATAGTTTTGTAAAACTTCAGAAGTGAAAAGCATGCATGATAGATAATGATAAGTAGTTATACAGCAAGCATTAGGATGGCTTGCCTTGGTACAAGTGATGGTCCTGATCCTGAAAGTAACAGGAGTTGCAATACCCTTCCTCAGCAATTCCTTCCTCCTCGTTTTCTAACGTCGTAAAAAGAAATAAAGACACACTTTCAGAACCAAACAAGACAATCAATGCTACAAGTAATACATACAGCAAGCAATCAAGAAGTATCACACAAAGTTCTCAATTTTTCCCTTAAGAAAAATTGACATAAAAACTATAGTTGAAAAGTCTGCTTTTTCCTAGTGTTTAGATGTGGCCAAAACCATGATTCTTAGTTAAGAACACCATGGACCAGTGGGGTAAAGCACATGTTTCTATACAGTAGGGTGTCATATAAAACACATTTTGATGTCTAACAATTTCCACAACAATCTCTATGGCTAGCACCTATAATTTGCTAAAATACCCAAGTGGTGAAATAAGCTCATGACAACTAGTCAAACCTATTTTCCACCATGAGGCAAACATACCAGTGGGTGTTCCACTAGCAAATATGCTCACCAAGAGGTTAATAAGCCTCTGGTCACTTTTATAAAAGTGCTCAAAACAAACCAGCAAGCACCCAAAAACTCCTACTCATTACTAGTAGAAAATTTAGGAAAACTACTAGACTAGTTTAGACTACACTAGCTAATGTTATGCACAAGTGTGCAAGCTTTCAGAGGCAAAATACCCCTCTAACCAGTACCATAAATGCTACTGGATCTCACAAAAATATCATAAAAACATAGCTAGGAAACAAGGAAAAACTATGCTTAAAAAGCTACACAAGTGAGGAGATTAATTCCTAGTCATCCAAGTGCTACTCATGCTTTTGTGCTACTTAAAAGGAAAATTATCAGAGGTGAAAACCCTAAGGTAATAATGCCACAAGGACATTCCATCCTCTGGTTTTCAACACCAAGGATCCATATTTTTCCCTAAGGGAAAAATAAGACAAAAAGCATACATGAATATCCTAGTGTGAAATCTAGTCCTTAAACATTTCTATTTTAAACCTATTTCAAACACAAGCACCAAGCATCCAGAGTTGCTATGACCAAAATAACAGTACCTAAATGGTACTGGTTTCATGAGAATTAATCTAGAAACAAGCCTAATAATCAATTAAAGATCTACTCAAAACATACATAAAAATCTAGCTATTAGCAAGACCTATGCATAAAAAAAAAGTTCTAAAATGCTATCACTCAAACCAATTATGCTAACATGTTCATGTAACTTGTAAACATCATAAACACAATGGAAAACAACCTCACAAGCAAGAACACAACATTTGCACTTCACAAACTTAACATAAAAAGCAAGATCTAGAATTAAAAATTTAGACAGAAAGTAACCAAAACTTGTTCTGTCTCTCTAAATTTTTCTGTGGCTCCAAAAAGTAAATCCTTCTAGGATGTGATAGTCCTTATCACTACAAAGCCTCTCCAACTTGCCTCACTCAAAAATAATATCCCAAACTCCCTCTAAAATTCATGGAATAGCCCACTGATGTTTTACCAAAATGGATGGCATTTCCAAATGGTAACTCACCTTGATGCAAACTAAAATTCTACTGGTAGGTATTGGAAAGGGCTTTCCAAAACAGTTGAGTTTGCTCAAAAATGTTTTGTATTTTTGAAGTTCTATTCATTTCAATTTTTAGGGTACTGTCTGGCATATGATTTATAGAAAAATCATAAAAACTCAAAACAAGTTTCTGCCAGTGGGATATGGTTGTAATTTTGTATGTCTAGTAGCACAAAAATTAGCAAGGTAATATACAAAGGTTTGCTACCTTTTCCAAGCCTAAATCTAACACCTATATTTTCTGCCAGAAAAATTCTATTAAGGAAACTAACAGAAAAATGCTAAATGGGCTGGATCTGGCGCGCCTGGCCCAACAAACGCGCGGCGCAGCCCGCTAGCACGCGCGCGCGCGCGAAGCGGTACATTCAAAGGGGACCGTCGATTTTCAGATCGACGGCTCCTGTGCCTTCTTCCTCCCCGCGCGCCTCTCTCCTCTCTCTCTCTCTCGGCCGTGGACGAACACCTAGCAGGCACGGGGATTCGCTCACCTCGGGCTCGCGAGAAGCAGTGGGACGGTGCGGGTGTGGGAGAGGGTGGCCTGGGCGACTCCTTGGCGCGGGCACGGGTGGCGAGGAGGCAGGGACACGGCGGCGGCTCGATGTCGCTCTGCGGCTGCTCCGAGGACGGCGGCGAGGAACCTGCAAGCGAGCGATGGCCAGAGGGTGTCAGGGAGACGGCTAGGGTTACGGGGAGTGCGCGCATGCGAAAAGGGCGAGCTCACACGCACGGGATCAGTTGGATCGATGAGGTGGATCTCACGGTGGCCGGCGAGGGAAAAATGCCCGTGCTCCTCACACACGGCGAGGCACGGCTTGGCGTCTCGGGGGTGGGGTAGTGGAGTGGTAGGGTGTGTCCAGGCGAGAGGGCTTGGTCTCGATTGCTTTGTAGCCACGAGGCCAAGGTGGGGGTGCTCGGGTGGCAATGGCATGGGCATGCCCTTGCCCCTTGGGGGTTCTCCACGGTTGGCAAAGGTTCCAATTGGTGCCTAGGGGTCAAGCCAGTACACAAGTGTGAGCAAAGCCACAGCAAGGGCCAAGTGATGGGTAAAAGCAAAATTTTACACTATTTCAACCACTATTTGTGACCTCACTCATTAGTCAAATGCCACCTCATTTTTCTCCCTCCCTGGTCAGCCAAAGGAGGATCCAATGCCACCTTCTAGAAGCCTAGTACCCTGGTTTTCGAAATGGCAAAGTGGCTAAGCTTGGATCAGTACACACAAGATCAATCATCAAGTTTAAAAGTGTATTCACTGTTCTGTCAGAGAAATTCAGTTAGGCAGTGTTTCTGAATTTTTCTAAGTGCTGGAAAATCAGACAGAGATAGCAAAAGTTGGGCTTGTTTTCACCAAGCAAACAAGCTCTAAAATGAGTGATTTAAAATGCTAATCAGAGAGCAACTATCCAAGTTTCATAACCAACCATTTGATTTGAAAAAGGATAGGTTTATGGCTCTGAAAATAAATGGCAAAGTAGGTACATTCTCTGTTTTTAAAATGCTCAATTTTCTGTCTTAACAAGATGGCTCAAAAACCATCATGGCATTGTGTGTTAATTTTCCTTGTAGGTTTTTCCAAGAGTGTAGATTTGTTGTACTCATAACAGAGAGTAGTTTTGATCAAAGAAAATCCATAATTGGATAATCCTTGTGATGGAAAACAAGGGTTGAAAACAGCTACTTGGCTGTTTTTCAGGGCAAAAATTATATTGGAAGATCTAATGAAATCTTTTCCAATTAATTTTATTTCAAGTTTAAGTTGATTCCTAATAATTAATAACACATTTTCAAGTTGAAACAAAGGGTCACCTCAAGTCTTGAAAAATAAACTCTTAAGAACCTTAGTGGAAAACATAGGAAAACAAATATAAGACAATGTGTTTCTTAGGAGAAGAACTCCTCAAGTGAGTGAAAAGAGACCCACCACTAATATTGCATAGATAAACCTTACTACACAAACATGTTGTCCACTTAATTTGCATTACAAAAGTCTTAAGAGACTTGCTAAATTAATAATACAAGTGCTTAAAAACAGGGATGTGACAGCGACGGTGTTCACCTCGGATTCAGTAATCGGAGCGCCGGTGAGGTGGACGCCGCGGACAGAGACGTGGATGGCGGCGTGGAAGGCGATGCTCGATGGCGTCGTGCAGTGGTCGATGTGGACGAGCCGAAGACGGAGACTCGATTCCCGCGAGCAGAATACACCGCGAGGCACCGGAGACGGCGATCGCCGGAGGGGTTCAGAGGTGGGTTTTTCGGGGGCGGAGTTCAGAGAGGGGAAAGGCCGTGAGGGAGAGGAATTTGCGGCGATCCCGAAGGAGGAGGGAGTAGGGCTAGCTAGGGTTGCTCGGGGGAGGCCTAGGCTGCTCTTATAGCCCTGCGGAGCTGCGCGCGGCCGTCGGCGCGTTACAGTTGCCGCCGTGGCACCATTGGATGGGCAGCCGTACAGCTGAAGAAGAAAAGGGAGGGGAGAAGGGGTACGCGGGCCGCTGCGCGTAGTGGGCTGGGCTGGGTAGGCTAGTTGCTGCGCGCGCGGTGTGTTTTCTTTTTTCCCTTTTTGTTTTGTTTTATTTTTTTTTTTGCAGCAAATGAAATTGGAAGAAAATGATGCTTTTGGGGTTTGCAAAAATTCCAGAAAAATTTGGGTAGCCTATTTAGGTCAAACACAACCAAAAGCCAAGTTTGGAATTCAAAAACATTTGTATTTTTGGTGCTGTTTGGATAGGTTTCAAATTTGAGTTAATTTGGATATTGATTGAAATATTTAAGACAAGAAATTAATTAGGGCGATCATATGATTCTAATTAGAAACAAATGAGCACCTTTGTTTTGGTTATTTTTATAATTTCAAATTGGGGTGATGTTTGGTGATTTGATTTGAATTTGAGTTTGGAAATGCAATTTAGAATTGTTTAATTGAAATAAAACCACCATTTTATTAGTTGATCAAACATGGAATAAATGGAAACAAAAGATTAGATTGTTTTGGTAATTTTCATAATTTTCCAAATGGGTGCTGTTTGTACAATGCAATTGGATTTGAATAACCTTTTAGTTAACATTCTAAATAAGTGAAAGATTAGAAGCCACAAATTTAAATAGCTGAACCTTATAGATTAATGGAAACAAATGGTTGTTTTTATTTGAAATAACATTTTGGAAATTGTAACATCACAAGGATGAAACAAAAGGTTTGAATTTTGGTTTGAAATTCAAATAGAAAACAAAGGAAACAAAGGAAAACAAGCAAAACAAGTGCAATGAACATGATGCCATGATGCAAAACATAAAATAACAGAGAGCAAACATTCTAATGGCTATTTTTCAGACTTGGGATGTTACAGTGCGCGCCCGAAGACCGGGACTGTCGAAGCTCTGGCTCCGCAAATCCCTCAGGTGACCCTATCGGGTTTCGACTAGGAGATGTCATAGGCGCTGGTGAAATCGTCGGCTTGACAGGGAGGCGAGATTTACCCAGGTTCGGGGCCCTCGAAGAGGTAAAACCCTTACTCCTGCCTTCTGCTGATCTGTATTAGACGATTAGATCGATTACAGGGTGCTCGAATCGAGAGTAGATCTCGAGTTTCAAGGCTTTTGTGGTCGTGCGGTAATACTTCGTCCTCTCCTTTGGGGCTCTCCTGGCTTTATATAGATAGCCAGGTCTCGAGTCCAACCCGGAGAGGATACAAACCCTAGCTTGAGTCGGTTACAATCCCTAACTTAACCCGCAAGTTGACGCGGGTGGGCTTTTCATGGGCCTTCTAGAGTACTCCAAGGGCGCTTCCTGTCGGGCCTTGATCAGAAGGCTTGAGAGGAGGTGTCCTTACTCACAGGGCCCAGGATCCGTGCCTTCGTCAGTAGCCCCCGAGCGTGTGCTCGACTGGGATTTATTTCCAGTCGGGTAGACGGTCAGACCTTTTTTTAATCTCCTCCTGGAAGTTCAGCTCGACAGTTGTTGTCTACGAAGGGTGTGTTCCCTGTTTTGCGAATTAAAATACTCGAGTATCGAGCAGCATAGGTGCCAGTTTTTGCGGCTATATTAGCAGAAGGATGTGGCGCAGTGGCTTGGCTCTCCCGAGAGATCAGGGCCAATTAATTGCGACTAGGGCAAAAACACTCCTGGCCTACACAGATTCGAGACCTCCGACTCGAACCCGATGAGGTGATCGTCACGACTGGGCCGTTGTGGACTTATCGAGTCGAACTTAACCTAAGAGGGTACCCGGCGCGTCCGCTAGGATTTTTCTTCGTGTTGTTGACACGGAACTATGCCGGAGGACGCAGCTTTCGAGTGCGATTCCAGGCCCAAAAGAAAGATCTTTTTGGGTCTTACCTTCATATTCGAAGAATATGGCGTCCGGATGTGCCTAGTCGGCTGTACAATCCAGGTCCTTGTGATGTATAATTATCACGCATAAGGTGGGTTCTTTCTACCCGATTAGATTGGTATGAGTTCCGTACGAAAAAGTTTCGTGTAGGAAATGTTAGTTCCGTATGAAAGAGTTTTCATGTTTTGGAAAATTGTGCCCGTACGAAAGAGTTTTCGTGTATAAGGTATGTTTCTCTTGTTCGAAGAGGCTTTGATTCATGAATTTTTTCATGGGAAAATTGTGTTTTATCCGAAGGAATTGATATTCGTGCGAAGATAATTTCGCGTTTGAACTTCCATTCGCAAAAGATTTCCCTTTTGAATGACGAACGCCATGACGTCAAGGCGTGCTCCTCTTCTCCCGATGGGACGTGACGGAGTGGCGGCAGAAATTGGCCCACCTTGTCAGCTTTTTGACCGGGAAACGAGACGTCGCTCCCGTTTTCTACGCGAAACGCGCAGTAAATGCGCACGATCTTTTGTTAAGATCGTGGCACGAAACAGCGTATGCCGCCGCTTCGTTTCATCCTTACGCGTGGCAGCCGCGATAGGTGCCACGTTGCGTATCGTACGGCTGAGATTGCTTTACCCCGTATATAAATAGGGGTGTTAGCGCCGCAGTGAAATTTTCCCCGCTCTCTATCTTCATCTTCCACCTCGCGCTCGTCTTCGTCTTCCTTGCGCTCGATCTCTCGCTGTGAACAATGGCCGGCGGAAAGAAACGTGGCGCTGGAACCTCCGCATCTGGCGAGCCTTCTGCGCCACTCGCCCCTCGCGCCGGCGACTGGCGCACCCCCAACACCACTGCTAAGAGCATCAAGGAGATGCAGCGGGAGGGTCTGCTGCCGGCGGAGGCGGAGAAGCGCGTCCGTCTTGGGAAGAGGGAAGAGGTACCAAACCCTCACTCGAACGAGCGTGTGGTCTTCGTGGACCACGTGACTCGAGGCCTCTCCTTCCCTCTTCATCCTTTCTTCATCGGGCTGCTGTGTGCATACGGCATACAGCTCCACGACCTCCCCCCGAACGCGGTGCAGCACATCTCGTGCTTCATCGCGCTTTGCGAATGCTATCTTGGCATTCGCCCGCACTGGGCGCTCTGTAAGGCGCTGTTCAAGATCCGGATCTTCCGCGAGAGATCGCGGGTGGAGTCCGAGCCTGGTGAGCCACTTCGCACGGGTGGCTTCGGGATCCAAGCGCGCCAGGAGAATGCATACTTCAACATGCACTTCATCGACTCCGCCCAAGGCTGGCGGAAGAAGTGGTTCTACGTCGCCGACAACAACTCGAGCGGGCTTGTAGAGTTCCACCCATTCGCAGTTCTGGCGAGGCGCAAGTCTTGGAACCACAAGATGTCAGCCGAAGAAATCCAGACAGTCACACCTCTACTCGAAAGAGTAGGTGCTCTTCGAGACCAAGCCTCGGGAGTAGTGCTCAATGGGCTCCATCTGGCAAGCCTCTTCTTGAAGCGCAGGATCCAGCCTTTGCAGCAGAGGCCTTCCGCTATGTGGGAGTATCAAGGTGCAGAAGATCCCAGCCGAGTGAGCCGCGAAGAACTTTCGAATGTGGAATTCGAGAAGAAGATCGCGGCCATCACTCGACTGAAGGTTGGGGAGCAATTCCCCGATTGCTCAGTCGAGGCTTATTCTGCTTCAAACCCTCCTCCAGCTGCGGTTAGTTTCCTGTCTTTAACTTGCTTCCATCTTCAGAATTTCGTAGTCGATAAGATCTTTATCGTCTTCTTATCTTTGTAGAGCCTAGCCGTAGCAAATTGCTACCCGCCCGTTGTTGGTGAAGATGCCTCGTGTCTCCAGTCGAGCCACCAGGACGGCGCGGTTGACACCAGCGTGGCCAACGCCTCCTCGAGTTCTGAGCATGATTCCTCAGATGATGTTGAAGACTCGAGTGGCGTCCCACCAAAGCGCCGTCGGGTGAACGAAAACGAAGTCACCTCCAAAGACAAGTCTTTGGAGGCGTCACCTGGCCAAGCTCCAATTTCCGCGACTCCGCTTCGATCTCTTCCTCCTCTGGCTCCGTTCGCAACCGCCTGGAATACGGATGAATTGGATGAAGACGACGAGGATGACGAGTAGGATTTTTCCATATTTTAATTCGATTAAACTCTATTTGTCAACGCTGATGTTTCTTTGTCCTTCACTGCAGTCTGCAGGCAATCAGCCCGCGTAGGTTCGCCGCGGCTGTTCCTCCCGAAAAGAGGAACAAAGCAAAGGACGCGGGTGAAACCCCTACTGCGGGTACCGTCCAGAACTCTCCCAGGGCAGCGCCTGACGCTGCGACTGCGGAGCGGGATGTCCCTAGCTCCGCTGCTAGAACTTCGGTCTCGAAGGAGGCGACGGACAGCTCTGCGGATCCCCTCTCCCGCGCCTCTGGACAGGTAAACTTCTATCTCTTTGTCTTTCACAAACAAATTTTATCGGGTGCACGACAGTGCTCCCGATGGGAGTAGCCCCCGAGGCTGTAGTCGATTGTAAATAATCGGGTACAGGCTCAAAACCTCTTTCTGCTCTTCTTCTTTATTTTGTCTTCTTCGGGTGCACGGCAGTGCTCCCGATGGGAGTAGCCCCCGAGGCTGTAGTCGATTGTAAATAATCGGGTACAGGCTCAAGTCTTTTTTCTTCTAACTCTTTTATCTTCGTGCTTCCGCAGTCGCTCGTCGATTCCCTTGCGGCGATCGGTCGCCGCGTCGTTCTGGCCGAGACAGATTGCGAGTCGCTTCGATCAGAAGTTAACCGACTCAAATCTGAGAGCGACCTTCTTAAAGGTAAATTTCATTATCTTCTTGGCTTCCGTGTATCATCCATTCTTGATTTCTGATTAATATCCCCTTTGCAGCTCGAGCCGAATTCGCAGAGTCTGAAAAGACCAAACTTTCAGAGCAGGTAACTGCTCGGGAAGCTGAACTGGCGACTACCCGACAAGAGCTGGAAGCTTCTTGCAAGCAATCGGAGGAACTCAGTACGAAGCTTGCGGAGGCGCGGAAGGCCGTGAAGGACTTGGAGGAGGCCGGCAGTAAGGCTGACAACGACACTGTCGCGTTCCTTCGTCCCCTCGCCAAACGCTTTGCGGGTAAGTGTCTTGGGTTTTTGAACTTTTCATTCTGTTGATTTTTGCTAAGCATTATTTTCTCTGTCTGTAGATCTTCTGAGTGTTCCTCTGGAGATTCCTGGGATTCAGCGGGTGGACGTGCTGACCGACACTCTCGCGCAGCTCAGGAAGCATTCTGAGGGAATATTTTCCCTGATTAATGATGCTTCCAAAGCGTTGGCGCGAGTGCATGGCCGTCTTGTTGCCAGCGATACTCCTGCGCCTGCGCTGAGCGAGTTGTTGAAGGTCTTCTCGGAAGGCGACCTCCTGGAAGCCTTTGCGGTTGCTCAATCGGAAGCTGGCGCAAAGACTGCGATTCAGTTCGCTCTGGCGAACGGAGTTGATGGTCTGGAGGAGGCCTATTCGTCCATGCCGGTCGACCCTTCCACGGGCAAGAAGGTACGGCTATCTCGTTTTTCTGAGCAAGCCACTGTTCTTGCTCGGAAATTATCTGAGATGTTTGCTCGGAAGAAGGGAGGGTCGACCGCTGCTAGTGGCAGCACCAACGCGGCTTCGTAGGCTCTTTTTCTTTTGTTTCTGTTGCTTGGATGTAATGAATTTTGGGATGTATTCCCGTACCTTTGCTGGTCTTTTAATCGAAGCATTTTGCATTTAGAATTTATCCTTGTCGTCTATACTTTGCCTCCCGATGGGAGTAGCCCCCGAGCGATTAGTCAGATGTGCGACAACTCGAGTAGGGCGTCTCACTTCTTTCCTTGTACTTCTTCCAGGCAATTGCGTCTGCCGCTGAACCTTCGAGTGGACGTGGTAGTCCAGTAAATCCACTTGTGGCTGCCGTGGGCACTCTTGCTGGCCTTCGTGATAAGGTTCAGGAAAGTGAGCGTAGGCTGAAAGCGCTGCGCGGAGTAGCTGACGTGGCGATATCCAAGCAGAAATTGGCGGCTGAGCGCGAGCAATTTCTGATTGGTGAACTGTCTTCGATTGCAAAGGAGTTACTATGTGAGTAGTGTAGCCCCCATGCTATTTTCCTCCTCTGTGTTTCGTAGCTTACTAAGTACGTTTGCTTCTTAGTTGTGAAACCAGATGACAGGGAAGAAAAGCAGTGGGTGGAAAACCACATTCATCAAGAAGCTAACAGCACAAAGCCTCATGCGAGTAATTTCTGGTCTGATCGCAGTCGAGGTTTTGTGATGGCTACCTTGAAGTTTCGAGTCCGCCAGGCGAAAATTCTCGTGAGTTCTTTCCACGAGGTCCTGGTTGCGGTGAATGCTGCTTTTTATCCACTTGAGAGGGGCCCCGAAGACTGGAGTTATCTTCTCAGGCTATTCGGACGAGAAGGAGAGGTTCGCGCGTGCGTTCGCAATCAGATGACATGCGGCGCGGTTGTTGCTCTCTCGTTTGTCCGAATATGGCATCCTGAGATAGACTTGAACTCCGTAGCTCGGCGTCCGGATTATGCAATCGAAGATATTGCGCCGTACTATGATGCTGTTCGTCCTGCAGCCGAGAAGATTATCCGAATGACCTCTGAAGAGGTAGATAGGGTCTTAGCGGCTAAAAATGCTCAGCGTTTCGACTGACTTTATCGGATGTGAATATCCTGTAGGTTTATCTGTAGTTTGTAAAAACTGTAGTAAGGTGTGCAACCTTGTACTCGATAATTCTTTTCTGTGATGCTTAGTTTTAGGTGTAGCCCCGTGTATTTTATGGGGTGTGTACCTGTAACCTTTGAGCATGTAGTAAACTTGAAAGCTGTCGAGTAAATATGATGAGAGAATCATGTCTTTATTGCTATGACTGAGAAGTCATGTGTTCGAGCTACAAGATTGGCTAGTATAGCCTTATTGTTGCAAAATAAATAAACCTAGGGGTAGAATTTGCGCAGTTGCGCGATATTCCATGGATTGGAATAGATGCCTCCAGTCTCTGGATTCTTCAGTCGATAGGCTCCTCCTGGGATCACTTCGTGTACGATGAAGGGTCCTTCCCAAGGTGGTTCGAGCTTGTGTCCCTCTTTCTGCTTCAGCCGCAACACCAAGTCGCCAACCACGAATGATCTGTGGCGTATGCGGCGACTGTGATAGTTGCGTAGTGATTGTTGGTAGACTGCAGATCTTGCGAGTGCAATGTCCCGAATTTCGTCGAGTGCGTCCATATCTTCTGCAAGTGCTTTGTTGGAGGTTTCTTCGCTGTAGGCTACAACTCGTGGGGCGCTGAATCGAACCTCTTCGGGGAGGACGGCTTCTGCCCCGTATACCATGAAGAATGGTGTGTATTGCGTTGATCGATTGGGGGTTGTGCGGAGGCTCCAAAGTACGGATGGTAACTCCTCTGCCCAATGTCCTGCAGCGGGATGTAGCCGATCGAGCAACCTTTTTTTGATGCCAGCCGAAACTAAGCCGTTGGATCTTTCGACTTGGCCGTTTGTTTGCGGGTGGGCGACCGAAGCAAACTTCAGATTAATTCCTTTCTCCTCGCAGAACTGTTGTGTCTCCTTTGCAGTGAAGTTCGTACCATTGTCTGTAATGATGTCGTGTGGTACCCCGAATCTGCATACTATGGAATCGAGGAACTTGATTGCGCATTGGGCGCTACCCGAGGTCACTGGCATAGCTTCGATCCATTTGGTAAATTTGTCAACTGCAACCAGCAAATGTGTGTACCCTCCTGGAGTGGATTTGCGCAGTGGGCCAACCATGTCAAGCCCCCATTGTGCAAAGGGCCAGGCGATGGGTATCATGTGCAACTCTGTGGCGGGCGCGTGCGGCTTGGGTGAGAATCGCTGGCAAGCGGCGCATCTATCGACCAGGTTTTTTGCATCATTGGCTGCTGTTAGCCAGTAGAATCCTGCTCGAAAGGCTTTTCCCAATATTGCTCTCCAGCTAGCATGATGTCCGCAATCACCCTGGTGTATATCCCGGAGTAACTCTTTGCCGTCTTCGGGTGCGATGCAACGCTGAAGGATGCCCGAGATGCTTTGCTTGTATAATTCTCCGTTGATTACCCGAAAGGATTTGCTACGCCTGATTAGCTGTCGAGCTTCGCGTGGATCGGCCGGGAGCTGTTTATTGAGCAGGTAGTCGAGATATTTCTGCGTCCAGACTGGCTCGACCAGAAAGACCTGTCGTGATATATTATGAATAAGCTCGATAAGCGCGACCTGCGGGCTGACCTCTATTTCTTGCGCTGCCGGTGTTTCTGCAGCTTTCTTCAATTTGACCGATCGCTTGACCATCCGTTCGAAGTATATTCCTGGCGGTATGGGTGTATTCGTGGAACCCATGTTTGCCAGTCTATCCGCCTCTTCGTTGCTTGATCTTGCAATATGCTTCAACTCGCATCCTTTGAAGCTTCCTTCGAGTAGATTATACATGTCGCGGTACGCGATCATGTTTTCGGCAACGGCATCGAACTCTTTCATTGTTTGTTGTACTATGAGATTAGAATCGCCATAAATCATCAACCGGGTAGCTCCACAAGCAATTGCCATCTTCATCCCGTGCAGCAGTGCTTCATATTCTGCGTCGTTGTTCGATGCTGGATCATCTGGTGGAAAGTCTAGTCGCAGGACGTATTGCAGTTTGTCTCCACGAGGTGAGATAAGAACAATTCCAGCTCCTGCCCCTTCGTTTCTTTTGGACCCGTCAAAGTACATGATCCAATTGCTTGTATACTCGGGTGGCCCGGGTGTTTGTAGCTCTGTCCATTCGCTGATGAATTCCACGAGAACTTGGGATTTGACTGCATTGCGTCCTGCGTAGGTGATATCCCAAGCGCCCAACTCGATGCTCCACTTTGCTATTCTTCCGGATGCCATAGGGTTGTTCATGATTGTCCCGAGTGACGCATCATTAACCACTGTAATGGCGTGTTCCTGGAAGTAATGTTTGAGTTTTCGGGCTGTGAGGACAACTCCATACGCAAGCTTCTGGTAATGAGGATATCGCTGCTTGCATGGCGAGAGCACTTCGCTGATGTAATATATTGGGCGCTGGACTCCGTATGCCTTGCCATCTTCAGGTCGTTCGACTACGATTGCAGTGCTGATGACCTGGTTTGTGGCGGCTAAATAGAGAAAAAGCGGCTCCCTTTCTTGTGGTGTTGCGAGAATGCGCCTGCTTTGCAGCGACCGTTTCAAGTCTGCGAATGCTTGTTTGGCTTCGGGGGTCCATTCGAATTTGTCCGTCTTCTTCAGTAGCTTGTAGAAGGGTAACGCCTGCTCTCCCAATCGTGCGATGAACCTGCTTAGGGCGGCCAATCGCCCTGCGAGCTGCTGGACTCCGCGTAGATTGGTAGGCTCCTTCATGGTGAGGATGGCTTGTATTTTCTCCGGATTGGCCTCAATGCCTCTGACGGATACCAGGTATCCTAGGAGTTTTCCTGCGGGGACGCCGAAAACGCATTTTGTCGGATTGAGCTTGATCCGATATGCATTAAGGGCGTCGAATGTTTCTTTAATATCTTCGAGGAGTGTGTCCTCTACTCGAGTTTTGATGACGATGTCGTCGACATATACTTGTACGTTCTTGCCAATGAGATTGGCAAGGCATCTCTGCATGCAACGTTGATATGTTGCGCCTGCGTTCTTCAGCCCGAAGGGCATTGTCGTGTAGCAGTATACACCGTGTGGTGTGATGAATGCCGTCTTCTCTTCGTCTTCCTTTTTCATTCGGATCTGGTTGTATCCCGAGTAGGCGTCCAGGAAAGAGAGACGTTGGCAACCTGCTGTGGAATCCACGATCTGGTCGATTCGTGGTAGAGGAAAGTTGTCCTTGGGGCAGTGCTTGTTCAGTGACGTGTAGTCGATGCACACCCGAAGGATATCCGTGTTCTTCTTGGGGACCAGCACCGGATTTGCTAACCAGGTGGATATCTTGATCTCCCTAATGAAATTTGCGGCTAGCAGCCTATTTACTTCTTCTCCCAGCGCCTTTTGCTTGGGTTCTGAAAATCGTCGAGTCGTCTGTTTGATGGGCTTTGCGTTAGGAAAGACTTCGAGTGAGTGCTCGGCAAACTCCCTGGGTATACCTGGCATATCTGAGGGCTGCCAGGCGAAAATCTCCCAGTACTCACGGAGGAGTTTGACGAGCGCGCTTTCCTATGCTGGCGAGAGGGTTGTGGAAACCATCGCGGTTTTGGCGGAATCCGTCGGGTGCACTTGGTGCTTGCGAGTGTCGCTGTTGGCGCTGAATTCCAGTTCGGGCGCGTTTTTCTTCGTGAGGGGCATGACGGAGTGATCCGTGGTTTTTGCCAGTTCTTGTAGTTCTTCTTGCATCCCGAAAGATTTCGCGATCTCATTAAATTCTATGTCGCACTTATCCGATTTCTGGAAATCTCCGTCAATGGTGATCACACCGTATTCGCCGGGTAGCTTGAGCTTCAAGTATGCGTAATGTGGTACGGCCATGAATCTGGCGAACGCTGTTCGACCAAGAATGGCGTGGTACTGTGAGGGCCAGTCGACGACTTCAAAGTCCAGGAATTCCCTTCTGTAGTTGCGTGGGGAGCCCAGTACAACTTCAAGGTTGATTGTTCCGAGTGGACGTATTGCCTTGCCCGGAACTATCCCGTGGAAAGATGTTTCTGATTCCGTTAGGCCGTCCAGGTTTTTGTTCATTCGACGGAGTGTATCCGCGTAGATGATGTTGATGCCGCTGCCGCCGTCCATGAATACGCGGGCCAGGTCATAGTTGCCAATTTGAGCTTGAATGACAAGGGCGGCGTGTCCTGGTCGATAGACTCGTGGCGGGTGGTCTTCCTTCGAGAACGTGATTGGCTGCTCGGCCATCTTCAGGTACTCGGGCTTCGTTGGTGGCGTCTGCACTGCCATGCATATTTGTCTCGAGTTAGTTTTTTGAGCTCTGCGAGAGGGGCATACCTTCTGTATCATCCCGAGGAGTTGTCCGTGCGGAGTCGGGTATGTATTTGCTCCCGTGTTTTGCTGTTGTGGTGCTGGCAATGCGGCGAGTGCCATGTTTGGGTTGGCTGGTGGAGGTGGTGGCGGTGGTAGCTGGAATTGTTGTCCGCCTCCTGGTAGCGGTGGATAGTTTTGGGTGGAAGCGAATCTTTTCTTGGCGAGCGCGTCCGAGATTTCGATGAACTTTCGGCAATCCTTGAGAAGGTGT
The DNA here is from genome assembly GCA_028641055.1 of Alopecurus myosuroides. Classification (NCBI taxonomy): domain Eukaryota; kingdom Viridiplantae; phylum Streptophyta; class Magnoliopsida; order Poales; family Poaceae; genus Alopecurus; species Alopecurus myosuroides. The sequence goes on along the minus strand of CM054058.1, from coordinate 437,213,142 downwards.
GTTGCCTTAGTCTTGCCCGTGCGCTTGTCTGTGAACAGATGTAGCGAGCAGTACGCATCGAGGTCTTCCTCGGGTGATTTTTCTTCTACCTTTGGCCTCCATTCGCGACTTCCACGACGACCGGAGTCGCGACTTCGCGTGAATTCTGCTGCCACTAGTTCTTCTCTATCCTCGTGGTCGTAATATTTTCTTCTCTTTCTTCGCCCATGACGGTCTTCGTCGTGTGTGGGCGATGATGTTCTTTCATTGCGTACCGCGTCTTCTCCATTGGCCCATTTTTCGGCTATGACCATGAGCTCCCCTATGGTTTTGGGCGCAGCTCTGCCGAGTTCTTCTCGAAATGCGGTTCTTCTTGCTCCTTTGGCGAAGGCCTCAATCGCCACTTCTTCGGAGATTGTCCCTGCGGTGTTCCTGAGTGTGTTCCACCGCTGGATGTATTCTCGCGTGGATTCGCCACTTTTCTGTTTGCAAGCTCGTAGTTCTTTGATTGTAGCTGGCCTTTTGTAGGTCGACTGGAAGTTTTTGCAGAAATCGCGATGCAGGTCGTCCCACGATGCGTAGCAAGATCGTGGTCTCCTCTCCAGCCAGCTGCGGGCCGCTCCGGCCAGGTGCAAATTGAGGTATTGCATGGCCGTGTTCTTGTTACCACGTTGGCATTTTACTGCCGTGAGGTAGTCGCTTAACCACTGGGAGGGCTCGAGTGAGCCATCGTATTTTGTCACCTCCGAGCTGAGCTTGAATCTCTTGGGTAGAGGTGCTTCGCGAATACTGCGAGCAAAGCAAAGTGCTCCGCAGGTTTCGTCGTCCGAAGACCCGGATGAGGAGCGTTCGCGATATCGTGAAGCCCTTGCTTTATCCACCTTCTTCTGGGCGAGATCGGATCGCGCGTCGTACCCGGACCGGTCGCGGTCGCTATCTTTTCTTGGTTCTTTACTTCGTTTTCTCGAGCGGCTGCTGTGGTGCCGCGAATCTTTGTCTCTCGGGCTGTCGTCGCTGCTGCTTCGGCTGTCGCCGCGGCGTCGAGCCTCTTTTCCTCGGCCGCGACGCGGCGATTTATCCTTTCTCGGAGAGGAGCTCCTGTGCCTGCGGGGCGTGTCTTTGTCTTTGTCCTTTTCCTGTCGCTCCTTCTCCAGTTGTTCCTTGCGATCGTGGGAGGCGAGTTTCGCGGCTGCCAGCCCTAGACCCTTGCGGATATGCTTGTATTGTTCCACCCGAGGATCGCTGTCCGTCGGCTGGTTCATCTGCATGTAGGTTGCCGCGGCTAGAATTGCGGCAGCTGGAGTTTGCGGGTAGACGTTGCCATCGTCGTCAACCCTCATGAAAGAGGACGTGGTAGACCTGTTGGTCCCAGCCATAGATTCGTGGTCCCTTGTCGACGCTGCGGGTCCTTTTCCCCCGGGTCGGGTACCGACCGAAGGTGCAAGGGACAGCTCGGCTCGACGTAGGCTTGACTCATCCGCCGCTCTCCTGCGACGGGCTAGATCTGCTCGGGCGTCTTTGATGTTTGAGGCCGCTCTCACTAGGTGATAGTGGTAGGCGGTTAGGTCTTCCTGCGTGGCACCTGCTGCGGGTGGCTGACTCTTTCGCATGGATTCCTTGGCTCTTTTCCAGGCTTCCCGCGAGACGCCGATTAGATCGCGCTCGGTTGCGCTATATTCAGTTTCCGAGGGCTGTTCCGATCCTGCCATGCAGACTTGGGCCAGTCGTGGCCCGTGCGTCCTAGGCGCAGATCGGGAGGCTCTTCGCACCCGAGAGGGTTCCTCTGTCGAGAGTGCGTGGTAGTCGATTGTGTTGAAGCGGATGGACTCGCCGCTTTTCTCCATAGGGAAGCGCGAGTTGACGGCTCCAGATTCGGGCTCAGATTCATCCGAGAAGTGGAGGATTTCGTCTCTGTTCGCCATGAAGTTGAAGCTTCCGAACGTCAGGGTGACGCTCTTCTCCAGATCCTCGAATACCGGGCGTGATTCCGGCGAGTGAGGTGTGACTATGACGGATCCGATCCGTACAGGATTGTTCGGAGCCGTAGTCGATGGTTTCCAACGGGAGTTGGATGTCGATGAAGCCGAAGATGCCGGTGATCCAGCGCCCGCGATCCCCACGGTCGGCGCCAATTGTCGAAGCTCTGGCTCCACAAATCCCTCAGGTGACCCTATCGGGTTTCGACTAGGAGATGTCATAGGCGCTGGTGAAATCGTCGGCTTGACAGGGAGGCGAGATTTACCTAGGTTCGGGGCCCTCGAAGAGGTAAAACCCTTACTCCTGCCTTCTGCTGATCTGTATTAGACGATTAGATCGATTACAGGGTGCTCGAATCGAGAGTAGATCTCGAGTTTCAAGGCTTTTGTGGTCGTGCGGTAATACTTCGTCCTCTCCTTTGGGGCTCTCCTGGCTTTATATAGATAGCCAGGTCTCGAGTCCAACCCGGAGAGGATACAAACCCTAGCTTGAGTCGGTTACAATCCCTAACTTAACCCGCAAGTTGACGCGGGTGGGCTTTTCATGGGCCTTCTAGAGTACTCCAAGGGCGCTTCCTGTCGGGCCTTGATCAGAAGGCTTGAGAGGAGGTGTCCTTACTCACAGGGCCCAGGATCCGTGCCTTCGTCAGGGACCATCAGGTTCGCCTCCGACCCCGAAGACGATGTTGTTGCGGATCGCCCACGACTACTACGACTACTTCGACGACGATGACCGCGTGATTCGAGAACGACTACTTCCTCTAGGGCGTGAACGACTACCTCCACGACGACGACCCTGGAACGACTACGTCGTCGATGTCGACTACTTCCCCTGCTACGACTACTTCCACTCCTTCCTCTATGTCGACTACGTCCTCTACTTCCTCCTCTTCTTCTACTTCCCCTACACCCCGAAGACACCGGCGCCGAACCCGAAGATCCTCTCTACACGTGCGAACCCAAACCCTTATATATTTATGCCCTATTTTCTATAACATATCAACTATAACTAAAATGTCATCGTATCATGTTTGCATTGCATCTTGTGGGTTTCGGGGTAATAGTAATATCATCTAATAACTAAATATGGAATGAGTTGGGATAATTAAATATTGTTCCGGTTCCATTTAAAAATTGCATAGCTCATCTTTATATTATCTTGCCATGTTAAACAGCATTTAATCTTGATGGGTAAATAAATAACGTGAACCTCCTAAATTAAATGTTGGGCTTCCGGCTCAATTTAAATTGATTTAATTGCATAAATCATAACTAAATCATTTTAACTCCAAATTTGAAAAATAAAATATGTTTTCGAATCAAAATTCTCTAAACTTTGCAAATATCAACTTTGTTTTCTGTTTTGAATAATTTAAATTGTTGAAAACAACTGTTTCTTATTTAATGCAATTAAAATTGCCAAATTCATAACTAATTCATTTTAATTCCAATTTCAACAAATAAAACATGTTTTCCAATTAAAATTAAATGCTCTACCCAAATATAAAATTTGTTTACTGTTTGGAACAATTAAAATTGATGCAACATTTAATTCCTCATTTAATTCATTTAATATTGTTAAATTGGTAACTTGCTCAATTAAATTCCAAATTGGACAATTAAAATATGTTTTCCAATATGATTCATGTCATTAACATGTTCATGCCATTCATATCCCTGTTTGCATCTTGCATTGTGCATCTTACCATTTTGTTATGCATGTTCATCTATATGACAACATATGGAATGTGTTGGGGTATTTAATTCAACTGTTGCCCCATTCCATTTAAATTGCCTAACTCATCTACTTTATTGTTTGCCATGCTAGATAACAATTAAATTGATGGTTAGCTAAACAACTTGAACCAATTCCTATTTCTCCGGACTCCGGTTCCGATTAAATTGCTTAAGTTGTTTCCCCTGTTGCATCTTGCCATGTCATGCATATAAAATAGGATCATGCTGGATCTTTTACCGTAGTAGTAATTGTTGCATCCGGTATTTGTTCGAGGTTCGTTGCTTCTTCGCGGATAGGACGTTGAGATGATGTGAGAAACGACAAGTTCTGTGGATGTACCTCTACTTGCTGGATCTCAGGCAAGTATACTCACTTGCTGCCAAATGGCTACCTTTCATCACTTGTTACCGATTCTTTCCGTTGTTCTTATTCTAGCCTGTTGATTCGATGCTTGTGTCTCGATCCTATTATATGTTTACCTTGCAGCCATGATATAGCCTTCCTTCCACTTCCTATTAACTGTTGTTTGTTTACCCTGTTGGCCCTCGTGTCGTAGTTGCATGCTTAGGTTTGTTTGTGCTCGAGTCCTGTTGTCCTTTGTCGTATCACCTCTTTAGTCTGATAGTTGGGTTACAATTCAATCAACAACCTGTTAATGTTTTGGGTAATAATAATTTGATGATAAGGCACCGGCAGGAGGCCCGGGTTAGGGTTTTGGAGCCGGCTGGTGTCGAAACTAGGAAAAGAGTCTTGTCTACTGATCCATGATGAGCGTGCTCACCGCATCCGGGAGGTAGTATGGGACCCCCCTCGATTTAGACCTGATCTGCAGCTTGTCCGAAGAGTCACACTTAGTTCGGGTGTTCCATTTGCTCCTTTGCATAATGGGTGGATCCCCCATGGTTACTGATGATGATGATGATGCATATAGGGCGAGGCCTGTAGTGCCGGGGTGTTGTGTCCTGCGGGAGTTTTGCACACCTGCGCTGAGTATTCGGCTGCGTGGCTGGGACCTTATAGCTCTGTGGCTCCTAGGATGGGTTGTAGAGACGGTTTGGGTCGTGTCAAGCCAACCTGAGTTTTAGTTGGTGGCTTGAGTGTGTACGGGTACTGGAGCACACCCTGCAGGGATAAATCTTCTCGAGAAGCCGTGTTGTCCGCGGTTATGTGACGACTTGGTGAAAGTGCTGTCTAACAAGTACTCAGACAACTTACACCTAATGATAATAACTTGACTAGTAATATAGATTACCTCCACCATATAAATGATATCACCCTAATCAACCGTGTGAGTTATCCTTGGGTTGCTTCCTTAGTAGGGGGTAACATTGGATGGGTTTGTTTGAGGTTAGTTGTAGTTGGTTACGATACGCGATCTTATCTCTTTCTTTTAGCCGGATGATGTAGCGTGTCTCTGTAGTTAGTTAGTGCAGCCCGCTGCCGCTTCTTTGCAATAATCCCTTCCTTTCCGTTGAACCCAAAGTATTTGTATCTTGTGATGACTGGCTACGCCGGTATCTTGTGAGTATGGTTTATCCACTTGCCAGTACTTAACCGTACTGACCCACGAATCCTTTTTCGTGGCTGCATATTCAACATTGCAGTCAACAGGTTTGAAGTCTGACGACGTTAGCTTGGGAATCCCTCCGGCTTGGCCTGGGCAGGGATTGGACACTCTCGGTTATCTTCAGGACTCTTAGTCCAATTTGTATCTTGTCCGTAGCCGGACGCTATGTGGTTTCTTCCGCTGTTATTTGAATCTTTGTATTGTTCAGTTATATCCTTGACTCGTTTGAGTCTTCTTGTATATATCTTTTCTGTTGTTGTTGCGGAATATTCGTGAACTGTTGTAATGTTATCAGACGTGGCAACCTGGAATCGGTTATTATGTGGATTTTGGCGTGAATGCTGAAATCTGCATAGTGCCCGATCTCGGGGCGTCACATCTTACATGCTGGACCTAAGAGTGGATCATCTTTAACTTGGCAAAGTATTCTTGCGGGTATTGCAACTTTCAAAAGGGGTTATATTTGGAGGATTGGGACAGGTGAAAATGTGAATATTTGGTCTGATCCTTGGGTTCCCTCAAGTCCTGACAGAAAGATAATTTCTCCCAGAAGGCAGTCTATCCTTACTCGGGTTTATGAGCTTATTGATCCGGTAACAGGAAATTGGGATGAAAATCTTATTAGAGGGAACTTCAACCCTATTGATTTGGAGAGAATATTGAGAATTCCTCTAAATTATCAAGCTTTTGATGATTTCATTGCATGGCACCCGAATAGAAATGGGTTTTTCTATGTGAGATCGGCTTACCATATGGAATGGAGCCATTCCTTCGGTTCTAATGGAAGCTCAAGACAGGGGCCTTCTTCGAGACCAGAGGTATGGAAACAATTGTGGAAACTCAAAGTTCCTCCAAAAATCTTAATTTTCGGATGGAGGTTGCTTCATGGTATTGTCCCTGTTAAAGGTATTCTTTCAAATAGACACATTGGTTTAATTGGTGAATGTCCAATATGTCATCAATCGGCTGAAGATATTAAACATCTCCTTTTTGATTGCTTTCCGGCGGTTGAGTTATGGAATAATATGGGACTCATGGATTTTATTCAAGGACATATTCATCAGGAAAGGTCAGGCTCGATAATTCTAGAAAATATCCTTATTTCGGATAATATACAATGCCCTATTATGAATGATATTGGAGCTAAAGAAGTAATTCTTATTGGAGGTTGGTACTTATGGTGGATAAGGAGACTTGTAACACATGATGAGTCGGTTCCCCTGCATGGAAATGGCCTATCTATGTTCTATCCATTGGTAGAAATTACCAAAAATCAACTTCTCGAACCACAGTTACTAATTTGATAAAGTGGTCTAAGCCTAAACCTGAGTTCGTTAAGGTCAATGAGGATGCTTCTTTTTAGGGATGGCAATGGGGCGGGTTGATCTGATCCAAATCCATGCCCATATCCATGAGATTGTTTGTTGCCCACCCATGAAAGTATCCATGGGTCACATATTCTACCCATGCCCATACCCGTTGGATATTCAACTATCCATGGATATCCAAATCCATGAATAAATCAAAAAACGGCCCACGACAATGTGAACATGGCAACATCAACGATCAAAATATAAGGTCACATAACACAAAACACAATCCATAATAATGTGTTAGTCCTTAATAAGTATAAAACTAGATGAATGGGCCTTGTATGTTGGTTTTTAAAATAATTAGACTTAGGATTTAAGCCATAATATAATACATGTGTCACATAGATGTGGGCCATACTTTTACATGGATATCCAACGGGTATCCATGGAGCTAGTTTTGAATCCATGCCTAACCCGTAAGTTTGTGGATATCCACCCACGAAGATCCATGGGTAGAATATGCCCTCCAAACCCTTACCCAACGGGTTGGATATCCATGGATATCTAGATCCATGGATAATATTGCCATCCCTACTTCTTTTCATCAAGGTGTTGGTGCAGGAGCTACTACTGCGATTATGAGGGACCCTCGAGGTAACTTCATTGCAGCTAACTGTTCCTATGTTTCTCGGGGGGGGGGGGGGGGGGGGCTGATGTTATTACTCTAGAAGCACGAAGGAAGGCCTTATATTAGCAAACGAGCTCGGTTTTCACAAAGTTGAAGCAAAATCTGATTCTCAAGAGGTAATAAATTTTTGCACTGGGCAGTATCAATGGTGGGACTCGGCAGCGGCAATTTTCGCGGAGTGTGTGGATTTATCTACTTCTATTGGAACTGTGGAATTCAAACATTGCCCTCGTGAAGTTAATGGTGCTGCTCACGAGATTGCTAGTCATAGCTTTTGTAATCATATTTCGAGTAGATGGATTACCGATCCTCCGGGATGGTTAATCAAATTCATTGTAGATCATTGTAGATCATGTAACGATACTCTAAACTCCAGCAGCAGGTTTCTTACGCACTCTTGCACTCTTTTCGTTACCAGGATACCTACGGGACTGGAAGGTTTTTAATGAGGCGGCCTGTTTGCTTAATATAGTGCGTTTTAATTTTCAAAAAAAAAAAGGCCGAGGGAGTACAAAACTTTGCCTTGTTCCTTGTGCATATAGGAAATAAAACATGAGATCTAAGTGCATTTTCTTTTCCTCTTCGTTTTGTACTGAAAGTGACATGTACGGGGAAAATTCCTATGGTTTTCTTTCACACCATTCCCATGAATCAAAGTTGTGAGCAGTGCCATCTCTTGAAAAATCCTAACCCTCTAAATCAAAGGAGGCCTGAATTTGGAGTGGCCATAACCGATGGACAACTGACAGCGGCTGCTGCGGAAGAGTGTTCAGTCAAAGCCCCAGACAGCCCCAGTTGAGTGGGCATGCAAAAACGACAACGGGCGCAAATTTGTGAGGGTCCACCCAATGATACGAGAGATAGTGTATTGAGTACTACATTACAAGCCAGTGAAAATTCGAACAGCTTTACATTAAAGTCCGACTAGAAGACATGAAACTCAAAACACCAACATCATCTGGAAGTGCTGATCAACTTACTCGGCACCACCGTGCTCGCTTTTTCAGTTATTTGGTCCCAGGGGCCGACTCCAGAGCAAACATTCATCCACCAACGTCACACCCATGCCATGCGGTTGATCCTACCATCCATCCCATCTAGAAGATCATTATTTGCTATCCCTCGAATCTAATACTCCACTTAGCATACCAAGTGGAGCAGCTGGCCATCAATGTTGTAGCGTATGGATTTATGCTTGACCATCTTGATCCCGGCTTCAGCTGTGTCGCTGGGCTCCAACTCAACCCCCGTGAACACGAGAAATGTCTCCTTAATGAAGGGATCATCAAAGACATGGAAGAGCCTAGCAATGCAGAACCTGCGAGAATCAACACGCACAAGGTCGGAAGTCTGAACCTCCCAGTCCTGCAGGTTTGTAGCAATGTCTTCTTTCCAAACGCGAGACAGAGTGGGCTCTGCCCCATATGCAGCAGCGACTGAGAGGTCTGAAGCACAAAAGAACTGGTCTTCTCGTCCACGTGAGAAGCCAAGCCAGAGGTCAAGCTCGGGGATGTACTGAGCGCCACCACGGAACGGGAGCTCCCAACTGCCCACTTTGCTCCACTTGCGGCTGCCCTTGTCAAAGGAGTAGGTGCCAATGCCACCCCTGGCAGACACCCAGATGCTGTCACCGACCACGGCAGAGGAGACGATTTTGGTGGAGCAACTAGGCTGGTACCCAGGGGTCTTTGTGTAGGGGGGCAGCGGAAGAGAGTGCCAGAACCACCCTGGCAAATCATGGACATCAGCCGGAGGTTCACCATGGATGAGGGCTTCGAAGCAGGGTCGATACGGCTGAAACCGCTCAGGCTCGTGAGGGCACCTGTTGATGAGGTATAGTTCCTCACCGACAGGGATGGAGAAGGAGTTAGACGACCACCCCTTGAGAATGGGCAGGGGGGATACCGTGTTCTGGGAGGGGTCGTGAACCATAACAATGCCATCCTGGTCTGCGCTGACAATCTTGTCCCTGCTGCTGCCAAAGGGCATGAACATAACATCCCCGCCGTCTTCCTTGGGGGTGGAGAGAAGGAAGGCACTTGCAGGTTTACCCAGCACAGCTTCTACCAGCGATGTCGGCGGCGGTGGGTGTCCGTTCTGTTTCTTTGGGTGGAAGAGACTGGACGATTTGATGCGGTGCATCGCGAAGGAGCCATTCTTCTTGCAACTGTCCAGTACCAGATTAACAAACTGGCGTTTCATAGCCAATCTCCCCTTCGTCTCTCCTGACGGTTGGTTTTGGCACCCTGACTCAGACAAGCGAATGATAATAAGTGTTCATCCTCCCCACGTCTCTCACTAATAAAATTAGATGCGGAGAAAAGAGAACCAGATTTGTACCCCCTGCGGCCGTCCGTCAGATGATCTAGATGGAAGCAACAGTCGCCAGGATCCAAATTACCTACGCTTCTCCAGCTTAATACAGTATTGAAGATCGCTACCTGCAGCCAAAGATGCTCTTAAGTTCCGTTGTGAAGGAGGATAATTCTACATATAACTAAATATACGATGCTCAAAGAAGAGAGAAATCGGTGTTACCCTTTGAGCAAACCGAGCGGCGGTTGGACTGTATGGTCGAACAACGTCAGGCAAGCGCCAAGGCGAGATTTTCTCGAGCTAGTAACATGAACTGATGTGAAAACCGGCTTGGGGCTGCACGAGAGCTGCGGCGGCGCAGCGAGCGACTAGCATAGATCTTCCTTTCTATCCTATCAAACCCTAGTCCTTTAGAAGAAGATGCGGGGCCGGAGTCAATCCTTCCAGGCTCTCTATTAATATCTCCAAACATGGGCCAACCGTTTGACCAGTCTGTTGTTTCCGTTACCCATATGGGCCGCCGCCTAAAATATGGTTCGGAGGAGTAAAAAAAACAGCAAACCTCTAGTAGAGGTACGTGCTACTGGGCCAGCCCAATACAGGTAATTTCTGTTTTATTTTTATTTTTATTTATATGAATAATTATTTAATAATGATTTTATTTGAAAATACGAACGATTTTCAAATCTGAACAAATTTTTAAAAAGAAAACAATTTTCAAATATGAAAGATTTTCAAATCTGAACAATTTTAAAAAATAATTAATATTTTAAAATGAACAATTTTCAAATATGAACAAATTTCAAAAATAAAAAATGAACAATTTTCGATTGCGAGCGATCAAATCTGAACAATTTTCAATTTTTTTGAACGAACAAATTTCAGAACTAGCCTTTTCTCATTTGAACAAAATTTAAATTGAAAAAAAAAATATTCAAACAATTTTCGAATTTAAACATTTTTAAAATAAGAACATATTTCAAAATGAATATTTTCGAATAAAAACAAAATAAAACCAAAACCAAAAATAAAACAAAAAACAGAAAAGAAAAGAATAACAGAATCAGAAAAGAAATTGAAAACGAAAAAAAACAAGACTATAAAAACATACTCGCAATAAGCGATATATAGGGATTGCGAAAAAGACAGCAAACCAAATTTTAGGAAAATGACTACCCTAATGATAGAGACGCTAAAATACGTAGATACCCAAAAAATGCTAGAAGCACAATACTAGCGCGCATCCAAAAAGGTTGAAGCGCGTAGCAAAAGGGGTATCCTAGCTTGAAGTTTTGGGTGTTCGTTTATGTGCGCTGGAACACACGCTAACACCAACTTCAGGCCCGGTCCTGAGATTTCGGGGGTCCGGACGAGACTAAGACTTCGGGCCCCTTAGCATAAGTATACATATAACAGTAGTTTCATGTTTTTTAGACTATCAGTAATATGCTTTCAATATCTAAACTCATCATACACAAAATAGCTCTTGAAGTTTATCGAATTGAACAACTTACATAAGAACATTCCATCTATTTTGAATAAACTAACCATTGGACCATGTACCTCTCCATTACGCATTGTTATTAGAGTAATGGGTATAAATTTTCTTACTTGCCATTCAAACGAAAATTAATATTTTTCTCTAATACTACCCTTCTCCAATAAAAATAGAAAAGAAATGTGTCACGTGCTTTATTACAAAGATTACCCAATTTGGCGGGTCATAAATATCCACACGAACTGATTTCTCGTCAACACTAGCAAATTCCGTAGGAGATAAATTAAGTATGTGCTCATGATCACTCACATTTTATGTTCTTGTTGATGTCTTCATCGTGTAGATAAATATTTATTTTTCCTTTTCGACTACCAGATAGAGTCTTCACAAGAGTGCATAAAGCAAAAAAATAACTAGTAGTCAAAATTAAAGCATAGCCCACCTAAAATAGAGAGCTAGAGAAGACCAAAATTAATCAAATAGATCACCTGCCGATCGGTATGGCGCATGGGAACGAATTAGGATAGAAGGTTCAGACTCAATCGACTACTCGAGCTCAGCGTCGGCCGGCGATGCAGGCCTTGGGACTGGTGACTGGCGGGTGATACAGGCTTTGGGCAATCAGATGTATTTCCGATAGAGATTGCCAATCGGTTTATTCAATAAATAGATCGTGATGTGATCGAATCGATCCTAGAAATGAGGAAACTACCAGCCACGCTAGCAACTAGCAAAGGTAGCTTACTTAAAGTGCTCGCTAGTCCTTTCCTCTCCGAGCTGACAGGCCTGAAGCGAAAATACAAGGCCCAATTGCTACGTGGTACGCTGCTCCTTTCATGTCATTTATCTTTTCGTTTTTTCGACACGGACATATAACATATACCCATTTTTTTAGAATCGTCACGTACGTATAGCTAGTACTAGCGTATGTATAACTGGGAAGGGGCCCCAAAAATTTCTGGGCCCGGGGCGGCCGCCCCTCCGGTCCCACCCTAGGACCGGCCCTAACCAACTTCCACGGAAGTTTTTCTCGCGCGCCCACGAAAGTTTTCCCCGAGCTCTGTCACCTGCTGGCCGCCGGCGCTGCTCCCGCCGCTCGTCGTAGTCGTGAGGCCACAGCCCCTGCCCATGAGCACCCACACGCGCGGCCAAGCTCGGGCGTTCCTTCGCGTGTGCTCGCTACCGATCGAGTCGTAGGTGCGCCCTTGCGCGCGCGGGGCGAGGTGGTCAATGAGGACGGAGGACCAAGCACAGGCGTCCCTGCTTGAGCACAGCGGCCAGCTCGGCCAGCTCCTCGACCAGCGGCCAGTTCGGACAGCTCCTCAACCAGCGGCCAGCGACGGCGGTCCGGGCACGATCGGTGTGGGAATGTGAGCTCCGGGCGACCAACTCCTCTACCAGCGGCCATCTCCGTGACCATTGGAATCCAAGGCAGCCTAGCATAATTTGATTCCATCCCGATTAGGGATGTGATTACTTTTTCCAATTTTTTTCCTATGGTTGACGTGGGGATCCCGAATCCCTGACAGGCCTATCCGGTCTAAGCTATGCACAGAAGCCCACCATGAGGAGCTACCCCGACCTTACAGAAGACCCAACTACGGCCCACCCGTAAGACTTGCGGGTCAAGAACTAGAGGAACAACCGATGTTAGGTTAGGGTTTTGTAAACCTACCCGGGTAAGGATTCGGGACCCAACCTCCTATATAAAGGGTGGGAAAACCCCCTCGGTAGGGCATCTAATCATTATTACCACCGTAGGTGCTGTCCGTCTCGAGTTCCAATCTCTCGACTAAGGCGCCCGTCACTGTAAACACCGCATCAACATAATCCAGACAAGCAGGAATAAACTGTGCCCTTGTTAACCGTCGAGTCCACCAACATTTACTAGTCTCCTATTCTCAAACCCCCAGCATGTCACCCGGGGGATATGTCAATACGGGAAATCGACATTTGGCGTCGTCTGTGGAAACGGCAAGCGCTGGAGCAATGGCCTCGCCGGTCTCATCTGCATCGATCTCCAATCTGGTTCACGGATCTTGATACGTCTCAAATGTATCTATAATTTCCGATGTTCCATTTTGTTTTCATGCCATATGCTACATGTTTCCTATACACTTTATGTCATTTTTATGGATTTTCTGCGAATAACCTATTGACAAGATGCCACCGAGCATGTTCATGTTTTCTGTTGTTTTTGGTTTCAGAAAATTTGTTATGAAAATGTTTCTCGGAATTGGACAAAACAAAATCCCAGGGTCTTAGAAGTTTGTCACGTACATGGAGTCCGGAGGGGACCCGGAGGGGGGCCTCAGGGGCCCCACATCATAGGGCGGCGCCCCCCCCCCTGATCGCGCCACCAGGTGGTGTGGCCCCCATGGCCACCCACCGAGGTTTCCCTCTCGCCTATTTTAGCTCCTCCACGGGTTAACCCTAAATACCCGAGCTTTTTTCACCAAAAGTTCTGTAGCCGCCATCATCGTCAACCCTAGTTCGGGAGGGTTCTGAAGCTATTCCCGATACTCTGCCGGGAGCGGGAATCATTACTGGAGGGCTCTTCATCACCATGCCTGCCTCCGGAGTGATGCGTGAGTAGTTCATCCTTGGACTACGGGTCCATATCAGTAGCTAGATGGTTGTTCTCTCCTCTTTATGCCGCATGCTTAGATCTTGTGAGCTTCCTAACATGATCAAGATCATCTTATTGTAATGCTACATGTTGTATTTGCTAGATCCGATGAATATTAAATGATATGTCCAATGATTATGAATCTATCATGTTCTATCATTGTTTTCCTCACATTCACTGTCATCACTGTTCTCTTTTGATTTACTGCAAACAAGTACTATTTTCCACACTATACATATAATCCTTTGTGTTAGCAAAACCGATGAGATTGACAACCTCACTGTTTTGTTGGGGCAAAGTATCTTGATTGTGTTGTGCAGATTCCACGTTCCTACTGAGGCTGGTAGTGCGCCCTGCCAACTTTAGCGGTCATCAACCTTCAGAAGTGATTTTTTTCTCCTACTAGTCGATTAAACCTTGGTTTCCTTTTTAGGGAAAACTTGTTGCTATGCTCTTCATACCTTCCTCTTGGGGTCTCCCAACGAGCGTACATCTACACGCATCAAGCACTTTTTTAGCGCCATTGCCGGGGAGGAAGAGGATTTCTGCAAGGGGAGTATCTCACCTCCAATCTCTTTACTTTGTTTTTGTTTTGCTTAGTTTATTTTATTTTTACTTGTTTGCTTCTCTATATCGAAAACAAACAAAAAATTAGTTCTTATTCTAGTTGTTATTTTTATCATGTTTTTAATCTTGTTAAAATGAGTACTCCTGAGAACACTAAGTTGTGTGACTTCACTAGCACAACCAACAATGATTTTATTAGAACATCTATTGCTCCACATGCTCCTACTGCTGATTTTTATGAGATTAAGCTGCCCTGTTAAATCTTGTTATGAGAGAGCAATTTTCTGGTGTTAGTATTGATGATGTTGTTGCCCATCTTAATATTTTTTTTAACTCTCTGAGATGCAAAAAATATAAGGATGTAGATGGAGATATTATTAAACCGAAATTGTTTCCTTTCTCTTTGATAGGAAGAGCTAAAGAATGGTTGCTATCTTTGCCTAGAAATAGTATTGATTCATGGACTAAATGTAAAGATGCTTTCATTTGAAAATATCATCCTCCTGCTAAGAGTATATCTCTAAGAAGTAGCATTATGAATTTTAAGGAACTTGATAATGAGCATGTTGCTAAATCTTGGGAAAGAATGAAATCTTTAGTAAATAATTGTCCCACTCATGAACTGGATACTTGGATGATCATCCAAACCTTTTTTGCAAGTCTGAATTTTTCTTCAAGAAACCTTCTAGATTCAGCTGCTGGAGGAACCTCTATATCCATCACTTTGGGCTCTGCAACAAAGCTTCTTGATGATATGATGATAAATTATTCTGAATGGCACACTGAGAGCTCCACCAGGTAAGAAGGTAAATCATGTTGAAGAAACCTCTTCCTTGAGTGACAGGCTTGATGCTATTATGTCTATGCTTGTTAATGGTAAAACTTATGTTGATCCAAATAATGTTCCTTTAGCCTCTTTGGTTGCTCAATAAGAGCATGTTGATGTGAACTTCATTAAAAACAATAATTTCAACAAAATGCTTATAGGAATAATTTTGGTACCAACAATTATAGGTCATATCCTTCTAATAATGGTAATGGTTATTTCAATTTTAATGGTAATTCCTACAACAAAAATAGAAGTGTACCCTCTGATCTTGAAAACATGTTTAAGAATTTTATTAGTACACAAAACCGCTTTTAATAAATCCGTTGAGAAAAAGTTAGGCAAAATTGATGTTCTTGCTTCTAAAGTTGATAGCCTTGGTCTTGATGTTGATCTTCTTAAAATAAAGTTTATGCCTCATGGTGTTAAAGAAAGCAAAACTTTGAATTCCATTCAAGTTAGAATTGATAACAATGTTAGGATGTTAGCTGAACTGCATGCTAGATGGGAAAGAGAAGATGAAATAGCTAGAAAGAATAATATAGCTAATGTTTGCACTATTACCAACACTAGTAAAAATGAAGCTTCTCATGCTAATAAACCTCCTACTATTAGTGGTAAAGTAAATGGTGTTGGCAATGTCTCTATTTCTTCGGCTAAACTTGCATGGAACCACTGAAACAGTTCCTGATAAAAGTGCTGAAATTTTTGGAAATATGGGAGACAATGGTCCCATTACCTTTGATAAAAATGGTCTTGATTTTGATGATTTCAATATATCTAAAGTAATTATGTTCCTACAAAAACTTGCTAATAGTCCTAATGCTAGTGCTATGAATATGGATTTCACAAAACATATTACAAATGCTTCCATGCAAATTAGAGAAGAAGAATTAAAACGTGAACCCTCTGTCCCTAGGAAGTTAGGTGCTGGTTGGGTACCCATCATTAAAATTAAGGTGAATGATTTCTATTGTAATTCTTCATGTGATCTTGGTGCTAGTATCTCTGTTATGCCTAACAAACTTTATGATATGTTTGATTTTCCACCTTTGGAACATTATTATTTGGATGTTCGTCTTGCTGATAATGCTAGAAAGAAACCTTTGGGGAGAGTTGATGTTGTTATTATAATGGTTAGCAATAACCTTGTCCTGCTGATTTAGATGTTATGAGTATTGAATGAAATGCTTCTTTTCCTATTGTTTTGGGAAGACCTTTTCTTATAACTGTTGGTGTTTTTATTGATACGAAAGAGGGGAATATTAAATATCAATTCACACTCAAGAAAGGTATGGAACACATTCTAGGAAGAGAATGAAGTTTCCTTTTGATTCTATTATTAGAAAAAGTTACAATTTGGATGCTTCTTCACTTGAAAATACTTGATTCTTGTTTTATGGGCCTAGCTAAAAGGTGTTAAAGAAAAGCACTTTTTAGGAGATAACCCATGGTTATATTTTTGCAATGTTTTCTTATGTTTTCTTTGTGTGAAGGTGTTGTTTACTTCTGTAGCAACTCCTTTGTATCTTAATTTTCTCGCATTTGTTGTGCCAAGTAAAATCTCTTGTGAAAAGTTGAAGTTAGATTTGGATTTCTTCGCAGGAAACAGAAATCTGCTGTCCATTGTGAAATTCGTATAAAATCATTGAAAGAGCAAAATGACCTGAATATTTTTGTGCTTAATCCTTAGCTATTTCCTTAGATTTTACAGACTGTTCTGGTTTTGACAGATTCTGCCTTTTTACTTGCATTCCCTCTTTTACTATGTTGAGTGGATTTCTTTGCTCCACAAAACATCAGTGACTGTTGTTAATGTTTAAAAAGTATTAGTAATGCTTGTTTCCAAGGATAAGATGAGAGTTTTTTTTATTGTGCACTAACCCTCTAATGATAATTGCTTTGAGTTTGCTGAGAAGGAAGTTTTCAAGGGTCAAGAGAAGAGGGTGATATAATGTGATCAAGAAGAGTGAAAAGCCAAAGCTTGGGGATGCCCTCTTGGTTCATCCCAGCAAATTCTAAGAAGACTTAAGCGTCTAAGCTTGGGGATGCCCAAGGCATCCCCTTCTTAATCAACAACTTATCAGGTCACTTCTAGTGAAACTATATTTTTAATTCGGCCACATCATATGCACTTTACTTGAAGCGTCTATTTGTTCTTTGTTTAGTTTTATTTTGTTTTTCTTGCTGCAATAAACATAGTTGGAACCCAGTTCTTGTGTGGGAGAGAGACACGCTCCGCTTTTTCATATGAATACTCGTTTTCTTCCATGCTCGTTTTCTTAGTTTTTCTTCTAGCTGCCGCAAATCCTTCTAGCTCCTGTTTTTTAGGCATCTCTTCTTCAGAGTTATTAGTTCTAGTAGAGTAGTAGTACTCTCTTATTTCATTTCTATATCTCTTGGAGAGTTTTCGTTTAGTGTAAAATGATTGGTGTTGGAAAGCAGTAGTACAATTTTCGTGCTTATAACAGTCCAAAAAGAAGCTCGTATAGACTGTGGCTAGACTTTATCATGTTATGTTGGATGTTATTTCAATTCTATGTTTAGTAGTCATTATTGTAGCATGACTTGTCTCAAATAGCTGAGAGTGCTTAATGTTCCATTGAAAGAATCATGAGTTTTTTTTATCACATTGAAGCATAAATTTGTGGTGTTCTCCTTCGAATGCTCATTGTTTTCCTATGGTTCACTAGCATCATTGTTCTCTCATTGTTTTCCTCTCATTCACTACCATCACTGTTCTCTTTTCATTTACTGCAAACAAGTACTAATTTCCACACTATACATCTAATCCTTTGTGTTAGCAAAACCGGTGAGATTGAAAACCTCGCTGTTTCGTTGGGGCAAAGTATGTTGATTGTGTTGTGCAGATTCCATGTTTCTGCTAAGCCTGGTAGTGCGCGCTGCCAACTTCAGCTGTCATCAACCTTCAGAAGTGGTTTTTTTCTCCTACTGGTCGATTAAACCTTGGTTTCTTTACGAGGGAAAACTTGTTGGTGTGCTCTTCATACCTTCCTCTTGGGGTCTCCCAACAAGCGTACATCTACGTGCATCAGATCTCCAGATATGTCGGATCCAATCTGCTTTGGAGACTACACGCCACACTCGCCAACTTTTTGGTCGGCGTTCATCGATCTTCAAGACTGCGTCAGACTGACGTTCCGCGATCTAAATCCGCGTCGAGCTTGATGGCATGTAACACACGTTCGGTGGGAGACCCCGAGAGGAATGTCTGAAGAGTACATCAGCGAGTTTTCCCTCAGAAAGAAACCAAGGTTTAATCGGACCAGTAGAAGAAAGAAATCAATCACTTCTGAAGGTTGATGACAGCTGATGTTGGCAGGGCGCACTACCAGGCTCATCAGCAACGTGGAATCTGCACACAACACAACCAAGATACTTTGCCCCAACAAAACAGCGAGGTTGTCAATCTCACTGGTTTTGCTAACACAAAGGATTAGATGTACATTGTGGAAAATGATGTATGACTGCAGTGAATGAAAGGAAAATATGCTTGCAGTAAAAAGAACAATGCTTACAGTGGTTGTATTATTAGTGTAAAAGAATGGACCGGGGTCCACATTTCACTAGTGTTGTCTCTCCAAAACAAATATATAACATGTTGGGTAAAAAAATTACAGCTGAGCAATTGATAGAGATAGAGGCTGCATCATAGTGCAGATGCAAGACATGATGATTACAATAAGATTTAGGCATTACAACATGATACATAGACCGTAATCCAACTACATTTATGACTAATAATCCACTCACAGAACGTAATCCAAACATACTTTGGGTATTAAGTTGTAAGCAACAGATTATTGCATTAAGTAAAGTGTGTAATGTAAACAATAGAATTATCCTTAGACAAAGCATTATTGTTTTCTCCCTAGTGACAACAACACATCCACAATCTTAGAAGTTATTGTCACTCTCTCAGATAACTAGAGGCATGAACCCACTATCGAGCATAAATACTCCCTTTTAGAGTTACAAGCATCAACTTGGCTAGAGGATATACTAGTAATGGAGAGCATGCAAGAACATAAATAACATAAACATGATAGATCTATAATCAACTTGACATAGCATTCGATATTCATCGGATCCCAGCAAACACAACATGTAGCATTACAATAAGATGATCTTGATCATGTTAGGAAGTTCACAAGATCTAAACATGATGGCACAAAAGGAGGACAAGACAACCATCTAGCTATTTCTATGGACACTAGTCCAAGTATGAACTACTCATGCATTACTCTGGAGGCAGGCATGGTGATGAAAAGCTCTCTGGTGATGATTTCTGTAACGCCCCGACCTCGGAACTATGCAAAGTGTTGGATGTCACCGGTTACGATACCCGACTGAAGGTTACCAGGGTTACCATCCCCCAGGCTGAATCACATCAGCAGGCGCGGCTCGGTCATGGATCATCGGCCCACAACCCCTCAGTCATGACATAACGTCGGGCCCAACCAAGTTGCATAATAAAGAGATCAAGACTCGGAACAAACTGGCACATCACAGTCTCTACGACATAAAGCATATATATTTTAACTCTTAACAGAGAAAATATAGCAGAATACAATCAGAGGTCACGGACCCAACAATACAACAAGCGGAAGCAGGTATAGTTGTTCTAAACAACAAGAACCAAAATATGGCCTAAGAGGCCTGCAGATAAACAAGTCAGCGCCAGCTTGCTCCTAACCACCCCAGGCTGCCACCTGGAAAACCCAGACTACTCGTCGACGTCCACGAAGAAACCACCTTTGACTTTGGAGAAGTCCTCTGCTAGAATACAATAAAAAAATTCAACAAAGCAACGGTGAGTACAGGAGGCACTCGCAAGGTTACTAGAGCTATAGCTCGTATGAGGCTTTAGCAAGGCTATTTGGTAGTTGTTTTGCAGAAAGCCAATTTTCTTTTAAAAGACACAACTTGGCAACGTCTAAAAGAAGATTTTTGAAATGAGATAGAAATTGTAACTCTCTTCAGCTTCTGATCATTTCATCCACCAATCCAACATCACACCTGTCTACTCAAATTTTATTGTTCAGGTTCTCTATGATCTTATCGTCCATTCCCAAGCGTCCATAACCGTGGACACGGCTTTTCGAAAAGATTAACCCTGCAGGGGTGTACTATTTTAACCACCAGTACCGTCCGGCTCCTTGCCTGATCATGCATGATCACATCCTCTTCCTGGGAGGCTGGCAGAGTGGGCGCGGTTACAACCTTTGGCTTGCATGAATCTATCCCAGGATCATTGGTGAAGCGTAGTCCAGGTTCAGTGCCTCCGACACCCTGGACCGAGGCCACCATCCTAAACACCACCGTCCTTGTTCGTAGCTCGTCCATCGTCTTCACGCACACGCAAATGGAAAGCTCAAACTAAAGGACCCCGGGCTACACCCTCACAAGTTAGTTGGTCGTTAGGGAGTCCATATGTCCCACCGATGGAAGCACGCTCAGTCTTGGTTCAAGAGGTAAAGAACTCGATCCTAGGGGCGTGAGTGGGGCAAAACACCATCATTCACCGATGGCAACTCATCCACGCCAGTTAGCATTTTAATTGAAGACAACCGGTCTCCAACACATCCGGACATGATATAATATCTTCCAACCACGATCCATTCATCGGACCCAAAGCACTCAACTAAGCAGGGCTAAGCAATTAAGTAGCATATAGCAGTAATTCGGGCCACAACACAATCTATGGATAATAGGAAGGAAACAGGTATTGGTATCCGGAACAAAATGCAACTACTAGGAGAGTATAGCCAAAACATTTGAATCGAATGCAATATTATGGTGGAGAAAATACTTGAGGGAAAACATAGGTCAAGAGAGATGCACAAAGAAGGGGATTTACGCTTGCCTTGTTGAAATGACAGAGGTAGGAATCGTCGAAGAAGTTTGGCTGCATTTCAACTCCTCGATCTACCGAAGCACAAACAACCTCGGAAGAAACAACATAAAGAACAAATTCAGCAGGTGCAATGCACACTCATGATGACATGACATTTTAATGCAACTAAAGATTATGGACATGATCTTCATGTTAAATGTTTGCTCCCAAATAATTATGCATTATTTGGCAACACTCATATTTACCTTAGTGTCATACTAATTGTTACTACAAGACCAACACCTAAATAATTTGTCAACATGCATGAAAATGATGTTTTCTAGTAGTATTAGGTGTGATTAACATTTTGGTATAGTTTCCATAATTTTTGGGTGAAGAAAACAATAAATATGAATTAATTCTTATTGCTTTCATTTCTGCCATTTTTGGTAAACAATTTAAACAGAGGTACTTTCAATTCCAGAAGCATGGAAAATACTTGAAAACATGTGTACAATGTTTCACTGAACATTTTAAGCCATTACACAAATTTTTTGGATCATTATTTAATTAGTTATGCCAATTTCTTTTCCCCTTTCTTTTCTGACCAGAACAGAAAATGGATGTTTACTTGGTCAAATTTTATCCAATTATGCCCAAATAAAATACTATGGTGTAGAGTTTGTTAAGACAAAATTTTAGAGCCCAAGTTTTCTCAATTTGGATTCACAGAACTCAAGTTATGAATTTCCAAAGTTTCCAATTTTTATTTCCTTTTCTGTAATTAATTATTTAGTGCAAATATTTTAACAGAAACATTTTGCAAAATTGATATTAACAGAAGGTGCTCTTCAAGTTGAATCCATGGAAATTTGAATCGTCCAAATGGGAGCATGTATGAATAAGTTATGGATTTTACAAGAAATGATTCGAATCTGTTTTTCAGTCAGAATTTACAGAAAAACCGTTTGGGACTCTTCTCACCGACGCATTGCCTACCCACCACCACTGACGGCTTGGCCCCGCGCTGGCGTGGTGCTGAGGTGGAAGCCACCAGGCCTCCAGGGCAGATGACAGGTGGGACCGGGCTGAGGGGAAATAAACCAAAAATAGGTGGGCATATTCGCCTCCGCGGGGAATCGAACTCGGGAGCTCGCGCTGTGAACCGGAGCGCATAACCAGTGGGCTGTGCGTGTGCTTGGTTATACCAGTAGATCTACTCCTTTAAGATACTACTTTCGCGCGTTAACTAAACTTGAAAGCAGAAATTGCAGCTCGGACGTTACTGAAGAACGACGAACAGCAGCTCCTGCCAGGACCCAATGCGAGCAGCGGCCGGCGTCTACCACATGCTAACAAGTTGGGAAACGGCGGGAATCGAGAGGGGAGCTCACCACGAGCCCGACCGTGTGCTTGGTGAGCTAGGAGGAGGTCGGAGATGACGGCGGCGAGCTCGGCGAGCGGCGGCCGGTCGCGGGAAAGAAGAGGACGGCGGCGACATTCCTCGGCGTCTAGCTCCATTCGCCTGGGTAGGACGGCGGAGGAGAACACGGCGGAGCCATTGGTGGGCTCGGCTTCGCCCGAGACGGCCTGTAGCGGCGGTGCCATGCGGCGGCCCGAGCTAGGATTTCGGGGGAGAGGAGAAATAATGGAGGAGGGAAGGAGGAGGTGAGCAGAGTTAGGGTTTCGGGGAAATCCTTTTAACCAGCCCTCACACTGGTGGATGCTCGACAGCTGGGGGGAGAGGATCGTGTGGCTCTCTTCTTCCCTGCCATGGACGTACAGCTACAGGAAGAAGATGACCATTTTGCACATAACCCCCTGGCTTCATTCTTCTCTATTATTCCGTTTTCTTGTTATCTGCGAGTTCCCAGAATTTAATTGAGGCACTTAAACAATTCAAAACTTTCTGAAAATTTGCAGTAAATTCTTATTTAGCCAGAGGAAGGTGTGGTAAAATTTTGAGGTCATTTGGACGAGTTTGGTAGAACAAAGTTGTTTTACTTTCATTTCTGCCAATAAAACAAAACATTTTATTTAGGCATGAAACCAACTCGAAATGGGATGCAAGTTGGTGAGAACTTATTATTTGGCAAAAATAGACTCTGGTAAAAATGTCAACTCATTTTGATGATATTTTTAAAACACACTTGTTTTCATTTCATTTCTGCAATTAACTGCCAATAATTAATTGAGTCACTTAACTAGTTCAAAACCACATGATATTTGGTGGAAAGTTATTATTTACCATAAGGAGGCACTGGTAGAAATTGGAGATCATTTTGATAAAGTTTGTAGAACAAACTTGTTACATTTTTGGTTTATTGCTGTGAAGGAATTTTATGTTTTCAGGGCTTTAATCAACTCAATTTTTGGTGCCCTCACTTGTGTGACCCTTATTTAACATAGGGAAGTCTTGGTTAAGTTTTTAGATCAATTGAATAAAGTTTCTAGAAGTAACTTGTTTGAGTTTTTAGTTTCTCGCAGTTTTTGGGATTTTTCAAATAACAAGGCATTTGGTTTCTTCAACCAAGGGTTGCCAAAATATTAGTGGAGGCTTGTAATAACAAGTTAACATAACCCACCACTTCTGTTTTGGAGTTTGTTAAGTTCTGAAAATAGTTGAATTCAAAATGGAGTGAGAAATTTTGAATGCCCTTTCCTTCTATTAACTTTTGGAATTTTTCCAAAGTTTTCACAACTTTCAAAAGTCAATCTTGGAACCTCCTCAACAATTTGGAAGCTCACAAAATAGTTTTGTTTTGCCCTTTGAGCAATTTTCAATTCAGAAGAATATTGCAAGGATGCAACTGGAACAATATGTTGAATATTTTATGAGGGGTGCTGCCACCTCTTTAATTTGTTTTCAACATTTGTTTTACATTAATCTTAGCACTTAAGTGAAGAACTTTGGTTTTGAAAACAATCTGCAACCATTTGAATGAAGCTAGATTGCATGCCTCTCTTTTTCTAAAAAACCATTGGCATTTTCATTATAGCTGCCAAACTATCAATTTAATTCTTGGAACTTACTTGACAAGTATGGAAGATCAAGAAATGGTTTTCTTTGTGAATGGATTTGTTCTCTCTTTAAGGCTTTGCGGGTTGCTTGATTTATTTTTAGCAATTTAATATGAATGCCATGATGCATGAAGAAAGGGAAAAGTGAAAATTTTACCCAAATTTTGCACTAGCTTTTCTGTAGCAGCCTAGGGCTGTTACAAACTACCCCACTTACAAGAATCTCGTCCCGAGATTCCTAGAGTAGAAAAGAGCGAGAGATAGGACGAATATCTACCCCACTTACATGAAGCCTTCTTCTGCTCCAAGGAATTGTATAAGAACTTGCACAAGAACATTGGAATTTGGAAATACGAACTTTGCACAAGTCCATAAGAACTGGAATATGAGCTTTGCACAAGACCATAAGAATTGAGTTAAGAAGGCGAAACTAATTTGACACCAAGGGTTCAAGCAGGAGACCGACACGAGTAAGCTTGAAGAACACCAACCATCGTTGCTGCTTGAGATTCAGCTCTGGTTATGCGAGGGATTACTTTATACATAGAGTGTATGAGCAGAGGTTTTTGAACGGTGATCAACGAAGGAATAGTTCTAGATTTCTCAAGGGATGGACTATTATGTCTGACTCTCAAAAGAGGAGCGAGACAAACTTCCAGTGAAACCGACATGATTGAGCACTCTAGAATTCTAGCATCATCCGGGACCAACGGTTGCAGACCTTATGTTAAACACAAGGAATGGGGAACTACTCAGATGGAAAACATCTAAGAAATGAAAAGAAATGTGTTTCCAAACACAGAAATTTCTCCGGATCATGATGAAAGATATCAACCAACCTGTAGTATACTAAAGGAAGAAACCAACCCCGTGAACCTAAATATTTGAAGTAATAGATAAGCGAGAAAACATTTAAATTAAATAAGGTACGATGACTCAGAGATAGAGCGATACCAGATAAGGAGTAAAAAGAATCCTAAGAGGGTTTTCATAACTCATTTTTAGGTTAGAAATAGTTTTCACAAACACTAGACTCAACATCGACCAATAGAAGGGTTTCCTACAGGCAGTCCTGCTCTGATACCAACTTGTAACGCCCCGACCTCGGAACTATGCAAAGTGTTGGATGTCACCGGTTACGATACCCGACTGAAGGTTACCAGGGTTACCATCCCCCAGGCTGAATCACATCAGCAGGCGCGGCTCGGTCATGGATCATCGGCCCACAACCCCTCAGTCATGACATAACGTCGGGCCCAACCAAGTTGCATAATAAAGAGATCAAGACTCGGAACAAACTGGCACATCACAGTCTCTACGACACAAAGCATATATATTTCAACTCTTAACAGAGAAAATATAGCAGAATACAATCAGAGGTCACGGACCCAACAATACAACAAGCGGAAGCAGGTATAGTTGTTCTAAACAACAAGAACCAAAATATGGCCTAAGAGGCCTGCAGATAAACAAGTCAGCGCCAGCTTGCTCCTAACCACCCCAGGCTGCCACCTGGAAAACCCAGACTACTCGTCGACATCCACGAAGAAACCACCTTCGACTTCGGAGAAGTCCTCTGCTAGAATACAATAAAAATTCAACAAAGCAACGGTGAGTACAGGAGGCACTCGCAAGGTTACTAGAGCTATAGCTCGAATGAGGCTTTAGCAAGGCTATTTGGTAGTTATTTTGCAGAAAGCCAGTTTTCTTTTAAAAGACACAACTTGGCAACGTCTAAAAGAAGATTTTTGAAATGAGATAGAAATTGTAACTCTCTTCACTTCTGATCATTTCATCCACCAATCCAACATCACACCTGTCTACTCAAATTTTATTGTTCAGGTTCTCTATGATCTTATCGTCCATTCCCAAGCGTCCATAACCGTGGACACGGCTTTTCGAAAAGATTAACCCTGCAGGGGTGTACTATTTTAACCACCAGTACCGTCCGGCTCCTTGCCTGATCATGCATGATCACATCCTCTTCCTGGGAGGCTGGCAGAGTGGGCGCGGTTACAACCTTTGGCTTGCATGAATCTATCCCGGGATCATTGGTGAAGCGTAGTCCAGGTTCAGTGCCTCCGACACCCTGGACCGAGGCCACCATCCTAAACACCACCGTCCTTGTTCGTAGCTCGTCCATCGTCTTCACGCACACGCAAATGGAAAGCTCAAACTAAAGGACCCCGGGCTACACCCTCACAAGTTAGTTGGTCTTTAGGGAGTCCATATGTCCCACCGATGGAAGCACGCTCAGTCTTGGTTCAAGAGGTAAAGAACTCGATCCTAGGGGCGTGAGTGGGGCAAAACACCATCATTCACCGATGGCAACTCATCCACGCCAGTTAGCATTTTAATTGAAGACAACCGGTCTCCAACACATCCGGACATGATATAATATCTTCCAACCACGATCCATTCATCGGACCCAAAGCACTCAACTAAGCAGGGCTAAGCAATTAAGTAGCATATAGCAGTAATTCGGGCCACAACACAATCTATGGATAATAGGAAGGAAACAGGTATTGGTATCCGGAACAAAATGCAACTACTAGGAGAGTATAGCCAAAACATTTGAATCGAATGCAATATTATGGTGGAGAAAATACTTGAGGGAAAACATAGGTCAAGAGAGATGCACAAAGAAGGGGATTTACGCTTGCCTTGTTGAAATGACAGAGGTAGGAATCGTCGAAGAAGTTTGGCTGCATTTCAACTCCTCGATCTACCGAAGCACAAACAACCTCGGAAGAAACAACATAAAGAACAAATTCAGCAGGTGCAATGCACACTCATGATGACATGACATTTTAATGCAACTAAAGATTATGGACATGATCTTCATGTTAAATGTTTGCTCCCAAATAATTATGCATTATTTGGCAACACTCATATTTACCTTAGTGTCATACTAATTGTTACTACAAGACCAGCACCTAAATAATTTATCAACATGCATGAAAATGATGTTCTCTGATGTTACCTTAAGTGCTTTTCAATTTGATATAGTTTCCATAATTTTTGGGGTGAAGAAAACAATAAATATGAATTAATTCTTATTGCTTTCATTTCTGCCATTTTTGGTAAACAATTTAAACAGAGGTACTTTCAATTCCAGAAGCATGGAAAAATACTTGAAAACATGTATACAATGTTTCACTGAACATTTTAAGCCATTACACAAAATTTTTGGATCATTATTTAATTAGTTATGCCAATTTCTTTTCCCCTTTCTTTTCTGACCAGAATAGAAAATGGATGTTTACTTGGTCAAATTTAATCCAATTATGCCCAAATAAAATACTATGGTGTAGAGTTTGTTAAGACAAAATTTTAGAGCCCAAGTTTGCTCAATTTGGATTCACAGAACTCAAGTTATGAATTTCCAAAGTTTCCAATTTTTATTTCCTTTTCTGTAATTAATTATTTAGTGCAAATATTTTAACAGAAACATTTTGCAAAATTGATATTAACAGAAGGTGCTCTTCAAGTTGAATCCATGGAAATTTGAATCGTCCGAATTGGAGCATGTATGAATAAGTTATGGATTTTACAAGAAATGATTCGAATCTGTTTTTCAGTCAGAATTTACAGAAAAATCGTTTGGGGCTCTTCTCACCGACGCATTGCCTACCCACCACCACTGACGGCTTGGCCCCGCGCTGGCGTGGTGCTGAGGTGGAAGCCACCAGGCCTCCAGGGCAGATGACAGGTGGGACCGGGCTGAGGGGAAATAAACCAAAAAAAGGTTGGGCATATTCGCCTCCGCGGGGAATCGAACTCGGGAGCTCGCGCTGTGAACCGGAGCGCATAACCAGTGGGCTGTGCGTGTGCTTGGTTATACCAGTAGATCTACTCCTTTAAGATACTACTTTCGCGCGTTAACTAAACTTGAAAGCAGAAATTGCAGCTCGGACGTTACTGAAGAACGACGAACAGCAGCTCCTGCCAGGACCCAATGCGAGCAGCGGCCGGCGTCTACCACATGCTAACAAGTTGGGAAACGGCGGGAATCGAGAGGGGAGCTCACCACGAGCCCGACCGTGTGCTTGGTGAGCTAGGAGGAGGTCGGAGATGACGGCGGCGAGCTCGGCGAGCGGCGGCCGGTCGCGGGAAAGAAGAGGACGGCGGCGACATTCCTCGGCGTCTAGCTCCAATCGCCTGGGTAGGACGGCGGAGGAGAACACGGCGGAGCCATTGGTGGGCTCGGCTTCGCCCGAGACGGCCTGTAGCGGCGGCGCCATGCGGCGGCCCGAGCTAGGGTTTCGGGGGAGAGGAGAAATAATGGAGGAGGGAAGGAGGAGGTGAGCAGAGTTAGGGTTTCGGGGAAATCCTTTTAACCAGCCCTCACACTGGTGGATGCTCGACAGCTGGGGGGAGAGGATCGTGTGGCTCTCTTCTTCCCTGCCATGGACGTACAGCTACAGGAAGAAGATGACCATTTTGCACATAACCCCCTGGCTTCATTCTTCTCTATTATTCCGTTTTCTTGTTATCTGCGAGTTCCCAGAATTTAATTGAGGCACTTAAACAATTCAAAACTTTCTGAAAATTTGCAGTAAATTCTTATTTAGCCAGAGGAAGGTGTGGTAAAATTTTGAGGTCATTTGGACGAGTTTGGTAGAACAAAGTTGTTTTACTTTCATTTCTGCCAATAAAACAAAACATTTTATTTAGGCATGAAACCAACTCGAAATGGGATGCAAGTTGGTGAGAACTTATTATTTGGCAAAAATAGACTCTGGTAAAAATTTCAACTCATTTTGATGATATTTTTAAAACACACTTGTTTTCATTTCATTTCTGCAATTAACTGCCAATAATTAATTGAGTCACTTAACTAGTTCAAAACCACATGATATTTGGTGGAAAGTTATTATTTACCATAAGGAGGCACTGGTAGAAATTGGAGATCATTTTGATAAAGTTTGTAGAACAAACTTGTTACATTTTTGGTTTATTGCTGTGAAGGAATTTTATGTTTTCAGGGCTTTAATCAACTCAATTTTTGGTGCCCTCACTTGTGTGACCCTTATTTAACATAGGGAAGTCTTGGTTAAGTTTTTAGATCAATTGGAAAAAGTTTCCAGAAGTAACTTGTTTGAGTTTTTAGTTTCTCGCAGTTTTTGGGATTTTTCAAATAACAAGGCATTTGGTTTCTTCAACCAAGGGTTGACAAAATATTAGTGGAGGCTTGTAATAACAAGTTAACATAACCCACCACTTCTGTTTTGGAGTTTGTTAAGTTCTGAAAATAGTTGAATTCAAAATGGAGTGAGAAATTTTGAATGCCCTTTCCTTCTATTAACTTTTGGAATTTTTCCAAAGTTTTCACAACTTTCAAAAGTCAATCTTGGAACCTCCTCAACAATTTGGAAGCTCACAAAATAGTTTTGTTTTGTTCCCTTTGAGCAATTTTCAATTTAGAAGAATATTGCAAGGATGGAATTTGAACAATATGTTGAATATTTTTATGAGTGGTGCTGCCACCTCTTTAATTTGTTTTCAACATTTGTTTTACATTAACCTTAGCACTTAAGTAATGAACCTTGGTTTTGAATACAATCGGAAAACAATTTGAATGAAGCTAGATTGCATGCCTCTCTTTTTATAAAACAAATGGCATTTTTATTATAGCTGCCAAACTATCAATTTAATTCTTGGAACTTCCTTGACAAGTATGGAAGATCAAGATATTGTTTTCTTTGTGAGTGGATTTGTTTTCTCTTAAGGCTCTGCAGCTTTCTTGATTAATTTGTAGCAATTTAATATGGATGCCATGATGCATGAAGAAAGGGAGTGAAAATTTTACCCAAATTTTGCAGTAGCCTTTCTGTAGCAGCCTAGGGCTGTTACAATTTCCCTCCCGGCAGGGTGCCGGGGAGAGCTTGAGAACCCTCCCGAACTAGGGTTGACGATGATGGCGGTTGCGTAACTTTTTTTTTTGAAACATTTTCTACTGCAGGGGAGCCCCCCACAGCCCTTTATTGCCAACCAAGAGTGTTACAGTTACAGATATATACAAAATTACAAGGAATTAGACTAAGGCAGTCTATCCCAGACTAATTTAGTGAATTAATCCATACATTTAAATCAGCAGCCACAGAAGCACTCAACCTATGCTTAAGCATAAGGAGATCTAAAAAGAAGCCCACTTTCCATCCCATAAAGGAATGTCTTTCCGATTTAAAAATGACTCCATTCCTCTGCTTCCAAATATTCCAGCATGCAATAATCACTATCTCTGTGAAACAAGGTCCTTTGAAAGAAATTTTTGCCAGCTTAATATTTTATACAAGTGTGTTATCACTCCAGCTGATTTGTAAATAATTCCAAATCCGGGAGCTAAAAACACATTGAAAAAACAGATGGATCCAGTCCTCATGGCAATGTGTGCAACAAAGAACACAATGATCAGTGCCTTCAATCTTCCAGTTCCTTCGTTTGATCATGTCCTTTGTATTAATTCTATCCTTGAGAATCAGCCACGCAAAGAATTTATGTTTTGACATGCATTTGGATTTCCAGATCCATTTTGCAGGTCCATCAGTAGGTAAATGAGCAAATTGAAGTTGGTAAAAATTACTTGAAGTATATACCCCTTTATTGAAATTGCATCTCCAACTGTCCTCATTATCCATCAACTGGACATTATCCACTATGACTTGCAAATCAGTATACTCCTGGAAAGCTTCATTTGAAAACGGCAGGTGAAAAGCATCCGAGAGATCTGTCAACATTATTTAATCCCTTACAGAAGACAGTGGATCCTTGGCAAAGGAGAATAATCTTGGGAATTTTAGTGCCAAAGGTTGCCCTGTCCACGAATCTTTCCAGAAAAGCCTAGTAAAACCATTTCCCAAAACACAAGAAGATATGGAACACCAGGTATCAGATAATTGCATAACACCTCTCCACCAGAAAGAACCACAAGAAGTGACAGCATGTGGTACTGATTGAAAATAATAAGCATTCTTGACTAAATGGACCCAAGGGATATCCATAGAGTTATAGAATTTTGCCAAGAACTTCAGTAGTAGAGCTCTATTTTGAATCTGAAGATTGATGATCCCTAATCCTCCTTTGTTTTTGGGCCTGCAAACCATATCCCATGCAGCTAAAGAATTCACTCTTTGCTTATTTTTGTCCTTCCTCCACAAGCATCTCCTCCTTGCTTTATCTATTATGTCAATGACACCTTTAGGTATTACAAGTGTGCACATGTAACAGGAGGGCAAAAGGGAAAGAACCGAGTTCACAAGAACCAAACTATCTCCATAAGAAAGAAACGAGACTGTAGCAGAAAGTCTCCTCTCAATTCTGTCAATTAAAGGTGCAAAGTCTTTGATAGTTGCGTAACTTTTCGTGGATGGATGCTCGGGTATTTAGGGTTTTCGCGAGAAGGAGATTATATAGGCGAAAGGGCGATGTCGGTGGGTGTCCAGGGGGGCACACCACCTGGTAGCACGGCAAAGGGGTGGTCCGCGCCACCCTATGGTGTGGTTGTTTCCCTGCCCCCCTCCGGGTCTCCTCCGGACTCCGGGTACGTGACAGAAAAATAGAACCCTGAGATTTTGTTTCGTCCATATCTGAGAATATTTACAGAACAACTTTTCTGAAACCAGAAACATCAGGAAAAAGGAACTGGCGTTGTGGCACCTTGTTAATAGGTTAGTCCTAGAAAATACATAAAAATTATATAAAGTGTATAGAAAACATGTAGCAAATGTCATAATATTAATCATGGAACATCAGAAATTATAGATACGTTTGAGACGTATCAAGTATCTGCAAGCTTAGTTCTACTCATCCTCGAGTAGGTAAAACGGTAAAAACAAAATAATTTCTGAGATGGCATGCTACCAACACAATCTTGATCATCAATATTTTAAAAGCATTGCAAGCTGAGTTCATAGTACTCGAAACATAGGCATGAGAGATATAATTCTAACAATGTAACTTAGCAACCATGTTGCAACATGAAAAGTAACACAAACAAAAGATCATGAATAATAATGCACTTGAAAGTTATACACTTGTTTCGAGCATAAAGACAAACATAGCAAAGTGGTATTCCGCTTGTCCTTAAAGTGAGAGAAAAACATAAATGCAAAGACACTTTCAAAGTTCAAGTGGAGACTAGATACAAACGATTTGAGAACAAGTAATAACATATCATCAATCAATCAATAATAATCTTTGGGACTGATGCACATTATATTCAGAATGACAACTATGCTCTCTTAATTGTGCATAAAGTTAGAAGATGAAGACTCAACATAAAAGTAAAAGAAAGGCCCTTCGCAGAGGAAAGCAGGGATTAACTCATGTGCTAAAGCTTTTTATTTGATTAAAATAGAGGAATTGAAAACAATCTTTATGAGAGTTGTATGTCTATGTCAAGGAATGGTAAATAAACAACACATTACGTCACAAATTAACTAGACTTTATAAGAGTGGCTCCCATTGAAGGACGTTCTTTCTACTGGGGTTAGTAGATCATCCATCTTCTCTTTTGTTTACACAATTATGCTTTAACTGATAAATCAGGGGCAAAAAGTGAAGAGAATTGTGAAGTAACCAAATTTGGGGCTGGGCACCCCGTTGCCAGCTCTTCTAGCGAGTTGGATAAGCAGATGTGACACTAGTCCATGTGTGTAAAGTCCAATTAACAAGTGAAATAAAGATCATCTACTTACGTCCTCATGAGCTAAAATAGAGCACACATCAGGTTAATTTTGAAGGTTTTAAAGGTAGCACATGAGAAATTTACTTTGGAGTGGCGGTTAAATACCACATATAGGAAGGTATGGTGGACACATTTGGCAAACTTTGATTTTTTGGGAGTTGGATGCATGAGTAGAGCTCATACTCAATACAGGTGAAGGCTAGCAAAAGACCAGGATCGACAAATTAAGAGAGCAATAATGGCCATAATCATGCATAGCGACAAAAACATTATTAATCAAAGCATAAATGATATTACAAGTCAAAAACTAAATGATCATGGAGGCTAGAGGTGATTGGTTTGTAGTCATAACATTGTGTAAGCATGCGCCAAGTCAACCAAATAAAGCATTCGAAGGAGAATACCACAATAATATGCTTTGATATGATAAAAGCAACTCAAGATTTCTTTAAATGGCACATTAAGCACTCTCAGGTATTTGAGACAAGTCATGCTACATCAATAACAACCAAGCATAGAATTAAAATAATATCTAACATTACATGATAAAGTCTAGCCACAGTCTACACAAGCTTCACTTGCACCGTTATAAGCATGAACTATTTTATTGCTTTCCAACACCAATCACTTTATTTAAACAAAAAATCTCCAAATAATTTATCAATGAAACAAGAGAGTGCTATTCTACAAGAACTAACAACTCTGAATAAGAGATGCATGAAAAATGGGATCTAAAAGAAATTTGCAGCAACTAGATGAAAAACAAAGAATACAAGTATGATAAATGAAGAATACGAGTATTCATATGAAAAAGCAAAGCGTGTATCTCTCGCACACCAGAATGCTGGGTTCCAACCAATTTTATTACATAAAATAAAAGAAAACAAAAACAAAACACATGCTCCAAGTAAAATGCATATGATGTGACCTCATAAGCTGCCGACGAAGAAGGGGATGCCTTGGGAATCCCCAAGCTTAGACACTTGAGTTTTCTTACAATTTGCTGGGATGATCCGCGGGGGTATCCCCAAGCTTAGGGTGTTCACTCTTCTTGATCACGTTATATCATCCTTTTCTCTTGACCCTTGAAAACTTACTTCACACCAAACTCGAACTAATTCTCATTAGAGGGTTTGTGCTAAATCAAAAACTCACATGTTCTCCATGGACACAAGCATTACTAATACTTTCTGAACATTAGCTAGAACCACTAATATTTTTTGTGGAGCAAAGAAATCCACTCAACATAGTAAAAGAGAGAATGAAAAGTAAAAGGGAGAATCTGTGATAACCAGAACAGTCTGTAAATATGAATTTTTTGAGGCATTTACGTTGCTCAGATCAGAAAACTCCAAACTAAGAAAAGTTGCTTACATAACTAAGGATCACACAAAAACAAATTCAGGATGTTACAATTTTTCTGGAAATTATGGCGAACTAAATGGTGGACAACAAAAAATTGTTCCTGTGCAGAAATCCAAATCTAGCATCAACTTTGCAATAGAGACTTTACTTGGCACAACAATTCGAAAAATTAAAGATACAAAGGAGTTGCTACAGAAGCAAACAACACCTTGACTCAAAGAAAACATAATAAAAAATTGCAAGAATAAAACATGGGTTATCTCCCAAGAAATGCTTTTCTTTAACGCCTTTCATCTAGGCCAAGAAAACTAGAGTTAAGTATTTTGAAGTGAAGAAGCATCCAAAACATAACTTGTTATAATAACAGAATCAAAAGGTACCTTGATTTTCTTCCTAGGAAAGTGTTCCATAACTTTCTTGAGTGGGAACTGATATTTAATACTCCCCTCTTTCATATCACTAATAGCACCAAGAGTTCTAAGAAAAGGTCTTCCCAAAACAATAGGACAAGAAGCATTGCTTTCAATATTCATAACAATAAGATCAACGAGGACAAGGTTATTGTTAACCATAATAAAAACATCATCAACTCTCCCCAAACGTTTCTTCTTAGCATTATCAGCAATACGAACATCCAAATAACAGTGTTCCAAAGGTGGTAAATCAAGCATATCATAAAGTTTCTTAGGTATAACAGAGATACTAGCACCAAGATCACATAAATCATTACAATCAAAATCATTCACCTTTATTTTAATGATGGGCTCCCAACCATCTTCTAACTTCTTAGGGATAGGGGCTTCACGT
Source organism: Alopecurus myosuroides (assembly GCA_028641055.1). NCBI lineage: Eukaryota > Viridiplantae > Streptophyta > Magnoliopsida > Poales > Poaceae > Alopecurus > Alopecurus myosuroides. The sequence continues at coordinate 437,178,306 of CM054058.1, read as the reverse complement.
TTTAACTTTTCTTCTTTAATTTGCATGAGAGCATTTGTAATATGTTTTGTGAAAGTCATATTTATAGCGCCAACATTAGGACTTCTAGCAAGATTTTGTAGGAACATAATTATTTAAGAAATATTGCAATCATCAAAATCAAGATCATCGTTATCAACGGTAATGTGACCATTGTCTCCCATGTTTCAAAAAAAAATCAGCACTTTTATCAGGAACAATTTCAGTGGTTTCAGGCAAGTTTAACAGAAGAAGTAGAGACATTGCCAACACCATTTAATTTACCATTAATAGTAGGAGGTTTATTAGCATTTGAAACAACATCATTACTAGCGGTGGTAATAGTACAAACTCTAGTTATATTATTCTTTCTAGCAATTTCATCTTCTCTTTCCCACCTACCATGCAATTCAGCCAATATCCTAACATTGTCATCAATTCTAACTTGAATGGCATTAGTAGCAGCAAAGGGATTTCATCCATAGTTTCAGGCTTAGCATACATTTTATTAATAAAATAAGATTGTGCTTCAGACATGGATGAAATACAAGTTTCAGCATGAGGAATTTTAACTTGCAAACCAGAAATTTCCCTATTTATATTCTCAATTTGATGTCTAATACTTTTCAACATAGCAGATTATTCCTCCATGGTTTTAGTGAAATATTTATTCTACTCTTATTGCATTTGCATAAAGTTCTTAGTGGATTTTTCAACTTCTAATATCCTTTCCTCACTAGGCATTCCAGATCTACCATAAGAATAACTATTAGAAGGATATGGCCTATAATTGTTACTACCAAAATTATTTCTATAAGCATTGTTGTTGAAATTGTTGTTTTTATTGAAGTTCACATCAACATGCTCTTGTTGAGCTGCCAAAGAGGCTAAAGGGACATTATTTGGATCAACATAAGTTTTACCGTTCACCAGCATAGACATAAGTATCAAGCCTATCACTCAAGGAAGAGGTTTCTTCAACACAATTTACCTTCTTACCTTGTGGAGCTCTCTCAGTGTGTCATTCAGAATAATTTATCATCATATCATCAAGAAGCTTTGTTGCAGCACCCAAAGTCATGGACATAAAGGTACCTCCAGCAGCTGAATCCAGAAGGTTTCTTGAAGAAAAATTCAGACCTACATAAAAGGTTTGGATGATCATCTAAGTAGTGAGTCCATGAGTGGGACAATTCTTTACCAAACTTGAGCAACATTCTCATTATCACCTTGCTTAAAATTTACAATGCTACTTCTTAAAGATATAATCTTAGCAGGAGGATAATATTTTCCAATGGAAGCATCCTTACATTTAGTCCAAGAATCAATACTATTTTTAGGAAAAGATAGCAACCATTCTTTAGCTCTTCCTCTCAGAGAGAAAGAAAAAAGTTTCAGTTTAATAATATCTCCATCTACATTCTTATATTTTTGCATCTCACAAAGTTCAACAAAATTATTAAGGTGAGCAGCAGCATCAGAACTAACACTAGAAAATTGCTCTCTCATAAGAAGATTTAACGGGGCGGGCTTAATTTCTTAAAAATTTGCAGTAGGAGCGGAGCAATAGGTTACAAATAAAATCATTGTTGTTTGTGCTAGTAAAGTCACAAAACTTAGTGTTCTCAAGGGTACTCATTTTAGCAAGATTAAAAACAGGATAAAAATAACAACTAGAATAAGAACTGTTTTTTGTGTGTTTTTTATATAAAGAAGCAAACAAGACAAAATAAAATAAACTAAGAAAAACCAAAAAAATAATTAAAATATTGGAGGTGAGAGACTCCTTTTGTAAAAATCATCTTCCTCCTCGGCAATGACGCCAGAAAACATGATTAATGGCGTGTAAACACACATTCGTTGGGAGACCCCAAGAGGAAGGTATGAAGAGTACATCAGCGAGTTTTCCCTCAGAAAAAAAACCAATGTTTAATCGAACCAGTAAGAGAAAGAAATCATTTCTGAAGGTTGATGACAACTAATGTTGGCATAGCGCACTACCAGGCTCATCAGCAACGTGGAATCTGCACACACCACAACTAAGATACTTTGCCCCCAACGAAACAGTGAGGTTGTTAATCTCACCGGTTTTGCTAACACAATGGATTAGACGTGCCATCTGGAAAATGACTTATGATTGCAATGAATGAAAGGGAAACAATGCAGTAAAAAGAACAGTGCTTGAAGTGGTTGTATTATCAGTGTAAAAGAAATGACTGGGGTCCATATTTCCCTAGTGGTGTCTCTCCAAAACAGAATGATAACATGCTGGGTAAATAAATTACAGCTGGGCAATTGACAGACATAGAGGCTGCACCGTAGTGCATATGCAAGACACGATGATTACTATGAGATTTATTTGGGCATTACAACATGATACATAGACCGTAATCCAACTGCATCTATGACTAATAATCCACCCTCAGAACGTAATCCAAACTGACTTTGGGTATTAAGTTGCAAGCAACAAACTATTTCATTAAGTAAACTGTGTAATGTAAACAATAGAACTATCATTAGAAAAAGCATTGTTATTTTCTCCCTAGTGACAACATCACATCCACAATCTTATAAGTTATTGTCACTCTCCCAGATAACTGGAGGCATGAACCCACTATCGAGCATAAATACTCCCTCTTGGAGTTACAAGCACCAACTTGGCCAGAGCATCTACTAGTAACGGAGAGCATGCAAGAACATAAATAACATAAACATGATAGATCTATAATCAACTTTACATAGCATTCAATATTCATGGAATCCCAGCAAACACAACATGTAGCATTACAATAAGATGATCTTGATCATGTTAGGTAGCTCACAAGATCTAAACATGATGGCACAAAAGGAGGAGAAGACAACCATCTAGCTACTGCTATGGACCCGTAGACCAAGGATGAACTACTCACACATCACTTTGAAATCATCCCAGCACGGGAAGAAGCTGGCCAAAATGTACAGGGAGTTAGAAGAGGTGATTGTCCCAGAAGTACACTCGACAGAAGCCTCGGGTGGTGGAAACCACCCGCTATCAAACGGCGGTCGAGACTTGTAACATCCCAAGTATGAAAATATCCCTTAGAATGTTTTGTTTCTTGTTTTAATTCAAGTATTGCATCATGTCATCATGTTTAATTATTTGTTTGCATTTGTTTACTATTTGTTTTGCATCTGTTTTATCTTGTTTTCATAATGAAACTCAAACAAATTCAAATGGTTATTTCATACTTGCTCTGTTACAACATTTGAAATAAAAATCACAAATAAAAACAACCCATTTGTTGTCATATTTTTCAATATTGATCAACTAATAAAATGGTGTTTTTAATTCCACTAATTCATTCCAAATTGGTTTCAAATTCAAAGCAAATCATCAACAGCACCACATTTGGAAATTACAAAACTACCAAACCATTCCAATATTTTTAATACATTAAATAATAGGGTTCACCCTATTAAGTTGTTGTTTTCTATATTAATTGCCAAATTATTCCAAATTCAAACCAAATGTATTCAAATCAGCACCCATTTTGAATCTATGACATTCACCAAACCATTATAATCATTGATCACATTAAATAATAGGGGTCACCCTATTAAAATGCTTTGTTTTCATTAATGTTTAATTAATATCAAAATTCTTTCAAATTTGGTTTATTTTCCAAACAACACAAAACTTTAAATATTTTTGAAGTTCAAACTTGATAATTGGTTGTATTTAACACAATGAGTTCACCCTAATATTCCTAGAATTTTTCCTAACCTAAAAACCATCAATTCCTTCCAATTTCTATTGCTACAAAAAAAAAACAGAAAGCAAAAAATAAAATAAAAGGAGAAACAGCCGCGCGCGCGCAGCACCTAACGGCCCAACCCACCTAAGCCTACCGCGCGCGCAGCCCAGCCCGTTAGCGCCGCGTACCGGTTCGTTTTAGACGCCGCCATCGTCGTCCCCCCGTACGGCAGTCCATCGGGACATGCCACGGCGGCAGACGGGCGCGTCGACGGCCGTGCGCGCTCCCTAGCCCCTATAAGTACCCCCCGAGGGCACAGCGCTCTACCCTAGGCCCCTGTTCCCTCTTCTCCGCCGCCATTTCCACCTCGCGTCCACCTCCTCCCCTCTGTTCTTTCCCACCGGCGGCCACCGTCTGAACCCATGTCACCCGCCGCCGCGTCAGTGCACCATCCACCCACATAGTCCCAGGAATCACACCGCCACTGTCTCCTCTCTCGTGTTGACACCGGAGCGAGCTCGGAGGAGCACGGGATCCACGCCGCCGTCCTCGTCACCGCCGCGGCAACCACCTCGCCGCCGTTCGTCTGCTGAAATCCCACGGTGATCACCGCCATCTCCTCCCTCTCCCACCTCTGTACCTGCTCCACCCTCTGCATCGCGGTTTCGTGCACTCATCCACCCTCACAGCAGCCCCGCAGCACGAGCACGTCGTCGTTGCACGCCGCCGGCAGGACCTCTGTCAGGTTCAGGTTGTTTCCGTCAGCGAAATTCAGTAACGCTTGGTTCTGAAGAATATCCTTACTGCAGCGCTCATACTGTCAAACGAACGGAACACACCGCAGTGGTTTCAGTCTAACGAGCGCGAGCGAGGGGTGCTGGGTTCGATCCCTCGCTTCCCCGGGATAAAATCCCAACTTTTTGCGGCCAAGCGCTGACAGGGAGGGCCCCCTGTCAGCCTCTCCCTTGCCACGCCAGCGCCCAGCACGCCACGCTGGCCCGTGGCCCACGCACAGTGGCTGCGGCTAGGGTGCTGTGCTGTAACAAATGTTTACCACGTTTTCTGTTAATTTCCAAATACTTTTAAATGGCAGAATTAAACACTAAAACTAAAACTTTAATAACTTTTAATCTATAACCCCAATAAATAAAAGTTATATATGTTTTCTGTTCCAAATTAAATGATCTTTCCAAATAATCCATTTGTGTACTGTTTTACAAACTCCAAATGCATTTAAAATTCAAATTTGAATAATTCAAATGTAAATTTCTAAATTCCATAACTAATTCATTATTAATCCAATAAATGCAAATAAAATATGTTTTTCATACCATTTTGAATAACCTATTCAAATATAAATTTTGTTTCATTGTTTGAATAATTTAAATTGCCTAACTAATTTAATACTTGTTTAATTCATTTAAATTTGAAAAAATCATAATTTGCTCAATATAAAATATTTTTGAACATGCAAAATATGTTTTCAAACCATCAAAGTGTGGACTTTTCAAATGTGAATTTGAATTTATGTTTTGAATAAATAAATTCAAATAATATTCAAACTTGTTTTAAATTCATTTAAAACTTGTTTAATATTGTTTAAGTCATAATAAATTCATCCTAACTCCTATTTCAAAATTTGAAACATGTAATTCAACTAAAATTTGATGTTCTTTTCAAATATAAATTTTGTTAATTGTTTTGCACACTTTAATTTGATGAAAACAATAATTGTTTGTGTGACATGTTTAAGTAACCCAAAATTTCTAAACTTAATAAATGATTTCCAAAACTTGTTACATCCTTTACCACTTGCATCTATTATTGTTACTTGTTGTTATTTTGTTGTTACCATCATGCATGCATCATGCTAACAACTTTCAAATAATAATTAAATTGTAAATCATTTGTTCCACTTAATTCATGGACCCTTTCACATATGCAACTCAAAATTTGCATAGGGGTCCATCTTAATTGTGTTACCATGTTAGCTAGTTTATTTTGTTGCATCTATTAAATTGACATGCATCATCCCATGATTGTGCACTATGCCATGACAATGATTGTTTATATTTCTGTCTTGTTTGTTTGCTTCTTCTCGGATAGACGACGACGTTGAGACAGACGATCTTTACAGCACCCCTTCTGAGGATCTAGATCAGTACCCGGCTGCTGAGTTTGCAGGCAAGTTATCACTCACATGAACCATTGTGTTCCTTTCAACCCTGGTTACCGATACTTTCCGTTGTCTATTTCTGCTAGCCTTAGTGGTAGTTGTTTCTGTTACGAACCTATCACATGAATCCTTTAACCCCGATATTGCCTCGCCACCACTCCTACAACCCTATTGATTGAGTCAGTGTCTTACTAGCATGCTTAGGTTGTTTTGCTCGAGTCTGTTACCCGTTACTTTCAGTTACTATATTTTATTATGTTCTGGGGGCTCGATGTTTAATCAATCAATCAATCATGCTAATGTTATTGTTAATAATAATTTGATGATAAGGCACCGGCAGGAGGCCCTGTGTGGTTTTGAGGCCTGCTAGTGTCGACCCTAATAGGAAAAGGGTCTTGTCTACTGATCCGTGATGAGCGCACTACCCGCATGTGGGAAGCGAGTATGGGCGCCCCCCTCAATTTGATTCGATTCGCATCTCGTCCAAATCATCTCATTTAGTTCGTGTTTTCCATTTGCCGCATGCATGTTTTTGCGAGCCCAGCGCAGGGTGGAACTTTTGTAGTCGGCATATAGGGGGACACGTTCTTAGAGTGCTATGAGGGTCCATTTTCTTCTGGGCTCAATTAGCCGTGCGCCCAAGGTGCTTTGGGCTTGATGCGAAGAAGAGTTGAGTTGTGTTGAGTGCCCCGCATGGTGGGAGGCATCCCATCTGGCGGGTTATTCATACGTGTACGGCCAAATTGGTGCAACCCTGCAGGGATAATCTTCTCGAGAAGCCATGTTTTCCGCGGTTATGGTTAACTTGGTGAAAGTACTGGCTAACAAGTACTCAGGACAACTTGAACCTAATGATTAACAACCTTACACCCAATGATTAACAACTTGACTAGTAATAGGCTTATTGACACAATAACTTGACTCGTCGTTATTTCAATTGTGTGAGTTATCCTCGGATTGCTTCTTTGGATAAGGGGCGAGATCCAGGATGGGTTTGTTTGATGTTATCTTTTAGTTGGTTACAATACTCGATCTTATCTCCTTTCTGTTAGTCTTAAGTGATAGAATCTCTGTAGTTGGTTAGCGCAGCCAGTTGCAGCATCTTTTATGTCCCCTTTCTTCCGTTGAACCCAAGGCATCTGTGCTTGGTGTTGACGGGTTACACTTTGGTGAACTGTGAGTCTTGCTTGCCAGTACGTCTATGTACTGACCCCTTTGGGGCTGTGGTTTCCGCAGACTACGCTTACGAGGATCCAGGTGACAGCTACTACGTGGAGTTTGACGAGGCTGCTGACGAGTAGTTAGCGGACCCGGGCAGGATCCGAGACATCGTGGATGGGCTCCGTCTTTATTTCAGTTTCAGGCTTCTTAAGCCTATTTGGATTTGTCTGTACTCAGACCCCTTTGAATGCTTCCGCTGAGATGTAATAATGTTATGTTGGGACATGTGTCCTCTGGATGATTGTATTTGCTATCTCTGCTCTAGTGAGAGCCATTTGCAACTTATTTCAATCTTTTGTGTCTTAGAGGCATGTTGTGTTATCCTTTTGTTCAAAGCCGTTGATGTACCATGTGTGTATGGTATGAAGTACGTCAATGGTAGTGTCCTGATTTCTACGGGATAGTTTACATCGACGGTGAACAGTAGCGATGGGTTGTCACACATAAGTGTTGGCCTACTCGTAAGAGGATGCGGGTGCCGGTAAGCCCCGTAATCCCATCAGAATACTGTTCAGTTCGTACGGTGAGTATCCTCTAGAAGTCCGGGTGCGACAAATGGTATCAGAGCCTGTCTGCCTGTAGGATCCCTTTTTACTGGTCGCAGTTGAGTCTAGAAACTATTTTGTAGCTATATAGGAAAACTGAAACGTGAGAGTAGGAATTCTGCCATTTTTCTTCTTTCCCCACCCACCCACCCTTTTCTGGTAAGGAAGTGCAACGTTGTTTTTCTCTTCGCACCTAAATTTTCAAGTTAGGATTTCACGTGTTTTGGGTTCTCTGTAGTACCTCAGGAGTTTTGGTCTCGTGTTTCCCGATGTTGCTTCAATATCCTATTCTTTTCAACATCCTTTTCGTCCGTTGAACCTTGTTGTTGCTTTCCACATCAGTTCTCTACCGGCGTCTAATCAAAACCTCCCAAATCATCTGCAGATGGATCTCAGGTTCTACCCGCAGGTGGTTCGGATGACTCGCTGTGAGAGCACCGCCGGTTATCCGGAGATGCTGAGAGACATGGTCACTTATCTGGGGTTCCATTGGGCACCAGAGTACCAGGTCTACGAGCAGCAGCGAGAGTTTGACCAGACCTACTACCAGGCTATCGTCTACATTCTGTCAGATGATGGCATGAGCGTTGTCCACCGCTACGAGGCAGTAGGTTCCACAGTGGATATGGCCGTGCAGCAGGCAGCTTACGTGAGTCTCACCGTCCTCCGTGCTGACTACTGGGGATTTGACGATTCTATCTATCGCCACATCCCCCGTGGTTACATCACGTCAGCTGGAGCTCACTTCACCCTCTACGACAACCTGGATGTCTACGAGCATGATAACACCAGGCTGCACACCACCGCTCAGTTTGTGAGGCACAGTGACGCTGTTGCCACCACACTTTCTCAGGAGTTGGCCTCAGTCAGGGAGCAGCTCTATCTTGCTTTGACTCGTCTGGCTACGTACACCACAGACTTTGTTGGAGATGAGCGCTTTGCCCGTTTCCATCAGACAGTTGGACGTAGTTTGCTAGATGCTGGAGGTTACGAGCCGATCCGAGGTCCACTCCTCAACCTCGGAGCTGGTTACACTGGGATTCCACGCTTTGGAGCACAGGGAGACGATGCTTTCTACTTCACCACACCGAGAGTTGCTCTCAGGGCAGTCCCGATCTACGTGGATTGTCGTTCTACCTACTTCCGTGGGATTCCTCCTCACCGTATCTCTCGTCGTACTACTCACCGCCGTCCTGCGTGATGAGCATGGGAGTACCGCTGTATCCGTTCCTAGCTATGTTTAGTTATCCTTTGTCTTTCGAACCATGTATTGGTGTGTTGGATATTCTGATGTATTTGAACATGTGATGATGTACCTGTTGGTTATCTATTCATGCGTCGGAATAATCTATCTTTCGGTTACCAAGTCTATCCTTTTTCTATTGTTGTGCTAAATTGCATGTCTGTTCAGGATGCCGCCAACAAGGAGCAACCCGCCTGAACCACCTCCGCTCACGGAGCTGTTGACTCAGATGACTCAGGTCGTGGCTCAGATGGCCCAGATCCAGGCTAACCAGCACAACAACCAGAATGCTCCGCGAGTCAGCATCAAGGAGTTTCTGAGCATGGGGCCGAGAGCTTTCGTGGCAACACGTGAGCCTCTGGATGCTGATGACTGGATCAGGGAGATGAACAGGGCTCTGGACATTGCTCACATTGCTGAGGAGGATAAAGTCAAGTATGCCACCTACCTACTAAAGGGTCAGGCAGCTACCTGGTGGGAGAACTACCAGACCATGAGGGCTGGCTATCCTATCACCTAGGGTTGTTTCAAGGATGCCTTCCTGAAGCACCACATCCCAGATGGTCTCATGGAAAGGATGCGTGAGGAATTCTGCTCTCTCAAACAGGGCAAGCTGGACGTCATTGGTTACCAGAACGAGTTCAATCGTCTCGCTCGATACGCTGGTGATGAGGTGTCCACTGAAGCCAAGAAGATGGCAAGGTTCCGCCGAGGTTTTAACCCGGAACTGAAGTACGCTCTCACCAACATCAGGTGCAAGGACTTCGAGGAGCTCGTGAACACCGCGCTAAATGAGGAGAATGGGCGCAAGGCGTTCGAGGAGTCCCGTAAGCACTCGCGTGAGGGTGGTTCCTCCTCCAACATGACCACCCCCCCCCCCCCGCAGAAGTGCCGCATCTGGGTGCCAAATGCTGCTGTCACTAGGGCTCCATATGCCCAAGCTTCTCCAGGCTTTGCTCCCCGCCCACCCAACCTAGCTCAGATGTAGGGTCAGAGGGTTCCAATGGGGCAGCCAAGACCAGGTCCTTCTCGTGTCGTCACTTGCTACAAGTGCAAGGATACTGGACACTATGCTGATAAGTGCACTCAGAGGCAGCTACCTCCACCTCCTCGCCCCAACACCAACCAGGCAATGGTTCGTGCTCCCCCGGCTAAAGCCTTCAACTCCAACAACAGGCATGTCGGGAGGACCGCGAGGGTGAATCATATCAAGGCCGACAAAGCTGAGGAAGCTGCTGACGTCGTTCTCGGTATATTACCCGTAAACTCTATTCCAGCTAAAGTGTTGTTTGATACCGGAGCATCGCATTCTTTTGTGTCAAAGATTTTTGCAAAAGCATACAACCTAGTTCTGGTTCCGCTAAGCAATCAAATGACTGTTCACTCTCCGGGACCGCAAATGTTGACTTCCAAGATAAGCATGGACAATCAAATCCTAATTGGAGGTCGCATATTCCTTGCTTCACTCATGTTGCTGGGAAATTCTGACATTGATGTCATTCTGGGTATGGATTGGTTGAAGACCCACAAAGCTAAAATTGACCGTGCTCAAAAGTCAATAACTCTCTCTCACCCTTCGGGCCAGATAGTCTATTCTCCATATGGATCAAGTTTTGTTCAGCTGTTCAACCTAGATGCAAAACCCCTTCCTGCAATTGAGAATGTTCCGGTGGTTTGTGAATTCCTTGACGTCTTTCCAGAAGAGTTGCCAGGGATGCCTCCGGACAGAGCAGTTGAGTTCGTGATCGAGCTTGAGCCAGGTACTGCTCCAATCTCTAAGCATCCATACAAGATAGCTCCTCCTGAACTGAAATTGTTGAAGGAGCAAATCGATATGTACATGGAGAAAGGTTACATTCAGCCTAGTTCCTCCGCTTGGGGTTGCCCAACTCTGTTTGTTGCCAAGAAGGATCAAACAAAAAGACTCGTGGTTGACTATCGTCCTCTCAACGAGAAAACCATCAAGAACAAGTATCCAATTCCTCGTATCGATGATCTTTTTGATCAACTTGCTGGAGCCTCAATATTCTCAAAGTTGGACTTGAGGATGGGTTACCATCAGATAAAGATCAGAAAGGAAGATATTCCAAAAACAGCTTTCACCACTCGGTACGGTCTATATGAATACACCGTCATGTCCTTTGGTCTCACCAATGCACCGGCAACGTTCTCGAGACTCATGAATTCTGTATTCCATGAATACCTCGACAAGTTCGTTGTGGTATATCTTGATGACATTCTAGTCTACTCAAAATCCAAGGAAGAACATGGAGAGCACCTTCGTCTCACTCTCATGAAACTTCGCGAGCATCGTCTGTATGCCAAGTTTTCCAAATGTGAGTTCTGGATTCCAGAAGTTGCTTACCTTGGTCATATCATCTCTGCCAAAGGCATAGCCATTGACCCGGAAAAGGTTAAGGCAATTGTTGATTGGAAACCCCCTAAGACGGTGAAGCAAGTCAGAAGTTTTCTTGGCTTGGCTAGCTATTGCCGTCGTTTCGTCCAAAACTTTTCTAAGATTGCCAAACCTCTCACTGATCTCACAAAGAAGGACAATAAGTTCGTTTGGACTCCACAATGTGATGAGAGTTTCAATCTCTTGAAGACTAAACTCACTTCCACACCTGTTCTGGTTGGTCCAGATACTACCAAACCTTTCCAGATATTCTGCGATGCATCTCTCCAAGGTCTAGGAGCAGTTCTTATGCAAGAACGTCAAGTTGTGGCTTATGCTTCACGTCAGTTGAACCCACATGAGAAAAACTATCCCACACATGACCTAGAACTTGCAGCAGTTGTGTTTGCCCTCAAGAAATGGAGACAATACTTGTTGGGTAACAAAACTGAAATCTTTTCCGATCATAAGAGTCTGAAATACATCTTCACTCAACCAGATCTAAACCTCAGGCAAAGGAGATGGATTGAGAAGATTAAAGACTTTGATCTCACCATTTCTTACACTCCAGGCAAGGCTAATGTTATGGCCGACGCTCTCAGTCGCAAGTCCTATTGCAATAATCTCATGATCATGGAAAGCCAACCTCCACTTCATGAAGAATTCCAGAAGCTGAACCTTGGTCTTGTCCCTCAAGGTTACCTTGCTAGCTTGACAGCCAGTCCAACTCTCGAGGACAAGATTCGTTCTGAACAACTTCGTGATGCTGAAATCAAGAAGATTGTAGAGCACATCAAAAAAGGCAATGATAAATTCAAGTCCTTCTCAATTGATGACAAGGGAACTGTGTTCTTCGAAGGACGCATTGCAGTTCCTCAGATTCAAAGTCTCAAAGATATCATTCTCAAGGAGGCTCATGAAACTCCTCTCTCAATTCACCCTGGAAGTACAAAGATGTACCAGGATCTCAAGACTCTGTATTGGTGGCCTGGCATGAAACGTGAAATTGCTCAATACGTTTCTGAATGCGACGTTTGTCAACGTGTTAAGGCAGTCCATCAGAAAACAGCAGGTCTACTCCAACCTCTGAAAATTCCTGAGTGGAAGTGGGACATGATTGAAATGGACTTCGTTACTGGGTTTCCAAAGTCCAAGAAGGGCAACGATGCAATCTTCGTTGTTATTGATCGTCTCACTAAGGTAGCTCACTTCCTTGCTGTCAAAGAAACTATCTCAGCTAGCCAGTTAGCAGAGCTATACACAGCAAGGATTGTTCCTCTTCATGGTGTTCCATTGGAAATAAGCTCAGACCGTGGAAGTATTTTCACTTCTCATTTCTGGAAAAGTTTTCAAGAAGCATTGGGCACCAAACTTCTGTTCAGCACAGCTTATCACCCTCAGTCTCAGGGGCAAGTCGAAAGAGTCAATCAGATTCTCGAGGATATGCTCAGAGCATGTGGTCTCTCCTTTGGCATGAAATGGGAGGATTGCCTTCCTTATGCTGAATTCTCCTACAACAACAGCTACCAGGCAAGCCTAGGCATGGCACCATTTGAGGCACTGTATGGTCGCAGATGCAGGAGTCCAATCAATTGGTCTGGAGCTGGTGAACGTTCACTCTTAGGCCCTGACATTGTTAAGGAAGCCGAGGAGAAAGTTCGTATCATTCGTGACAATCTCAGGATTGCTCAGTCTCGTCAGAAGAGCTATTATGATAGCAAGCACAGGGATATGATCTATGCACCTGGTGACAAGGCATATCTCCGCGTAACTCCCCTCAGAGGCACTCATCGTTTTGGTGTGAAAGGAAAGCTTGCACCAAGATACATTGGTCCTTTCAACATTCTCTCAAGGCGGGCAGAAAATGCCTATCGTCTTGAACTTCCAGAAAAACTATCCAAGGTGCACGATGTGTTCCACGTGTCACAGCTCAAGAAGTGTTTCAAAGACCCAGATCGTGCAGTTGATCATGATTCCATTGAACTGCAAGATGATCTATCTTATGAGGAGCACCCTATTCGTATTCTCGATGAGACCGAGCGTAAGACTCGCAACAAGAGCACCAAGTTCTTGAAAGTGCAGTGGTCGCATCATTCCGATAAAGAGGCAACGTGGGAGACCGAAGAGGATTTCGCAAGAAGTATCCGGACCTTTTCACTTCTCAGTAAGGAATCTCGGGGCGCGATTCCTTCAAGGGGGGGCGTTTTGTAACATCCCAAGTATGAAAATATCCCTTAGAATGTTTTGTTTCTTGTTTTAATTCAAGTATTGCATCATGTCATCATGTTTAATTATTTGTTTGCATTTGTTTACTATTTGTTTTGCATCTGTTTTATCTTGTTTTCATAATGAAACTCAAACAAATTCAAATGGTTATTTCATACTTGCTCTGTTACAACATTTGAAATAAAAATCACAAATAAAAACAACCCATTTGTTGTCATATTTTTCAATATTGATCAACTAATAAAATGGTGTTTTTAATTCCACTAATTCATTCCAAATTGGTTTCAAATTCAAAGCAAATCATCAACAGCACCACATTTGGAAATTCCAAAACTACCAAACCATTCCAATATTTTTAATACATTAAATAATAGGGTTCACCCTATTAAGTTGTTGTTTTCTATATTAATTACCAAATTATTCCAAATTCAAACCAAATGTATTCAAATCAGCACCCATTTTGAATCTATGACATTCACCAAACCATTATAATCATTGATCACATTAAATAATAGGGGTCACCCTATTAAAATGCTTTGTTTTCATTAATGTTTAATTAATATCAAAATTCTTTCAAATTTGGTTTATTTTCCAAACAACACAAAACTTTAAATATTTTTGAAGTTCAAACTTGATAATTGGTTGTATTTAACACAATGAGTTCACCCTAATATTCCTAGAATTTTTCCTAACCTAAAAACCATCAATTCCTTCCAATTTCTATTGCTACAAAAAAAAAACAGAAAGCAAAAAATAAAATAAAAGGAGAAACAGCCGCGCGCGCGCAGCACCTAACGGCCCAACCCACCTAAGCCTACCGCGCGCGCAGCCCAGCCCGTTAGCGCCGCGTACCGGTTCGTTTTAGACGCCGCCATCGTCGTCCCCCCGTACGGCAGTCCATCGGGACATGCCACGGCGGCAGACGGGCGCGTCGACGGCCGTGCGCGCTCCCTAGCCCCTATAAGTACCCCCTGAGGGCACAGCGCTCTACCCTAGGCCCTTGTTCCCTCTTCTCCGCCGCCATTTCCACCTCGCGTCCACCTCCTCCCCTCTGTTCTTTCCCACCGGCGGCCACCGTCTGAACCCATGTCACCCGCCGCCGCGTCAGTGCACCATCCACCCACATAGTCCCAGGAATCACACCGCCACTGTCTCCTCTCTCGTGTTGACACCGGAGCGAGCTCGGAGGAGCACGGGATCCACGCCGCCGTCCTCGTCACCGCCGCGGCAACCACCTCGCCGCCGTTCGTCTGCTGAAATCCCACGGTGATCACCGCCATCTCCTCCCTCTCCCACCTCTGTACCTGCTCCACCCTCTGCATCGCGGTTTCGTGCACTCATCCACCCTCACAGCAGCCCCGCAGCACGAGCACGTCGTCGTTGCACGCCGCCGGCAGGACCTCTGTCAGGTTCAGGTTGTTTCCGTCAGCGAAATTCAGTAACGCTTGGTTCTGAAGAATATCCTTACTGCAGCGCTCATACTGTCAAACGAACGGAACACACCGCAGTGGTTTCAGTCTAACGAGCGCGAGCGAGGGGTGCTGGGTTCGATCCCTCGCTTCCCCGGGATAAAATCCCAACTTTTTGCGGCCAAGCGCTGACAGGGAGGGCCCCCTGTCAGCCTCTCCCTTGCCACGCCAGCGCCCAGCACGCCACGCTGGACCGTGGCCCACGCACAGTGGCTGCGGCTAGGGTGCTGTGCTGTAACAAATGTTTACCACGTTTTCTGTTAATTTCCAAATACTTTTAAATGGCAGAATTAAACACTAAAACTAAAACTTTAATAACTTTTAATCTATAACCCCAATAAATAAATGTTATATATGTTTTCTGTTCCAAATTAAATGATCTTTCCAAATAATCCATTTGTGTACTGTTTTACAAACTCCAAATGCATTTAAAATTCAAATTTGAATAATTCAAATGTAAATTTCTAAATTCCATAACTAATTCATTATTAATCCAATAAATGCAAATAAAATATGTTTTTCATACCATTTTGAATAACCTATTCAAATATAAATTTAGTTTCATTGTTTGAATAATTTAAATTGCCTAACTAATTTAATACTTGTTTAATTCATTTAAATATGATAAAATCATAACTTGCTCAATATAAAATATTTTTGAACATGCAAAATATGTTTTCAAACCATCAAAGTGTGGACTTTTCAAATGTGAATTTGAATTTATGTTTTGAATAAATAAAATTCAAATAATATTCAAACTTGTTTTAAATTCATTTAAAACTTGTTTAATATTGTTTAAGTCATAATAAATTCATCCTAACTCCTATTTCAAAATTTGAAACATGTAATTCAACTAAAATTTGATGTTCTTTTCAAATATAAATTTTGTTAATTGTTTTGCACACTTTAATTTGATGAAAACAATAATTTTTTGTGTGACATGTTTAAGTAACCCAAAATTTCTAAACTTAATAAATGATTTCCAAAACTTGTTACATCCTTTACCACTTGCATCTATTATTGTTACTTGTTGTTATTTTGTTGTTACCATCATGCATGCATCATGCTAACAACTTTCAAATAATAATTAAATTGTAAATCATTTGTTCCACTTAATTCATGGACCCTTTCACATATGCGACTCAAAATTTACATAGGGGTCCATCTTAATTGTGTTACCATGTTAGCTAGTTTATTTTTTTGCATCTATTAAATTGACATGCATCATCCCATGATTGTGCACTATGCCATGACAATGATTGTTTATATTTCTGTCTTGTTTGTTTGCTTCTTCTCGGATAGACGACGACGTTGAGACAGACGATCTTTACAGCACCCCTTCTGAGGATCTAGCTCAGTACCCGGCTGCTGAGTTTGCAGGCAAGTTATCACTCACATGAACCATTGTGTTCCTTTTAACCCTGGTTACCGATACTTTCCGTTGTCTATTTCTGCTAGCCTTAGTGGTAGTTGTTTCTGTTACGAACCTATCACATGAATCCTTTAACCCCGATATTGCTTCACCACCACTCCTACAACCCTATTGATTGAGCCAGTGTCTTACTAGCATGCTTAGGTTGTTTTGCTCGAGTCTGTTACCCGTTACTTTCAGTTACTATATTTTATTATGTTCTGGGGGCTCGATGTTTAATCAATCAATCAATCAATCATGCTAATGTTATTGTTAATAATAATTTGATGATAAGGCACCGGCAGGAGGCCCTGTGTGGTTTTGAGGCCTGCTAGTGTCGACCCTAATAGGAAAAGGGTCTTGTCTACTGATCCATGATGAGCGCACTACCCGCATGTGGGAAGCGAGTATGGGCGCCCCCCTCAATTTGATTCGATTCGCATCTCGTCCAAATCATCTGATTTAGTTCGTGTTTTCCATTTGCCGCATGCATGTTTTTGCGAGCCCAGCGCAGGGTGGAACTTTTGTAGTCGGCATATAGGGGAACACGTTCTTAGAGTGCTATGAGGGTCCATTTTCTTCTGGGCTCAATTAGCCGTGCGCCCAAGGTGCTTTGGGCTTGATGCGAAGAAGAGTTGAGTTGTGTTGAGTGCCCCGCTTGGTGGGAGGCATCCCATCTGGCGGGTTATTCATACGTGTACGGCCAAATTGGTGCAACCCTGCAGGGATAATCTTCTCGAGAAGCCGTGTTTTCCGCGGTTATGGTTAACTTGGTGAAAAAACTGGCTAACAAGTACTCAGGACAACTTGAACCTAATGATTAACAACCTTACACCCAATGATTAACAACTTGACTAGTAATAGGCTTATTGACACAATAACTTGACTCATCGTTATTTCAATTGTGTGAGTTATCCTCGGATTGCTTCTTTGGATAAGGGGCGAGATCCAGGATGGGTTTGTTTGATGTTATCTTTCAGTTGGTTACAATACTCGATCTTATCTCCTTTCTGTTAGTCTGAAGTGATAGAATCTCTGTAGTTGGTTAGCGCAGCCAGTTGCAGCATCTTTTATGTCCCCTTTCTTCCGTTGAACCCAAGGCATCTGTGCTTGGTGTTGACGGGTTACACTTTGGTGAACTGTGAGTCTTGCTTGCCAGTACGTCTATGTACTGACCTCTTTGGGGCTGTGGTTTCCGCAGACTACGCTTACGAGGATCCAGGTGACGGCTACTACGTGGAGTTTGACGAGGCTGCTGACGAGTAGTTAGCGGACCCGGGCAGGATCCGAGACATCGTGGATGGGCTCCGTCTTTATTTCAGTTTCAGGCTTCTTAAGCCTATTTGGATTTGTCTGTACTCAGACCCCTTTGAATGCTTCCGCTGAGATGTAATGATGTTATGTTGGGACATGTGTCCTCTGGATGATTGTATTTGCTATCTCTGCTCTAGTGAGAGCCATTTGCAACTTATTTCAATCTTTTGTGTCTTAGAGGTGTGACGCCCCGAGATCGGGCACTATGCAGATTTCAGCATTCCCGCCAAAATCCACATAATAACCGATTCCAGGTTGCCACTTGTGATAACATTACAATAGTTCACGAATAATCCACAACAACAACAGAAAAGAGATTTACAAGATGACTCAAACGAGTCAGGGATACAACTGATACAATACAAAGATCCAAATAACAGCGGAAGAAACAACATAGCGTCCGGCTACGGACAAGATACAAAGTGGACTAAGAGTCCTGAAGATAACCGAGAGCGTCCAATCCCTGCCCAGGCCAAGCCGGAGGGATTCCCAAGCTAACGTCGTCAGACTTCAAACCTGTTGACTGCAATATTGAATATGCAGCCACGAAAAAGATTCGTGGGTCAGTACGGTTAAGTACTGGCAAGTGGATAAACCATACTCACAAGATACCGGCGTAGCCAGTCATCACAAGCTACAAATACTTTGGGATCAACGGAAAGGAAGGGATTATGGCAAATAAGCGGCAACGGGCTGCACTAACCAACTACAGAGACTCACTACAACATCCGGCTAAAAGAGAGGGATAAGATAGCGTATCGTAACCAACTACAACTACTCACCAAACAATACCCATCCAATGTCACCCCCTACTAAGGAAGCAACCCAAGGATAACTCACACGGTTGGATTAATGATGGATCAAGTTATTGTGTCAATAAGACTATTACTAGTCAAGTTATTATCATTAGGTGCAAGTTGTCTGAGTACTTGTTAGCCAGTACTTTCACCAAGTAATCCATAACCGCGGAAAACACGACTTCTCGAGAAGATTTATCCCTGCAGGGTGTGCTCCAGTACCCGTACACACTCAAGCCACCAACTAAAACTCAGGTTGGCTTGACACGACCCAAACCGTCTCTACAACCCATCCTAGGAGCCACGGAGCTATAAGGTCCCAGCCACGCAGCCGAATACTCAGCGCAGGTGTGCAAAACTCCCGCAGGACACAACACCCCCGCACTACAGGCCTCGCCCTATATGCATCATCATCATCATAACCAGTAACCAAGGGGGGCCAACCCATTATGCAAAGGAGCAAATGGAACACCCGAACTAAGTGTGGCTCTTCGGACAAGCTGCAGATCAGGTCTAAGTCGAGGGGGGTCCCATACTACCACCCGGATGCGGTGAGCACGCTCATCATGGATCAGTAGACAAGACCCTTTTCCTAGTTTCGACACTAGCAGGCTCCAAAACCCTAACCCGGGCCCCCTGCCGGTGCCTTATCATCAAATTATTATTACCCAAAACATTAACAGGTTGTTGATTGAATTGAACCCAACTATAAACTAAACAGGTGATAGGAAAAAGGACAACAAGACTTGAGCGCAAACAAACCTAAGCATGCAACTACGACACGAGGGCCAACAGGGTAAACAAACAACATTTGATAGGAAGTGGAAGGGAAAGCTATATCATGGCTGCAAGGTAAACATAGAATGGGATCGAGACACAAGCATCGTAACAACAGGCTAGAATAAGAACAACGGAAAGAATCGGTAACAGGTGATGAAAGGCAGCCATTTGGCAGCAAGTGAGTATACTTGCCTGAGATCCAGCAAGTAGAGGTACATCCGCAGAACTTGTCGTTGCTCACATCATCTCAACGTCCTATCCGGGAAGAAGCAACGAACCTCGAACAAACACCGGATGCAACAATTACTACTACGGCAAAAGATCCAGCATGATCCTATTTTATATGCATGGCATGGCAAGATGCAACAGGGAAAAACAACTTAAGCAATTTAATCGAAACCGGAGTCCGGACAATAATTATTGGTTCAGGTTGTTTAGCTAACCATCAATATTAAATGTTGATTAACAGGTTTAAACAAGGTAGACGTGATCTATCCAATATTAAATGGAATAGGGCAACAATTGGAATTAATTAGCCCACACATTCCATATTTATTTATTACGTGAACATCCATAACACTACTACAAATGCAACATGCAAGGTGCAAACATGAACATGGATGGCATGAACAGATTAAGTGCATTTTTCTGGTATGAAAACATATTTTATTTGTTGGATTTGGAATTAAAATGAGCAAGTTATGAATTTGGCAATTTTAATTGCATTCAATAAGAAACAGTTGTTTTCAGCAATTTAAATTATTCAAAACAGAAAACAAAGTTTATATTTGCAAAGTTTAGAGAATTTTGATTGGAAAACATATTTTACTTTTCAAATTTGGAGTTAAAATGAATTAGTTATGATTTATGCAATTAAATCAATTTAAATTGAGCCGGAAGCCCAACATTTAATTTAGGAGGTTCACGTTATTTATCTACCCATCAAGATTAAATGTGGCTTAACATGGCGAGATAATATAAAGATGAGCTATGCAATTTTAAATGGAACCGGAACAATATTTAATTATTCCAACTCATTCCATATTTTATTATTAGGTGACATTATTATACCCCGAAACCCACAAAATGCAATGCAAACATGATGCGATGACATTTTAAATATAGTTGATATGTTATAGAAAATAGGGCATAAATATGTAGGGCTGGGGTTTAGGGTGCACACGTGTGGAAAGAAGATCTTCGGGTTCGGCGCCGGTGTCTTCGGGATGAAGAAGAAGAAGACGACGAAGAGGGAGATAGACGGCGGCGAGGAAGGATGGAAAGTAGACGTTCTCGCGTCGTCGTTGAGGTAGCCGAAGTAGGCGTAGTCGACGTCGGGGGCGTAGACGTTCCGATGTCGAGGTAGTAGCGGAAGTAGTCGTTCTCGTGCCGTAGTCGAAGTAGTCGTTCACGTCGTCGTTCCCGTTCCGTAGCCGAAGTAGGCGTAGTAGTCGAAGTGGTCGACGGAGGAACCGCAACATCATATCCGTTGTTCTCGAGTTGTCGTGGTAGTTGGCGTAGTAGAGGAAGTAGTCGTTGTAGGCATTCTCGTTCCGTATTGGAAGTAGTCGTGGCCGAACCTTACATCGGCATCTCCGGGGTTGGTGGCGAACTTGACAGTTTCGGTCTTCGGGCGCGCACGAAGGCGGCCGACGCAAAACGGACCCGGCGAAGATCATGTCAAGGTTCCGAACTTCACGTCGCGCACGATGGTGGCATAGACGCATGGGGACGGCACGGCCACGGACGAAGAGGCGTCGTGCCTGTTGCAGGACAAACTTCGAACACCCTGAGGGCATGCACCTGCGGACGTCTCTAGTGGCTCGAACTGTAGGGAGGCGCGCCCGTAAACGAAGAGGCTGGGGGGGTCGACTGCAGCTCGGTGCACCGAGGAGAGGCGGTGTAGGACCTCGTCGGGGCAGTACCAAGGAGTGGAGGACGTCCCGGAGGACTCGTCGACATGGCGCAGTACCAAGAGGAGCAACCCTCGTCGAGCTTGACCTCGTGGTGAGCAGGGAGCTCGGAGGAGACCCGAGGCGGCGTAACCGGAGCAGGAGGAGGCGGTGGCGGCGCCGGCCGCGCCGGGAGGGAGCTGTGGCGTCGCCGGCCGCCCTCGCCCGGAACGGAGGGAACGGCGGCGGGGGGCGCAGGGGCTCGGCCGTGGCCTTTCTCCTTGGCGGCGGCGCTCTGTAGAGGAGGAGGGGTCGCCGGAAGGAGGGTGGCCGCAGGGAAACCGGGGGCGGCGGAGCTCCGGCGGGTGGACAGAGGAGGGGACGGGCGGCCGGAGGTGAGGGAGAGGCAGGGAAGGAGGAGGGTGGGGCGGTCGGCAGCGGCCGGTGAGGGGCAGGGAGGCGATGGCGTCCCCGGAGAAGAGGCGAGAGGAGGGGCGGCCGCACCTTCTATCGAGGAGGAAGGAGCAGCGAGCGAGAGGCAGGGAGGGATCGAGCGCTGCTCTCCCTCCCGTGCGATGCGTGCGGTTTCTGGGAGATGGGGGGGGACCTAGACATGAAAAGGAGAAACGGCGGGGGGGGGGTGGCTGCAAAACTGCCAAGGAGGGATTGGTGGGAGCCAGGGTTCGGTTGGGAAGTGCGGTGGGGGCCGGCTGGGCCTATTTCGGCCCAGTTCGGCCGGCTGCGCTGCTGGGGTCGTAGGTGGGCCTCCGGCCTGCCTCCCCCAGCTGTGATTTCTTTTGTTTTTTTTTTATATATAAAAGACGAACAAAACAGAGGTTTGAGGGGGTTTTTGAACTCCAAAAATTATGAGGTTAATTTCTATGGATTCAAAATTGAAAATGCCCAGTTGCACAAATTTCGTTTTTTCAAAATTTCAAATTATTACACATTGTTTGAATTTAAATTGTATTTGCCTCAAATTCACTATAAATGGTTTATTTAAAAATTGACCAAGTTGTTTATTTGAAAATTCAAGTTTATGGAAGGCAATTCGTTTGTTAATGGTTGTGAAGTATTTTGAACACATTGTAACATAGTTGAGTTTGAAATGGATTTGAATTTTTAAGTTAGTTGGAAAATAAGGGACAATGCATATGATGCAATGCATGATGAAAAGAAAAAACCAACCAAACTAATTGGGGACTAAATTCCCCGGGCGTTATAGACGACACCACTAACAAGGGATTGCGCCCTCGCAATCCACCTGCTAACCCGGGAGGGGAAAGAAGTTCGACTATCGATTCTTCATGCTTCTAGCTGATCTCCTCGACACCACTAACAAGGGAATCTTTCTCGGGTTGACGACGATGTTCTTCCACCAGGAATCTTCCGATGATCGAATCCTATTAGGTTAAAGGCTCAGAAAACGTCCACCCACGTAGAATCCTAACACTTGGAAGGATAGACAAGGGGGAGACTCCAAAACAAATAAGATGGGAGGAGAAATAGAATAGAGATAAGGAGAAAACAAGAATCCTATTGAGATGTTTTTCCAAAATAGTTTAGCAGAAATAGTTTTTGACACTCTAGAAACAACGACCGTTAGCGAGGTTATCCTACAGGCTTTGCGGACCCGTTGCTTCGATAACCATTCGTATCGAAACAATATCGGGAATCGGAACCAAGGCTCTGATACCATTTTGTGACGCCCCGAGATCGGGCACTATGCAGATTTCAACATTCCCGCCAAAATCCACATAATAACCGATTCCAGGTTGCCACTTGTGATAACATTACAATAGTTCACGAATAATCCACAACAACAACAGAAAAGAGATTTACAAGATGACTCAAACGAGTCAAGGATACAACTGATACAATACAAAGATCCAAATAACAGCGGAAGAAACAACATAGCGTCCGGCTACGGACAAGATACAAAGTGGACTAAGAGTCCTGAAGATAACCGAGAGCGTCCAATCCCTGCCCAGGCCAAGCCGGAGGGATTCCCAAGCTAACGTCGTCAGACTTCAAACCTGTTGACTGCAATATTGAATATGCAGCCACGAAAAAGATTCGTGGGTCAGTACGGTTAAGTACTGGCAAGTGGATAAACCATACTCACAAGATACCGGCGTAGCCAGTCATCACAAGCTACAAATACTTTGGGATCAACGGAAAGGAAGGGATTATGGCAAATAAGCGGCAACGGGCTGCACTAACCAACTACAGAGACTCACTACAACATCCGGCTAAAAGAGAGGGATAAGATAGCGTATCGTAACCAACTACAACTACTCACCAAACAATACCCATCCAATTCACCCCCTACTAAGGAAGCAACCCAAGGATAACTCACACGGTTGGATTAATGATGGATCAAGTTATTGTGTCAATAAGACTATTACTAGTCAAGTTATTATCATTAGGTGCAAGTTGTCTGAGTACTTGTTAGCCAGTACTTTCACCAAGTAATCCATAACCGCGGAAAACACGGCTTCTCGAGAATATTTATCCCTGCAGGATGTGCTCCAGTACCCGTACACACTCAAGCCAACAACTAAAACTCAGGTTGGCTTGACACGACCCAAACCGTCTCTACAACCCATCCTAGGAGCCACGGAGCTATAAGGTCCCAGCCACGCAGCCGAATACTCAGCGCAGGTGTGCAAAACTCCCGCAGGACACAACACCCCGGCACTACAGGCCTCGCCCTATATGCATCATCATCATCATAACCAGTAACCAAGGGGGGCCAACCCATTATGCAAAGGAGCAAATGGAACACCCGAACTAAGTGTGGCTCTTCGGACAAGCTGCAGATCAGGTCTAAGTCGAGGGGGGTCCCATACTACCACCCGGATGCGGTGAGCACGCTCATCATGGATCAGTAGACAAGACCCTTTTCCTAGTTTCGACACTAGCAGGCTCCAAAACCCTAACCTGGGCCTCCTGCCGGTGCCTTATCATCAAATTATTATTACCCAAAACATTAACAGGTTGTTGATTGAATTGAACCCAACTATAAACTAAACAGGTGATAGGAAAAAGGACAACAAGACTTGAGCGCAAACAAACCTAAGCATGCAACTACGACACGAGGGCCAACAGGGTAAACAAACAACAGTTGATAGGAAGTGGAAGGGAAAGCTATATCATGGCTGCAAGGTAAACATAGAATGGGATCTAGACACAAGCATCGTAACAACAGGCTAGAATAAGAACAACGGAAAGAATCGGTAACAGGTGATGAAAGGCAGCCATTTGGCAGCAAGTGAGTATACTTGCCTGAGATCCAGCAAGTAGAGGTACATCCGCAGAACTTGTCGTTGCTCACATCATCTCAACGTCCTATCCGGGAAGAAGCAACGAACCTCGAACAAACACCGGATGCAACAATTACTACTACGGCAAAAGATCCAGCATGATCCTATTTTATATGCATGGCATGGCAAGATGCAACAGGGAAAAACAACTTAAGCAATTTAATCAAAACCGGAGTCCGGACAATAATTATTGGTTCAGGTTGTTTAGCTAACCATCAATATTAAATGTTGATTAACAGGTTTAAACAAGGTAGACGTGATCTATCCAATATTAAATGGAATAGGGCAACAATTGGAATTAATTAGCCCACACATTCCATATTTATTTATTAGGTGAACATCCATAACACTACTACAAATGCAACATGCAAGGTGCAAACATGAACATGGATGGCATGAACAGATTAAGTGCATTTTTCTGGTATGAAAACATATTTTATTTGTTGGATTTGGAATTAAAATGAGCAAGTTATGAATTTGGCAATTTTAATTGCATTCAATAAGAAACAGTTGTTTTCAGCAATTTAAATTATTCAAAACAGAAAACAAAGTTTATATTTGCAAAGTTTAGAGAATTTTGATTGGAAAACATATTTTACTTTTCAAATTTGGAGTTAAAATGAATTAGTTATGATTTATGCAATTAAATCAATTTAAATTGAGCCGGAAGCCCAACATTTAATTTAGGAGGTTCACGTTATTTATCTACCCATCAAGATTAAATGTGGCTTAGCATGGCGAGATAATATAAAGATGAGCTATGCAATTTTAACTGGAACCGGAACAATATTTAATTATTCCAACTCATTCCATATTTAATTATTAGGTGACATTATTATACCCCGAAACCCACAAAATGCAATGCAAACATGATGCGATGACATTTTAAATATAGTTGATATGTTATAGAAAATAGGGCATAAATATGTAGGGCTGGGGTTTAGGGTGCACACGTGTGGAAAGAAGATCTTCGGGTTCGGCGCCGGTGTCTTCGGGATGAAGAAGAAGAAGACGACGAAGAGGGAGATAGACGGCGGCGAGGAAGGATGGAAAGTAGACGTTCTCGCATCGTCGTCGAGGTAGCCGAAGTAGGCGTAGTCGACGTCGGGGGCGTAGACGTTCCGATGTCGAGGTAGTAGCGGAAGTAGTCGTTCTCGTGCCGTAGTCGAAGTAGTCGTTCACGTCGTCGTTCCCGTTCCGTAGCCGAAGTAGGCGTAGTAGTCGAAGTGGTCGACGGAGGAACCGCAACATCATATCCGTTGTTCTCGAGTTGTCGTGGTAGTTGGCGTAGTAGAGGAAGTAGTCGTTGTAGGCATTCTCGTTCCGTATTGGAAGTAGTCGTGGCCGAACCTTACATCGGCATCTCCGGGGTTGGTGGCGAACTTGACAGTTTCGGTCTTCGGGCGCGCACGAAGGCGGCCGACGCAAAACGGACCCGGCGAAGATCATGTCAAGGTTCCGAACTTCACGTCGCGCACGATGGTGGCATAGACGCATGGGGACGGCACGGCCACGGACGAAGAGGCGTCGTGCCTGTTGCGGGACAAACTTCGAACACCCTGAGGGCATTCACCTGCGGACGTCTCTAGTGGCTCGAACTATAGGGAGGCGCGCCCGTAAACGAAGAGGCTGGGGGGGGGGTCGACTGCAGCTCGGTGCACCGAGGAGAGGTGGTGTAGGACCTCGTCGGGGCAGTACCAAGGAGTGGAGGATGTCCCGGAGGACTCGTCGACATGGCGCAGTACCAAGAGGAGCAACCCCCGTCGAGCTTGACCTCGTGGTGAGCAGGGAGCTCAGAGGAGACCCGAGGCGGCGTAACCGGAGCAGGAGGAGGCGGTGGCGGCGCCGGCCGCGCCGGGAGGGAGCTGTGGCGTCGCCGGCCGCCCTCGGCCGGAACGGAGGGAACGGTGGCGGGGGGCGCAGGGGCTCGGCCGTGGCCTTTCTCCTTGGCGGCGGCGCTCTGTAGAGGAGGAGGGGTCGCCGGAAGGAGGGTGGCCGGAGGGAAACCGGGGGCGGAGGAGCTCCGGCGGGTGGACAGAGGAGGGGACGGGCGGCCGGAGGTGAGGGAGAGGCAGGGAAGGAGGAGGGTGGGGCGGTCGGCAGCGACCGGTGAGGGGCAGGGAGGCGACGGCGTCCCCGGAGAAGAGGCGAGAGGAGGGGCGGCCGCACCTTCTATCGAGGAGGAAGGAGCAGCGAGCGAGAGGCAGGGAGGGATCGAGCGCTGCTCTCCCTCCCGTGCGATGCGTGCGGTTTCTGGGAGATGGGGGGGGGGGACCTAGACATGAAAAGGAGAAACGGCGGGGGGGTGGCTGCAAAACTGCCAAGGAGGGATTGGTGGGAGCTAGGGTTCGGCTGGGAAGTGCGGTGGGGGCCGGCTGGGCCTATTTCGGCCCAGTTCGGCCGGCTGCGCTGCTGGGGTCGTAGGTGGGCCTCCGGCCTGCCTCCCCCAGCTGTGATTTCTTTTGTTTTATTATTTTTTTTTATATATAAAAGACGAACAAAACAGAGGTTTGAGGGGGTTTTTGAACTCCAAAAATTATGAGGTTAATTTCTATGGATTCAAAATTGAAAATGCCCAGTTGCACAAATTTCGTTTTTTCAAAATTTCAAATTATTACACATTGTTTGAATTTAAATTGTATTTGCCTCAAATTCACTATAAATGGTTTATTTAAAAATTGACCAAGTTGTTTATTTGAAAATTCAAGTTTATGGAAGGCAATTCGTTTGTTAATGGTTGTGAAGTATTTTGAACACATTGGAACATAGTTGAGTTTGAAATGGATTTGAATTTTTAAGTTAGTTGGAAAATAAGGGACAATGCATATGATGCAATGCATGATGAAAAGAAAAGAAAAAACCAACCGAACTAATTGGGGACTAAATTTCCCGGGCGTTACAAGAGGCATGTTGTGTTATCCTTTTGTTCAAAGCCGTTGATGTACCATGTGTGTATGGTATGAAGTACGTCAATGGTAGTGTCCTGATTTCTACGGGATAGTTTACATCGACGGTGAACAGTAGCGATGGGTTATCACACATAAGTGTTGGCCTACTCGTAAGAGGATGCGGGTGCCGGTAAGCCCCGTAATCCCATCAGAATACTGTTCAGTTCGTACGGTGAGTATCCTCTAGAAGTCCGGGTGCGACAAGACTCAAAGATATGTCGAGTGACTATATGAAAGGTACTTGAAAGGAGTTTGACCTCAAATAGGATTTAGAAGAACCCGAATCTGCGGAAAAGTTGGCTCTCAATATGCCTCACGAAAGGCTTCTGCATGTCCAAACGTACCTAATGTCCTTCAAACCATCACCGGGTGACCCCCATGGAGAGATGCACGATGACATGTTGCGAGGACTCAGCCTAGCAAGCGTGGAGTTAAAGAAGAAATCTATTCGACAAGCAGAGACATCTTCCCTACGAGTAGAAGTACCCACAAGACTACCAAAAGAAAGAACTAAGACTACCCCAACAACACACAAGGAGCAAGCCCCGGGGAACCTACGAGACCAGATCACACATAATAAGGTGGATAGGCTCAGAAGGGAAAGAGCACCAGAAAACCACCCCCAAGGACAGGTAGAACCCGAGACAGGAGTCCAGAATACGACTCGACTGACTCGGATGATGAAGAACTCTGCGGCCTTCCCTGTTTCACTCGAGAGATCCATCAGGCCAGGAAGCCGAGGTAATTCAAATTAACAGCCGAAACACCCAAGTAAGATGGTGATCAGGAACCCTAAGCATGTCTAGACGAGTAATTGATAGCTGTAAGATTCCAAAAGGGAAATAGAACAGCGACAATGCAGTACAGCTAGTTGGAGCAGCAAGAAACTGGTTGAAGAGTAGACCCAAGAACAAGTATAGCTGATGGGAAGAGTCCGAGTATGATTTCTTCCAGAATTACAAATCCACTTGCAAACAGCCGGTAACAGTCGGACAGCTAAAGGCTTACATGCAAAGATCAAACGAAAATATCCACGGGTACATTCAGAGATGGATCGTGTTGAACCATAGTGCAGAAGAAATCTCAGATGAAACAGCTATCGAGAGCTTCAAAGAAGGACTCTGCTGAATGGACCTAAAAGAGTACATTTGCCGAACTCGAGTTAAAACAATGAGCAAACTCATGGAAGTAGCGAAAAGTTGGGTGGAAGGAGAAGAGTCAGCTCGCAACTCCCACCCACCCTCACCCGAGGCAGATCGTATGGAAATCTCCTATGCTCACCAAGGAAACAGAAGATACAATAATGACAGGAACATAAGAGGAAAGTGGAAGAACCGAGTGTTGAACGAGATAGAACCCCGAGTTAGTCGCAGCGAATTCCCGGGTAGTCGCAGTAACGACTAACACCAGCAAGGGCGCGACCAGCAGCGCGAGCAAGAACATGACCGCAGGAAAGAACAGAAGCACGAGTGGCAACCACGAAAAATTTGGGCGGATGGATTACCTCCCATGTCGATCGAGCAGCAACTCGAGGGACCATGTCTAAACCACCTCTATACCGATGACAATGGAATATCCAGATCCAACCACAAGCTGAAAGATTGTCATAGATTTAACTTGCTCATGGAGGCATCTTATAGGAAACAGAAGGAGGCGCAACAAGCAGGGTTCCTAGCAGTCCTGGGAGTGCTAGCCATAGGGGCGCCACCACCTCCTCCAGGACCGACAGTCGTCCAACCTCAGCCACAACCTCTAGCGCAAGGAGTACCTAGAGCACAACAAGCTAAAGCAATTCACCAGCAGTATAGAGTGGGTTACCCGGGGGAAGACAGGTACCTGGAACCTAAAGGGAAAATTTACATGATTCAGAAAGGTGCCCCATCCAAACAAATCCAAAAGCTCATAACCAGGCAGGTGAATCTAGCAGAAATTTCACCCGCTGCAACACCCGAGTTCTTGTACTGGTCCGACAAAAGCATCACCTTCTCCAGAGCTGATCATCCGCTTTGAGTCCCCTTCCCAGGAAAGGCAGCATTGGTACTCGAGGCACAATCTGGAGGCTACGATCTGAGTCGAGTATTCATGGACAAAGGAAGTGGAATCAATATCATCTATGCAGAAACTCTGAAGGAGATGAATATACCAATAAGAATTCTAACGCACTCGGATAATACTTTCCATTGGATCGTACCAGGAAAAGCAGTAAACCCTTGGGTACAGTAATACTCGAGGTAATCTTTGGGGAACGCAACAACTACAGGACAGAAAAACTTGACCTCGAAGTAGTCGACTGGCCATCATAGTACAACGCAATACTTGGAAGAACAACAATTGTGAGATTCATGGCAGTGCCCCACTATGCATACCTGATGATTAAAATGCCAGGACCTAAGTGCGTAATCACAGTGTGGGGAAACTACAAAAAAGTCGGACAACTGTGACATCGAGTTCAACAAAATTTCAAATTTGTTTGGAACGCAGCAGGAACCCCATGGGAAGAACCATACGTCATAGGGGAAGTACTCGGGAACGACGCATACAAGCTTAAAGACAAGAAGATAGGGAATTTCTACAAGAACCCGTGGAACTTCTTGCAGCTACGTCTTTTTTATGCATAAAATTTTATTATCTAGTACAATTTAGAATAAGGCTAACTTAGGCATTTATGTATCTTCATCGAACAAATCAATATTACCCTCTGCACTGAGGAATTTTAGTCTGTCTGTTTTATAGTTATAATTACAAAGTTAGTCGCAGCATCACCCAAGTCCAAAGCTATGAAGTACAGCTACACTCGGGGGCTGCGCAGCAAAATATTTAAGACCAAAAATCTTGGGTGAATCCCAGCCTTAGTCGCACTCGAAATACTCGGGGGCTACGCAGCAAAATGTTTAAGACAGAAAATCTTGGGGTGACTCCTAGCCGTAGTCGCACTCGACACACTCGGGGGCTACACAGCAAAACGTTTAAGACAGAAAATGTTGGGGTGACTCCCAGCCGTAGTCACACTCGCAATATTCGGGGGCTAAACAACAAAACGTTTAAGACAAAAATATTGGGGTGACTCCCAGCCGTAGTCACACTCTACACACTCGGGGGCTGCACAACAAAACGTGTAAGAGAGAAAATCTTGGGGCGACTCCCAGCCGTAGTCGCATTCAACACACTCGAGGGATGCGCAGCAAAACGTTTAAGACAGAAAATATTCCGGTGACTCCCAGCCGTAGTCGCACTCAAAATACTCGGGGGCTGCGCAGCAAAACGTTTAAGCCAGAAATTTTTGGATGAATCATAGCCGCAGTTGCACTCAAAGTACTCGGAGGTTGCGCAGCAAAACTGTAGACACTTAAGTCTACGCTCGCCTACAACCAGCCGAACCCAGACTCGGGGGATACTCCCATCGGGAGCGCTGATCACCACCCGATAGTCCATACAGAAAACTATGACTAAGTTACAATTGCAGTTGAGTCCAAAATACCCAAGAATGGTACACCAGAGGACCTAACGGAAAGTTTGGAACAATAATCATCAGCATAGTACAAGGGAATGCGTACTCAATCAGAAAATTTGGGTCTTTTATTAGAATAAGCAATTATAGAGTGATTTATAGCCACGGTACAAGTAACTACATCTATAATTCATGAGTAAAACCACTCTGTAGCTTAATGTCAGTCTCCGCCCCAGCTAGACACATTAGTGCGACTGTTGCAGGGTTTGCTGCCTCATATCGCGTAGTCATGTTTACACGCTCGCAACCACGAGGTGCATGAGGACCCAACCAATGTTCAACAGATTCATGTGCAGGTAGTGTCTTTTGGCAACAACCCAGGCAACTTTTGCTCCACTGACAAATTAATGACGAACCAATACCTTTGCATGATCAAAGCTACTGAATTTTTGCATCAGAATGAATAAGCCTTCGGGTAGCCTGTTGAGTGGAAAGAGGGACCCATAAATATTGGAGAATGTTGCGTGACAGGGCCCAATCACTCCACCAACTTGTTGAGCTCAAGTTCTCAAATTCAGAAGCACTCGAGTTTTTTTACGGATTAGCCCAGAAAGAGGATGAACTATATGCAGAAAGTTTCGACAGTTCTTATTCAATAGATTGAGTCTCTTCAACAGTATTTTCTTGGAAACCTACAGATATAATCATTCTCACCAGTTCAGAAACAGCTAAAATTGGGAGAAAGCAGAAAAACAGATACTCGAAAGCTTACATGCTAAATCAGTTGTTATCTCTTCTAATTCAGCCAAGAGGAAGTCTTCACAATCGGCAGTAGTTTGTTCTTTCTCCTTTGCAGCATCGAGCTGAGTTCTCAAAGCTTTTACTTCCTCCTCCTTGCTTAAAAGCTCGGCACTCAGTAATTTCACTAAATTAGAGGAGGAAGAAGTTGAAGGAGTAGAAGTCGAAGTATGTGCAGAACCAGAAGTCTTGGGCGCCTAAGAAAACAGGAAAGATATACTTGATTACTATTTTATTCAGGTACTCAGCAGAAACAGCCCGCGTCATACTCGAGGATACTCCCATTTGGAGAATGCACGAGTACAAAGTAGAAAATTCAGTACTAGAAACAGACCAAGGAAGCACTTCAGATACATTTCAAAGAAGGAAAAAAAGTAGATAAGGTTCATCACAAACGAGTACGCAGATTCATTGCACTAGAACACCGCTGCTATTACTAAACAAGACTAAAAGTAAGCATATACTCCCTGAGCGTCCCTAGTAGTTTCAACAGCTTCAACAGCTTTGGCTCCTGCTTCAAGCATTTTCAGAAGAACATCAACTTGCCTAACAGACTCCGAGGTGAAGGGGTTGAGGTCTACCTCTCACCCATCTGAGTCTAGTGGAGGACCGCTCAGCGCTGGTTCAAAATCCCCTTGAATACCGTGGGCACGGGCAAGTTTCAGCATTGTTTCGCACCCGATAAAGTATGCTCCCGACTAAAATCAGTCAAGACACTGGTGTTACGGAATACATCCAATAGCGTATCCAGGGTGGCAGGAATATATTCCTTTGGGAATAAGCACTCGTGAAAGGACATGAGTATTCCCCAGAGCTTCTCTAGCAAACCCGTAGCCTTCTCTACCTGATCCTTGGAGGAAGTTACCACGTCCAGCAGTGGCCCCTCTCCTAGTTGAAGACAT
This sequence comes from Alopecurus myosuroides, assembly GCA_028641055.1. Lineage (NCBI taxonomy): Eukaryota > Viridiplantae > Streptophyta > Magnoliopsida > Poales > Poaceae > Alopecurus > Alopecurus myosuroides. The sequence goes on along the minus strand of CM054058.1, from coordinate 437,145,684 downwards.
AGGGAAGGAGGATTCCCGACAACAGCTGGAACAACATGAGGGAATTATCACTCGAAAATACAAGCATATTAGAATATACTCACTATGAGACAAGGGAAAGGTCGAGAAGCTATCAAACTATCAGTCAAGGAGTGAAATCGAGGACAAGAGCTTCTTCTAAATCAAAAAGCTGCTTGTTAGCCTCTATCTCCTTTTCCTTCGACTCCTCAACTTACTAAAGGGCAGCTTCAGTCTTCTTTTGAGCAGAGGCGACCTCTAGCTTCAAAGCAACATTTTGCGCTTTGAGTTCTTTCACTCGAGCCCTAGCAGATTTCTTCTTAGCAGTAGTTGAGGCCAAGCATTCTAAAGATAGGTGAAAAGAATACGCTAAGTACATGAGTAAGAGAAAGGATGATAGAAATTCATCGGAGTGAATTCTTACCTTTTGCTTTGGCAAGGTTAGCCAAGGCAAAATCCCTTTGCCTCCCAATGCCGATGAAATGGGTCCTCGGGTGCTTCATACTCTCCACGAAAGGCTGGAGTAACACAAAATTCAACAATCAAGACAAATATTTTAGTTTGTGCTCGCCTGCAAGCAGCCGAACCCAGACTCAGGGGCTACTCCCACCAGGAGCGCTGATAGCGCACCCGACATAACAAGTAAAAGATAAAACCACAAAGGAAAGATCACATGGTTTCTAACCTAGAATTCAGGAGCCAAAACATCCGTCTTTGCCAGGTCCTCCATCCAAGCCTCTCGGCCTGCGGGTCTTGATGGTGCAGATCTTGCACTCGTTGGGAGACCCCAAGAGGAAGGTATGATGAGCACAACAGCAGTTTTCCCTCAGAAAGAAACCAAGGTTTAATAGACCAATAGGAGGAAGGAGTAACTACAGAAAGTTGATGCAGTTGAGATGGTAGGGCGCACTACCGGTTCAACAGCAATGTAGAACCTACACAAGACAGTCAAATCACTTTGCCCCAAGGAAGCAGTGAGGCTGTCAATCTCACCGGATTTGCTGAACACAAAGAGGTTAAACGTATGGTGTGGAAAACAGTATGAGAACAATATGAAAACAGTAGCAACAGTGTGAAAACCGTAATTGCAGTGGTTGTATTATCGGTATGAGAAAATGGACCGGGATCCACAGTTCACTAGTGGTGTCTCTCCGTACAAAAATAAATAACATGTGTGGAGAACAAATTACAGTTGGGAAATTAATAGAAATGAAGGCTGCATCATAGTGCATATGCAAGACATAAAGATTACTATGTGATTCATGCGGGCATTACAACAAAATACATAGACCGTCATCCAACTGCATATATGACTAATAATCCACCTTCCGAATATCATCCGAACAAACATTGGGTATTAAGTTGTAAGTAACAGATAATCACAGTAAGCAAAGTGTGTAATGTAATTATGTAAACAATGTAAACAAAGTAAACATCATTGTTTTCTCCCTAATGGCAACAACACATCCTCCATCCGTCGCGTTTCTGTCACTCGAGCACAAATGCAAAGGAGGCATGAACCCACTATCGAGCATAAATACTCCCTCTTGGAGTCACTAGCATATACTTGGACAGAACATCTACTAATAACGGAGATCATGCAAGACCATAAATAACATATGCATGAAGATAACATGATAGATTGATAACAAGAAGATATAGTGTTCAACATTCATAGGATACCAGCAAACACAATATGTAGCATTACATAAAGATGATCTCGACCATGTAGGGCAGATCATGAGATCTAAACACGAGGCATAAAGTGGAGGAGACAACCAACTAGCTACTGCTATGGACCTGTAGTCCAGGGATGAACTACTCACGCATCACTTCGGAGGAGGGCATGGTGGTGTAGACCCCTCCAGTGATTAATTTCTCTTCTGGCAGGGTGCCGGGGAGAGCTCCAAAACCCTCCCGTTCTGGGGATAACGATGATGGTGGCCTTGGGTGTTTTCTCGGAGAGAAGTGGTATATATTTCGGGTTCATGTTTCGGGGGGAATAAATAGGCAAAAGGGCGATGGCGGTGGATGCCCGAGGGGCCCACACCACCCCACGACGCGGCTGGGGGGGCACACCACCATATGGTGTGGCCGCCCTGTGATCCCCCTCCGGGCCTTTTCGGGGCTCCGTAGAACCTTCGGGATTTCTAAGACTTCCTGGCTTCAAATTTTCCAATTCCGCGAATATTTCCAGAACAACTTTTCTGAAACTAAAAACAGCAGAAAACAGGGAACTCGCTCTGTGGCATCTTGTCAATAGGTTAGTTCGGAAAATCGATAAAAATGACATAAAGTTTATAGCAAACATGTACGAACTAACATGAAAACAACATGGAAAAACAGAAATCAAGGATACGTTTATGACATATCAACATCCCCAAGATTAGTTCCTACTCGTCCTCAAGTTGGTAAACGATAAAAACACATAATTTTTGAAGTGACATGCTACCAACATAATCTTGATCATCAATATTGTAAAAGAATATGTAAGCCGAGATCATAGTACTTTAAACACAAACATAGCAATTACTTTGAATCATGAGAAGTAACACAAATAAAAGATCATGAACAACAATGCTTTGAAAGTTATACAATTTTTTCAAGTATAGAAAAAACATAGCAAAGTGATATTTCGCTTGTCCATAAGAGTGGGGCAAAACATAAATGCCAGGACACCTTCAAAGTTTAAGAGGAAGACTAGAAAAATTAATTTGAGAGCAAGTAATAGCACATAATGAAGCAGTTAATAATGTTTCTGGGACAAATGCACATTAAACTAAGAATGGCAACTATGCTCTCTCAACCGTGCATAAAGTTAGAAGATGGAGACTCAACATAAAACTAAAAGAAAGGCCCGTCGCAGAGGAAAGCATGGATCACTCATGTGCTAGAGCTTTTTATTTTATTAAACAAAGGTATTGAAAATGTTTTACACTCCTCCTAAACATCATACACAAAACATGGCTAAGAGAATCCTCGGGTGCCTGCCAACAATCACATACCGTGGAGGAGTGTCTATTTTTTTAAGAGAGGTGTATGCTTATGTCAACGAATGGTAAACAGAAAATACAGTACGTCACAAGCCAACTAGACTTCACAAGAGAAGCTCCCATTGAAGGACGCAACTGGTGTAGAAGGTCATCCCTCTTTCTCTTTTGTTTACACAATTATGATTTGGCTGATAAATCAGGGGAAAAAATAGTGAAGATAATTTATTTGTATTAATTTGGGGCTGGGCACCCCGCTGCCAGCTCTTCTATAAATTGGATAAGCGGATGAAGCCACTAGTCCAAGATGTGAAATACAATCAAAAAGTGAGATAAAGATTCTCTATTTACGTCCTCATGAGCTAAAATAGGAACACAAAACAGGAGTAATTTTGAAAGTTTAAAAGGTAACACATGAGCAATTTACTTTGGAGTGGCGGTTAAATACCACATGTAGGTAGGTATGGTGGACACATTTGGCTTACTTTGGTTTTTGGGAGTTGGATGCACGAGTAGAGCTCATAGTCAGTACAAGTGGAGGCTGGCAGAAGACTGGGAGCGACAAATGAAGAGAGCAATAATGGCCATAATCATGCATAGCGACAAAAACATCATTAATCAAATCATAAGTGGTACTACAAGTTCAAAAATAAATGATCATAGAGGCTATAGGTGACTGGTTTGTAGTCATAAACATGGTGCACGCATGCGCCAAGTCAACCAAATAAAACATTCAAAGGAGAACACCACAAATTTATGCTTCAATATGACAAGAACAACTCATGATTCTTTCAATGGCACATTAAACACTCTAAGCTATTTGAGACAAATCATGCTACAAAATAACCACTAGGCTTTAGAATTAAAATAACATCTATCATGACATGAAAAAGTCTAGGCACAATCTATACAAGCTTCTATTTGCACCTTTATAAATTCTACCACATGTAGCAGTTTCTTTTCGCAACAAGCACCATAAAAAATATGTTTTAACAAAAATTCTCTAAATGATACAGTAAGAAAGCATGAGAATAATCACATAACTCTACTAAAACTAACATATCTGAATAAGGGATGCAATGAAAAAAAAGGATCCAAACAGGAATTTTGCAGCAACTAGAAGGAAAACTAAGAATACGAGCATAACGAGTACTCAAATAAAAAAGCGGAGTGTGTCTATCTCCCAAACAAGGATGCTAGGTTTCAATGATGTTTATTTCAGCAAGGAAAACAAAATAAAACAGAACGAAAAATAACATACGCTCCAAGTAAATTTCATATGATGTGACCGAATAAAAATATAGTTTCACTAGAAGTGACCTAAAAAATTGTTGATGAAGAAGGGGATGCCTTGGGCATCCCAAGATTAGATGCTTGAGTCTTCCTATAATTTAATGGGATGAACCACAGGGGCATCCCCAAGCTTTAACCTTGCACTCTTCTTGATCACATTATATCACCCTCTTCTCTTGACCCTTGAAAACTTCCTTCACACCACACTCAAAGAGTAATTCACATTAGAGGGTTAGTGCAACAATAAAAAAATCATGGGTTCTGCATGGGAACAAGTGATATTTATACTTTTAAACATTAGCTACAGCTCCTGATGTATCGTGAATCAAAGAAATCCACTTGACACCATACAAAAGCAATAGAAAAATGGCAGAATCTGCCAAAACCAGAACAATCTGTAAAGACAAATTTTTTTGAGGCACTTACATCTCTCAAATAGAAAAACTTAAAGAACTAAAAAGTTTCAGAATTAGCTTAGGAATAAGCACAAAAAAATTCAGGTCATTCTGATCTTTTTCTGGATTTTTGACGATTTTTTACGATGGACAGCAGAAATCTGTTTCCTGCCCAGAAATCCAAAACCAACTCCAACTTTCCTTAGAAACTTTACTTGGCACAACTAAAACATGAAAATAAAGATACGAAGGAGTTTCTACAGAAGTATAGAACCCCTTGACTCAAAGAAAATAGAGAAAAACAAAGCAAAATAAAACCATGAGTTATCTCCAAAGAAGTGCTTTTCTTTAACGCCTTTTTAACTAGGCACAAAAAAGTAGATTCATGTGTTTTCAAGTAAAGAAGCATCCAAAATAAGAGAAGACAATTCCTCAATAATGCATTGTATTTTGTCTAATTGCGTTTCAGATGTTCCTCTCTTAGAACTTTTAGGTTTACTATTCTCATCAAATAAATTCTCTGGAACAATCCAGTCAAAATTATTTTCTTGGGCTTCATGCAATGCTATCAATTTAAAGGGAATTGGTATTTTCTCCTAATTTTCATTTTTAGGTTCAGCTTTTTCGAGAGCACCAACAACATCTACACATGAGCCTAACATATATAAACGATCGAAAACTTTTCTATCTTCTATAGCAACATCTCCAAATTCTTTAAGCATGGTTCAAGGATAAAACTTTGTTTTCCGATATCTTCAATATTGTTCAAGCTGACGAACATATGCTGCAAGATGGGATGAAGGTTAACGAACCTAGCTTCTAACATGTGGATTAAAAAGTTGCAGCAATTTCATAATCTGGAGCAAGTTCTACTATGGATTTTTCCTCAAAATTATCATGCTTACTAATATTATTAAAGAATTCTTTAATGGTATTCTTTCCAAGTATAGAACCACTACCAACTGGAAGATCTTTCAGGTTAAATTTAGGGAGCAACATGATGAAGTAAAATAACAAGGTAAAAAAATAACAACTAGAATAAGAACTAGTTTTGTGTGTTGTGTTTTGATAAAGAGAAGAAAACATGATAAAATAAAATAAACTAAGCAAAACAGTAACAAAGTAAAGAGATTGGAAGTGAGAGAATCCCCTTGCAGAAATTCTCTTCCTCCCTCGCAACGGCGGCGGAAAAGTAGCTTGATGGTGCAGATCTTGCACTTGTTGGGAGACCCCAACAAGAATGTATGATGAGCACAACAACAACTTTCCCTTAGAAAGAAACCAAGGTTTAATCGACCAGTAGGAGGAAGGAGTAACTTCAGAAGGTTGATGCAGTTGAGATGGTAGGGCGCACTACCGGTTCAGCAGCAACGTGGAACCTACACAACACAATCAAATCACTTTGCCCCAATGAAGCAGTGAGGTTGCCAATCTCACCGGTTTTGCTGAACACAAAGAGGTTAAACGTATGGTGTGGAAAACATTAGCAGCAGTGTGAAAACAGTAATTGCAGTGATTGTATTATCAGCATGAGAAAATAGACTCGGGTCCACAGTTCACTAGTGGTGTCTCTCCGTAGAAAATAAATAACATGTGTGTTGAACATATTAGAGTTGGGCAATTGATACAAATGAAGGTTGCATTGTAGTGCATATGCAAGACATAAATATTACTATGTGATTCATGCGGGCATTACAACAAAATACAAAGACCGTCATCCAACTGCATCTATGACTAATAATCCACCTTCTGGATATCATCCGAACAAACGTTGGGTATTAAGTTGCTAGCAACAGATAATCACAGTAAGAAAAGTGTGTAATGTAAACAATGTAAACGAAGTCAACATCGTTGTTTTCTCCCTAATGGCAACAACACATCCTCCATCCGTCACGTTTCTGTCACTGGAGCACAGATGCAAAGGAGGCATGAACCCACTATCGAGCCTAAATACTCCCTCTTCGAGTGACTAGCATCTACTTGGCCAGAGCATCTACTAATAACGGAGAGCATGCAAGATCATAAATAATATATGCATGAAGATAACATGATAGATTGATAATCAGAAGACATAGCATTCAACATTCATCGGATCCCAACAAACACAATATGTAGCATTACATAAAGATGATCTCGATCATGTAGGGAAGCTCACAATATCTAAACATGAGGCATAAAGTGGAGGAGACAACAAACTAGCCACTGACATGGACCCGTAGTCCATGGATGAACTACTCATGCATCACTTCGGAGGAGGGCATGGTGGTGTAGACCCCTCCAGTGATGAATTTCCTTCCCGGCAGGGTGCCGGGGAGAGCTCCAGAACCCTCCCGATCTCGGGATGACGATGACGATGGCCTCGGGTGTTTCTCGGAAAAAAGTGGGATATATTTAGGGTTCACGTATCAGGGGGAATAAATAGGCGAAAGGGCGATGGAGGTGGATGCCCGAGGGTCCCACACCACCCCACGGCGCGGCCAGGGGGCGCGCCTTCCTATGGTGTGGCCCCCCTCTGGGCCTCTTTGGGACTCTGTGGAACCTTCGGGGTTTCTAAGACTTCCGGGCTTCGAATTTTATAATTCTGCAAATATTTCCATAACAACTTTTCTAAAACTAAAACTACCAGCAAACAGGGAACTGGCTGTGTGGTATCTTTTCAATAGGTTAGTCTCGGAAATCGATAAAAATGACATAAAGTGTATAATAAACATGTAGGATATAACATGAAAAAAACATGGAACATAAGACATAAAGGATACATTTATGATGTATCAGGTCTCTCTTCTGTTTCAGGAATAGCCGAGTGCCTATGAGCACCTTCTTCCACGACTGCTTTTTCTCAAGTCCTTTGTGAGGAATCCGAGGTTACGGGAATATTAGCCTCGGGAGTAGCACCCGAATCAGTGTTCCCTCGAGCAGGAGGAGTGGGTGAAGTCGAAGAGGTAGGAAGAATCAGAGAAGTAGCGAGATCCTCCACAGGAGGAGGAGTAGGATCCCTTGGAGGAATGGGAGCCCTTAAATAGCGATGATTAAACTTAAAAACTTGACTGACAAAAAGAGGAAAACGAGTGAAAATTACCTGCTCAAAGAACCCAAGATAAACACTCGACGAACTTTCTTGGCCGGAGGGACTGTAGATTGTTGAGTAGCGGGAGGAGGCACCAGAGAGAGAGGGGAACAACATGAATTGGGTTCCTCAACTCATCTCCTTGGGTTGCACTCGAAGAGCTTAAGTTCTTGGAGGTAGCTTCTCCAAAGTTGTTGAACAGATAGTATGGGCACCTAGGGGGGTGAATAGGTGCTACGACCAATTTTATTTTTTCTTCAAGATTAGGCTTGACACAAAGGTAAATTCTCTAGATAATGCAACAAAGGTCAATTAACCTTTATGATAAGAACAACAACAAGTCCAATACAAGCACAAGTAAAGGATAGGGGAACGAGATAACCGATAGGAAGCACGCGGAGACACGATGTATTCTTGAGTTCCTTGTTGTCAAGGGAGTACGTCTTGTTGGAGGGGTTGTGAGTTTCGCCACAAAGGCCTACTCAATGCCACAAAGGGCTCACCTTATTCTCCGATGAACCCCACCACAAAGGCCTAGTCAACCTTCTACTATTGATCCCCTTTGAGGCGGGAATCGAGTCATTTACAAACAAGTTTGGGGGCACACAACCACAAACCAAATCGGGGGATCCCAACAATCACTAGAATCACCAAGAGTAGCAATATGTCTAGGTTATCCACAATAGGAAACCTTAGACTAGTTCCCCTCAAGCAAATGAGGGGAGAATGGAAAGCCGGCTGGTGAAGACGTAGATCGATCGGGGACTTCTCCTTCAATCCTTCGAAGATCAACACTTTTGGGTGGAGGGATTGGGAGATCTAGCAAGGTGGGTGAGATCTAGCAATGGTGAGATCTATTCTGGACGAGCTAACCCAAGGTAGGAGAAGGGGAGGGGGTATTTATACTCCTCACCAAATTTTGAGCTATTGGAGACATTTCTGGAAATGTCACACCGGAGACTCCGGTGTAAAGTCCAAAGACTCCGATCTGAGAAGATTCCGGACAGCTCCAGACCAGAGACTCCGTATAGTCTCCGGAATGTCTCCATAGTGACACCACGACGCCATCTTCACTTTGTTCTTAGGAATCGATGAGTCCAAATACTCTGGTCAGCCAGACGGGAGACTCCAGTGTATACCGGAGTTTAGCGGAGACTCCACCCTTTGCCTTGACGCCTTCACACAGAGGATGTCTAGGGTCGAGCGAGCAGCAGCGTGGGAGAAAGTCTGAAGACTCATGTCGTGGGATAATCACGGCAGACGTTACCGGGGGTAACTTGTCTTGGGGCAAATCGACTCTGGTGTTTGGGAGAGGGTTTAGCTCAAGGGAAACCATGGTGATAGGCGATCTGGTAGCCGGCAATCAAGTCGCCGAGTCTCCGATCTGAATATACTATCTCAACTCTCGTGTTACAATGGATACTCGATACTTCGCGATCTGGTGATCGTGTTCTTGCTCAAGCTTAAACTTATCTAACCCTAACCTAGGGGCCGGCTTATATAATATCCGGACCCCCTGGTTTACTCTCCAAGGCGTACTCTGAATCCTACCCAGACACTGCTTACAAACCCTAATCTTCCTTATCGGAACCCACAATCCGGTTTACGAGGCCTACGTTCCTGGGCCTTCTAGAAACTCCTTTTCCCTAAGCCGGGTCTTGCGTAGCGTCCTTTGGGCCGAGTTACTCCTTGGCGTTAGCCTACCGGGTTATCATCCCTCCATCAGTAGTCCCCAGAATAGCTTGGGCTTCAGGGGATCCTCCTTGAAGCGCACGCTATTCCCTGCAAAAATAACAAACATACAAGTTCATAGAGGCCGGGTTAGGTTGCTTTAATAAACAGCTAGCCCTAACTCCATTGGTGGTCCATATAATAACCCGGCTTTCTCTAAGTCCATTTTTAATTTTCCGGGTCAATGTTCCAAGGAAAATGCAGAAGACCTGGCTTACTCCACTCGTTAATTGATCCGAATATCGCGGAAAGGATTTACTTCTTATCTTGTCCGGATATCGCGTTCGGGCACTTAACGTATATCCCGAAAATCTCGGACGGGTATCTTTTATTCCCAAAATTTTTGGTTCCCGCTCGCTAGCCTAGGTTTCCCCACCCGTACCTATAAATAGGTGCCTAGGGGGTAACCTAAACCTAACGTCTCATTTCCCCCACCTTCTTCTTCCTCTCCGGCGCCCTCTCACCCGAGCTCGCTCAACATCGCCACGGAGACCTCGGGCACACTGCCGGAGCAGAGCCGCTGCCGGTTGCGCTCTTCCACGGTCCGCCCCGCGCCGCCGCCAATCTCCGCCGCCGCGCCCCCGAGCTGCCCGCCGGGAGTCGCACGAGGGCACCACGACTGCGCCATCTGCCGCCGCCGCGCCCTTCTCCAATCCACGCCGGTAAGCTCCTTATTCCCATTGATTTGACTTGTGATTTCTTCGTTTGACCTAGATTAGATCTAGGTCCGCCCACGGGCCATTTCTTGCCCCGCGCCGAATTAGGTCGCATAGCTCCACCCTAGTTCATCCAATTGCTTGATAATTGATCCCACAGCACTCTCCTATCAATTGTAGTCGTTAATTTCTCCGCGAAATCGATAGTGAAATTTCCAATCTAGATGTAGTTCGCCCAAATTTCCGTGGCTGTTCATCGATACCCGGAAAATCCTCCTCTTCCGGTTGTTTTATTCACACTAGATAGCCAGGCAATTAACTTCTTTTTACAACTGCTCGTTGACACTTAGATATCCCACAATTTCTGTACTGCTCTTCAATACCCGGATAGTTCGTAGTTTTTATACTGCTTTATCGATACTCGGTAAATCCATAGCTCCTGAGTCTAGTGCTTTACACCTTTTTGTCTTGTACTTTTGCAGACTGAACCAATGGCTCCCAAGAACAAAGGGAAGCAGCCAGCCAAGCCAAGGGTGACCCAGTCCATATCCGCCAACTGGGCGCGGTCTTCCGTGACCCAGGCCAAGCTGGAGGAGTTGGCCGAGTTAGGCGTCCTCCCCCCTCAGGAGGAGATTCACTGGAGGGTACCGGGTGACGAGACCCGGCCTACCCCCAACCCTGACGAGGTAATATGCTTCGTCGAACACGTGATCCGGGGGTTTCGCCCCCCGGGTCACTCTTTTTCCGCGAGGTCCTTAGCCACTATGGCCTCCGGGTGTTCGACATAGGGCCTAACTCTATGTTGAACATAACCCACTTCATAGTCCTCTGCGAGTCTTATTTGTGCATTCCGCCAAATTTGGCTTTATTTATAGAACTTTTCCAATGCAAACCGTGCCGCGAAAGCAGCGACGGGGCACTCTTGGCCTGCGGCGGGGTTTCCATCCAGCGCCGCAAAACCTCTCCCATGCTGACTCTCAATCTAAACTCGCATGTTAAGCACTGGCAGTTGTCCTTCTTCTATTGCCGAGACACCTCCCCACCTGGCGAGAGGAAATTGCCGGGTTACTCGGAGGGATTTTAGATATCTCCGATACTTTCAATGCCTTTTCCCCTGAGTCGGACAGGGAAGCCATCCAACCCCTCCTAGCCAAAATTGCCGTTCTCTCTGCCCAAGGTCTCCTTGGACTCAATCTGGTCAAGACATGGGTCAACTCCCGGATTCAGCCCAACTGCACTCGCTCCAAGCTAATGTCCGAGTACTCGGGGCACTCCACGGATTCGCTCCGCTATTCCTCGAAGAATTACCCGGCGGGCGATACCAAATAGACCATCAAGGGTTTCTTAACAGAAAAGTTGGACGTTATCCGGAATATAGCCGGACTGGAGCCTTTTACTCGCGAGAATCCGGCTCCTGCGGTAAGATCCGACACTTATACCTTCACTTTCATGCTTTCACTTGATACAATTACTAACTCTTACCTTTACGCCTTTATCTCAGGCTGATAGTGATTTCTGGGACGTTGAGACCTCCCCTTCCTCCGGAGACCCGGAAGAAGATGAAGAGCCGGCTGATAACGATGAAGGTATTATCCGGGTCTTTAATCAACTTCACTTACATAATTTTGCTTTCACATATCTCACTTTTTCCGACCATACATTCTCGGCTTCCAGGGTTGGAGGACAAGGACGATAAAGACGACAAGGAGGACCCGGAGGCCACCGAGTCCGATAAAAGCGAAACTGAACAAGAAGTAACGGTTGGGGCCAAGAGGAAAACCAGAGGGGTGGTATTCAAGGTTCCCTGCTCCTTCATGTCCTCCGAACCCTATTATTTTGCTAACATGTGTAAACTTAACCAACAACTATCCAACTCATCACACTTGAAGGACCCTCCTCCGGCCAAGCGCAGGGTGACCCGGAGTTCCCCGGGTGACGATCCCCTCAACCCGGGCATCTCCACATCACCAGCTCGCCGTGCCGGTACTCCTCCATCTCACCCTTCCAACTCACCTCAACGTCACCCTTCGCCCAACCATCCATTAGCCGGACAGTTCCGGGTCTCACTATCGGGTTCTGTGACAGCCTCATCTGCCTCTAGCAGCGTGCTTCCACCAAACTATGCTGTGAACACCGGGTGAGTTATTGCTATATGATATACCTGTACTCTCGATAACTTCCACTTATTATAGCTAACCATCTCTCTCTTTTCCTTAGCGCCCAAGTCACACTCAGTGACCCGGAGAACATGGAGACGGACACCCGGGACACTGAAGGCCCGGTTGATGATGTGAACGCCGCGACTGGCGGCCTTGAAGAAGAAGTCAAGGGGCGAGATTCCCCAATAGACTCGGCCAAGCAGGATGCCGGGTCACCAAAGCAAGCTGATGGACCCGGTGATGAGGACGCGGGGGTCCTAGGTACAAGGATGGGTACCCCCAACCCTGACACCCAGGCCACCCAGGTTTCATCTCCAAAGCCGGATAAAATTCCTACTCCGGGTTACCAGGCAGCCGGTTCTTCCGGCACCAAGCCCGAAGACATGAGCTTTGCTGAGATGCTCGACGCTCTGCATACTTTGAGAGCTGATGAAGAGGGTATCCTGGAGGCCCTGATAGCTAAACATGAGGTAAACTGTGCTAATACTGCTTGTATACTCATATAGTCCCCAAGTTCCGAGTGAACTTATGCATAATTTGCTTGGAACTTTCACAGATATCCGACTGACATTTCTTTATGTTTTCGCACAGGCCTACGTAACGCACTCTGAGAAAGCATTGGCTAAAACCGACAAACTTCTCAAGGCGGAGACGAAGCTGCGTGAATCGGCTGAAGCTGAAGCTAAGAAAGCCGGGAAGCAGGCAAAGAAGTATAAGAAGAGATGCAATGCTGCAGTGGATAGGGTGAACGAGCTGTCGGGCCAGATCGCCGACACTTATCATTCTCTGATAGGTAAAATTTCCCTACTGACTAATCTTAATTTGGTTTGGATATTCTGAAGAACACTCGGAGTTCCTGACTTTGGATGTTTCTGCTTTCCTGCAGGGCCGGATGAGGAGATTCCGGATGTGGATGAAGTGGTTCTGCTGAAGAAGGTAAAGAGCACCATCCGACAGTTCTGTGCTGGGACCAAGTGGGCCCTGAAAGCTGTCAAGTGGCCAAGCACTGGGGATGGTGGTTTGAACACGCTGCTTGATGCGTGTTCTACCATCCCCGAGTGGATTGAACACTGGAAGCGCTCATCCTGCCAGGTTAGGGTGACCCGGGGTCTTGCCTTGGTGAAAGCATACTTTCCCAAGCTTGACCCGGCGAAGCTTGTTGGCGGGTTTCCAGAGTTCAACCACGATGGCTCCCCATTTTTACCTACACATTATAAGGCCATTCAGACAGAAATTCGTCATGCAGCCAGCCTGATTGCCGGCAATTTGGATGTCAGCCGGATGGTGCCACCGTATGATGCGCAAGATAGGGCAATTAAGTCGGATCCTCCGAAGCCCTTTGACATGCTGGCACGGTGGAAGGCGGAATCTGCCCAACTGAGGGAAAAAGCTGCAAAGAAAAAATCTGAAGCCAATACTGCGCCTGCTAGCTCCACGCCAGTTGTCCCTCCTCCTTCGCGTGCCAGTGCCACTGCTAATCCGGATGCTGCTGCTGCCAAGACTGCTGAAGAACAAGTCAGGGATCAAAACCCGGCTGGCAAGGGCAAGGACAAGATGGATGCCTCAACCCAAGATGCCGAGTAATCTTTTTTATCCGCTGTCATATCAAATGCGTCATTCGGCCAATGGGCCTTTTAAACAATATTTTTTGATGGTGCGCCTGTGCACCTTTGATACTACTATCGCGGCATGTAATACGTTTTGAAACCTTAATAGCTTTCGTGGCCCTTCTGGCCTTTGGATGAATTTGATATCTATCTGCTTTTGAGCTTATATATTCTTGATTTTCCGACTTTCTTTATGGTTCCTTGTGTGAGACTCGGTTTCCGAGTCTCGTGGGTTTCGACAGGTGGACTTTTCTCTAAGTCCCCAAGTCCCCAAGACTCGGATTTTTGGGTTTTTGAGCTGAATAGCTAGACAATTTGTTTCTTTTTTCAAATTCCCCAGTCCCCAAGGCCCGAAATTCTGAGTCTAGGGTGTTGGGTCTTTTAAAGAGAACAAACTGTTTCTGCTAAGCCAAAAACCTAGAGCCGTGCACATAGGTTTGAAGTTATGCTTAATAAACGTTGAGTTTCCGTCTATTAACCTTGTACTCTGCATAACTTGTGGTTTAGATGACCCTTTTGACTCTCTTGTACTGTAAGCCGGCTTTCGCGTGGATAATCATGTTGCAACATCTGTACGAAAACAGGGTCAGGCAAGTCCCATTGGGCGTCATGACTGATTGTAATCGTACGCGAGCAAAGCATGCCACTTTGGTGCGAGTCACATCGAGCTTAAGTAAGAAAAGTCAAGAAAGTTTGGCTCCTTTGTCCGGTTATAAGCTTGCAGCCGTACCTGTTTGCAAGTAATCGGCCCTTATAACTCATAGGCATCGTGGCCGGGTCTTTGAGTTTGTAACTGTGCTATTCAAGCAATCAGCCCCCAAGACCTAAATATATGCAAATTACTAGAAAAAGCTAATGTATTAAGAACAATAAATAATACTTACCTGGAAGAAGGATAAAAAACAAAACAGAAATAAAAACTTGATAAAAACACATGAAAAGGAAATAGTATATTGTTTAACCATCTCTTTATTGATATGAGAAAAGTTAGGTCAGCAAGCCGCCTCATTAAAAACCCTCCAGTCCCCTTAGGTACCCTGGATAGGAAAAGAGTGCGTCTGAAACCTGTTGCCTGTTACATCGTGTAATTCCACTTTGTGAGTCTAGCCTATACTAAGTATAGTAGGGACGTAGCTGAGCCACGTTCCATGGTCTTTCTCTCTCTTGCATAGATGAAGTGGTATGAGCGGTGTCATTAACCGTAGCCGACTCTTCCCTTGCATCTATCAAGTAGTATGATCCATTGTGCAAATTCCGGCTTATGATGAACGGTCCTTCCCATGGCGGGGATAACTTGTGTTTTCCTTCCTTTGATTGTACCAGGCGTAGAACCAGGTCTCCTTCCTGGAAGACCCGGGTTTTCACGTGCCGGCTATGATATCTCCGCAGATCCTGCTGATATATGGGTGATCTTTCCAAAGCTTGTTCCCTGCGTTCTTCTAGCATATCCACAACGTCCTGCCGGGTCTTTTCGTTCTCCACCTCGATGTAAGACGATACTCGAGGCGAGTCATGAATAATATCACTCGGCAACACTGCTTCTGCGCCATAAACCATGAAAAACCGTGTCATCTGAGTAGATCTGTTAGGTGTGGTGTTGATACCCCAAACCACTGAAGGTAACTCCTCGACCCACGCCCCAGCAGCTCTGATACATGGAACTCGCAACCGTGGCTTTAACCCACGAAGCAACTCCTAATTTGCCCTCTCCACTTGTCCATTAGCCTGTGGGTGGGCCACTGAGGCTATGTCCAAACGGATGCCATTGTTTCCACAGAACTTTTCCATCTCACCAAGGGACATGTTGGTTCCATTGTCGGTAATTATGCAGTGGGGGTACCCGAACCGATAGATAATCCTTTTCAGGAACTTGACCGTTGTAATTGCTTCACAATTGGTAACTGGCATGACCTCAACCCACTTGGTAAACTTATCAACAGCCACTAAGAGATGTGTCTTTTTGCAAGGTGACATGTGAAAGGGGCCAACCATATCCATACCCCAAACAGCGAACGGCCAGGTTAACGGGATAGTCCGCAGTTCCATAGCCGGCACATGGGTTTGGCGAGCGTACCTTTGACATCCGTCACACCTTGCCACCAAGCGCTCCGCGTCTGCTAGGGCCGTGAGCAAGAAGAAACCATGTCGATAAGCTTTGGCCACAAGGGATCTTGTGGATGCATGATGCCCACAATCACCTTCATGGCTCTCCTTGAGGATCTGTCGGCCTTCTTCTGGTGCTACACAGCGCAAAAAGACTCCTGCTGCACTTCTTTTGTATAACTCCCCATTGATGATAGAATATCCTTTTGCTCGCCTCAGAATTTGTCTTGCTAATACCTCCTGCTGTGGTAACTCGCCCCGTGATAGGTAGGCCAGGAACGACTCTGTCCACTCGGGAACAGCACGTACTGTGGCCACAAGCTCCAAATCCGGGTCTTGATTTGCCAGTTCTTCCTCAGACTTGATTTTAACTGATGGTCGCCATAGCTCATCCAGGAAAACATTAGGCGGAACCGGCTCTCGGCGCGAGCCGAGCCTGGCGAGTGCATCTGCTGCCTCGTTTTTTCTTCTGTCTATGTGCTCCACCTCATACCCGGAAAAACACCCGGCAACCCTGTCCACCTCTCTGCGGTATGCTGCCATAGTTGCATCTTTTCTATCCCAAGTTTCTGAGACCTGCTGAACCACAAGGTCGGAATCTCCAAAGCATCGTATCCTTTTAATGTTCATCTCCTTGGCTACTTTTAAGCCATGCAATAAGGCCTCATACTCGGCCACGTTGTTGGAACAATCAAAGTGAATCTGCAGCACGTAACTCAACTTGTCTCCTTTGGGGGATGTTAGCACCACTCCAGCTCCTGATCCTTCGTATTGCTTGGAACCATCAAAGTGCATTATCCAAGACTCGGAGTTTGGAGCCATGGTGGGCATGCCTGTGTGAGTCCAATCGTTAATGAAATCAACTAGAGCTTGAGATTTGATTGCTGACCTGGGCTCGTAGTTGATGTGATAATCCCCCATCTCGATCGCCCACTTGGCTATTCTACCTGTTGCATCCGAGTTTCTGATGATATCCAACATTGGTATAGAGCTAACCATTGTTATGGGGTGTTCCTGAAAATACGGCTTCAATTTCCGGCTGGCCATGAAGACCCCGAAAACCAGCTTTTGCCAATGTGGGTAGCGTTGTTTTGCCTCTGATAATACCTCGCTGACGTAATAAACCGGCCTCTGAACCGGATGATCTTTCCCATCCTCCTTACGCTCGACAACAACCACTGCACTAACCGCCCGAGGCCCGGCTGCAACGTACAGTAGCATGGGCTCTTTAGGACCCGGGGCTGCTAGGAATGGTGCCTCAGATAACTGCTTCTTTAGTGCCTTGAACGCCTCATCCGCCCTTGGTCCCATACGAATTTATCGGATTTCTTCAAGAGCCGGTACAATGGTATTTCTTTTTCTCCGAGTCTGGATATAAACCGGCTCAGTGCTGCTATGCACCCTGTGAGCTTCTGAACATGCTTCAAATTTTACGGCCTTTTCAGACTCTACGCACCCTGTGAGCTTCTGAACATGCTTCAAATTTTACGGCTTTTTTCAGACTCAAAATAGCTTTGATTTTATCCGGATTTGCCTCAATTCCTCTCTCGGAAACGATAAAGCCGAGTAATTTCCCAGCTGGGACTCCAAATACACACTTTGTCGGGTTAAGTTTCATCTGGTACCTTCTCAGGTTTTTGAACGTTTCCTTTAGATCATCAATAAATGTCTCCGCTCTTCTGGTTTCGATCACCACATCATCCACATATGCGTGAACGTTGCGTCCGATTTGGTCCTCAAAGCACTTCTGAATACACCGCTGATAGGTTGCGCCAGCGTTCTTCAATCCAAATGTCATGGTCTTGTAACAAAAGGCCCCAAAAGGGGTTATGAACGACGTTTTCTCCCAATCTTCCTTCTTGAGCTTGATATGATGATACCCGGAATATGCATCCAGGAAACATAATAGGTCACTCCCAGCCACTGCGTCTATGATCTGATCTATCCTTGGTAGCGCGAACGGATCCTTTGGGCAATGCTTGTTGAGACTCGTATAATCAATGCACATCCTCCACTCATTGGTCTTTTTCATCACGAGTACCGGGTTTGCTAACCAGTCTGGGTGAAATACTTCCATGATAAAGCCGGCTGTAAACAGCCGTGCAATTTCTTCTCCTATAGCTTTCCTTCTTTCTTCATTCATTTTTCTCAGGCCCTGTTTCACAGGCCTGGACTTGGGATCAACGTGCAAGCTATGCTCTACCAGTTCTGTAGGGATACCCGGCATATCGCTAGGCGTCCAGGCAAACACATCCTGATTCGAACGAATAAACTCCACAAGTGCTTTTTCCTGCTCGCTGTCCAAGTTAGATCCTATAGCAAATTGCTTAGAGGGATCACCCTCGACAAAAGCCACCATCTTGGTGTAACATCCCAAGTATGAAAAATAGCCGTTAGAATGTTTGCTCTCTGTTATTTTATGTTTTGCATCATGGCATCATGTTGATTGCAATTGTTTTGCTTGTTTTCATTTGTTTTCCAACTGTTTTCATTTGTTTTCCTTTGTTTTCTATTTGAATTTCAAACCAAAAATTCAAACCTTTGTTTCATACTTGTGATGTTACAATTTCTAAAATGGTATTTCAAAATAAAACAATTGTTTGTTTCCATTAAAACGTGATTTCAAAACTGTTGTGTTGTTTCTATAAAAATGCATCCATTAATCAAACCCTTTTCAAATTCAGTTATGATTTTCTTCCAAACAACAACCCTTGTTGAAAGTTATGAAAATTGCAAAACAAATCAATCATTTGTTTCCAATTAAAATCATTTGATCACCCTATTTAAATCTTGTTTTCTATAACTCACTTAATAATCAAAATTCATTCAAATTGCATTAAAAATTCAAAACACATTGTCCACAACAACCACCATGTTGAACTTATGGAAATCACACAACAATCATAACCTTTTGCTTCCAATTAAAAATATATGTCCACCCTAATTAAATTATTGTTTTCAATAACCACTTAATATATAGATGATTCAAATTTGAATTAATTTGCAAACAACAAAAGAATTTGAACTTTTTAAAATTCCAAGCTTGGCAAGTGGTTGCTTTTAACTTAATAAACTCACCCAATTTTTCTCACATTTTTCCTAGCCCTAAACCTTATCTATTTCTTTCCTTTCCATTTGCTGCAAAAAATAAATAAAACATAGCAAAAAGAATAAAAGCTAGAGGGAGAGAGAGAGCAACCAGCAGGCCCAATTATTTTCTCCCCAGCCCACCATCTCCCTTGGCCCATATCCCCTTCTCTGTCGTCATCAACCTCTGTACGACCTCCATCCATCACCTCCGCGTATACAGAGAAGAAACAGCAACGGTGATCCTCCTCTCCCCCCTCCCTATAAACCTAACCTCCAAACCCTAGGGTTCCCCTACCCCTCTTCTTTCCCCTCCTTCTTCCTCCCCCACCACCTTCTTCCTCTTCCTCCCTCTGCTCTCTCTTCTCTCTGAATCTTTTTTCTGTAACCGAACACCTCACTGGAAAAAAAAAGCTCCCTTTGCTCCGGCGAATCGTCGGCTATCCGGTCCTCCTCCGGCCAGGGAGGGGGCGGGAATGGAACCCCCCCGGCCCCCTCTACCTCCTCCACCCCTCGGCGGTGGCCGGGAGGGCCCGTGGCGCCGGCGCCCTCGCCTCCCGTCGCCGGCGACCACACCTCTGTTCGCCCCGAGCCTGCACGCCTGTCTCCTCCCGATCGCCCCAAGGCGAGCGCCCCACCCCCTCGATCCGTCCCTCTCACCCTCCTCTCTCCCTTGGCCGCAGCAGCCCCTCGCAGCAGCCCCCTCCGGCGAGCAGCCCTCGCTGCTGTCGACCACGAACTCGCTGTCGAGTTACAGCAGGAGCGGTCCCGTTCAGTTAATTTCAGTTAAAACCCGCAGCCACAGCTTAACCCCACCGCATCCCCCTTATGTACAAACCAAGCGCACCAGCCCAGCTGGTTACCTGTCCCTCTGCGCGCCCAGGAGGTGGGGGGTTCGAATCCCCCCTCCCACATTAAAACCACACTTTTATTTTTCATGTGTTTGGTCACAGAAACTTCTGCAAATCACCAATAGGCCCTTGTAAATTAATTCTAGACCCCTGAAATATTTTTCCTAAGTCCCTAGTTAATAAAAAAATGGCAGATTTGCACCAAATCTTCTAAAATGCATAAGTAATTCATTTTAACTCCAATTTTAACTTTTTAAATATGTTTTCTGTCCCAAATTAAATGTTCTATCCAAATATAAAATTTGTTTACTGTTTTGAGTATTTTAAATTGTTGAAATATTTGAATTCTTGTTTAAATCACTTAATTTTGCAAAATTCATAACTTGGGCATAAAAATTCCAAATTCCACAAACTAAATATGTTTTCCAATCAACTTTTCATGTACTTTCCAAATATAAATTTTGTTTGCTGTTTTGAATAATTTAAATTGCTGAAAACAACTGTTTCTTAATTATTGCATTTAAAATTGCCAAAATAATAACTTGCTCATTTTAAATCCAATTTCAACAAATGAAATATGTTTTCCATGCAAAATTAAACCACGTTTTCAAATATAAACTTTGTTTTCTGTTTTGAATAATTAAAATTGGTTGAATGATTTAAACCTTGTTTAAATCATTTAATATTGTTAAATTCATAACTTGATCAAATCAAATTCTTTTGGGACATATAAAATATGTTTTCAAACCATAAAAGCATAACCTTTTCAAATATGAATCTCACTTAATGTTTTGAACAAATAAAAATTCAAATAAGTTCATGTTTGAATTAAATTCATTTAATTCTTGCTTAAACTTGTTTAGTTCATAACTAATTTATTTGAAATCCTTTTTCCACAAGTGAAACATGCAATCCACCTAAAATTGTGTGTTCTTTTCAAATATGAACTTTGTTATCTATTTTGAACAATTAAACTTGATGAAAACAACAAATGCTTGTGTAACACCTTTAAGTAACCAAATTTCCAACACTTAATAAACAATTTCTAAACTTGGTAAACCTTATTTCCAATTGCCTCTATTGTTGTTATCTTTCTGTTTTCCTCATCCATTGCATCATGCTAATACACTTTCACATGATGATTAGTTGTAAAACAATTAATTCAACCATAATTCATGGGCTTTCCATATGCAATCCCAATTGCATGCGGGTCCATTTAATCATGTTGTTATCTTGTCAACTAGTTTATTTCTATGCATCAATTAAATGGTCATGCATCATCCCATGTTTGTGCACTATGCCATGATATTGATTGTTTATCTCTCTGCGTTGTTTGTTTGCTTCTTCTCGGATACACGACGATGTTGAGACCGACGATACTTACGACACCCCTTCTAAGGAGTTAGCTCAGTACCAGGCTACTGGGTTTGCAGGAAAGTTATCACTCACATGAACCACTGTGTTCCTTTCAACATTGGTTACCGATACTTTCCGTTGACTATTTCTGCTAGCCTTAGTAGTAGTTGTTTCTGTTACGAACCTATCACATGAATCCCCTAACCCTGATATTGCCTCACCTCCATACCTATAACCATTGCTTGTTGCCCGTGTCTTACTAGCATGCTTAGGGTTGTTTTGCTCGAGTCTGTTACCCGTTACTTTCTGTTACTATTTCATTATGTTACGGGGGCTCGATGTTAAACAATGAATCATGCTAATGTTATTGTTAATAATAAATTGATGATAAGGCACCGGCAGGAGGCCCTGTGTGGTTTTGAGGCCTGCTAGTGTCGACCCTAATAGGAAAAGGGTCTTGTCTACCGATCCATGATGAGCGCACTACCCGCATGTGGGAAGCGAGTATGGGCGCCCCCCTCAATTTGATTCGATTCGCATCTCGTCCAAATCGCCTCATTTAGTTCGTGTTTTCCATTTGCCGCATGCATGTTTTTGCGAGCCCAGGCCAGGGTGGAACTTTTGTAGTCGGCATATAGGGGGACACGGTCTTAGAGTGCTATGAGGGTCCCTTTTCTTCGGGGCTCGATTAGCCGTGCGCCCAAGGTTCTTTGGGCTTGATGCGAAGAAGAGTTGAGTTGTGTAGAGTGCCCCGCTTGGTGGGAGGCATCCCATCTGGCGGGTTATTCTTGCGTGTACGACCAAATTGGTGCAACCCTGCAGGGATAAATCTTCTCGAGAAGCCGTGTTTTCCGCGGTTATAGACTACTTGGTGAAAGTACTGGCTAACAAGTACTCAGGACAACTTAAACCTAATGATTAACAACCTTACACCCAATTATTAACAACTTGACTAGTAATAGGCTTATTGACACAATAATCTGAACCATCATTAATTCAACTGTGTGAGTTATCCTCGGATTGCTTCTTTGGATAAGGGGCGAGATCCAGGATGGGTTTGTTTGGAGTTAGCTATAGTTGGTTACGATACCCGATCTTATCTCCTTTCTGTTAGCCGGAAGTGGTAGTAACTCTGTAGTTGGTTAGAGAAGCCAGTTGCAGCATCTTTTATATCCCCTTTCTTCCGTTGAACCCAAAGCATCTGTGCTTGGTGTTGACGGGTTACACTTTGGTGAACTGTGAGTCTTGCTTGCCAGTACGTTTATGTACTGACCCCTTTGGGGCCGTGGTTTCAGCAGACCTACGCTTACAAGGATCCAGGTGACGGCTACTACGTGGAGTTTGACGAGGCTGCTGACGAGTAGTTAGCGGACCCGGGCAGGATCCGAGACCTCGTGGATGGGCTCCGTCTTTCTTTCAGTTTCCCGGCTTCTTAAGCCTATTTGATTTTGTCTGTACTCAGACCCCTTTGAATGCTTCCGCTGAGATGTAATGATGTTATGTTGGGACATGTGTCCTCTGGATGATTGTATCTGCTATTCTCTGCCCTAGTGAGGGCCAGTTGCAACTTATTTCAATCTTTTGTGTCTTAGAGATATGTTGTGTTATCAGTTTGTTCAAGGCCATTGACGTACCATGTGTGTATGGTATGAAGTACGTCAATGGTAGTGTCCTGATTTCTACGGTATAGTTTACATCGACGGTGAACAGTAGCGATTGGTTGTCACACATAAGTGTTGGCCTACTCGTAAGAGGACGCGGGTGCCGGTAAGCCCCGTAATCCAATCAGAATACTGTTCAGTTCGTACGGTGAGTATCCTCTAGAAGTCCGGGTGTGACAAATGGTATCAGAGCTTGTCTGCCTGTAGGATCCCTTTTTACTGGTCGCAGTTGAGTCTAGAAACTATTTTGTAGCTATATAGGAAAAATGAAACGTGAGAGTAGGAATTCTGTTCTTTTTCTTCTTTCCCCACCCACCCTCCCTTTTCTGGTAAGGAAGTGCAACGTTGTTTTTCTCTTCTCATCTAAACTTTCAAGATAGGATTTCACGTATTCTGGTTTCTCTAGGATGGTTATATCTACTAGACCATAGGAATGGAGGTGGTTGTGACATGATTTATCATGTTGCCTACTCACGATTGAGAACGGAGGCGTGTAAGCCCCGGAAGCAGATCCTCGATTCCTTGAGCAGTAGATATTGATCCTTTAGAAGCCCGGATAGGTTTTCCGTAGTACCTCAGGAGTTTTGTTCTCGTTTTCCCCGATGTGGATATCCTGTTCTTCTCAACATCCTTTTCGTCCGTTGAAACCTTGTTGTTGTTTTCCAGTTCAGTTCTTCTACCGGCGTCTAATCAAAACTTCCCAAATATCAAGTCTATCTGGCCAAAAAGGTTGTTGTTGTTTCGAAAACTACCAGGCTATGAGAGCTGGCATTCCTATCACCTGGGGTTGTTTCGAGGAAGCATTCCTGAATCACCACATTCGAGATAGTCTATTCTCCAAATAAATCAGGTTCTATCCAGCTATACACCCTCGATACAAAACCTCTCCCTTTACTTGAAAATGTTTCGGTGGTTTCCAAAATCCCTGACATCTTTCCAGAAGAGTTGCCAGGAATGCCTGTCATCTTGAACTTCCAGAAAAGCTAACCAAGGTGCACGATGTGTTTCACGTGTCACAGCTCAAGAGGATCTTCCCAAGAAGTATCCGGACCTTTTCTTTCTCAGTAGGAATCTCGGGGCGCGATTCCTTCAAGGGGGGGGGGGCGTTTTGTAACATCCCAAGTATGAAAAATAGCCGTTAGAATGTTTGCTCTCTGTTATATTATGTTTTGCATCATGGCATCATGTTGATTGCAATTGTTTTGCTTGTTTTCATTTGTTTTCCAACTGTTTTCATTTGTTTTCCTTTGTTTTCTATTTGAATTTCAAACCAAAAATTCAAACCTTTGTTTCATACTTGTGATGTTACAATTTCTAAAATTATATTTCAAAATAAAACAATTGTTTTTTTCCATTAAAATGTGATTTCAAAACTGTTGTGTTGTTTCTATAAAAATGCATCCATTAATCAAACCCTTTTCAAATTCAGTTATGATTTTCTTCCAAACAACAACCCTTGTTGAAAGTTATGAAAATTGCAAAACAAATCAATCATTTGTTTCCAATTAAAATCATTTGATCACCCTATTTAAATCTTGTTTTCTATAACTCACTTAATAATCAAAATTCATTCAAATTGCATTAAAAATTCAAAACACATTGTCCACAACAACCACCATGTTGAACTTATGGAAATCACACAACAATCATAACCTTTTGCTTCCAATTAAAAATATATGTCCACCCTAATTAAATTATTGTTTTCAATAACCACTTAATATAAAGATGATTCAAATTTGAATTAATTTGCAAACAACAAAAGAATTTGAACTTTTTAAAATTCCAAGCTTGGCAAGTGGTTGCTTTTGACTTAATAAACTCACCCAATTTTTCTCACATTTTTCCTAGCCCTAAACCTTATCTATTTCTTCCCTTTCCATTTGCTGCAAAAAAATAAAATAAAACATAGCAAAAATAATAAAAGCTAGAGGGAGAGAGAGAGCAACCAGCAGGCCCAATTATTTTCTCCCCATCCCACCATCTCCCTTGGCCCATACCCCCTTCTCTGTCGTCATCAACCTCTGTACGACCTCCATCCATCACCTCCACGTATACAGAGAAGAAACAGCAACGTTGATCCTCCTCTCCCCCCTCCCTATAAACCTAAACTCCAAACCCTAGGGTTCCCCTACCCCTCTTCTTTCCCCTCCTTCTTCCTCCCCCGCCACCTTCTTACTCTTCCTCCCTCTGCTCTCTCTTCTCTCTGAATCTTTTTTCTGTAACCGAACACCTCACCGGGAAAAAAAAGCTCCCTTTGCTCCGGCGAATCGCCGGCTATCCGGTCCTCCTCCGGCCAGGGA
Source organism: Alopecurus myosuroides (assembly GCA_028641055.1). Taxonomy (NCBI): domain Eukaryota; kingdom Viridiplantae; phylum Streptophyta; class Magnoliopsida; order Poales; family Poaceae; genus Alopecurus; species Alopecurus myosuroides. The sequence continues at coordinate 437,120,431 of CM054058.1, read as the reverse complement.
GGGGGCGGGAATGGAACCCCCCCCGGCCCCCTCTACCTCCTCCACCCCTCGGCGGTGGCCGGGAGGGCCCGTGGCGCCGGCGCCCTCGCCTCCCGTCGCCGGCGACCACACCTCTGTCCGCCCCGAGCCTGCACGCCTGTCTCCTCCCGATCGCCCCAAGGTGAGCGCCCCAACCCCTTCGATCCGTCCCTCTCACCCTCCTCTCTCCCTTGGCCGCAGCAGCCCCTCGCAGCAGCCCCCTCCGGCGAGCAGCCCTCGCTGCCGTCGACCATGAACTCGCTGTCGAGTTACACCAGGAGCGGTCCCGTTCAGTTAATTTCAGAACCCGCAGCCACAGCTTAACGCCACCGCATCCCCCTTCTGTACAAACCAAGCGCACCAGCCCAGCTGGTTACCTGTCCCTCTGCGCGCCCAGGAGGTGGGGGGTTCGAATCCCCCCTCCCACATTAAAACCACACTTTTATTTTTCATGTGTTTGGTCACAGCAACTTCTGCAAATCACCAATAGGCCCTTGTAAATTAATTCTAGACCCCTGAAATATTTTTCCTAAGTCTCTAGTTAATAAAAAAATGGCAGATTTGCACCAAATCTTCTAAAATGCATAAGTAATTCATTTTAACTCCAATTTTAACTTTTTAAATATGTTTTCTGTCCCAAATTAAATGTTCTATCCAAATATAAAATTTATTTACTGTTTTGAGTATTTTAAATTGTTGAAATATTTGAATTCTTGTTTAAATCACTTAATTTTGCAAAATTCATAACTTGGGCAAAAAAAATCCAAATTCCACAAACTAAATATGTTTTCCAATCAACTTTTCATGTACTTTCCAAATATAAATTTTGTTTGCTGTTTTGAATAATTTAAATTGCTAAAAACAACTGTTTCTTAATTATTGCATTTAAAATTGCCAAAATAATAACTTGCTCATTTTAAATCCAATTTCAACAAATGAAATATGTTTTCCATGCAAAATTAAACCACGTTTTCAAATATAAACTTTGTTTTCTGTTTTGAATAATTAAAATTGGTTGAATGATTTAAACCTTGTTTAAATCATTTAATATTGTTAAATTCATAACTTGATCAAATCAAATTCTTTTGGGACATATAAAATATGTTTTCAAACCATAAAAGCATAACCTTTTCAAATATGAATCTCACTTAATGTTTTGAACAAATAAAAATTCAAATAAGTTCATGTTTGAATTAAATTCATTTAATTCTTGCTTAAACTTGTTTAGTTCATAACTAATTTATTTGAAATCCTTTTTCCACAAGTGAAACATGCAATCCACCTAAAATTGTGTGTTCTTTTCAAATATGAACTTTGTTATCTATTTTGAACAATTAAACTTGATGAAAACAACAAATGCTTGTGTAACACCTTTAAGTAACCAAATTTCCAACACTTAATAAACAATTTCTAAACTTGGTAAACCTTATTTCCAATTGCCTCTATTGTTGTTATCTTTCTGTTTTCCTCATCCATTGCATCATGCTAATACACTTTCACATGATGATTAGTTGTAAAACAATTAATTCAACCATAATTCATGGGCTTTCCATATGCAATCCCAATTGCATGTGGGTCCATTTAATCATGTTGTTATCTTGTCAACTAGTTTATTTCTATGCATCAATTAAATGGTCATGCATCATCCCATGTTTGTGCACTATGCCATGATATTGATTGTTTATCTCTCTGCGTTGTTTGTTTGCTTCTTCTCGGATACACGACGATGTTGAGACCGACGATACTTACGACAACCCTTCTAAGGAGTTAGCTCAGTACCAGGCTACTGGGTTTGCAGGCAAGGTATAACTCACATGAAACACTGTGTTCCTTTCAACATTGGTTACCGATACTTTCCGTTGACTATTTCTGCTAGCCTTAGTAGTAGTTGTTTCTGTTACGAACCTATCACATGAATCCCCTAACCCTGATATTGCCTCACCTCCATACCTATAACCATTGCTTGTTGCCCGTGTCTTACTAGCATGCTTAGGGTTGTTTTGCTCGAGTCTGTTACCCGTTACTTTCTGTTACTATTTCATTATGTTACGGGGGCTCGATGTTAAACAATGAATCATGCTAATGTTATTGTTAATAATAAATTGATGATAAGGCACCGGCAGGAGGCCCTGTGTGGTTTTGAGGCCTGCTAGTGTCGACCCTAATAGGAAAAGGGTCTTGTCTACCGATCCATGATGAGCGCACTACCCGCATGTGGGAAGAGAGTATGGGCGCCCCCCTCAATTTGATTCGATTCGCATCTCGTCCAAATCGCCTCATTTAGTTCGTGTTTTCCATTTGCCGCATGCATGTTTTTGCGAGCCCAGGCCAGGGTGGAACTTTTGTAGTCGGCATATAGGGGGACACGGTCTTAGAGTGCTATGAGGGTCCCTTTTCTTCGGGGCTCGATTAGCCGTGCGCCCAAGGTTCTTTGGGCTTGATGCGAAGAAGAGTTGAGTTGTGTAGAGTGCCCCGCTTGGTGGGAGGCATCCCATCTGGCGGGTTATTCTTGCGTGTACGGCCAAATTGGTGCAACCCTGCAGGGATAAATCTTCTCGAGAAGCCGTGTTTTCCGCGGTTATGGACTACTTGGTGAAAGTACTGGCTAACAAGTACTCAGGACAACTTAAACCTAATGATTAACAACCTTACACCCAATGATTAACAACTTGACTAGTAATAGGCTTATTGACACAATAATCTGAACCATCATTAATTCAACTGTGTGAGTTATCCTCGGATTGCTTCTTTGGATAAGGGGCGAGATCCAGGATGGGTTTGTTTGGAGTTAGCTATAGTTGGTTACGATACCCGATCTTATCTCCTTTCTGTTAGCCGGAAGTGGTAGTAACTCTGTAGTTGGTTAGAGCAGCCAGTTGCAGCATCTTTTATATCCCCTTTCTTCCGTTGAACCCAAAGCATCTGTGCTTGGTGTTGACGGGTTACACTTTGGTGAACTGTGAGTCTTGCTTGCCAGTACGTTTATGTACTGACCCCTTTGGGGCTGTGGTTTCCGCAGACCTACGCTTACAAGGATCCAGGTGACGGCTACTACATGGAGTTTGACGAGGCTGCTGACGAGTAGTTAGCGGACCCAGGCAGGATCCGAGACCTCGTGGATGGGCTCCGTCTTTCTTCCAGTTTCCCGACTTCTTAAGCCTATTTGATTTTGTCTGTACTCAGACCCCTTTGAATGCTTCCGCTGAGATGTAATGATGTTATGTTGGGACATGTGTCCTCTGGATGATTGTATCTGCTATTCTCTGCCCTAGTGAGGGCCAGTTGCAACTTATTTCAATCTTTTGTGTCTTAGAGATATGTTGTGTTATCAGTTTGTTCAAGGCCGTTGACGTACCATGTGTGTATGGTATGAAGTACGTCAATGGTAGTGTCCTGATTTCTACGGGATAGTTTACATCGACGGTGAACAGTAGCGATTGGTTGTCACACATAAGTGTTGGCCTACTCGTAAGAGGACGCGGGTGCCGGTAAGCCCCGTAATCCAATCAGAATACTGTTTAGTTCGTACGGTGAGTATCCTCTAGAAGTCCGGGTGTGACAAATGGTATCAGAGCTTGTCTGCCTGTAGGATCCCTTTTTACTGGTCGCAGTTGAGTCTAGAAACTATTTTGTAGCTATATAGGAAAAATGAAACGTGAGAGTAGGAATTCTGTTCTTTTTCTTCTTTCCCCACCCACCCTCCCTTTTCTGGTAAGGAATTGCAACGTTGTTTTTCTCTTCTCATCTAAACTTTCAAGATAGGATTTCACGTATTCTGGTTTCTCTAGGATGGTTATATCTACTAGACCATAGGAATGGAGGTGGTTGTGACATGATTTATCATGTTGCCTACTCACGATTGAGAACGGAGGCGTGTAAGCCCCGGAAGCAGATCCTCGATTCCTTGAGCAGTAGATATTGATCCTTTAGAAGCCCGGATGGGTTTTCCGTAGTACCTCAGGAGTTTTGTTCTCGTTTTCCCCGATGTGGATATCCTGTTCTTCTCAACATCCTTTTCGTCCGTTGAAACCTTGTTGTTGTTTTCCAGTTCAGTTCTTCTACCGGCGTCTAATCAAAACTTCCCAAGTATCAAGTCTATCTGGCCAAAAAGGTTGTTGTTGTTTCGAAAACTACCAGGCTATGAGAGCTGGCATTCCTATCACCTGGGGTTGTTTCGAGGAAGCATTCCTGAATCACCACATTCCAGATAGTCTATTCTCCAAATAAATCAGGTTCTATCCAGCTATACACCCTCGATACAAAACCTCTCCCTTTACTTGAAAATGTTTCGGTGGTTTCCAAAATCCCTGACATCTTTCCAGAAGAGTTGCCAGGAATGCCTGTCATCTTGAACTTCCAGAAAAGCTAACCAAGGTGCACGATGTGTTTCACGTGTCACAGCTCAAGAGGATCTTCCCAAGAAGTATCCGGACCTTTTCTTTCTCAGTAGGAATCTCGGGGCGCGATTCCTTCAAGGGGGGGGGGGGGGCGTTTTGTAACATCCCAAGTATGAAAAATAGCCGTTAGAATGTTTGCTCTCTATTATTTTATGTTTTGCATCATGGCATCATGTTGATTGCAATTGTTTTGCTTGTTTTCATTTGTTTTCCAACTGTTTTCATTTGTTTTCCTTTGTTTTCTATTTGAATTTCAAACCAAAAATTCAAACCTTTGTTTCATACTTGTGATGTTACAATTTCTAAAATTATATTTCAAAATAAAACAATTGTTTTTTTCCATTAAAATGTGATTTCAAAACTGTTGTGTTGTTTCTATAAAAATGCATCCATTAATCAAACCCTTTTCAAATTCAGTTATGATTTTCTTCCAAACAACAACCCTTGTTGAAAGTTATGAAAATTGCAAAACAAATCAATCATTTGTTTCCAATTAAAATCATTTGATCACCCTATTTAAATCTTGTTTTCTATAACTCACTTAATAATCAAAATTCATTCAAATTGCATTAAAAATTCAAAACACATTGTCCACAACAACCACCATGTTGAACTTATGGAAATCACACAACAATCATAACCTTTTGCTTCCAATTAAAAATATATGTCCACCCTAATTAAATTATTGTTTTCAATAACCACTTAATATAAAGATGATTCAAATTTGAATTAATTTGCAAACAACAAAAGAATTTGAACTTTTTAAAATTCCAAGCTTGGAAAGTGGTTGCTTTTGACTTAATAAACTCACCCAATTTTTCTCACATTTTTCCTAGCCCTAAACCTCATCTATTTCTTCCCTTTCCATTTGCTGCAAAAAAATAAAATAAAACATAGCAAAAAGAATAAAAGCTAGAGGGAGAGAGAGAGCAACCAGCAGGCCCAATTATTTTCTCCCCAGCCCACCATCTCCCTTGGCCCATACCCCCTTCTCTGTCGTCATCAACCTCTGTACGACCTCCATCCATCACCTCCACGTATACAGAGAAGAAACAGCAATGGTGATCCTCCTCTCCCCCCTCCCTATAAACCTAAACTCCAAACCCTAGGGTTCCCTTACCCCTCTTCTTTCCCCTCCTTCTTCCTCCCCCGCCACCTTCTTCCTCTTCCTCCCTCTGCTCTCTCTTCTCTCTGAATCTTTTTTCTGTAACCGAACACCTCACCGGGAAAAAAAGCTCCCTTTGCTCCGGCGAATCGCCGGCTATCCGGTCCTCCTCCGGCCAGGGAGGGGGCGGGAATGGAACCCCCCCGGCCCCCTCTACCTCCTCCACCCCTCGGCGGTGGCCAGGAGGGCCCGTGGCGCCGGCGCCCTCGCCTCCCGTCGCCGGCGACCACACCTCTGTCCGCCCCGAGCCTGCACGCCTGTCTCCTCCCGATCGCCCCAAGGTGAGCGCCCCACCCCCTCGATCCGTCCCTCTCACCCTCCTCTCTCCCTTGGCCGCAGCAGCCCCTCGCAGCAGCCCCCTCCGGCGAGCAGCCCTTGCTGCCGTCGACCACGAACTCGCTGTCGAGTTACAGCAGGAGCGGTCCCGTTCAGTTAATTTCAGTTAAAACCCGCAGCCACAGCTTAACCCCACCGCATCCCCCTTGTGTACAAACCAAGCGCACCAGCCCAGCTGGTTACCTGTCCCTCTGCGCGCCCAGGAGGTGGGGGGTTCGAATCCCCCCTCCCACATTAAAACCACACTTTTATTTTTCGTGTGTTTGGTCACAGCAACTTCTGCAAATCACCAATAGGCCCTTGTAAATTAATTCTAGACCCCTGAAATATTTTTCCTAAGTCCCTAGTTAATAAAAAAATGGCAGATTTGCACCAAATCTTCTAAAATGCATAAGTAATTCATTTTAACTCCAATTTTAACTTTTTAAATATGTTTTCTGTCCCAAATTAAATGTTCTATCCAAATATAAAATTTGTTTACTGTTTTGAGTATTTTAAATTGTTGAAATATTTGAATTCTTGTTTAAATCACTTAATTTTGCAAAATTCATAACTTGGGCATAAAAATTCCAAATTCCACAAACTAAATATGTTTTCCAATCAACTTTTCATGTACTTTCCAAATATAAATTTTGTTTGCTGTTTTGAATAATTTAAATTGCTGAAAACAACTTTTTCTTAATTATTGCATTTAAAATTGCCAAAATAATAACTTGCTCATTTTAAATCCAATTTCAACAAATGAAATATGTTTTCCATGCAAAATTAAACCACCTTTTCAAATATAAACTTTGTTTTCTGTTTTGAATAATTAAAATTGGTTGAATGATTTAAACCTTGTTTAAATCATTTAATATTGTTAAATTCATAACTTGATCAAATCAAATTCTTTTGGGACATATAAAATATGTTTTAAAACCATAAAAGCATAAACTTTTCAAATATGAATCTCACTTAATGTTTTGAACAAATAATAATTCAAATAAGTTCATGTTTGAATTAAATTCATTTAATTCTTGCTTAAACTTGTTTAGTTCATAACTAATTTATTTGAAATCCTTTTTCCACAAGTGAAACATGCAATCCACCTAAAATTGTGTGTTCTTTTCAAATATGAACTTTGTTATCTATTTTGAACAATTAAACTTGATGAAAACAACAAATGCTTGTGTAACACCATTAAGTAACCAAATTTCCAACACTTAATAAACAATTTCTAAACTTGGTAAACCTTATTTCCAATTGCCTCTATTGTTGTTATCTTTCTGTTTTCCTCATCCATTGCATCATGCTAATACACTTTCACATGATGATTAGTTGTAAAACAATTAATTCAACCATAATTCATGGGCTTTCCATATGCAATCCCAATTGCATGTGGGTCCATTTAATCATGTTGTTATCTTGTCAACTAGTTTATTTCTATGCATCAATTAAATGGTCATGCATCATCCCATGTTTGTGCACTATGCCATGATATTGATTGTTTATCTCTCTGCGTTGTTTGTTTGCTTCTTCTCGGATACACGACGACGTTGAGACCGACGATACTTACGACACCCCTTCTAAGGAGTTAGCTCAGTACCAGGCTACTGGGTTTGCAGGCAAGTTATCACTCACATGAACCACTGTGTTCCTTTCAACATTGGTTACCGATACTTTCCGTTGACTATTTCTGCTAGCCTTAGTAGTAGTTGTTTCTGTTACGAACCTATCACATGAATCCCCTAACCCTGATATTGCCTCACCTCCATACCTATAACCATTACTTGTTGCCCGTGTCTTACTAGCATGCTTAGGGTTGTTTTGCTCGAGTCTGTTACCCGTTACTTTCTGTTACTATTTCATTATGTTCCGGGGGCTCGATGTTAAACAATGAATCATGCTAATGTTATTGTTAATAATAAATTGATGATAAGGCACCGACAGGAGGCCCTGTGTGGTTTTGAGGCCTGCTAGTGTCGACCCTAATAGGAAAAGGGTCTTGTCTACCGATCCATGATGAGCGCACTACCCGCATGTGGGAAGCGAGTATGGGCGCCCCCCTTAATTTGATTCGATTCGCATCTCGTCCAAATCGCCTCATTTAGTTCGTGTTTTCCATTTGCCGCATGCATGTTTTTGCGAGCCCAGGCCAGGGTGGAACTTTTGTAGTCGGCATATAGGGGGACACGGTCTTAGAGTTCTATGAGGGTCCCTTTTCTTCGGGGCTCGATTAGCCGTGCGCCCAAGGTTCTTTGGGCTTGATGCGAAGAAGAGTTGAGTTGTGTAGAGTGCCCCGCTTGGTGGGAGGCATCCCATCTGGCGGGTTATTCTTGCGTGTACGGCCAAATTGGTGCAACCCTGCAGGGATAAATCTTCTCGAGAAGCCGTGTTTTCCGCGGTTATGGACTACTTAATGAAAGTACTGGCTAACAAGTACCCAGGACAACTTAAACCTAATGATTAACAACCTTACACCCAACGATTAACAACTTGACTAGTAATAGGCTTATTGACACAATAATCTGAACCATCATTAATTCAACTGTGTGAGTTATCCTCGGATTGCTTCTTTGGATAAGGGGCGAGATCCAGGATGGGTTTGTTTGGAGTTAGCTATAGTTGGTTACGATACCCGATCTTATCTCCTTTCTGTTAGCCGGAAGTGGTAGTAACTCTGTAGTTGGTTAGAGCAGCCAGTTGCAGCATCTTTTATATCCCCTTTCTTCCGTTGAACCCAAAGCATCTGTGCTTGGTGTTGACGGGTTACACTTTGGTGAACTGTGAGTCTTGCTTGCCAGTACGTTTATGTACTGACCCCTTTGGGGCTGTGGTTTCCGCAGACCTACGCTTACAAGGATCCAGGTGACGGCTACTACATGGAGTTTGACGAGGCTGCTGACGAGTAGTTAGCGGACCCAGGCAGGATCCGAGACCTCGTGGATGGGCTCCGTCTTTCTTCCAGTTTCCCGACTTCTTAAGCCTATTTTATTTTGTCTGTACTCAGACCCCTTTGAATGCTTCCGCTGAGATGTAATGATGTTATGTTGGGACATGTGTCCTCTGGATGATTGTATCTGCTATTCTCTGCCCTAGTGAGGGCCAGTTGCAACTTATTTCAATCTTTTGTGTCTTAGAGATATGTTGTGTTATCAGTTTGTTCAAGGCCGTTGACGTACCATGTGTGTATGGTATGAAGTACGTCAATGGTAGTGTCCTGATTTCTACGGGATAGTTTACATCGACGGTGAACAGTAGCGATTGGTTGTCACACATAAGTGTTGGCCTACTCGTAAGAGGACGCGGGTGCCGGTAAGCCCCGTAATCCAATCAGAATACTGTTTAGTTCGTACGGTGAGTATCCTCTAGAAGTCCGGGTGTGACAAATGGTATCAGAGCTTGTCTGCCTGTAGGATCCCTTTTTACTGGTCGCAGTTGAGTCTAGAAACTATTTTGTAGCTATATAGGAAAAATGAAACGTGAGAGTAGGAATTCTGTTCTTTTTCTTCTTTCCCCACCCACCCTCCCTTTTCTGGTAAGGAATTGCAACGTTGTTTTTCTCTTCTCATCTAAACTTTCAAGATAGGATTTCACGTATTCTGGTTTCTCTAGGATGGTTATATCTACTAGACCATAGGAATGGAGGTGGTTGTGACATGATTTATCATGTTGCCTACTCACGATTGAGAACGGAGGCGTGTAAGCCCCGGAAGCAGATCCTCGATTCCTTGAGCAGTAGATATTGATCCTTTAGAAGCCCGGATGGGTTTTCCGTAGTACCTCAGGAGTTTTGTTCTCGTTTTCCCCGATGTGGATATCCTGTTCTTCTCAACATCCTTTTCGTCCGTTGAAACCTTGTTGTTGTTTTCCAGTTCAGTTCTTCTACCGGCGTCTAATCAAAACTTCCCAAATATCAAGTCTATCTGGCCAAAAAGGTTGTTGTTGTTTCGAAAACTACCAGGCTATGAGAGCTGGCATTCCTATCACCTGGGGTTGTTTCGAGGAAGCATTCCTGAATCACCACATTCCAGATAGTCTATTCTCCAAATAAATCAGGTTCTATCCAGCTATACACCCTCGATACAAAACCTCTCCCTTTACTTGAAAATGTTTCGGTGGTTTCCAAAATCCCTGACATCTTTCCAGAAGAGTTGCCAGGAATGCCTGTCATCTTGAACTTCCAGAAAAGCTAACCAAGGTGCACGATGTGTTTCACGTGTCACAGCTCAAGAGGATCTTCCCAAGAAGTATCCGGACCTTTTCTTTCTCAGTAGGAATCTCGGGGCGCGATTCCTTCAAGGGGGGGCGTTTTGTAACATCCCAAGTATGAAAAATAGCCGTTAGAATGTTTGCTCTCTATTATTTTATGTTTTGCATCATGGCATCATGTTGATTGCAATTGTTTTGCTTGTTTTCATTTGTTTTCCAACTGTTTTCATTTGTTTTCCTTTGTTTTCTATTTGAATTTCAAACCAAAAATTCAAACCTTTGTTTCATACTTGTGATGTTACAATTTCTAAAATTATATTTCAAAATAAAACAATTGTTTGTTTCCATTAAAATGTGATTTCAAAACTGTTGTGTTGTTTCTATAAAAATGCATCCATTAATCAAACCCTTTTCAAATTCAGTTATGATTTTCTTCCAAACAACAACCCTTGTTGAAAGTTATGAAAATTGCAAAACAAATCAATCATTTGTTTCCAATTAAAATCATTTGATCACCCTATTTAAATCTTGTTTTCTATAACTCACTTAATAATCAAAATTCATTCAAATTGCATTAAAAATTCAAAACACATTGTCCACAACAACCACCATGTTGAACTTATGGAAATCACACAACAATCATAACCTTTTGCTTCCAATTAAAAATATATGTCCACCCTAATTAAATTATTGTTTTCAATAACCACTTAATATAAAGATGATTCAAATTTGAATTAATTTGCAAACAACAAAAGAATTTGAACTTTTTAAAATTCCAAGCTTGGCAAGTGGTTGCTTTTGACTTAATAAACTCACCCAATTTTTCTCACATTTTTCCTAGCCCTAAACCTCATCTATTTCTTCCCTTTCCATTTGCTGCAAAAAAATAAAATAAAACATAGCAAAAAGAATAAAAGCTAGAGGGAGAGAGAGAGCAACCAGCAGGCCCAATTATTTTCTCCCCAGCCCACCATCTCCCTTGGCCCATACCCCCTTCTCTGTCGTCATCAACCTCTGTACGACCTCCATCCATCACCTCCACGTATACAGAGAAGAAACAGCAACGGTGATCCTCCTCTCCCCCCTCCCTATAAACCTAAACTCCAAACCCTAGGGTTCCCCTACCCCTCTTCTTTCCCCTCCTTCTTCCTCCCCCGCCACCTTCTTCCTCTTCCTCCCTCTGCTCTCTCTTCTCTCTGAATCTTTTTTCTGTAACCGAACACCTCACCGGGAAAAAAAGCTCCCTTTGCTCCGGCGAATCGCCGGCTATCCGGTCCTCCTCCGGCCAGGGAGGGGGCGGGAATGGAACCCCCCCGGCCCCCTCTACCTCCTCCACCCCTCGGCGGTGGCCAGGAGGGCCCGTGGCGCCGGCGCCCTCGCCTCCCGTCGCCGGCGACCACACCTCTGTCCGCCCCGAGCCTGCACGCCTGTCTCCTCCCGATCGCCCCAAGGTGAGCGCCCCACCCCCTCGATCCGTCCCTCTCACCCTCCTCTCTCCCTTGGCCGCAGCAGCCCCTCGCAGCAGCCCCCTCCGGCGAGCAGCCCTCGCTGCCGTCGACCACGAACTCGCTGTCGAGTTACAGCAGGAGCGGTCCCGTTCAGTTAATTTCAGTTAAAACCCGCAGCCACAGCTTAACCCCACCGCATCCCCCTTCTGTACAAACCAAGCGCACCAGCCCAGCTGGTTACCTGTCCCTCTGCGCGCCCAGGAGGTGGGGGGTTCGAATCCCCCCTCCCACATTAAAACCACACTTTTATTTTTCGTGTGTTTGGTCACAGCAACTTCTGCAAATCACCAATAGGCCCTTGTAAATTAATTCTAGACCCCTGAAATATTTTTCCTAAGTCCCTAGTTAATAAAAAAATGGCAGATTTGCACCAAATCTTCTAAAATGCATAAGTAATTCATTTTAACTCCAATTTTAACTTTTTAAATATGTTTTCTGTCCCAAATTAAATGTTCTATCCAAATATAAAATTTGTTTACTGTTTTGAGTATTTTAAATTGTTGAAATATTTGAATTCTTGTTTAAATCACTTAATTTTGCAAAATTCATAACTTGGGCATAAAAATTCCAAATTCCACAAACTAAATATGTTTTCCAATCAACTTTTCATGTACTTTCCAAATATAAATTTTGTTTGCTGTTTTGAATAATTTAAATTGCTGAAAACAACTTTTTCTTAATTATTGCATTTAAAATTGCCAAAATAATAACTTGCTCATTTTAAATCCAATTTCAACAAATGAAATATGTTTTCCATGCAAAATTAAACCACCTTTTCAAATATAAACTTTGTTTTCTGTTTTGAATAATTAAAATTGGTTGAATGATTTAAACCTTGTTTAAATTATTTAATATTGTTAAATTCATAACTTGATCAAATCAAATTCTTTTGGGGCATATAAAATATGTTTTAAAACCATAAAAGCATAAACTTTTCAAATATGAATCTCACTTAATGTTTTGAACAAATAATAATTCAAATAAGTTCATGTTTGAATTAAATTCATTTAATTCTTGCTTAAACTTGTTTAGTTCATAACTAATTTATTTGAAATCCTTTTTCCACAAGTGAAACATGCAATCCACCTAAAATTGTGTGTTCTTTTCAAATATGAACTTTGTTATCTATTTTGAACAATTAAACTTGATGAAAACAACAAATGCTTGTGTAACACCATTAAGTAACCAAATTTCCAACACTTAATAAACAATTTCTAAACTTGGTAAACCTTATTTCCAATTGCCTCTATTGTTGTTATCTTTCTGTTTTCCTCATCCATTGCATCATGCTAATACACTTTCACATGATGATTAGTTGTAAAACAATTAATTCAACCATAATTCATGGGCTTTCCATATGCAATCCCAATTGCATGTGGGTCCATTTAATCATGTTGTTATCTTGTCAACTAGTTTATTTCTATGCATCAATCAAATGGTCATGCATCATCCCATGTTTGTGCACTATGCCATGATATTGATTGTTTATCTCTCTGCGTTGTTTGTTTGCTTCTTCTCGGATACACGACGACGTTGAGACCGACGATACTTACGACACCCCTTCTAAGGAGTTAGCTCAGTACCAGGCTACTGGGTTTGCAGGCAAGTTATCACTCACATGAACCACTGTGTTCCTTTCAACATTGGTTACCGATACTTTCCGTTGACTATTTCTGCTAGCCTTAGTAGTAGTTGTTTCTGTTACGAACCTATCACATGAATCCCCTAACCCTGATATTGCCTCACCTCCATACCTATAACCATTACTTGTTGCCCGTGTCTTACTAGCATGCTTAGGGTTGTTTTGCTCGAGTCTGTTACCCGTTACTTTCTGTTACTATTTCATTATGTTCCGGGGGCTCGATGTTAAACAATGAATCATGCTAATGTTATTGTTAATAATAAATTGATGATAAGGCACCGACAGGAGGCCCTGTGTGGTTTTGAGGCCTGCTAGTGTCGACCCTAATAGGAAAAGGGTCTTGTCTACCGATCCATGATGAGCGCACTACCCGCATGTGGGAAGCGAGTATGGGCGCCCCCCTCAATTTGATTCGATTCACATCTCGTCCAAATCGCCTCATTTAGTTCGTGTTTTCCATTTGCCGCATGCATGTTTTTGCGAGCCCAGGCCAGGGTGGAACTTTTGTAGTCGGCATATAGGGGGACACGGTCTTAGAGTTCTATGAGGGTCCCTTTTCTTCGGGGCTCGATTAGCCGTGCGCCCAAGGTTCTTTGGGCTTGATGCGAAGAAGAGTTGAGTTGTGTAGAGTGCCCCGCTTGGTGGGAGGCATCCCATCTGGCGGGTTATTCTTGCGTGTACGGCCAAATTGGTGCAACCCTGCAGGGATAAATCTTCTCGAGAAGCCGTGTTTTCCGCGGTTATGGACTACTTAATGAAAGTACTGGCTAACAAGTACCCAGGACAACTTAAACCTGATGATTAACAACCTTACACCCAATGATTAACAACTTGACTAGTAATAGGCTTATTGACACAATAATCTGAACCATCATTAATTCAACTGTGTGAGTTATCCTCGGATTGCTTCTTTGGATAAGGGGCGAGATCCAGGATGGGTTTGTTTGGAGTTAGCTATAGTTGGTTACGATACCCGATCTTATCTCCTTTCTGTTAGCCGGAAGTGGTAGTAACTCTGTAGTTGGTTAGAGCAGCCAGTTGCAGCATCTTTTATATCCCCTTTCTTCCGTTGAACCCAAAGCATCTGTGCTTGGTGTTGACGGGTTACACTTTGGTGAACTGTGAGTCTTGCTTGCCAGTACGTTTATGTACTGACCCCTTTGGGGCTGTGGTTTCCGCAGACCTACGCTTACGAGGATCCAGGTGACGGCTACTACGTGGAGTTTGACGAGGCTGCTGACGAGTAGTTAGCGGACCCGGGCAGGATCCGAGACCTCGTGGATGGGCTCCGTCTTTCTTTCAGTTTCCCGGCTTCTGAAGCCTATTTTATTTTGTCTGTACTCAGACCCCTTTGAATGCTTCCGCTGAGATGTAATGATGTTATGTTGGGACATGTGTCCTCTGGATGATTGTATCTGCTATTCTCTGCCCTAGTGAGGGCCAGTTGCAACTTATTTCAATCTTTTGTGTCTTAGAGATATGTTGTGTTATCAGTTTGTTCAAGGCCGTTGACGTACCATGTGTGTATGGTATGAAGTACGTCAATGGTAGTGTCCTGATTTCTACGGGATAGTTTACATCGACGGTGAACAGTAGCGATTGGTTGTCACACATGAGTGTTGGCCTACTCGTAAGAGGACGCGGGTGCCGGTAAGCCCCGTAATCCAATCAGAATACTGTTCAGTTCGTACGGTGAGTATCCTCTAGAAGTCCGGGTGCGACACTTGGTGTCCAGCGCTGCTTTGAACTTCGCTCTCTCATCTTCAGTATTCGGCTTTTTTAACGCTGTTCTGTCATCCGGGTCTACTTGAGACCGGTAATACTTGAGTTCCTCTTTTCTGCAAGCTTGCTCCGCCATTTCCGCATCTCCTTCATCGCACTCAGCCGCTATATCCCGGCTCCCATGTATGGTGATGGTCTGCTTGGGACCCGGGATCTTTAGCTGTAGATACACATAACACGGCCTGGCCATGAACTTAGCGTAAGCCGGCCTTCCGAATAGCGCATGATAAGGGTTGCGCAACTTAACCACCTCGAAAGTGAGCCACTCAACCCGGAAATTGTCCTTCGATTCTCCAAAAGCTACCTCCAGTGTGATTTTTCCCTCGGGGCACGCTGAGTGACCCGGCACAATCCCATGAAAAATTGTTGAACTCTTCTGTAGCTGGGACTCCTTAAGACCCATGCGTAGAAAGGTTTCCCAGTATAAGATGTTGATGCTACTTCCGCCATCCATTAAGACCTTTTTCAGCTCATAACCATTAACCTGTGGTGCAACCACCAATGCTAAGACTCCCGGGTGTTCTATCCTTTCCGGGTGATCCTTTCTGCTCCACGTTACACCCTGTTCCGACCATTTCAGATATCTCGGAACGGCTGATGAAACCGAGTTTACCACCTTTTTCAGTATCTTTTTTATCCTTGTTGGAAATTCCTGTAGTATGCACGTGATATTGTCCCAACTGCTTGGGGTTAGCTTGGAAACCTCCAGCTCCCCCCTGGTTGTTACCCGGATTTCCGCCTGCCGGGTTGCCGGATGGGGGTGGGCCGTTGCCCGGGTTTCCACCTGGACCCGGTCCTCCTCCCCGACCTGCACCTCGCATAGCCTTGTTTACTTCCTCGTTCTTCCATCTCTGTAGGTCCGCACACTGTTCCAATGAGTGGTTGGCCGTACTACCGTTTCTGCTGTGCTTTGGGCACGCCATTCTGAAGATATCCCAGTTGTTACCCGGCCTTGGCGTCCCTTGATAATTTCCTCCGTTATGGTTTCCTCCATTGAAATTTCCTTCTTCCCTAGGTCTCGAAGACCCGGCTTCTGTACTGGCGACAAACTCAGAGCTTCCCTCAAACATGCGCTTGTTCTGGTTGTTCCCATTGTTACCTCCATTGTTACCCGGCGTTGATCCATTACCGGTTCTTCCATTGTTGCTTGTGTTTGCTTTTGCTTTCTTGTCATCGACGTCTTCTTCTGTAGTATCCGTTGCAGCGTGTTTGTTGCATGCGTCCATTAGCTATCCCATCGTAACCTCTGAAGCATTCCGACTAGATTTCATGCGAGTTAACTTTTGCACTAAAGGTATGTACTTGCACGTCTTTGCCATAGCTTGTAACGCATCCTCGGGCTGAATATCTGTAGATGAGTGAAGTATCTCCATAACTCAGCGCACCCAGCTGCGCGCCGATTCTCCCTTCTTCTGGACACACCGCTCTAGATCATCAATAGTAAATAGCTTTCTGCACGTCCCATGAAAGTGCTTGATAAACGCAGTTTTCAAATCCTCCCATGACTTGATAGATCCTTCCGGTAGATTATTGAACCATAACTTTGCTGCTCCTTCTGACATCATTAAGTACATGAACTTGGCTTGAAGATTTTCAGATGCGTTGCGAATCGACATAGCCATCTCATAGCTGCTCAACGACGTTTATGGATCCATAGCCGGCTCATAATTCACTACTTTACCCGGTTCCTTGAATTTATCCGGGTAAGGCTCAGCCCTGATGTTATCCAATAGACACTTAGGCCCAGCGAGATTAGTCGGAACTGGCCTCACTCGGGAAACATGCGATCCTGCGGGGGGTACGGCTGGACGCGGCACTTCTGCTGGTCCGTGCACCGCAGACCCGGCCGTGGCTCTTCTCGCTCTGGAACTATCCACAATAGCTTGCGCTGCTGATGCTGCTGGTACTTCCTGAACGCGGGGAGGAGGCGGCATTTGCTGCTGCTCTGCCCTCCGCCACGCTGAACTTGTCTGAATATTGCCGGTATTGCCTCGTTGCTGGCTGATATATGGTGTCCCATGCATTCCACTTCTGTTATCCGGGTAATTAACTTGCTGCGCCACCGCAGTGCGCAATAGATCTATCGCCCGCCGGGTCTCCTCTGCGTGGGGTGACTCTCTCACGGGGATTTGATTCAATGCGAGTGTTGTTGCGTACACATTATCCATGGGGTTGCTGTAATGACCTGCTGGCGTGCGAAATCGTGATGGTGGTGGTGGTGGTAATGTATGGCCGGTAGTAACTCCAGTCTGTAATATGGGTAACCCGGCCTGCACGTTTACCGGCTGTGCTCCTCTAGTTGCGGGTTGATGTACAGTTCCTTGGTTCACCGCTGGAATCGGCTGATCCTGAGGTGTGATGAATAGCGCGGCCGGGTTTATGATTCCACCCGTTGCCGGTAATCTGGTCGGGTGCCTTTGATGTACCCTGGTTGTTTCTTCTCGGAGCCGGTTCTCCAATGCATCCAGCTCACGCTGGCGCGCGGCTACCCCTTGCTTTTCTTCTTCCACTTGCCTTCTCTGTTGCTCCAATGCACGACAGGCTACATCTAGATCCCTAACATGTTCCACCGCGTTTTCTGGGGTTATGACTGTGGCTAGAACGGTGGGATCCAGGATCATGTTGTTGTTGAACAGGGCTGGGTGTTGCGGATTTGAAGGACCCGCCCCTAGCGTCCGGTTTGATAGATATCCGACCGTGTTCGCCTGCAACTCACTATCCGCCGCATGGCTGGTAACTGATGCCGATTCTCCATCAACCCGGACCAGAACCGGGTTTCTGTCAACCGAACCTTGCTGCTGGGCCAATGCTTGTGCTGCTCCGACGGCGGTCGCGGTCACGTTCCCCTGATTAAGATTGGTTGCAGGAGCCGTGTAGACCGCCACCTGGCGCACAATGCTTGGCGCAGATTCATATTATTCCTCATCACTGCTATCCTCCTCGTACCGGTCCTCCAGCAGGTGCAAGATAGACTCGGTATCATCTTCTCTCATAACCCGGCCAAGCGGGGTCCATGTCGGCTCCTCCGGCTGTTCCCTCTTCGTGGTGGGCTCTTCTGTCGGATCTATCGTCCCGACCGATTCTTTTCCATCAGACTGAACGCAGGTGGCCTCCCCTGACACAGAATTAAATCCAAAATCTTCAGGGATTGAACCGGACGTACGTACCATGCCGATGAAGACGTTGATCCGGCCGATTATCACGACAGATCCGGATTCGAGCAGATCCGACTCTTGCCCCCAGCCAAAATCGTCCACCTTCTCTCATTCAGGGTTGGTGTAGATCTCGCCGATGACAAGGTTCTTCATGTTCTCCCGAGCTTCTCCCGTGATGTAAACACCATTGGACGTAGGCCCCATGGTGGGCGCCAACTGTCGTGGGATAATCACGGCAGATGTTACCGGGGTAACTTGTCTTGGGGCAAATCAACTCTGGTGTTTGGGAGAGGGTTTAGCTCAAGGGAAACCATGGTGATAGGCGATCTGGTAGCCGGCAATCAAGTCGCCGAGTCTCCGATCTGAATATACTATCTCAACTCTCGTGTTACAATGGATACTCGATACTTCGCGATCTGGTGATCGTGTTCCTGCTCAAGCTTAAACTTATCTAACCCTAACCTAGGGGCCGGCTTATATAATATCCGGACCCCCTGCTTTACTCTCCAAGGCGTACTCTGAATCCTACCCGGACACTGCTTACAAACCCTAATCTTCCTTATCGGAACCCACAATCCGGGTTACGAGGCCTACGTTCCTGGGCCTTCTAGAAACTCCTTTTCCCTAAGCCGGGTCTTGCGCAGCGTCCTTTGGGCCGAGTTACTCCTTGGCGTTAGCCTACCGGATTATCATCCCTCCATCAACTCCGGTGTATCTCGTCTTCGGTGTGAGTCTAGTGGATGACACCACACGCGAAGCTCTGGCTTTTTCACAGGAAAGCTCCATACTGGAGACTCTGGTCTAGGAGAACGGAGACTCCGGCCTGGAAATAAACTCTACCAGGATTTCTCTTTGTCCTTTTTGATACTAAACACCACCATATGAAATATTATTGAAATACCCTGAAAAACATCAGCACACTTAAGATTATACGTGTGTTATTAACAAACATCCAAAACAAGATTTAGGTGCATTTGCATTTTCAATCTCCCCCTTTTTGGGGTTTGATGACATCACACATATTTGAAGTGAATATCATAGCTAGGCTTGGTTTGAAAAAATAGGCGGGCTCTCGAACAACCAAGTCATGAGCTTCCCTTATGTTTTACAAACAAAGCCCACAAGTACAACAACTAATGAACAATATAAATGCATGCATAGGTAAGGTAAGTAAAGAAACAATAATAGCACAATAATAGGATAGCTTCGCTAACATAGTCTCACCACACATAGATTTAAGGTCCACTAGGAAATAAAACTCGAAATCAACTAGGATATAGGGAACACAAGACATAAAAGCAAATCAAGTCCAAAGACTTGTGTTCCGAGGCAAATAAAATCAAACCAAAGCAACCCTTGCAAATCCTAAGATGTGTATAACTACTTCTCCCCCTTTGGCATCGAGACACCAAAAAGGGAAAAGAGCAACTACAGGGACCCCAAAGTATCAATCATCCTCCTCATAGTCCTCGTCATCTCCATGGTTCTTGTCCATGCCATCACCTTCATCATCATCATCACCCTCTTCTTGTTACTCGTCTTCATCTTCTTCTTCCTCTTAAATATGCTCATCTTCCTTAGTCACAAGAGCCTTTCCATGGTTGTTGGAAGAAGAAGGAGCCAAAGTGACCTCTTCAAAGTCACCACACGGGAAAGACGAGGTGTTCCAGTTCTCATAGGACATGGTGATGGACTCAGTTGGAGCCTCAAGAGGAGGGGTAGCATCAGCACCAATACCATCATTCTCCTGAAGCTTGGTGAGCATCTTCCTCATCTGTTGCCTCTCCTTATAGGCCTCATGATTCTCCTTGTGATCAACAATCGTCATGCACAGAATGTTACGCTGAAACCACAAGAGCTTATTCATATCATCTTGAACCTCATATTTGCCATGAAGGCAAGAAGGAGAGTCGACATTCTTCCTCATAGCCCTTGGCGCCTTAGACCCAGCTTCACCCATGGGGGTGTCCTCATCAGAAGGTAAGTGAGAAGTGAGCACCTGAAGAGTACCAACAACATGCACAATCTCACACACAAGTCTAGTGCACTCATCAAGAATGAGCATCATCACATATGGAGCATAAACAGGGACTTTCTTGATCTCAATCATGGCAGAGTACATACCTTCCTTAATGAAGTGCATGACATCAATCTCAAAACCCTGGCAGTCCGGTCCCTCCAAGTGACACTAGCAAAGCATGATAGAGGAAGTTAACTATCCCTCCACGAATAGCATCCACGTTCCCGGCCTTGGGAGCAATGTTGTTGCGGAAGAGGCAGATAAGAATATTGTAGACCTTTTTCAAGTCCTTAACAGTGCCTGTGCTCGAGATCTTTTCATACATAGGGGCCATCCTCTTCTTGTTATAGGCCATACCATGAATATGCATCCTTGTAACACCTGGGGTGTTCCCCCTTAGTAGAAAGTTGGTTGCTTTCCTTTTTCTTTTTGCATCACATGCATCATATGCATTGCATCCTGTTCTCCAAACCACTCAAAAATCCAAACCAATTTAAACTTTCAAAACCTGTCTAAAATTTCCAATTGAAAGTTGCAAACTAAATATCTTAAATTGTTTTTCAATAGTTTGAAGTTGAATTTATTTAAATTGCTTGTTAAATAAAAAACTCCCTTTAATCAACACCCTAAATGGCAAATTCAAATTCACTTCAAAATCAATCATAATGGGCATGATCCCAATTGTGGTTTAAGAATTAAAAATCTTCCAAACATTTTAAAACTCGCTAAGTTTCATAGTGTTTGATCCTATTAAATGAAACTTGTTTATTTTAAAAACTCAACTCTATATGAAAACCCTATATGAATTTCAAATAGCAAATTTCAAACTAATTGTCATTTTTCAAATTGTTGAAAATAAGTTAACATACCCTGCTATTGCTGTTTTGTAAATCAAATAAAAAATACTTCAAAAAAAAACTAAAACCCTAAACATCTAATTCTTTTTCCCTCTTTTCCTTCTATACACAAAAAGAGAGAGAACAAAAATAAATAAATAAATAAAAGAAAACCTTTTGAGGTGGGGAGACAGGACAGCCCCCTGCGGCCAGCCCACCTCAACCCACCTAAAACCCAGCCCTTTCCCCCTCTTTTCCCCAGCCCACCAAACCACCCCAGCCCATCTCCCCTCTCTCTTCCAGCCCACTTATCTCTCCTTCCTCGTACGGACGCAGGGGAGAAAAGCTCCCGTCACTGTCACCCCTCCACCGCCGTGAGATCTCCTCTCCCCCTCCCGATGCTCTGCCGTACGAGCTCGGCCTCCATAAAACACCTCCTGCAACCCTAGACCCTAACCTCCCCATCCTCTGCCGCCGCCATCTTCCCTCTCTCTCCCTCCCACCTCTCGTTTCTTTTCCTCTGTTCTGAACCGGGCGGGAGAGTCACAGTAGCAGCCACCGTCAGAACTTGCCGGCGCCCCGTCATCACGGCCCTCCTCGAGCTGCACCAGCCACGGGGATGGAACCGTGGTGGTTCCACCTAGCTCCTCGTTTCCTCGCCAGGTGCTGGGAGCCCCCAGGGAGGCCGCGACGTCGACCACCTCCTCCCTGCCGCCGTCTGCTTCGCCGTCGCCGCCTCGGGCCTCTGCGTCGACTACACCGTGGGTGAGCACCACCCCGTATCCTCCTTCCCCTCCTCTCTCCCCTGCTAGTGACTGCACGACTCCACCACGCAAGCGCACACCACCATCCCGTTGATCGCCGCCGATCGCTGCCGGACTCCCTCTGTATCAAGCCTGAACTTGGTTCAGTCAAAAAATTCAGTTAGCAGTTGCAGTTACCACTTCCTCCGTCAGAAACGCATAGCACCACAACGAGCAGTTCACCGCAGTGGTAGCGTCCCTTTGCGCGCGCCTGTAGACCAGAGTTCGATCCCCCTCGGCCGCAAGGCCCCTTTTTTCTGTGATTTACTCGTGCGCAGCCCCGTGGTCCCACACGTCATTGACCGTGTCTGCCACCTCACTGCTCACCCGCGCCACTGTGGCGCCACGCTGGCCTAGGCCCACTGTCAGCCAGCGTGGTTGGCCCTGCCCCTGTATAAAATTGCTTGATCTGTTTCTTTTAAATATTAATTTGAAACTAAAATTTGAACAATTAATATCTCCTTCATTTTAATTCTAAATTGCACAAACAAAATATGTATCCCAATCAGAAAATTATGAACTTTTCAAATATGTATTTTGTTTACTGTTTTGAACATTCCAAATGTTTTCAAAAATTCAAATTCAAATAACTCTTATGAATTTGATTAAATCCATAACAAATTCAAATATATTTCAAATGGCCCATATAAAATATGTTTTCCAACCAAAATTTCATGCTCTTTCCAAATATAACATTTTTTCTGTTTTGGATAAATAAAACTAATGCAATTACTTAACGCTTTAATTAAATCATTTAAATGGTGAAATTCATAACTAATTCAATATTAATTCAAATGTCACATGTGAAGTATGTTTTCCATGCCAAATTGAACCACCTTTTCAAATATAAACTTTATTTTCTGTTTTGAATAATTAAAATTGGTTAAATAATTTAAACCTTGTTTAATTCATTTAAAATTGCTAAATTCATAACTTGGTCAAATTAAATTCTTTTTGAACATATAAAATATGTTTTCAAACCAGAAAAGTATAAACTTTTCAATTATGAGTTTGGTTTAATGTTTTGAACAAATAAAAATTCAAATAAATTCATACTTGAATTAAATTCAATTAAATCTTGTTTAAACTTGTTTAAATCATAAGTAATTCATCTTAATTCATTTTTCAACAAATGAAACATGTTTTCCATCTAAAATTGTGTGTTCTTTCCAAATATGAACTTTGTTATCTGTTTTGAACAATTAAAATTGGTGAAAACAACAAATGCTTGTGTAACACCTTTAAGAAACCAAAATTTCATAACTTAATAAATAAATTTCCAGACTTGGTAAACTTCATTTCAAATTGAATCCCTTGTTGTTTTCTTATTGTTTTCATCATCCATGCATCATTCTAATCAACTTTCACATGTTGGTTAATTGTAGATCAATTAATTCAACCTTGATTCATGGGTTTCCATATGCAATCCAAATTGCATATGGGTCCATTTAAACATGTTATCTTGTCAACTAGTTTATCTTGATGCATCAATTAAATTGTCATGCATCCATATCTTGATCATGCTAGATCTTTTGCCGTAGTAGTAATTGTTGCATCCGGTGTTTGTTCGAGGTTCGTTGCTTCTTCCCGGATAGGACGTTGAGATGATGTGAGCAACGACAAGTTCTTCGGATGTACCTCTACTTGCTGGATTCCAGGCAAGTATACTCACTTGCTACCTATGTTGCCTTTCCTCACTTGTTACCGATTCTTTCCGTTGTCTTTATGCTAGCCTCATGATTCGATGCTTGTGTCTCGATCCTATCATATGTTTACCTTGCAGCCATGATATAGCCTTCCTTCCACTTCCTGTCAACTGTTGCTTGTTTACCTTGTTGGCCCCCCGTGTCGTAGTTGCATGCTTAGTGTTGTTTGCGCTCGAGTCTTGTTGTCCTTTGTTCCATCACCTGTTTAGTTGATAGTTGGGTTTCAATTCAATCAACAACATGTTAATGTTTTGGGTAATAATAATTTGATGATAAGGCACCGGCAGGAGGCCCGGCGTGGTTTTGAGGCCTGCTAGTGTCGACCCTAATTAGGAAAATGGTCTTGTCTACTGATCCATGATGAGCGCACTAACCGCATGTGGGAAGCGAGTATGGGCGCCCCCCTCAATTTGATTCGATTCGCATCTCGTCCAAATCGCCTCATTTAGTTCGGGTTTTCCATTTGCCGCATGCATGATTTTGCGAACCCAGGCCAGGGTGGAACTTTTGTAGTCGGCATTTAGGGAGACACGTTCTTAGAGTGCTATGAGGGTCCCCTTTTCTTCGTGGGGCTTGATTAGCCGTGCGCTCAACTGCACGGGGTTCTTTGGGCTTGATGCGAAGAAGAGTTGGGTTGTGTTGAGTGTCTCGCTTGGTGGGTTTGATTCCCGTCTGGCGGGATATTCTTACGTGTACGACCAAATTGGTGCATCCCTGCAGGGTTAAATCTTCTCGAGAAGCCGTGTTGTCCGCGGTTATGGATGACTTGGTGAAAGTGCTGGCTAACAAGTACTCCGAACAACTTACACCTAACTAATGCTAATTTTGACTAGTAATAGGATTATTGACACAATAAGTTGAACATCATTAATCCAACAGCGTGAGTTATCCTTGGGTTGCTTCCTTAGTAGGGGGTAACATTGGATGGGTTTGTTTGGTGGTTAGTAATAGTTGGTTACGAGACGCTATCTTATCTTCTTGCTGTTAGCCGGAAGTTGCAGTGTGTTTCTGTAGTTGGTTAGTGCAGCCCGCTACCGCTTCTTTGCAATAAACCCCTTCCTTCCGTTGTACCCAAAGTATTTGTATCTTGTGATGTTTGGTTACGCTGGTATCTTGTGAGTATGACTTGCCAGTACTTAACCGTACTGACCCACGACTCCGTTCGTGGCTGCATATTCAACATTGCAGTCAACAGGTTTGAAGTCTGACGACGTTAGCTTGGGGAATCCCTCCGGCTTGGCTTGGGCAGGGATTGGACGCCATCGGTTATCTTCAGGACTCTTAGTCCAATTTGTATCTTGTCCGTAGTCGGACGCTATGTTGTTTCTTCCCGTGTTATTTGGATCTTTGTATTGTATCAGTTGTATTCTTGACTCGTTTGAGTCATCGTGTATATATCTCTTCTGTTGTTGTTGCGGAATATTCGTGAACTGTTGTAATGTTATCATAAATGGCAATCTGGAATCGGTTATTATGCGGATTTGGCGGACATGCTGAAATCTGCATAGTGCCCGATCTCGGGGCGTCACAAATGGTATCAGAGCCTTGGTTTTCGATTCCCGATATTGTTTCGATACGAATGGTTATCGAAGCAACGGGTCCGCAAAGCCTGTAGGATAACCTCGCTAACGGTCGATGTTTCTAGAGTGTCAAAACTATTTGTGCTAAAACTATTTTTGGAAACATCTCAATATGATTCTTTTTTCTCCTTATCGCTGTTCTATTTCCCTTCCCATCTTATTTGTTTTGGAGTCTTCCCCCCTTGTCTATCTTTCAAAGTGTTAGGATCCTACGTGGGTGGACGTTTTCCGAGCCTTTAACCTAATAGGTTCGATCATCGGAAGATTCCTGGTGGAAGAACATCGTCGTCACTCCGAGCAAGAATCTCTTGTTAGTGGTGTCGAGAAGCCCTTGTTAGTGGTGTCGAGGAGATCAGTCAGAAGCATGAAGAATCGATAGTTGAACTTCTTTCCCCTCCCGGGTTAGCAGGTGGATTGCGAGGGCGCAATCCCTTGTTAGTGGTGTCGTCTGTAACACCTGGGGTGTTCCCCCTTAGTAGAAAGTTGGTTGCTTTCCTTTTTCTTTTTGCATCACATGCATCATATGCGTTGCATCCTGTTCTCCAAACCACTCAAAAATCCAAACCAATTTAAACTTTCAAAACCTGTCTAAAATTTCCAATTGAAAGTTGCAAACTAAATACCTTAAATTGTTTTTCAATAGTTTGAAGTTGAATTTATTTAAATTGCTTGTTAAATAAAAAACTCCCTTTAATCAACACCCTAAATGGCAAATTCTAATTCACTTCAAAATCAATCATAATGGGCATGATCCCAATTGTGGTTTAAGAATTAAAAATCTTCCAAACATTTTAAAACTCGCTAAGTTTCATAGTGTTTGATCCTATTAAATGAAACTTGTTTATTTTAAAAACTCAACTCTATATGAAAACCCTATATGAATTTCAAATAGCAAATTTCAAAGTAATTGTCATTTTTCAAATTGTTGAAAATAAGTTAACATACCCTACTATTGCTGTTTTGTAAATCAAATAAAAAATTCTTCAAAAAAAACTAAAACCCTAAACATCTAATTCTTTTTTCCTCTTTTCCTTCTCTACACAAAAAGAGAGAGAACAAAAAAAAACCTTTTGAGGTGGGGAGACAGGCCAGCCCCCTGCGGCCAGCCCACCTCAACCCACCTAAAACCCAGCCTTTTTCCCCTCTTTTCCCCAGCCCACCAAACCACCCCAGCCCATCTCCCCTCTCTCTGCCAGCCCACTTATCTCTCCTTCCTCGTACAGACGCAGGGGAGAAAAGCTCCCGTCACTGTCACCCCTCCACCGCCGTGAGATCTCCTCTCCCCCTCCCGATGCTCTGCCGTACGAGCTCGGCCTCCATAAAACACCTCCTGCAACCCTAGACCCTAACCTCCCCATCCTCTACCGCCGCCATCTTCCCTCTCTCTCCCTCCCACCTCTCGTTTCTTTTCCTCTGTTCTGAACCGGGCGGGAGAGTCACAGTAGCAGCCACCGTCAGAACTTGCCGCCGCCCCGTCACCACGGCCCTCCTCGAGCTGCACCAGCCACGGGGATGGAACTGTGGTGGTTCCACCTAGCTCCTCGTTTCCTCGCCGGGTGCTGGGAGCCCCCAGGGAGGCCGCGACGTCGACCACCTCCTCCCTGCCGCCGTCTGCTTCGCCGTCGCCGCCTCGGGCCTCTGCGTCGACTACACCGTGGGTGAGCACCACCCCTATCCTCCTTCCCCTCCTCTCTCCCCTGCTAGTGACTGCACGACTCCACCACGCAAGCGCACACCACCATCCCGTTGATCGCCGCCGATCGCTGCCGGACTCCCTCCGTACCAAGCCTGAACTTGGTTCAGTCAAAAAATTCAGTTAGCAGTTGCAGTTACCACTTCCTCCGTCAGAAACGCATAGCACCACAACGAGCAGTTCACCGCAGTGGTAGCGTCCCTTTGCGCGCGCCTGTAGACCAGAGTTCGATCCCCCTCGGCCGCAATACCCCTTTTTTCTGTGATTTACTCGTGCGCAGCCCCGTGGTCCCACACGTCATTGACCGTGTCTGCCACCTCACTGCTCACCCGCGCCACTGTGGCGCCACGCTGGCCTAGGCCCACTGTCAGCCAGCGTGGTTGGCCCTGCCCCTGTATAAAATTGCCTGATCTGTTTCTTTTAAATATTAATTTGGAACTAAAATTTGAACAATTAATATCTCCTTCATTTTAACTCCAAATTGCACAAACAAAATATGTATCCCAATCAGAAAATTATGAACTTTTCAAATATGTATTTTGTTTACTGTTTTGAACATTCCAAATGTTTTCAAAAATTCAAATTCAAATAACTCTTATGAATTTGATTAAATCCATAACAAATTCAAATATATTTCAAATGGCCCATATAAAATATGTTTTCCAACCAAAATTTCATGCTCTTTCCAAATATAACATTTGTTTTCTGTTTTGGATAAATAAAAATAATGCAATTACTTAATGCTTTAATTAAATCATTTAAATGGTGAAATTCATAACTAATTCAATATTAATTCAAATGTCACATGTGAAGTATGTTTTCCATACCAAATTGAACCACCTTTTCAAATATATACTTTATTTTCTGTTTTGAATAATTAAAATTGGTTAAATAATTTAAACCTTGTTTAATTCATTTAAAATTGCTAAATTCATAACTTGGTCAAATTAAATTCTTTTTGAACATATAAAATATGTTTTCAAACCAGAAAAGTATAAACTTTTCAATTATGAGTTTGGTTTAATGTTTTGAACAAATACAAATTCAAATAAATTCATACTTGAATTAAATTCAATTAAATCTTGTTTAAACTTGTTTAAATCATAAGTAATTCAGCTTAATTCCTTTTTCAACAAATGAAACATGTTTTCCATCTAAAATTGTGTGTTCTTTCCAAATATGAACTTTGTTATCTGTTTTGAACAATTAAAATTGGTGAAAACAACAAATGCTTGTGTAACACCTTTAAGAAACCAAAATTTCATAACTTAATAAATAAATTTCCAAACTTGGTAAACTTCATTTCAAATTGAATCCCTTGTTGTTTTCTTATTGTTTTCATCATCCATGCATTTCTAATCAACTTTCACATGTTGGTTAATTGTAGATCAATTAATTCAACCTTGATTCATGGGTTTCCATATGCAATCCAAATTGCATATGGGTCCATTTAAACATGTTATCTTGTCAACTAGTTTATCTTGATTCATCAATTAAATTGTCATGCATCCATATCTTGATCATGCTGGATCTTTTGCCGTAGTAGTAATTGTTGCATCCGGTGTTTGTTCGAGGTTCGTTGCTTCTTCCCGGATAGGACGTTGAGATGATGTGAGCAACGACAAGTTCTTCGGATGTACCTCTACTTGCTGGATTCCAGGCAAGTATACTCACTTGCTACCTATGTTGCCTTTCCTCACTTGTTACCGATTCTTTCTGTTGTCTTTATGCTAGCCTCATGATTCGATGCTTGTGTCTCGATCCTATCATATGTTTACCTTGTAGCCATGATATAGCCTTCCTTCCACTTCCTGTCAACTGTTGCTTGTTTACCTTGTTGGCCCCCCGTGTCGTAGTTGGATGCTTAGTGTTGTTTGCGCTCGAGTCTTGTTGTCCTTTGTTCCATCACCTGTTTAGTTGATAGTTGGGTTTCAATTCAATTAACAACATGTTAATGTTTTGGGTAATAATAATTTGATGATAAGGCACCGGCAGGAGGCCCGACGTGGTTTTGAGGCCTGCTAGTGTCGACCCTAATTAGGAAAAGGGTCTTGTCTACTGATCCATGATGAGCGCACTAACCGCATGTGGGAAGCGAGTATGGGCGCCCCCCTCAATTTGATTCGATTCGCATCTCGTCCAAATCGCCTCATTTAGTTCGGGTTTTCCATTTGCCGCATGCATGATTTTACGAACCCAGGCCAGGGTGGAACTTTTGTAGTCGGCATTTAGGGAGACACGTTCTTAGAGTGCTATGAGGGTCCCCTTTTCTTCGTGGGGCTTGATTAGCCGTGCGCTCAACTGCACGGGGTTCTTTGGGCTTGATGCGAAGAAGAGTTGGGTTGTGTTTAGTGTCTCGCTTGGTGGGTTTGATTCCTGTCTGGCGGGATATTCTTACGTGTACGGACAAATTGGTGCATCCCTGCAGGGTTAAATCTTCTCGAGAAGCCGTGTTGTCCGCGGTTATGGATGACTTGGTGAAAGTGCTGGCTAACAAGTACTCAGAACAACTTACACCTAACTAATGCTAATTTTGACTAGTAATAGGATTATTGACACAATAAGTTGAACATCATTAATCCAACAGTGTGAGTTATCCTTGGGTTGCTTCCTTAGTAGGGGGTAACATTGGATGGGTTTGTTTGGTGGTTAGTAATAGTTGGTTACGATACGCTATCTTATCTTCTTGCTGTTAGCCGGAAGTTGTAGCGTGTTTCTGTAGTTGGTTAGTGCAGCCCGCTGCCGCTTCTTTGCAATAAACCCCTTCCTTCCGTTGTACCCAAAGTATTTGTATCTTGTGATGTTTGGTTATGCTGGTATCTTGTGAGTATGACTTGCCAGTACTTAACCGTACTGACCCACGACTCCGTTCGTGGCTGCATATTCAACATTGCAGTCAACAGGTTTGAAGTCTGACGACGTTAGCTTGGGGAATCCCTCCGGCTTGGCTTGGGCAGGGATTGGACGCCATCGGTTATCTTCCGGACTCTTAGTCCAATTTGTATCTTGTCCGTAGTCGGACGCTATGTTGTTTCTTCCGCTGTTATTTGGATCTTTGTATTGTATCAGTTGTATTCTTGACTCGTTTGAGTCATCGTGTATATATCTCTTCTGTTGTTGTTGCGGAATATTCGTGAACTATTGTAATGTTATCATAAATGGCAATCTGGAATCGGTTATTATGCGGATTTGGCGGACATGCTGAAATCTGCATAGTGTCCGATCTCGGGGCGTCACAATCCTTTGCCCAACGTTGTCACCCATAGGGTAACCAAGCAGCTCGGAGAGCCTACGAATAGATGACTCACACCTCATGTTACCTGTCATCCAAATCAAGGGAATGTTCTCATCTTCTCCAAAGGTGATAGTGGCATAGAATTGTTGCACAACCTAGATGTTGTAATTCTGATGGATGCCCAAAAGATGCTCAAGACTCGGCTTCCTAGTGATCCACACGGCTTCTTCAAAGTAACCCCTGGCTCCCAGAGCCTCTAAGTCAAGAACCCTCTGCGGACAGATAGGATGTTGCGGGACACTGTAATATCCCTATGAATTACCTCAGACTCTCTCCTCCAATAGTGAGAGCTCTCAGCAGTGTGGGCCATGGAGAAGAAAGGCTTGGATCTCATCAGCATGTAGTCTTGTTTGCTCATAATTTTCACAGTACTAATCCTGCCAATCCTGGGCTTCTTCGCCATTTCACACCTCTGTTGCTCTTGGATAGCCTCTTGTTGGCGACGCTCATCATCAAGGGTCCTACGCTGAGCATCATTCCTAGTCTCCGGATTGGTGACTAGGTAATCACGAGAGTGAGCATGAGACTTCCTTGTGTTGACATGAGGATTGGAGGAGGATGCCTTAGTCCTTTTCCCTGAAACAAAACACAGCCAAAAAGTAAAACCATAAAGCAGTAGATAAGCATGCATGTCCACAAGATGAAGTAAGAAATCTACACAAGAAGTTGGACACAAATCTTTGTTTGTACACCCAAATCTCCGGTTTGGAGACCGGAATCTCCGATTGAACAGAACTGAGTCTCCTGTTTGTGCAACAGATTTGACAGAGTACATGCAGTGATTGTGTTCCAAGTCTGTAATGTAGATTTTAGAGTTGTCCAACAGCATAGGAAGTGAAACCAACCAGGGGCAAGGGCTAGTTTCTCCAAAAAAGTACATCTAGAACAAACCCTAGATGTAAAGCAAGAAAAGAGAGGAGGAGAGGGTACCCTTGCCACCCTGGTCAGCCATGGAGGGGTTCCTGGAGGGGAAACCCGAGGAGGAGTCGAGGGGAGCTCGGATGGGCGGATTTTGACGGCTGTGGGCGACCGGATGGGGTCATGGAGTCGGCAGCGGCGCATGAGAGGATATGGGGGTCGGGGTGGTCGGAAGGGAATGGAAACCCTTCCACCCATATCCCCTTTTTAATCTGCGAAAACCGCCAGACCGGAGTCTCCGGACTTACACCGGAGTCTCTGGATATCACCGGAGTTTTTGGTGGTACAAATCACAGTCTCCGACCCAAACTCCAGAAATCCCCAGAAAATGATGGGGACATGCATGTAGCTAGGAAACTTGGATTTTAGGAATATTTTGGCTTGGGACAAGAAAAAACAAAAAGGGATGGTACTTCACACTCAAAGATTGCAAGATCCAAACAACTAAAACACCAAAATTTGAGTATGTTTCCATAAAAATAACAAATCTCAAAATGAGAGAAAGAAGTCAAATAAAAGCCAAATAAGAACCAAATAAGAACCAACTCTTCAAAACAAGAGTTTGGTGTCGTAAGCCACCATGTAAGAGATCATGGTATGTCACCGCAAAGATATATCTTGGGTGCATGACAAATTCTCGACATTGAAGCTCACAATTCAACATTAGAAAAAGAGAGATACTAATGAATTTTTGCTTTGGGCATAATGGGGGAGAGGGAGAACCCAATGTGTTAGGATAACACTCCCCCTATGTCCATGCCGACACCTAAACCTAAACACGTATCAACTATAGGGGTGTGTGCAATATCCTCAAGTCAAACTCCTAGAATCAATGATATTTAGCTCATTCCTCAAGAACATGAATCTTGCATCATCAAGTGGCTTTGTGACGATGTATGCCAGATTATCCTTGGTGGGGACATATGATAGCTTAATATCACCTCTTTCCACATGATTCCGAATGAAATGATGACGAATCTCAATATGCTTCGTCCATATGTGTTGCACGGGGTTGTAGGCGATCTTGATGGAACTTTCATTGTCACACATGAGAGGTACCTTATCCAAGTGAACATCATACTCTTTGTGTGTTTGCCTCATCCATAGCAATTGGGTGCAAGCACTAGCAGCCGCCACATACTCGGCTTCGGAGGTGGAGAGAGATATACAATTATGCTTCTTGGAATACCAACTCACCAAAGACCTACCAAGAAATTGGCAAGCTCCGGAAGTAGAATTCCTTTCATATTGATCATCGGCCCAATCCGAGTCCGTGTACCCCTTGAGATAAAATTGTGCCCCCTTCGGGTACCACAAACCAAACCTTGAGGTATGAACTAAATACCAAAAGATCTTATGGACCGCCACCAAGTGGCTTTACTTAGGAGCCGCTTTATACCTTGCACACATACCTACACTCAAAACGATATCGAGCCTAGATACATAAACGTAAATCAAAGAACCGCTCATGGAACGATAAAATTTTTGGTCCACATCTTTACCGTCCGGGTTGCGCTTGGGGTGGCATTTGACATGCATATAAGATGGCTTCTCTTTTGCACCTTGGAAATTAAACCTCTTAAGCATGTCCTGGGTATACTTGGCTTGAGAAATGAAAGTCCCATGATCCAATTGCTTGATATCAAAGCCAAGGAAGAATTTAAGCTCTCCCATCATGGACATCTCAAACCTGTCAGTCATAAGCTTCGAGAACTCATTATTAAAAGCTTGGTTAGTTGAGCCAAAGATAATATCATACACATAGATTTGGAATATGAAAATCTCTCCTTTACCCTCTTTGTGAAAAGTGTGGGGTCGATCTTCCCAACTTCAAACCCACGGTCTATGAATAACTCTCTAAGGTGCTCATACCATGCACGTGGTGCTTGTTTAAGTCCATAGAGAGCCTTATCGAGCTTGTAGACATGGTTAGGGAAGTTGGGGTTCTCGAAGCCCGGAGGTTTCTTAACATATACCTCCTCTTTCAATGGACCATTATAAATTTTTTTTGACATCAATTTCTTGCAATTTTAAATTATGCAAAGATGAATATATAATAAGGATATGGATGGACTCAAGGCGAGCCACGGGAGCATAGGTTTCATCAAAGTCAATTCCTTTCACTTGAGTGTAGCCTTGAGCCACCAATCTTGCCTTGTCCCGTATGACAATGCCAGGCTCATCTTGCTTGTTCTTGAATATCCACTTAGTGCCAATAACATTGTGGCCATCCTTGGGCTTCTCAACTAGCTTTGAAACTTAATTGGGTTCAAATTTATTGAGCTCATCATGCATAGCTTCCAACCAATCAGAGTCCTCAAGAGCTTCAAATACTTTCTTTGGTTCCAATGGATATGTGAGCTTCATGCTCACTAAAGTGTGCAAATTTCCTTCTAGTAGATCTTCTATCTTGAACATCTTCTAGGACCTTGTCATCGGATGCATCAATAAGCTTCAAGTCCCTTCTAACCCTCTTAGCATGACGGGTTTCGATCTCCCCATTATTGCGAGGAGGGATCACTTGATCATATTGATCATTTAGGTCCCCGTCTTGACCGGTTTGTTGGCCTTGATCATCATCATCATCATCATCAACACTTGGTTCAACTTTTGGAGAGGAGGATGAAGAAGATTGATCTTGGCCTTGACCTTGACTATCTTGAATGATAGGAGTGGCTCCATCTTGCATAGTAACTTTGTCAACAAGAGGAGGGTCTTGAAATTGTTATTTGGTAGGTGCATCACTTAGCTACTTGGCTTGTTCTTCTATTGTAAAGGAGGGCTCCACTTGTGTAGAGCATAATTCTTCTCGAGTTGGCATAAGGTGTCCCTCAATGGGGCGGAAAAATCCCACACCCATCCTTCCTATGGCTTCTCGAGGCATTTCAACATCTACATTAGAAACATGAAATTGCGCCACTCGAGAGCCATCATTTTCCTCGGAAACCACACTACAAGATTCTATAACTATCTGTGAGTTTTTAATAAAGACTATATAAGTGTGGGATTCGGCACCGTAACCAACAATCATACCTTCAATAGTTTTAGATTGGAATTCAGACAACCGAACACTTTATCAAATAGAAACACTTACAACCGAAGACACGTAAGTAGGAGACATTGTGTTTGTTGCCGGCAAGGATCTCATATGGAGTATTCTCTAAGCCCTTGTGAATGTAGAGGTGGTTGGAGGAGTGGCATGCGGTGGATATGGCCTCGGCCCATAAATATTCGGGAGAAGGATACTCCTCCAACATTGTCCTTGCCATGTCCATTAGAGTTTGATTCTTCCTTTCGGCTAAACCATTTTGTTGAGGGGTATGTGCGGCGGAATATTGATGACGAATACCCTCTTCACTAAGGAATTCATTCAAAGTGTAGTTCTCGAACTCGGTGCCATTGTCACTCCGAATATCCATGATTGGGACATTGTGTTGACGTTGCACTTGATTGGATAAGTCGATGATGCTTTGTTGGATCTCACTCTTCGACTTGAAGAAATAAACCCAAGTGTATCTTGAATAGTTATCGACAATCACCAATCAATACTTCTTTCCTCTAACACTTTCCTCAGGCACGACACCAAAGAGATCAACATGGAGAAGCTCCAAGATTCTCTTTGATGAGATAATGGTCTTGGCCTTATGGGAGGCATCATGCATCTTTCCTTGAACGCACGACCTACAAACGTGATCTTTGGAAAAGGAAACATTTTATTTTAGTCCGAGAATTAGGCCATTTTTGTGAATACTTTGTAAAGTTCTCATGTTGACATGGGATAAGCGGTGATGCCACAACCACCCCATGTCCGCCTTTACAAAAGACACATCGCTTGGGAGTTGGTATACTTTGAAAAGTCCACACAAACAACTCATTTTCTACATGTCCCACGTATGCAACGTCAAGAGTCTTGCTCCTCAAAAGGACCACAACATTATCATCAAAGAAGACGGAGAAACCCATCTTCCCAAGAGAATGAACTGAAAGTAAATTGAAACCAAGGGATTCGACAAGCATGACATCCACGATAGTGACAAACCTTGCCAAAACCCGTTACCTTAGACTTGGACCTATCACGGGTGCATCATTTGTATTTGGGCGCAACTCCGTCACAAGTTCCTTGCTTCCGGTCATATGAATAGTTCATACACTATCAATTATCCATCTAGACTCACTGGAAGCATAGTTCTTCTTCTTCTTCTTCTCCTTCTTCTGCTTCTTCTCCTCCTTCTTCTTCTTCTTCTTCTTCTTCTTCTTCTTCTTCTTCTTCTTCTTTCTTCTTCTCTTCTTCTTCTTCTTCTCCTCCTTCTTCTTCTTCTTCTCCTTCTTCTTCTTCTTCTTCTTCTTCTTCTTCTCCTTCTTCTCTTCTTCTTCTTCTTCTTCTTCTTCTTCTTCTTCTCTTCTTCTTCTTCTTCT